>OY998102.1:11523986-12723986 GCA_963921955.1 Aleiodes alternator
CGAATGGGGAAAGAAACAGAAACATTTTATCAGACTTGATAATAATAATTATAATACTAATAATAATAATAATTTCTGTGTATTTTCTCGTTTATATTATTGAGGATTTTTGGGAGGTACAATCGGAAAGAAATTAGTTTTTTGTATGAAATCGTTAATAACGATTTATACAAGATGAAATTCTCGAATCTGATTCAGTGAATCTGCGAAGAATGTGATGAGAAATAAGATGAGCTCGAAAAAAACCCAAAATAATTAAAAATATAATGATTAATACTATTTTTTCATTTTACATTCCTATGAAACTCGAAATATTTGGAGGAATGTAAAAAATTGTGGCAATTTTTCAATTTTCAAGCAATTTTTTTTGTTTCTAGAGCGTATTTTGTTGTTTATTACATTCTTCAGATACTTGCTGTAATAATTTCAAGATGTTTGTCTTGTATACGTTGTTATTTATGATTTTATACGAAAAATCGAATTTTTTTCCTCATTGTACCTTCCAATTATCCTTAAGTATTGAATTTTCGACGGGATTCTGGACCAAGTCAAATAAATAGTAAATGTCGATCTGCAAATATATTCTCTAAATTCGCGACATTTCATTCCTAATTAAGAGCTTCTTCATCTAAAGAGCTAGAAAAAGCTCCTGATCAGGAGCGAAATGTCGCTAATTTACATATACTATTTATTTTACTTAGTTAAAAAATCCCGTTTAACCACAAATTCAATAATAATAATGATAATAGTAATAATAATAATAGCCTATTCTCACGATATTTATGTAATCAATGGTTTATCAATGGATTAAAAAAAAATTGCGGTTTTTGTGTGTACATTATTCACTTTTTCCTTTGAACAGAAAAATCATTGAGTAGATTGAATGAATGAAAAAGGGAGAGTTTTTTAAGATTAAATGGGTAAATTAGATCCATTGACTAGTTCACTAGTTCACTTTAGTGACCATGGAAAGGATTTTTTCATTTTCCGAGGTCTCTTTCAGCAACGCGGTTTACCACCTCCTCAACGAACCTCTGACCTACATCCATTTTAACTCCAAAACGAAAAAGAACAAATCGATCCAGACTCCTCCACACATACACACACACATAGTGTCATTATATATCCTCAAATTCGATGAAATTCCCGATTGATTAAAAATTTAGAGTAACTGACGCACATTCTGTCTGTCCCTATTCGTTCCTTTTCCACTTGAAAAATCCTCGGCCAGTCATTCACACGAGAGTTGAAAAGGGCTATCAGACACAGATAGAGGCTAGAAAATGGGACGAAAGGGGGAGGAGTGAATTCAAGTGAAGAGCAGGTGGAAAATTAAAAAGTTAAAGAGCTTTGACAAAAGCCAAAAGTCAAGAATTCAGTGTTAAATGATAAGAAACTTGGTCTATTGGTTTTAAGTCTGGAAAAAACTTGGGCAAGTTCTTTTCCCATCTGCTACTTCTTCTTCCCCTCCCCCCCTTCCACTCTTCATTCAAAACTTTTTCATTACTCGGATAAATTTAACATCTATCGTCTCATCATTGCGGATTCATTGGTAATACAGTTGGATCATTCTTGAAAAAAAAAATTACGAGCCCCAAAGACTCTCATCCCTCCTGTTTTTCCAATCCCCTGAGCCTTTTCGAATGATCCAAACGATTTAGGGGGCAATGAGAAAGTGAGCAATAAAGAAAAAAAGACAGGAAAATTGCCGATGACACGTCAAAATAAACAGTAAAAAAAAAAATTAATCTTCATGGATAATATAAATCGCCTGTCTTTCCTCAAAACGTCGACCGTGAGAATTTTTTATTTTTTTTTTCTCTTCTTTTTTATTCTATTTTCAAACCTCCGCTCGGCCTCGGAAATGGGGCGCGAAGGGGCAATGGCTAATTAGAACGGCACGATAGAAATCCAATATGCCGAGAGGAAGAGAGCGCCCTCTGACTCGTAACGTTTAGTTAATCCAATATCTGTAAATGGCAGCAGTGTCTCGGATGGGTGTTACAAAATTCATTTAAATTTGAATCTACGAATGGACAAAATTATTCACAATAATTTTTTTTTGCATTGACATTTTTATTAATAAAAAAAAAAATTTCCATCATATTTGCATCCAAAATTGGGGCCAAAAAGGAAAAAGCTCAAGAAAAAAGGGGGAAGAAGGGAGGAGAGGGGGGATGAGAAAAAAAAAGAGTGAAATTCCACATTGAACACTTGTTGTGCATTAGCCCGAGGCGAGAGTAAATCTGGGTAAAATAAATAGTTAAAAGAGAGAGAGAAGAAAAAAAGAGTAGAAATTACTGGGTAAGCGGAAAAGGCGAAAGGAAAAATGTTGAATTACAAGAGTACTTGTTTCGTTAACAGCCCTCCATTTCCAATTCTCTCAACTAATGACTCAACTGCAAATATCAAAGGCTGCTTCATCAAAGAGAAAACACGACGAAAGAAAAAAAAAAAAACTTAAAAAAATAATGTATTAATTCTTTTGACTTCTAATGCTCCTTTTTCAGATTTTTCATTCACCTTATCGTAATGAGTTCATCGTGACCCTGGGAGTGTTGTTCTTTTTTTCCACTCAAACTCACACACACACACACACATACACACAAATGACACGTGGGGATTTCACGAGACTGTATTGTAGCGTAAAGAGCATCGTGGCAAGGAAAATTAAAGAGTAAAAAAAAAAGAACTCGGAAAAAAATGAAAGAAAGAAGAAAAGCCGGATAACACAAAGAGAGTAAAAGTGTGCATTGGAAATTTTTAACTCATCAGAAACAAGTGCATGGGCATGTGAAGAGACACACACACTTATAAAAGGGAGAGGGGGAGGGGAAAAAACGAGTGGTTTGTGGTGACCTTGCCATGTGTGTGTGTGTATGTGTGTGTGTTGAACAGCAATAGGCAGAAAACCAACTCCGCGTCATGTCCACATTACGGTGGAATCGCCGTTTAATAATTTGTCGGTTAGATCGATCGTTTTAACGGTCACGGTGAACTATTCCCGTAACTAATGTATTTCTGACGTTGACTCTTGTTTTTTTTTCTTACGCCTTTTTTTTCTGTTACTGTTGTCTGTTTCTTGTTTTCAATGTTTAGGGAGATATCCAATTGGTTTCCGATAATCTATTGTTCCTCTTCAATTCTTGGTCACTTTCGATAGAGTAGTATGAGGAGATTTTTCTAAAATTTAGTTTGCACCATGTTACCGGACGCAAATTGAGCCGAAAACAATTTTCGAAAAAAATTAAATTAACATCAGAACTCCATGAGCGAGATTTAGTTCCAGTTTCACTGCAACAATTCATGGTTACAGACCTATTTTTTCCTCATATGACTATATATATTCTTGTTCGTCACAATGTCTATTAATTTTTCAAATCATAAAAAACACCTGTTACCGGACAAATAGCAACGATTAATCCAATTAATTACATGGAAACATCAATTGCGGCAATATTGGTATTTAAAATCCGCGGATCCTCCAATCACAGTCCTAGATGCTGGGACAACGTCAGTCAAATTCGGAGCAATATTGGATATTTATAATATTATTTAATAACAATTTACTATCGTGGACATCGTTATAAAATCAGGAAAATGTTCCAAAATCTGAATAATTTGAATATTTATGATAACTCAGAAAAAAGAAAAAGTAGATCATTTGGACCTGCCACTTAGATTTCCTCACGACAAACCTTAAAAATTGTGTTCCACAAGTTGAGTTGAATAAGTAGTTTCGTATTTATCAATTTTCACTCGAAGCATTAATGACAAATATAATAATGTCTACATCCCTAGTTATGACACAGAGAAACACGAACGAATTCCTGAGTTGCCTTATTATATAAGATTATCGTGTGACTAGAACGAGGTAAAAACGTGAGTAATTAACTTCAATCGAGTTTTGATAAATTTCATTTTCAATGAATTTATACTGAGAAAATAAAATTCATTATGTAAATTATTTGTGCACTTAGTTATTAATTCTTTCTTCTTTTTCCTCTCTACTCTGAGAAATTTCCATTTTTCTCTACTACTTTATTCTAATAAAAGAGGACACAAAACAGTTGAATCCGCTTTATTACTATGAAAATGAAGATTAATATCTCTGTGCAATGAATTTTTTTCTTCATTTTCTTCTTCTCCATCTCCCTCTCTTTTCCTCTTCACATTATAACATTTCTAACCCTCATTTTCATTTTTTTTTGTTACATTCCACGTTGCATTGAGTAAAGAAGGGAAAATCAGTCACATGCAAAGACACAGTTGTGCTATGCGGTCCGAAAGTTTCTAACGGTTGGAAACGATGACGGAGGCTAGCTAAAAATAGATATAGGCACATAACACATAGTGCACAGGAGGCATTGAAGCACCGGCCAATATATATATATATATATAGTATATTCATTTTTTTAACTCCTCTTTTATCATAAAATTTTTTAAAAAACGAAGAGAGAGAGAAAAAATACGCCAACACGAATTGCTCATGCCCGATGAATTCCCGAAAGAAATTGATTTCACGAGAGACACGCCCATGTGTTTTCCTACTATTTTCATTTTATTTTTATCGTTATCTTTATTTTCCTCCATTGACACATGTGTGTGCAAGTGGTGTGCGTATCAATGAAGAGAAAAGCGGTGGAAAAAAAAAGAAGAATGGGATTATCTATTCTCTTCAATGTGCGACTGGTCTGATCTATCGGCATGAGTCACACACGTGTCTACATTTACCCCCCCCCCCCTCCTTCTCCTCCCTCCCTTCGCAACTCTCCTTTCAAGTACTTCACCACTGCTCCATTCCTCTTTTATTTCTCTCTTTGATATAAAAACGAAGGGCAAAAAAAATTTATGATACTCTATCTTGTGTTTCAGCTGCCAGAGGCAGAGAGGAAAAGAAGAAAAAAAAAAAGAATAATTCAAATGCAGATAATCCAGAAACATGGAAAAGATGAAAGAAAGTAAATTTGGTGAGTAATAAAATTCAATGTCAATTTCCATTTTTTTTTCTGTGAATGAATAAAATTTTTCGCAATAGAAATAAGATATGTATCATTGTTTTGGAAACAGAGTGATTTAAGTGCTATGTGTAAGTATGTGTCCGTATATATGAAAGCAACAAAATGAAATTTTAATAAAAAAATTTAAAGAATATTTCGAAGTTCCTACGAAAAAAAAACCCAACTTTATTTTTCGCCCTTTTCTGCGCGAAAGATCGCGTGTCACCTTATCAGTAGACATGTAGAACAATATTAATTTCTTTTTTTTCTTCTTTCTTTTACCTCTAAATTTCCCTTAAGAGGTCAAACTTGCACGATAACAACCTGTAATCAGTATTGTACGGTTGACCAGGTAACAGACATTGTGAACACACAGCCCCCATTGATAAGCCATTGTGATACCCTATTAGGTACATAATAAAAACCCGCTGGGTGAAATGCGGAGAGGGAGGGGAGGGGTTGAGGGAGGAAGAGAACCGTGATTACTGGACTCTACGAAAAATCATATATGTGTGTGTGTGTTTATGTCTGTATGTTGATATGGAGCAAAAGAGAGAGAGAGAAGATAAAACATAGACGATAAGGTTGGACGTCCATTGTAGTTCCCCATTGAATGTGTGTAGTAATTTTTAGTATTCTCATGAAGCGTGCACTTTAATCCAGGGTGTTTGCTTGTGTTGTAGTAGTAAAGGCAAAGGGCATACACACAACACACTTTGCGCGGTGGTCGTGGTGGTATTGATCGGGATAAGCACAGAGTGGCAAAATGGGAACTAGCTACTAGCCGGGTTGCCGCTATAGATATGGTTCAAAGAAGAGGAGGAGAAGGAAGAGGGGAGGAAAAAGAGGAAGAGGAAGAGGGTAAACGAGAGAGATGGAGTGAGAGAAAGAGAGGGTGGCTTCTCTTTCCCTCTGTGTCTCTGTATATGTGTATGTGTATGTATATGTATATGTATATGCCTATGTCTATATGTGCGCAGAGACCGAAAGTATGTGTAGCGAGAAGGAGATGATGAATAAGGGCAGAAGAGGAAGGAGCAGGATAGTGGCAACATAGGCCACAGAAGAGCAGTTAAGCGAAAACCAACACATATACACACACATACATACATCTACACGTATATAGGAAAATTTTCAAGATAAAGTGTATGAACATGAATGTGTATGTGTGTGTGTGTGTGTGTATATGTGGGAAAATGGGTGGATTGTATTGGATGTGAGTAATAGAGAAGGAGAGAATTGTGTGTGCGCATGCGAATAACTTGGCACGTTATTTAGCGTGCGCTTACTGCCAAATCCCATCTCGCACTGACGACGTTCTTCCATGTCTTTTCCTTTTTTTTTTCTCTCTTTCACCCCTTTTTTTCTTTTGCCTTTTTCCGTTTCTTCCTTATATTTTACCCTAGGGACATTGACATGAGAGAATACACACACACAAAAAGTTAAAGTGTGTGTACAAAAGGATAAATATTAGCTCCGAAAATTCCACAAGGGTTTTCCGAAAGTTTTCTTAATCTTTACAATTAACTTTGAGACATAAAGGTTTTTACTTACGTTGACAATCACCAGAAGAAGAGACACACACAACTGCTCCGATTTTTCCACCTCCACACGTATATATATATCTATATTTTCTTCTCCTCTTTCGTATTTATCTTCTCGCACACAAACACACACTCACACACATAAACAAACTCGTGTCGATTTAACCCTCTCGTTTATAGTAGAGAAAAACGTCGTTGGTACAATCTGCCCTTATTCGCTACAACACACTGCCCTCCACACACATACACACACGTATACATATATTTACACACACACAGTGGTGTGTGTATGTCTGTCTCTGTGCGCTGGTCTCAGGTGAAAAATAATAATTAAAAGATCAGTGGCTTTCACACGCGCCCTTTTATTCTATTTTCCCTTGTGTGTGTTTTTTTCGTGTCGTTGTGTGTGTCTGTGAAATTATGTCTATAAAGAGGTCCTTGTTTATTTTACTGATAACACACAAATTAATAGACAGAAGGGATGATTGATCATTGATGATTGATGATCTTTCGTTAAAAATTCATTTCCTCCAGCTACTTTCCAGAAAACACACTCCACCTTGTTTTTTCCTCTTTTTCTGTGAATTCTTCCTTTTTTTACTCTCTTGATTATTCTTTTGCTCCCTTTTTATATTCCACCCCTGTGGCTGACCCGGTCACGCGCGCCCGCGCCCACTATCCCGATGATATTTCTCCACTGGGAACCGTTCTATATATATATATGTGTGTGTGTGTGTATTGAAAAACTTGGCACTTTTTTTTTGTCAGTAGTAAAAACGTGCCTTTTTTCCTCCAATATTTTTCTTCAAAATAACAAAATCATGTGTTTTCAAAAAAATAAATTAATCCAAAAAAAAACTCTAGTTTTTCGTTTTTTTTTAAGAAATCAATTTTCCAACAAAACTTTTGATGATAATGATATTGTTAAATGATTTGGCTCTGTGTTCAATTCAGAGACAAGAGATACAACACTGGTGTCTCCACCAACTTAATTTTACACACTGCCAAAAAAAAAAAAACACTGGCAGTCATAGGATATATTCCCTTTGCACAAACTCACACACACATACACACAAACAGGCACACGCAGCCACACACACACACGCCCTGGCTTTTTTCACGGCGATTCCTTTAATTATTATTCCTTTTTTTTCTCCTGTGTTCTACTTTTTTTTTCAAATGTGATGGTCGTTTTCTGTGAATTACCTCCTTTTTATTATTTTTATTATTATTATTATTGTAAAATTTCAATTGATCGTTTTTTTCTTTTGCTTGTTGCACTGAACGGAAAAAAATATTTTTAATTACAAATAGTGCGAACAATTATTATTATTTATTTATAATATTAAGCCAGTCCCAACAAATTAATTTAAATGCGATCACCGCCACAAACCCGGTCCGCAGTCACCCTCTCGCCTCGTGCGCACTCTCCTCATTGAGAATAGATACTGAGGTAGAGTATAGACTTTGGAGAACCGAACGTCACTGGAGGAGAGGCGAATAAGCGAAGGGGCCGAATGGGGTGGAGGGGGGAGGTAGGAGAGCAATGAGCAAGGTGGATCGGTGGACACATCGAAAAGCTCTGAATTGAGGGGAAATAAGCACTACCAGATGGCGCTAAATGCAGAATCCTCATTCGTCCCCACCAATTTGACTTTTCATCATTTCCCCCTCTCCCCCCTCTTTTTTTCATATTTTTTACTCCTATTTCACTACTTTACTGGGTGAACACTGGATCTTAAAGGGTAATAGAAGTACATTTACCCACTAAATTTCAAAGTTTCAAGTCCATTTTTCACCAATAATTATGATTTTTTTCATGAAATAACAGAAGCAGGTACTTTCTGATTTCCTTCGTCAGTCTTTGCCACTTCTTCATAACGAAAATATTGATAAATATTTGTTTGAATTATCATGGAAAATTGGAAGGTTTTTTTTATAATAACAATGCTAAAAGATTGTCAATTTGCGACGTTTCGCTTATAATTTAAGCTTCATTAGGCTATTGACATTATTAGTATCTCGTCAAATTAATACTACACCGGTTCATGCTGAGAACCAACAACATTGCAAATTAATTAAATACATTACAAATACACACTCAATTATTTGTTATTCGCACGATTCTTGACGCCTCCCCTCTCTATAAGTTTCTGATAAAGCTCAAATTATAAGCGAAACGTCGCGAATTGACACTCTTTCAGCATTTTTATTATAAAAAAACCTTCCAATTTCCCATGATACTTCAAACAAATTATCAAATAATCGTCAAATAATTAGTTCAAAAATTCAATGTATACAAGGGGTTCTGTTAAACCTTAATAAGGTTTATAATCACCACTTTTATTGACTCTGATGACAAGAGCTATCTTTTTCTTCTTTTCTCATCATAGAAAAGACAGATATACAGCAACAGCGAATACACAGGCAGTGTATTTCTTAAGTGGTAACGGAACCCCTCGTATACATTGAATTTATGAACCAATTGCTCGACGATATTTATCAATATTATTATCACAGAAAAGTGGCAACGACTGATGAAAGACATTAGGAAGTCTATGCTTCTGATATTTAATGTAGAAAATCATAATTATTACTAAACAGTAGATTTGAAAATTTGAAATTTACCGGGTAAATGTACTTCCGTTATCCCTTAAATCTCAATATAACATATTTAATAGATGTTTTTACTGGTTTTCGTTTGAATATTCTGTAAATATGTATATATCGATGCTTTGAATGAACAAAAAGTTTAAAAAAAGCAGTGTACTTCTTCTTTTGCAAGAAAGAGAGAGAGAGAGAGCGGTTTTTTTTGTCTGTTTCTGTCGCTCTTGCTCTCTTCTTCTTTTTTTTTCACTTGGCCTTTTGGACTTGATAGCTCTTCTTCTTGGCATTCGATGAAAAATTTCTATTTCTACCATCATCTCGGCAGAGTACTGTGCGTTTGCAAATCTTCATATCGACGAAAATCCCACCTCGACCCCGATTTCACGCGCCACAGCCTGGGCTAATCCACGCGCGCATTACATATATATATATATATATTTCTTGTGTTATAACGTGGACGGAAGGAAGAAGCGTGCCATATCGGTTATATAACTGATTCATTTGGAGTGGTAATTTCTTCTTTTTTTTTTTTTAATTCTGTGCGGTTTATTATTTTTCATCTAGGACTAGTCAAGAGGGTTTTTTCGGTGGGTGAGACTGAAAATAATGAGAACGACATTGGCATGTGTTCGAGAATTTTTAGGATTTTTTTTGAACAACGAAATTATTATCTAAAAATTTTTTGAAAAATTCAAACTTATATATTTTTGAACTTTTTATGTTTTGGCGTATTTTTTGGTTCTTTGAAAAATTTTATTTGTTGGATGAAAAAAATTTGAAAAGTGGCAGATGTCTGCTCTATTTTTAGTATCTATATCTATTGAAAATAATAGACATTTGATGATTTTTTATTTTTTTCCCTTCCAATAGTTGAATTGATTTGAAAAACGTAAAATATGCGCATGCAGAAAATTGAAGAAAAATAATAAAATTAAAATTTTTTTTTTTAAATATGATTTCATTGTTGAAAAAAATCGAATAAATTGTCAAGTATGCGCTAATTTCAGTATAACTCCAGTAGTAATTTTAGATTGTCATGCGCCTTTTTTTGAAATTCCGAAGGAAAATTTAAATTATCATGAGATAATTTCGCGAAAAATTATATTCTCAATGAACATAAATCTTCAGTTTTAATGATTCTCTAAAATTTCTAGTTTGTTTTGGAGAATAATCATGTTTTCCGACCCCGGATTAAAATAAGGGCATGAAAACATGTTGAATTACCGGTTATTTTGAACCTCAGAAGCTTATCGTATCTTTTCTTCTCATTCAAATTATGCAAACAACTATCGAAGATAATTCCTATTTTTTTTCTCTATTATCCATGACTTTTTCCTCGTCCGCCCTTTTTTTCTTGCATTAATCTCTTTTTATCGCTGACTAAGTGCTTCTTTTCGAGCAAAATGACGTCTCTTCGACGATCAAGAAGAAGCCCCTAGAATTCTCATCAAGCTAATCCCCCAATGATAACAAAAAACAATAGTATTATCTGGATTTCACAAATATCTCGTAAATCCCTGTTAAATCAATCATTACTCATCAGTGTAAACCCAAGATTACCAAAATAAACGCAAAAACACTTAAATTTAAAGGACTAGGAAAATATTATTCTGGTAAATGTAGATAAAAATGAAGAATTGATAGAAATTAAAATGGAAAAAATCACTTATCATCATTAATATTTTACAGAAGAAGCCAACAAACGAATATAAGATTTTTTTTTTATATATAAAATATACCGCAACTGTATTTTATTCTTTCATACTCTTTTCTCCTTAATCATATTTAGCCTTGACACAATTATGAAAATCATCATACCGAAGAATTTTCAAATATATTCCCAAAACCGTATGATAATGATTTTATTTATAAACACTGAATCAGATTGTATCGAATGTTTCTTATTTTTTTTTCCCTTTTTCTTTCATATATAATTTTCTAAACTCCACAATCAAATAGTGACTAAATTGGGGCATTTTTTTTCATTTTAAACTCTCAAATACTGGTAAATTTAACAATAGGCATATATCAATTGCTCGATGAATCACTCAAAACGAATGTACAAAATATGTTGCAAGCGAAAAGAAAAAAAAAGAGTCACTGATATTTACAAGTCAATTCCTCTATTCTCCATTCGATATTACAATATTTTCTTAATGTTTATGTATGGGGAACAGAGAAAATTAGGAATTATAATAACTCATGACGTCATCGACATTGTTATTGCATTGTGTAATTGTCTAATAATATTTGAGGTACGTTCAAATTTACGTATGAGAACGTGAGATTATTTATTGCCCTTGTGTGTGTTAGTCTTCATCATGAAATTGAAAAAAAAAATGAGAATTTTCACGTTTTCATACGAAATATATATCGAATGATTACTCTTGGCTATTCAACAAAACATTCGATACTTTTTGGGATGCTTGTATCCCATTTTTAACGCTTGAAAAACATAGTTAAAAATTTCTAATAATAGAAAAAAAACTGAAAGGGAGAGAGAGATAGAGAGATTAGAGGAAAAAATGGACGTAATAGCCGGGCTTGAATATTTCCTTAAAGTTACGATAATTCAAAATATATCGTAAAATTTGTGTGTTTTTAATTTTAATTATTTTCCTCTCAATTCGTCAGTTAATAACTGATCACTCTCCATTTCATCCTATTGCACTTCAACTAATACTTATAATTATTATTATTTGCTTTATTTTGTTCTAAACTTATAGAGGATTCATGTTCTCTCAGTTTTCGAATATTTCGAATTGACTTTCAGTAAATAAAATCCAATACTTTCAAGAGATTCGTATCAATTTGGATTATCTATTAATTACTGAATTTCACATTATTCCTCTTTTCTCTTTGTCGTAACCCATAGTTTTTTTTTTGAGGCTCATTAGGGTATTATTATACGTTCAATTGTTTAAAATAGTGCCTACAGTATAACGTCATTGGGGATGGAGCTGCGTCAGTACTACGTAACAATTTTCCTTCATTGTCCGTTAAACTTTCCAGGGCATTCATATACTGACGATCAAATACACCTGTACAATGAAAATTGGATAATTATAGAATTCATGGTGCTGATATTATTTTTTAGGTAATAGGGGAAAGGTGGGGTAAAATGGACATTTCAATTGAACAGTCCGAAATAGAGATTTTTTAATAATCTCATTGAAAAGTTGATGAAGTTTTACGTGGAAAACTGTCTAAAAATATTTTTTTTCAATTTCTTCATATTTTTACTTTTTAGTCAAATTTTGAAGGAGTTACTGCTTTGGAAAATCGAAAAAATTCACTTTTTCACCAATATCTTCGATTCTGTGCGTGGGAGCGATCTGAGGTTTATCTCACATGAAAGGTGCGCTTATTTCTCATCGATTGATATGGTTGGAATTTGTTTTAAATTAATTTTTCAAATATTTATAGGTCATTTTCTGGAAATCAGTTTTTGCACTATAAATACTAGTAAAAATTGATAATTTTCTGTTTAAACCCCATATATAGATGGGAAATGAGTTCACCCCTTCGTTCAAGATCAGCCCCAGGTCACTACGACCAATAAAATCATAGATCCTTCCGAAAAAAAGAATTTTCCGAAAATGAAAGGGTTTTATCTTCAAATCTTGAGCAAAAAGTGGAATTTCTTACAATAAAAGAAAAAAACATATGATTTCCCTGGGAAATTTTCTCAGCTTTTCATTGGAATTATCATAAAAAACATATTTCCAATATTCTCCCTGATTTCCAGTAATGTTCATAGCATAAAATACCAAAATTAACACGTGTCCATTTTCCCACACATTTCCCTAAGAATTAATAAAAATAAAATTGGTGAATAAATTACCCTGATCAATATTTGCTCTTCCAAGTACAGTGAATGCCAAAAACAAAATATCTCTGTATATAGAAAACGGCGTTTGTTCTACAACTTCGGCTTTACTTCTCTCTAAGGCCACACGTTTAATTGGTTCTGTCAAGTTATTCATACGGACGTTTGTAATTACGTTTTGCATCAGCCTGAAATGTTCAAATGTATTTAATTATATAGCAGTGCACGTGTAAAGTATTGCACTGAAGTATCAACCTCAATTTATAATAATATGAAATAATACAATGACACATTATATATCTCTATATATATATAAACGTACGTTCGATCCTCTGTATTGTTCTGTTTCCATTGAAGATACATTGGTGAACGATTCATGTGAAGTTTTTCATTGTCCCACATTGTTCGTACACCCACTAAACTTGAATTACTGGATAAATCCTTGACTCTGTCATTGTTAAGCCACAACTCTGGTAAATGGCTGTTGAGATTTATCCTCTCGAAATACCAGATCAAATTCCAATAAACTATTGGATGCTCTTGAATAAATCTGTGCTTTGTCAAACAAGTGTCACCCTCTTGGCTCAATACATTTTCCATTTCTTTTCGAAGTACCAAAGGATTCAAGTAAGGGACGGTTATGGGCTCTGGTAATTCTTTCGGTTGATCGAGAAGCTCAACTAGGGCACCGGTTAGTGGATCGTTAATTTTTTCTCCCTCGTCGCATCTAAAAATTGAATTTTAATGCAAAATTAGAGATCAATTGGTCCAGATAGCAGAATTGACATGATCATGAAAATGAGCACCCAACTGACAATTTTTTTGATTTTTTCAAGGAACAAATATAAATCATGATAAAAAAAAATATTTGAAAAATTGGAGCTTATAGTTTTTTGAATTTTCTACATGTGCTTTTTTTTAGTTTTTTTTTTTTGTAAAAGCTCAAATACGTCAAATATAATGCTAATGAATGAATAAATAAATGAATAAATAAATAGATAAATAAATAAATAAATGAAAAAAATGGTCCAGAGTCAAAATATTCTCACCTATAGTCGAAAATAGTGACAGTAAGAAGTGGAACTGTGGCTTTATCGCAGAATTGACAGACAGTGTTTAAATTCGAGTCCTCTGGCTGCCAACCAGCCATGATCTCTTCATCATAGAGTATTGCCATACAGTGATGACACCTGCTAGCACTAGAAATGACGAGTTCAACTGCAACTCGTTCCTCGAATTCCCTGGACCCTTTTGGATACATGCAGTCAGCCAAATCGTAGAGCAGACCAAGACCATCAATGCCAGAATCACCGGACATTCGTGCTGACATTTCATTTCTGTCCTGTTGTGATCCATCCGTAAGGGAATCCAGTGATTCATGGGAAAGACCGTAACCAAGTCTTTGATCGCGTTCCTTGTGCTTGATTGGTGTACTTGTTGCTGATATTGCTTCTTTAATTTCATCAAATTTCTTAGCAACACTGGTTGCTGCAGATTTCAAGCTATTCAAGCCGCCAAGGATAATTTCGTTCGACTTTTTCCCAGTTAAACTCGAAGGACTGAAAAAAAAAAATGAATTTTTAATGGTTTTCTCTTTGAAAATAAAGGCTGAGATGAATGAAATGAAGAATTATGGAGCTCTGCCCCTCTGGAGATTCGAAGACTGTGCAAAAGAAAGTTAAAACTCAAATAAAATACACACCTTATGTAATTGGAGAGACTAAGGGACTCAATAAAAACATTTGGCGTTATTAAATCCTTATTTTTACCAAACGCCAAGCCTCCAGTGGAGTATCGTCTAAATTAATGTGCGAGGCAACAACAAAAAAAAACAGAAGAAAAACTCAAACATAAATAGGGATACACAAATGATAAGTACTACAAAATAAAAGTAAAAATCACGACAAAGTCCAATAAAACAAAGTGCTATGTTTTATATTAACTACAGTGATGACTTACCCGAAACTTAGCTTCAAACTGGAACCTAAACTCGACAGACTCGAAGTTACACTGTCTTTGTTGGACCAGATACTACTTATTTCCAGTCTATCACGTTCTCTCTCCTGTTCACCTTGTTGTGCAACAGAATGCGGCATTGTTTCGCTTCTTTGTAATTGACTGTTAACTGTTGTTGCAGCAATTTCGTCGACTGTTTGGTGGAACGTTGCACTTCTTGGCATAGTAGCATTGCTGATAAATATTGGAAATTAATGGGTTGAACATTCTAATTGTTCATAGGGATATTTGAAAAATCATTGAAATCGTGAGTTGACAATAATTTGTTGTTGTTAATGACTTTTAGTCTATTCTCAAATAATTTGAGATTTTAACAGAAATTTCGATTATTTTTTATATTTCTAGTAACATCTCAAATAATTGGAAATAAAACTGATTTCAATGTTAAAGATGGGCAAAGGAAGGTTTCAAAAGTTTCAAGAAATCTCAAAATCTTCTCATTTAGAGGTTTCTGGTAAAGTCTCAAATTATTTAAGATTAAACTAATTTTTTTTTCTTTTTCAAATCTCGATTTGACAATAATTTAATGTTATTAATGACTTTTTCAATATCTCTATAAACAATTAGAATTTCAAATTTTTCAAAAATGACAATGAATCCGATAATTAATTAATGGATAAATTCATTGGTGAAAAGTTTTTATGAGAATCATTCTGAAAATTATTTCTCTATACCTCCGGAATAGAACAGGTCCACCAGGTCTTTCACTAAGTGTATTATTCACAACAGTCAATGTACTTGTTGAGCAATTCGAATCATTCTCCTCTGATGGAGACACAATGGGTGTTTCGTCGTTCATCAATGCCCCAAGTGGATCATTTTCCGTAACTGGAGTTCGAACAGGACTCTTCAATGGAGACTCAGGACTGCGCATCGATCTGCACAATGATTAGATAATAAAATAATCATCAGCATTAGAATCTGAGAAATGATGAATTAATGAAAGCAACTGTTATCTGTTCACCTTGTTTCTGTCGGTGAATCATTTAATGCCTCTGGCTGTGAAGCACTTAGCATTACTGTATCTTTAACGATACTATCTTGACGTCGGAATTTATTTCTCAAATCCATTAATCCAAAAGCTGGTAAATCCGGCACAGAACAGCCTTTTAATGGTACTGAAAAAGGAGGAGAGAAAAAAGTAGTAATCATGATGAAATTAGCGCAAATTTTACAATTTTTTCCATTTTTTTTAACAAATAAATTTTTACAAAGAAAAATATTAAAAAAATTTGCACTTATGGTTTTTTAAATTTCCTAAATGTGCATATTTTTCATTTTTTTAAAAAGAATTTATCTGTTAAGAGAAAAATTGATGCTAAATTGTTATCAATACATCTAAATTGTTAGATGTCTGTTTTTTCCAGTGCCATAAATAGGGGAGACCGAGGCAAAAGGGACCTGTACGCTGATGTGGACGGTGTTAAAATGATTCTCGATTATTTAAGAGAGTGAAGGCGCCTATGAAAAAAATTCGAAACAATTCACCAATAATGTCCACATACTAGAGTATTTTCTCAAATTTTTTCATAAAGTCCTTCAAACCGAAAAAAAATTCTGGATCATAATGCCACTAAGGTTTACAGGCGTTTTGCCCCATTGTCTTCTAATATGAAATGTTCATCCTGACAATCAGAAGATTAAAAAAAGAAATATTCCAAGAGCAACGTACAGACGTTATTCACAGCCTCTTGATCATGTGAGTGTGTACTATCGAGACTAGATCTTGAGGTGGCCAAATGTTCCATTGCCGAGTTTTTGAGTCCATCTATACCAAGTACTTCAGGATTTGAGCTCAATCTGCGCCTGGCGCTTCTTTTCCCAGCTTTCTTAAATAATGCGGCGCCAACGATAACATTACGCAGTTTATTCCACATTAACTGACTGGAGTTGGTCATGTCTGAAGGCCATGTGGCCTCAAGGACAGCCTATTTTGAAATTAAAAAGAAAAAATAATTGATTATTACCTATTCATTATTATTTATACCGTAAACTCAGAGAGCGAGTGCTCTTAAAATATTACCTTATTATAAAATCCATAAGTTAAGGCATTTGGTTGTACACCACTGCGTTTCATGTGAAAAAGTAATTTTACTGCCAATACCGGTTGTCCATAAACACCACAAAGTTGCATCATTGCTCTATAACAGACCTAAAAAAATAGAGTAGCAATAAAAAATGAGATTCGAATCGTCCAATACCCTTTTTTCACGCTCAGAGTACACACATCTCTGAACAAAACTTTAAAACAATATACTTTTGAATACAATCATTATGAGTTCCAATTAACTGATTCTTGATAGTGAAAAAATTGATCGAAATTGAACCTTTCTCCTAAAATAAGGTGATTTGAATGAAAAACCGTATAAACATCAAACCACGTATTTCTCAAATTTCTATCCCTTTTAATCATATTGTAGAGCAAATTTTTTTTAAGTCAATATAATGTACTCCATGTACTCCAAGGGTTAATATCATCTGAAAGCACAAGAGTACCTCTTCCATTGGATCCAATCTGAGTTTCTGCATTTTAACGAGTAGCTCATAAGCCTGATGCAGAATAGCAGCCGGTTGACTCGAGACCTGGAGCATTCCTGCTAAGTGCAAAAACCAGAGGCTATAACACGTTCCTAATAGGCATCTTCCCCATCTTTCTGGTAGAGCAGCCTAAAAGCAAAATTTCCCATAAATAAAAACCATTAAATTCCAATCTCAAGTATTAATAACAATATATAACAATTAATTAACGTTAATCACCTGTTTACGTGCCATTCTCTGTGCTACTTTGATCTCGTGTTTTGTTCTCCGTGCCATTGGACTCCCCGGGATAATTCCAAAAGCACTCAAAGCTGGATTTTTCAAGCTCAAATTCTTCTGCGGCCTCATCAAATCCGCATCCAATTTGAATGTCTTGTAAATAATTGGCTGTTGATTAGGTCCTGGATCAGGCGGTGGTATGAATACAGTTCTCTCACTGTGCTGAGATTCATCGAGCTCCAAAAATGTAACATTCTCCTCCTCAACTCTCTCAGTGCACTCATCAAAAAATGCTAAACCAGCCATATCCATGTCCGAAACGAAGCTTCTCTCTTCAATAAATCGTATAAACATTTGCGTTCTCACTAGCATAGAGTAAAACTTGGCATGTGCCTTGTCTCTGCTTCTCAAAAAAGCCTGTATATTAAAGAGACTAGTAGGATCAGTTGAACCAACAGTTGGTGCTTTTGTAATAGGCAAAAGATAACTACGATATCCTTTCAGTATCATAGCCATAAATCTCAAAAAACTGTCCTGTATCTCGAGTTCCAGTCCTTGCTCCTTTCTTTTCTGTTGAAATTCCTTATCAACACTAAAATCCTCATCAGCTTTGGATCTCTGTGACGAATGTGTTCTCACCAATGAATTCAATTTGGCATAAATTTTTTCCAAATCATTCTTCAGTATTCTCCCCGGTTTTTTCGGTAGTAATTTAATATTCAAATATCTTTTGTCCTCGCACAGTACAATATTATTTGTATCTAGATTAACGCAATTAACATCGGACGGTGGATCGTAAAGATCAAAAAAACGTGAATCAACACCAATCAAAAATGGTAATGGTGCATGTAGTACCTCGGCTAAACCAAGTGGACACAGTGGTATATATGGACACTGCCATTTAAATGGAAATAGTATCATTGAAATTGCCTCACTAACAGATGTTAAAACATCTGGTCTCAATGAATGAACTAGAATTTTTTGTTCAGTTAATATTAATAATAATATCAGCATACAATGCTCAGAGCCAAGATTCATTAATAATTGACGAAAGCTTGCACCAGAACGTGGCAATGCCAAATCCTCTGGTTGTGTTAATATCAATCTGTCAAAACTACTCAATTGTACAAATATACGTGGCCTTTGTGGACTTGGAAATGGTATATCACAGAGAAAATATGATATATATTTTTCAATTGGTACAGTCTGTGGCTGTCCATTAACCAGACTATGTAAAAAACCAAGAAATTTTTCAAATGTATCGAAAAATGGCCAATGTGATAATATACATATTGATTTATTTATATTTAATGATTGAGTCTCTGGATCAGTGTACTGTAATTTTTCCAATTGTCCTAAATTTAATCTTTTTAATACACCAAATTTTTTGAATATCTTCATTTTAACTTGTGGCTTATTCTCTGTTATATTATCAACATCTGTTTTTTCTGATTTTTCCATTATTTCAATTTGCTCTGTATTATTTGGAATAATTGAATTATCTGGTATTACTTCCTCGTAAAATGTTATTGCTGAACCATATATTTTTTGTGCAGCATCAGCAACAGTTAGGACAAATGTTGAAAAAACTGGCTTTGGTTTGCATGCTACTTTTGGCCAACATTCAATTGTTGCACCCATTGGTAAACAAAACATGGCAACTGAATTTGGAAATACAAAATTATTGTAGTCAATTATTGGATATTTGTAGAGTATTGATGGCTTGAATGATATTAAATTGGCTCGATTCATTGATTTTTTGTAGCACAGATAAACATCACTGCCTAACATTCCTCTGTTTAAATTTTTGTTGATTGTGCAGAATGCTTGGGGTGTTGTTTCACCTTTGTTTGCAAGAATAACACAAATATCAGTGACAACTAGAGAATTACATGGCATTTTACGACTTGCTCTTCTGTATGTTACAAATGTTTTTGACGTTGAGTTGTTGATATTGGCTACATGACCAGTTGGTGTCTCCACAATCATTTTTGCATCCTGCATTATTCTCTCTTTTCCATCGTAAATTACTCCTGGAATTCAAGAAAAAATGGGATTAGTGGGTCATTTATATCAAATTGAACATTCATTTTTTTAATATAATGATAGGGTGAGTTGAACAGTGCTTGAAATCGTCCAGTATTTGAATTATTTAACGTTTTTATCGTGGAAAAAATTGGCAATTCAGGGAAATATGATTTTTCGCAGCTTCGAAACACAATATAATGTTCATGAACTCAAATAAGAGTGTATGAAGCTGTTGAATATGTTTGTAACTATTGCCTTTCTTATGTTCGAACGCTGGACCACTCATCCCAGTTCAAAATAGCATATATCTGACAATTGAATTTTCCTTTCTTGATGAAGAAAGAATTCTTTTATTATATTGAATTCATAAAATTACAATCGCAAATTTTTTAAATATTCTTTTTTATAATTTTTTCTCATTCAAAAAAATCCAAAAAAAAAGGGTCAAATGTCTGTTAATGACATTGAAATCAATTTAGCAGCGAAGAGGTAAAACGAGATGAGTCTATTTTTTTTCTTCTCCACTTCTTTCAAAATACCTCAGAAAATAAGAGAGATAGGGCATTATTGCCTTCAAGATGATCACAAGGACAAAACGACTTATCCTGTTTACCTCTTCGCTACTGAATTGTCTTTATCATCGAATGCAAATGATTTACCAATATCAACTAGAGGCGGTTTGTCTCTTCCCCTTCTATAGCAAAGATAGCACTCATTAGTCCTCAAACTTCCATGGTTTAAGTCAGCTGGAAAACCAGAGACTGTGTACTCCAGTAATTCATAGCCCTCCGGGCATTTTTCCCCGAGGGCTGGAAAAATAACAGCTAAATCCGTAATAGGTGCCTGCATGTGCATATCCTTGAGATGTGTACCCTCCTGGCACCAGTCCTCGAGTTTCTCATCAGACGACTCATTCTCCTTATCATTTTCCTCATTTTGTCCAGGTAAACCAGCAACAACAAAGTAATCAGCAACTCTTCTCTCGTCCATTATGAATATTTATTCTTAAATATTTAATTCGATAATTTTCATTCATAAATCCTCATAAATGTTCATTAATAAACCCAACACGAGGTCGAATGCATCAAGCATTCACCAAAAAAAGGATTTTCAAAAAAAAAAGACGAAGAACAAAAAAAATATGAAAATCACTGGATTTTCATGGACGTTAACTTGCAGAATCCACTTTGATCCACTTTTTCTCTTCCAATAAGTGTCCTTATCCTCGAGGATATCACCTCAGGATAAAAATCACGTTTTCAATGAAATATTCTTCTCTACAACAAAAAAAATCATTGTTTGTTTCAATTTTATGATGAATGATTGTAAGAATCTGGCGATTCATTCACAAAAAAAGAAAGAAAGCTCGTATTTTCTTGCTGCATGCACCCAATTGATGAAATGATGAAAAGTCCAGCATGTTTTTTCATTCATCATATATATACTTCACGAACGAAGATTAGAATTATGGTGTTTTATGTGTTTTTTTAATCTTCTTCAAGTAAAATGCAATGTTGCACATGCAAATGATGTCAAATACACAGAAAAGAGACTAACTAATATGAGTACGATATTTATATATATATATACACGTTTGAGTATATATCTATATACACATGTCCATGTATCTACAGACACATACATATATATATACACATATTATATGTATATATATACATATATATATGAATTATTCTCTCTATTAGGCACTAATCAAACGTTTTTAATTAATTACAAGGGAAATTGAAGTTCAATTATTTCTTCATATTACTGATTGAATTCACAAATTTTTCATTCAATTAAAAAAACTCATTTTTTTTTAATTTTTAAATTGAAAAACACAATATTATTATTATGTCTCTCTGTTCGTACTATTACCACAGGAGAAAACGAATTATAGGTTAGATGTCACACGCGACAAATAGGCTTTTTATAGTGTTTTTTTGTAAATAATTGTGTGTTAATAATTAAATTTAATTTTTGTAACAGTGAAAATTAATTTTTTAAATGTTTATGCATTTTTAAAAATCACTTGTTTACAATATTTGACAGTAAAAACGGGTTTATCACGTTAAAAATAATAGGAAAACCCGTATTTCTTGGACGGCCATGTTTTCTCATTGGCAAAATGGTTGACGAGATAGGGCTAGGTTGGGGTTTTTTTTTTTTTTTTTTTTTTGTTTTTAAATCATAAATGCCAATGCGTAGTAGTATGTCATTATACTCAGTGGCTTGTGATTTACAATTGCAAAAATAAAGAAGATGGAAATGATGAGAAAAAATTGAAGCAAAAAATTGTTGAGAATTGGAGGAAAAAGAAAAAAATTGGTAAATGGAATTTTTTTTTTGGAATTTTTTTATTCTTGATTTTTGAACGCACACATACACCAACACACATGATAACTGTATACAATTCTACAGATGTATATAACTACTTGTGTGTGTTTGTGTGTGTTACGATGTTGTGCAACAGATCAAATGCAATTTTCACGAGTTCATATGACTAGTATTATTTTCAGCAATTAACGTAAATAAATGTTGTAGATATTTATTGCAACATTATTTGTTTATTTTGTTTTATTAATTATTGTATTACAGAGTTTAGAGGGTAATAGGGGCTTTTTGTTTTTCTAAATCAGTTAGTTTCTGGGATTAAGGGGCAACGGAAATTCGAAAATTTCAAATTTTTGAATTGATTGTTGAATAATAATTGGGATAAAATAAGACAAGCTTCGATTTTTTTTAATTTTTTTACTCAGTCGTTGTTACTTTTTTATGACAATAATATTAATGAATATTATGAAACAATGGATTAAAAAATTTGGTACTTAAAAGCCTTTCGGGGCAACGGTAAATTTCTAATTTCCAAATTCATTGATGAAATAACAATTGGTTGTTTTTTCAAAGATATAAGAGATGCATTGACTTTCTGATTCATTCGATCAGTCGTTGTCATTTTTTTATGACGAAAATATTAATAAATATAAAAAAATTCATTTGAAAATTCAGTATATAACAGAACTTCAGTTACCCCCGAAGGGGCAATAGTAAATTCCAAATTTTCGAATCGAATGACGGAAACCTTGACTTTTTAATTGTTTTTTTCATCAGTTTTTGACACTTTTATGACTGAAATATTAATAAATGTCGTCTAACAATTGGTTTTATTGAAAACTTGATACACACGATGTCTTTCGTTACCTCAGAAGGTAGTGTCTTTGAAAACAGTCGATAAAACAGAAAAAAAGAGGATTTGTTGGGTAATTTCCAATTAATTGCTGATAATTCGGAAAAATGTGCTTCAATTTAGCCTAAAAGATAATTGAACTATCCAAAAATCATATCTTCAGCTTGTGAATATATTTTTCTTTCTCTCGCAATTTTTTTTACATTACCCCCCTATCAAACAAAAAAAAAAAATCTCCTATCATATGCATGAGATAGAGTGAGAGGCAAATAGGTACGACTACCTTCTAATTAAAATTTCTGAATAACTATACGGTGAATTGAATATTTTTTTCTTCTATTATTTAGTTAAAATGTTGTTCTCTTCGCCAATAGTTTTTAAATAATGGATCAACCCTGTGGTTTTTTAGTAATTTCGTTATTTCTGTCCGATTTAGAGCGTTTCACCCCCCCCCCCCCCCCCCGCTATTTTCAGTAACTTTGATAATTCATATCTCATAAACTACACGGTCAAAAACTACGGTAGAATGCAAAAAAATGCGAAAAAAAATATCTTCCATACGGTTTGAGCAAAAATAAGGAGTTAACCATAGTCGAGTTTGCTAGAATACTACCTCAATCAAATTATTCAAATTTATCTCTCAGAATAGTTCGAGAGAGAGAATTACATTATTTATAGATACAGAATTATTCTCCTTCTGAATTAAACATTTTTCATATCCATCTATAGAATGAATTGCAGTTTCATGCGAGTATATTCGAATCCATTGGAGAATTCGAAGAGCGAATATGAAGCTAGGCTTTTTTTTTATTATGAATATAACTATAAATATATTGCGGGACCAGTGGATAGGGGAGAGGGGGGCAGCTTTGAACAAAATGATTTTTTTTTCATTGATAATATAATCCCCATTTATTTTATTTTTTTTCAATAAAAAAAAATGTATTATGAATGTTGAATATCTCAAGCATTGATTCGAGTTAAAAAATATTAATGATTAATTATTTTATTATGTTAAGATTGATTATTGAAGAGGCAAGAAGGGTTCAAAGGTGCTCTCCCCCCCTAATTAAATTGAAAAAGTCATATCGACCAAATTGATACCACGAGTCGGTATTTCCGGCAGCATTTCGACTCAAATTCAGGTTTTATCATCGAACAAGCTTCGGTCGTTTAGGTAGAGTGGCGGTTAACCAATTGTGTTTTCAAACAGAAAGACAAAGAAAAGGACAACGAATGATCAGTTTTCCGCCAGTTTCTGATCACATAAAAATCTATAAAAAGAAGCAAAAACAGTCTACAGACAACAAACAAACAAAACACAACTATTGAATAATTCAAAAAACAAATACACAAAATGTATAAAAATTGATCCACTACGAAGCTCAATGAGTATGTATGTGCCTTAAAAAATGCTAGGTTAAGAAAAAATACTGTTTTCCATGTTTCCCAGTATCTAAGTAATCAAAAATAAAAAATGTATCCATATGTACAAATGCTGGCTCAAATAAACATGTTAAAAAAAAAAAAAAAAAAAAAAACAAAGAAAAGGACAAGTCTTTCAAACTGCACTTGAGAAGAACACTTTCTGCACTCAAGGAAATCAAACTGTAAGTGGGAATAATCCTGAAAAGGGTGGGAATAGAGTAGAAGCACCTGAAACACATCAGATGTCGTGTTTCTACATTCAGAGAAGAGAGTGATCACAATGAATGAGCGATGATGTTCATTATAATACAGGGAATTAACACGTTCAGTGTCATTGATAAAGTCATCAAAGCCTCAATGTGTTTGCCTCAATACCTATCATCACTGCATCTTCCACTTATTGGGGTTCATGCTCACACAAGTGTACTATAATCGACTGGTCGAATCAGGTGTTACTCTAAACAGTCTCTGTAACAGTAACCCTGTAAATTGGATAGCCCTTCGAACTCAACCAGTGAATATTCATGCTCAAGGCTGTCCCCATTCTCAATGGCAAAAGATCAAGTATTTGCATAAAAGAAAGAAGGTTGAAAAGAAAACAATAATCTATGCATAGCTTCAATGCAGATATCAACGTTTTCTGAATAACTAAGGGAAAATCGATTTTATCATCTTGGGAAATACCAATTTGGTCTTTGATTGGTTTTGATTACAAGTATAAAAAAAATTATATAGAAAATTTCTGTAGAATTTTTTAGATAGATTTATTCTATAGGGAATTCTACAAATTTAATAACATTGAAAATAGCAGACATCTGTCAATTTTCAGTTTATTTTTTTTCACTTATTTAAAAAATTTTTAAAAAACTATAAATGCTAATTTTTTAAAACTTTTTTTATTTATTATAATTTATTTATTTGAAACAAATCAAAAAAATGTTAAATGTCCGCTAATTTCATTATCATTAGGCTTATCATGTATGATATTGGTATATTTTCTATAGGCATTGATAAAGTTTATTTCCTTATAGCCACAAAATTTTATTATAGAATCACATGAAAGCCAACTCTTATAGGAATAGTTGCTACAGAAACAATATCTTCAAAAAATATCAGAATATCATACCTTGTAAATTTATAAGGAATATCTATAGAATTAATGTAGAAAAACTTTCTGCAGAAATTCTCCATAGGGATTTTTCATACGTGCAACAAAAGGATTCCATTTTATATAAAAGATTCCATATAGAATCTCATAAAAATCCACTTGGACAGAAATAATTCATGCAGAAACAATACATGTAGAAAATATTATATCATAGTCGATAAACCCAAGAATTCTCCATAGAAATTTCCTATACAAATTCATTGCGAAAATTTTCTGTGATATTTCATACGAGTATTGCCGAAATGAAGCTTCTAGATGAAAGAAAGCATCTAAAAGCACTTCGAAAAATAGGGAAAATTGTTTTTTACAATTTCGAATCGAATTTCCTGGAAAATGATATTCTCCAATTTCCAATCAAATTTTCTGGAAGTTTTGAAATCCATTCGAAATGAAAACTTGCATGATTTCATCAGAACTCACGAAAATGATCATTTTCCAACTGTAAATCGACTCAGAAGTCCCACTCTTTTCTCAGATATTGATTGCATTGTTTCATTTAACACGGCAATGATGAAAATAGTTCATTATCTGCTCTACATTTTAAAAATAAACACTTTCACGTCATTGTCTATAAATATTGAATGAACTACTTTAAGGGCATTGAGCTTCTCTCTTTTTCTCTCTCACGTATTCCCTACAAAACTCCGAAGATATCACTGAAATGAAACGTTAACTGATAATTGCGCATGTATGACCCAAAATCGTATTCAGATAGTGTTTCAATGTTTATTATTATCTCAATTAACTCGATATTCTACGCTCTTGCATATGGTTTTGTTGCAATTTGATAGGATACACTCCCCGTCGAGTGTATTTGACTCGTGATGCGCAGCATATTGCAACTCTCTATCCTGAATTGAATTTAAACAGGTTTAAACTGCTAAATCAATTGGTTTAAAAATTCTTGAATGGCTCATCAAATTGTATAGTTCTTTATTGATTGCGAAATTCAATGAATTCTACCCAATAAACTTCAATTGTAACTACATATATTCTTTTAAGAGGATTATCATCTTGAAAAATTCAATAGAATCTAGGTAAATCTCAAGAGGATTATATGTATTTTAATTTATTGTAAAATTGGAATTTCAAGTAATTTTAGCCAACAGTATATTGGCTTCAGCTACAGTGCACAGAAAGAAGTACTATTGAGTTATCGTAAAACAATTGGCGACAATTCGTTTCATAGAAAAAGTGCTTGTATTGCAAGCTTTTTCGTTTCAATTCTATTGAATAGAAAACTTTCCCGACCAATATGTGAAAAATATTTTTCTATCAATGTATCGGTATCACTCTTGATTGGCTTCAGGAAGTGTGCAATTCATGTAGGATAAAGAAAGTGTGGTAAAATTGATATTTCAATGGAGCGATTTGAAATAGAATTTTTTTCTTTTCGAGGATTCCATTTGTAAAACCGAGAGAATTTGTCGATTGAATGAAAGTGCATTTTTTTTTAAAGGAAAAGAAAAAAAAGGAATCTATTCGAAAAAATTGCAAATCGTATTTTTTTATTAAAAAATTCTGCAAGAGTATTGAATACTGCTATTTTTAGGAAAAAAACCTCAATTCCAATGCAATTCATTCATTTTTTCAAACCACTGACAAAGACCAAAGGGTAAAAGAGTATTTATCGATTATGAATGTGAACCTTTCGTAATAATTGCTCGTTAGTAATTCCAGTTACCAAGGCAAGGCATCTGGTGCAAATTGACAACTCCAGTATTGGATGCATTCTAATGATTGGTCATTAAACTTCCGTTGACGCTGGTATGAACCTCTCTAATGAATTTGCAAGTCAATATTGAGACGCGGTGAACGTACTGCTTATCACAGTGAATCCCTTTGATTCAAAAAGGGAAAGCCATCTGCTTTGGAAACAAATCAGTTTCTGTTGATTTACATTGTATTACGGTTGTATCATAATGGATGTTCTGATAATAATTGAACAGTAATTTCATTGCCTCTGATTGTGTTGGACATGTGGAAACAATGTAAATTAGCTTTATCGTTTTTTTTCTTCTTTTTTTTAGGAATTAATTAATTCCATTACATTTAATCAAGCACAATTGTTATACTGGAGTTCATGAGTTACATGTTGTCTTGATTGTTTGGAGAGCATCGAAACTTGCGTGAGATCCACACTGAGAAGCCAAATCAACAGCTCACGTCTAGATGTTATAGATATGGAGACGAAACTTGGTAAATTATCTTTGGGCACTCAGCTCTTTCAAGTACTTGGTGTTCACAATGGTTGTACTTCAAATTGGATTGAATGCTGGTTATTACTGGACATTATGTTGAACAAGCATATATCATCGCCTTAGTTAGAGTTCTGGTCAGAAATTCTGGTGTGAAAGGGGCGTATGTCCACTTATCACTCCAACGTGTTTTTTCTGGAACATTATTTGGATAATTGAAAATTAAAATAACAAAGTGGCGTAATTACCAATTTTAAAATGAAAGAGACGTATCATCAGCACTTGGGCCTTTCTCTTTTTCGTTTTTTTATTGAATTTTTCCCTAATTGCTGAAAAAACACCAATAACAAATAGGTGTATTTCACTTAGTTACAAAGGTGACGATATAAATCTATTTACAATTGAATCCAATTAAATCAAATAAATGATAGTATCAATGTAGAAATGATACGACAGAGTACACACAACTAATAACTCCGCTTGCGACGTTATTTCATCACGAACACTTCATTCTGCCTGAAATTAATCAAATTCCTATCAGCCTCTGGGCTGAATAACTTGAATTTTTTTTTCTTCTCTCATTTCCTCGTCTCCAAGTGAGCCAATGATACTATAAGAATCTCAAGAACTGTCTGGGTAAATATTATTCCGTGAAAATGAAGACGAGAGGTAGTGAATAATTTAAAGATACTCATCATCTCGTCATCGAATGTGTCAAGTATATGCCATACTTGTTACGATAAGAAGATTCTTCTTTTACCCTCGTCTATTCTTCGTCAAGGGGAAAAAAGCAATGACACCTTTAATTTCCTGTTCGATAATAATAATAATAATAATAATAATAATAATAATAATAATAATAATAACCGTCCGCATCATTCTGTGTCCTCAAGTATCACAAAAGATAAATTGTTGGAAATATTATACGGTAAAATGAGAATTTATTATCAATATATCAGTGGTAGTCCCGTATTATCGATTGGGCCATTGGCAAATTCATTGGTTAACAAAGGTGCAAAATATCTGACGTAGTTGAGGTACCATGGCTATCAATATATACTGTACCTTTACCGGATCTCTGGTGAATCGATTTTGTCTTCAGCAGTTTGTTATATGGTCACACTGGTCTCTCTGTTCATTCTCTAATCAACTCTCTCAGGCGGAAAAGTCCTTCACAACATCGTCATTGTTGCAGTTTCAAGTCGAAAATATTTCACGTATAGGACAAAAATGCAATAACAAACGAGGAATTTTAATGGTGCTTCAATGTTTTGAAGTGAAACTTTTTCAAATTCTTCTCAGTATTTTATTCATAAATCTTGAACTAAACTATTCGCTTAATTAGCCCATGGTATTTTATTACAAAAGTCTTTCAAAGGCTTTCTTTCTCGTAAAAATCCTATCTAAACGTGAGTTTCTCGGATTCTCTTGAGAATAATCCAGAAACAACATGATCAGGATTCAGTTGAGAATCGAAAGTGGCTCTATACAGTTTCTCTCTCTTTCTTTCTCCACGAAAGCACTGTTGTTTCGATAGAGATTTTCCATTTAAGTAATCCTTAGTGTGACTATATAGTAAACTGTAAAACATTGTAAATACTTAATGCGTTAAATCCAGTTTTATCGGTGTCCAACTAGAGAAATAAAAGCTCAAGGATTCTGCTGTAGTGTGATTCTGATCTTTCATTGTTCTTATTTATTCAGATGTTACTTTGAAATTCTTGGGAATACTGGAGTCTTCAATGGGAGTAGTTTAAGAAGGGTATTCATCTCTACGAGACCGATGGCCCGCTACAGCGCGTCGGTTAGGTGTATTTAGTATTAGTATATCCCATGTAGGAAACCGAAATTGGCCGCAATTCGGGGCGATGTCGAATTGCCGAGTTTCGATATAGGGGAACTATATTGGGGCGAATTTCGAGCCAATAATGGCATGTCACAGCGGGCCGAAGTCGAAAACTAAATAGGGCGTACATCGCATCCGATTTCGACCCGATATAGGGTTTTGAGTTCGGCCCTACATCGGGCTAAATTTGATGTGACGAATTTCGACTTAGCGCTACGATATACGCCCAACATCGAGTCCGATATCGAACTCGACAGACGCTCAATAATATAAAAACAAATTTTAAACATAAAATAAAAGGAAAATTATCATTTTTTTTTTCTAAGATTTCGTAACTTTATATTTTTATCATTTATATTTCAATGTTAATCATTTCAAAGTCATTTTTATCATCACAAATTTTAGTTCCCACAGGCGGTTTTGAACCCTCGATCGTCGGATGATGAAACTTGCGCGCTGCCGACTGGACCATCACTCTATTCGACTTTGACAGAATCGTACTGTCTATATGAATCTAAAAATCATTTGATCTAAATTCATATCGATATTTATATTGTTTATATGGCTATCTTTATTAAGAGGAATATAATAAAAATGAAGTAAGAACCGAGGAACAAAACTACATATTTCTCGTAATGGAATATTCATTTTTTTACAGAAAATTCCCCTATCTTTGAAAATTAAAGTTTTATTTCAGTATTATTTTTTCCTCTATTGATGATCGAATCACTTGATGGCAGAAAGAGAAGATTTTTTTCTTGATCAATTTTTATATCTATTCTATTTTACATTTATTTATTATTTTTATATTTTTTTAAATTTAGTTCACGAATTAATCATTAGCAAGAAGAATAATTGAAGGAAAATCAATTATGGCGTGATTTTTCAATCGTTATGTTGGAAAATAAAAAAATATGACAATTAATCAAAAAGAAAAATTATCAACTTATTGTTGGAAATATTTTCGTTAGAAGTAGAGCAGCCGAACTTCGGTTACGCGAATTACGTGCCATTTCGGATAGATATAGGTTCCCCGATATTCGGCTACTCGATATAGAACCGAGTTACGATCTAACTCACCATCCCAATATACAGGGCTCGACGTTGGGAAGAATATCGGGCTTATTAGCGGAACCAATATCGACGCCCCGATATTGTTTCGTACTTTGGCCTTTGATCGACAGCCCAAAATCGTATAAAATAATATAGCCCGAACATTGGCCACCCTGTGGATGTCGGGAAACCCTACATGGGATTACGCGTACTATACTACTCACATTTTAACTGACCAATGAGGAAGAGGACTTCACTTTATTCATAACAACTTTTGATAAATCGATTGTTTGCGGTCTTCTTCCTTTTTATGAAGAATAATCGCGAAAAACTGAGGAAACTTTTTCCTGACCCCATATTAATGTCTATTTCGCTCTATCTCCCTTATTTACCGAGATAATCGAGAATAACTGGGAAAATTCCGCGGATACTGGATATCCCGAAAAGTTGCGGCTTTTGGCTCTTCAGGAGCCCCCATCATCGTGCGTTTCACTCAATTCTTTGCGAAATTTCAAGGAAAACCCCGTATTCCCTCGGGAAATGGGTGAAAAATGAGGATGAAGGAATATTCGAAGGAAATCAGCCATCATGAAAATCCCGATTTTCAAATCTTCATAACTTTTCTTCTGCGGCGTATTTCCTGATGAAATTTTACAGTGACACTGCCTAGGTCGTCAGGAAGTAGCCTGCAAAATTCCACAACAGTATCGCATATGATTCTGAGAATTCGATAGAGCAGACATTGTCATTTTTACTTATCCCATATTACCGTCCATTTCGCTCTATCTCGCTTATTTACCTAGATAACCGCGAAAAACTGTGCAAACTCCTCCCTGATTTCACATTAACGTCCATTTTGCTCTATCAATCAGAAAAGGATGAGGATTTGTACGCTAATTTCCAATTAATTGCTGATAATTTGGAAAAAAGTGCTTTAATTCACCTGAAGAAGTGATTAAACTATTCGGAACTCATATCTTCAGCTTGTGAATATAATTTTTTTCTCTCGCTTTTTTCTTTACATCAATCTCTTATCACATGCATGAGATAGAGAGAGAGAGGCAAACAGTCACGACCACTTCCTAATTAAAATTTGTCAGTAACTTATACGGTGAATTGAATATTTTTTCTTCTATTATCCAGTTGAAATGCTGTTTTCTTCGCCAATTGTTCTTAAATAATTTATCAACCCTGTGGTTTTTCAGTAATTTCGTTATTTCTTTCTTTGGTAACTTTGATAATTCATGTTTCATAAACTGCACAGACAAAAATTATGAAAAAATTCAGAAATGTAAAGTAATATCATCTTTAATACAGTATCAAAAAAATAAAGAGTTAACTGTACTCGAGTTCGCTGAGATATTAGCTTGAACACGCTCATTGAAATTTATTTTTGATCAAAAAAATGTGTAATCTGTGAAAAATATGCAATCGTCCGATCTAAAATTTAATGACTTAGTAAATATGCAAATGATCGTCTAGGTTAAGATGAACAGAATGGACATAGTGTATATTCACAGAGATTGCCGTTAACGTATAAAGCTTTCCTGCTATCCTCATCTGTTTACATAGGTAGTGAGGACTAAGGATATCTATCGTATAGCCATCATAACCATAAGCGCATTAAACCTCTTGTACTCAACTAACCTTCTGAGATCGATACATATGCTCCAGACTAAGTGCTAACATATACGACATTCTATACAATTATTCTAAACACATATCTTTGTCTTCGAAACAATGTGGCGTTAGTTCTGTGTTCAAGTATGTGTAAAAAATATTCAAAATGTGTTGTGTCATGAAATATACCTCAGTTTTCTGCTAAAATACTCAGAAAAATCTTATCTCATGTATTTTCACTGATTTCTCGTGATTTTCATAACATAAAACCTAAAAACTAAAGTGTTTTCATCTCCCCCCCCCCCCCCTCCTATGTTCTCATACCACCACCTTCCTCTTACTCACTCCAAAATGAACCGGCCCTCACTATTTTCAATAGCGACGAAACATGTAGAAAAATAATAACAACAGAAATAGAAGAAAAAAGTGTGGAATGGAGTGGAAAAATTGAAGTCTTTCACGGATATGTGTAACTCACCTCCAGTAGTTTTTCATCATGGAGAAAAATATCTAACACAAACTCACTTGTGTTTGTGCTTTATCATCAAATTTCCAGGCACCAGTTCCTATCTGAAATGGACCATTTTCCTCCCCTTTTCCTCCCTCCCCCTCCACCCCTCTTCAGACCACGACCACAGAGTTCGTACATGTGGGAGTCAGTTGCATTTCTTTCGTTAACGAGTTTACGCTACCCCGAACATTTATATAACTGTATATTTTTAATTCCAGCTTAGTTCAGATGTTTTAATATTTTTTTTTTACTTCTTATTCAAAGGTACGAATATGTGTGTGTGTATGTATATGTATGTGGGGGCGAGTTTAAGTGAGAAGAGAGAAAAAGAGGAAGAGAGAGAGAGTGCAGAAGATATGACTGCGCAAGGAAAAGAGAAAATATGAAAATGTAGAGTACACAAGCATTGCGAGAGCCAGTACACAGTGGCAATGAGGTCGACATGATTGGCCATGTGCCGCAGATGCTGGAGCAGGAGAGATAGATAGAGAGAGAGAACCAGATCCTCGGAGAATTTCATAAAGGTATTTTTGGCCACTGTTAGAGTGACATTTCCACCTAGGATCAGGCATGCTTGTGTATTTGTGTCCTTTTTTTTTCCTCCTTTTTTTTCATTGGAATATGTAGGTCACAAATGTCATTCACTACCATATATATATTTGGTAACATTCTAGCCGGTAAACGCCTGCGGATGGACAATGGCATCGTTACATGTACTCACGCGGGCATCGATCGCTCATTACCACCACATTGGTGCATCCGTTGTCAAGCCACCATCGTAACATTTACAAACGTGGGGGTAGGAGATAATGGCCCTGTACACCAGTGGTATTAAAAACCAATGTGAATTATAAGTTTCCTTACATTCACACGAAATTCACAATATAATGTGAATTTCTTGCGGTAATTTTCAAAGGAAAAAAAGAAACAACAAAAAGAAAGGGCTTTTGAGAATGAGAAATATCACAGTACCTTTGTATAAACTTAGATTACAAGCGTAATAATAGCCTCGATGAGCTAAAGATAGAGTGTTATCACGAGTACATTATTGTTATTATATACATTTGTAACAGTTGCAAACTTCGTAAACTGTGTGTTTAAAATCCAAAGATTATTATTAAATCCTCTTATGACTGACTTGGCTGAAGCACTTTGCACATCGTGTACTAGGGGCATTAATACTTTTGCTAACATGAAATTCACGTAAAGTTGAGAGTAAAAAAAAATGCGAGTATAGACTGTCTATGTTGAGGACTTTGTGAAACTTGACATTAACCCGTTCCTTCCCCTTCTCCCTTCACAGGAAGTCCATATGAACTTTCTTCAGTGAGTACTGTTGAATCCACTGGCTTGCTGCAATCATCCCTTCAGGGCTCATTGGACTTTGGACATGATTTCAACTTGTACATTTTGTTGGAAACAAGAGTTTTGTTCCATTAAAAGCTGGTTATGATGTGAAAGAATCTCAGAAAATTTGGAAATTATTTTCACTCAAAGATTCTTTAATTTTTTGCTTTTATGCACATTTTGTAGATTTTTGACTGAAAGTCGTCATTATGAATTGATTTTGGAGAAACTAATGGAGATAAGCCCTTTCTCCTCTGAACCTTTTTTTTGTAGAGAAATTTCAAGAGCTACAAGAAAAGGGATGAGGATAAAAATATTATGAAGGTTTTGAAATTGTTTAAAAATAGTATTTTGATTCAAGATCCTTTTTTTCTTATTCATTTGAATTTGGAGTGGCTGGAAAAAGTGCCAAGGCTGCAAAAACTGGTCCTTCTACTCTAATTAACGTGAGAATGTTATGACTGTTATTTAATAACATGTCATTGAGCAATAAACTTATAATCATTAGTTGGGTCATTAAGTTTTCTGCAGTGACAGCACACAAAGGCGTATTAACTCGATATCTTGGATCCTCCCTGACACATCAGGTTCAGTAGTTTGTCTACACAGAGAAAAAAAAACAATCAAATATCAAGGCAAATGGTCCTCAGCAATTTTTTCTTGAAATAATTAAAAAATTTTGTGAATTCACTTAATTTTAGTTAATTGAACAGATTGACTTGTTGAATTGACTAAATTCAGTAAATTTAACAGCTGTTCTTAATTATTAAAAAAAGGATGTTTGCTAACCCCCACGGAAAAAAATATATCCTCAAATATCATAGGAAAAGAAGAGATCAATGTATTATGCAAAGATTGCGTATAGAATACACAAACCTCACTTGTATCCACCTAATCACAAAGGACCCGTCCAAATTTATGCAGACACAGCATTGAATTATTGTCAGTAAAGCATGTACTCATCGAATGTCAACCAACACTACGAACAAGAACTAAACTAGCACTCCCAAGGAATCTGAAAGATCATCTGGACACTAAAGAAGGGCAAATAAAAACAATAGAATACCTTCTGGAATTAAAAATGATGGACAGCATAAAAGATATATCAAATATCGTAATTTTCTTTTCTTTCACAAACTCTGTAAAATTTGTAACTTGTATTGTACTTTACAGGTCGCTAATGATCTTAGCAGTTAAAGAGCGACATTAAATAAATTTTAATTAACAAATAAAAAAAAGCTTCAAGATTTGCGATATTTTGCTGTTTTCTTATATTCGTAGGATATAATTCGGTCCTGCAATCTGGAGTCTATAACTACAATTACAATTTTCATTATAAATATTTCACTGTTTTTACCATAATTCTGTTCTCACTATACAGTGACTAGACTTGAGGTATTCGAGAATTCGTCTAGACTCTAGTCAAATTCTCAAACACCCCAAAAATTGATGATAACTGAACACGTATCTCCGATATTCAATGCAAGTAGTAAAAAATAATGAGCATATAATTTGTAAACGCGAAGAAATCACCACCATAAATCATGTACACCTCGAGTATTCTCCATTGTCTGATGAGCCCATTTTCCATCCAGAATATGAAAGTATTAAAACCGTGTAAACGTGATCGAGTGAACTTCAGGGATTCAATTACTTTCAACTAATTATTAATAAAGAAAAATGTGCTACATTTTTAAATAATTATCCATGAAAACTCTTGGGGGAAATATCTCCTCATTAATTTCTTGATAAATGAGCATTTAACTTGCTTCTGAATGAATAAAAATAATGAAGATTCTTCGGGAAGTAAATACAAGAGAGAGAGAGAGAGAGTGAGTGAGCTTCATGATATCGAAAAAAATGTGAAAATAATTAATCAACGATGTAGGAAAAGTAGGAAAAAGAAAAAACGTAGAAGCTTGAGAGGTTGTAACGTATTTTCAACGCCCAATTAACTGGAATATAACCCCTGCAGAGCTCACTAGTTAATTATTTTCTCTCTCTAGCGGTGGTAACCGGGGTAGTACGTACTATGGCTATATAGCACTTAGTCACCCTAACGACAAGTCTCACCCATTGCAAATGAGGACTGGCACCAGACATGAGTTTACTGCTACCGGCTTTAGCCGCGAATCTCAGCAGTCACTGGTATATATATGTATACATATATAGTATACAAAGTATGTGTGTTTCCCTTATGGCTCATCCTCTTTGTAGCGCATAGTACCTCGTCGTGTCTTGTGTCAGAAAAAGTTTGAATAACGTCTCTGGTTGGATTTCATCATTAAATGGGGAAAAAATAAAAAAAATTGCAAGGGAATAAGAGGGGAAAAGGAATTAAGGATACTCTCATATTGACAAATAACTGAAATGTGAAATCCATCATTCGTTTTTAGGCTCTGCACTATCTTCATGTCTGTCAATCAATGAAAGTGCTGGAGATTCATTTTTTTTGAAGGATGATTGGGAGGTACAATTTGTGTAGAAGTTGAATTTTTGTAGGAAATCGTTAATAACAATTCATACCATCAATTATGTTTCTCGATTTCCATGTTGACTTATTTTTATCTTTGGGATGTTGGAACGTTGGAAAAAAATGATCTAACAATACTAAATAATCGTCAAATGAATCGTTCACTTGATAAACATTTAGGGGAGAGTGGGGCAAAATGGACACTGTAATGAAACGGTTAGAGATCGATTTTTTTTGATGATTCTATTGAAACGCTGAGGGAATTTTAACTGGAAAACGAGTGTCACATGGATTTTTTTAGATTTTTTTGAACATTCGATATTTTTTAGCATTTTTGAAGGGAGCCTTTCTTTTATTGAAAATTTTCAGTTTTTTGGAAATATCTCTGGTTCTATTGGTCGTAGCAATTCGGGGTTGGTCTCAAATGGAAGGTGAGCTCATTTCCCATCGATTTAAGGGGTTTTGAATCCAAAATATTAATTTTTGGGATAGTTATACGCCAAAAACGGTTGCCCAAAACTGTTTCACAAAAATACCCATAAATACATTAAAAAACAATATTTTTGAATTGAAAACCCTATGAATTGATGGCAAATGATCTCATCTTTCACCTCCCATCGGAATTTTTACGCTACGACAAATAGAACCGAAGATATTCTCAAAAAACTGAAAATTTTCAAAAAAGGAAGGAATTTACCCCTCTAAAATGCTCAATAAAGTCAAAATCACCAAAAATTCAAAAAAATCAATTCCGGCACTTGTTTCCCATCTAAAATTTCCTCAGCTTTCCAATGAAATCATCAAAGACAATCTGTCGCTAAAATTTCTATTAATTTCATGAGTTGTCCATAATATTTGCCTGGAAATTTAGATGTGTCCATTTTGCCCCACCTCCCTTATACAATATGAAATTCTCAAATCTGATTCAGTGAATCTGTAAAGAATGTCATGAAGAAGGAAACAAACGGTAGAAACAAGAAAATTAATTGAAAATTGAAAAATTTCTTAATTTTTTTCATTCCTTTAAATCTTGAAAAATGTGAAAAAATTAAAAAAATACTGAAAAATTTTAAATTTCCAACTAATTTCTCGTTTCTAGAGCTCATTTCATTCCTCATCACATTCTCTACAGATTAACTGAATCACATTTGAGAATTTTATCTTGTACAAATGGTTATTAACGATTTTATACAGAAAATTTAACTTTTTTCCAATTGTACCTCCCAATCATTCTTAATGATTCCTTTTTATCTATAGATGTATAAATGACATCTGACTCTCCACAATTGCACCGACAATTGCAGGAGTTTCTGTCACAGTATGCTCATGTCTTACACATCTTTATTATCTGAAATTGGACATCTTGTTATTGCCTCGATACATTTGTTGCAAGAGAATATCTACCTGAGTAGAAAAGAAAAAAATCCACAAAGAGTAGTATCGTATCTGTTCATCTAATTGTCATTGCAGCTGTATGATGTTGCTTTTTTTCACAATTTTATGCATCACGTAAGAGAATTTCATGTCATCTCACAGGCCATTAACTTCATATGAACTTGAATAAAAAAAGTGCATGTTCTTATTTCAGCTACATGAGCAGCATCGTTATGCTTTAAATTTCATATTTCATACTTAGTGTTGTTGGCAAGTCCATCGATCCTTACTACTTTCCCCTATCTTCCAAGACTTTTTGCGTAAAAAGGCAAATCGAACGAGTCACGATACAAATAAAATGGAAATTCTCCATAAGAAAAAATAGAAAAAAAAGTGGAATCATGGGATATTGGAAAATTTGTTCGAGTATTCTGCAATTTATGGAAAAAATGGGAATTTTTATTGTTCATAGGAAAAAGATACTTCCAAAAAAAGAGAAAAAAAATAGTGAAATAAAAATAAATCCTTCAAATACGATTTTCATGGAGTATTTGAAGCAATTTTTATAGCATATACTAAATTTTCAACCATGTAACTTAATAAAAAAAAAAAAAAGAGTGGCATTTCGACGAAAACGGAAACCACAATATGAGGCATTAAAAGGAGAAATGAAAGGGGTAAAATGGAGACACTGGTTGGAACTACAAAAAAAATAGAAGGGCTACATTTTATCTCGATATACCTGCACTTCAATCGAAATTTATCTGCGGTTTTATATATCGATATATAGCACAGTAGTACCCAGAAGTACTACGTATCGTGATGACATTCGAATGGTTAGTAATAAAGTTCGTGTGAATGTGTAACTGCGAGAGAGACGATAGAATCAGAATGATTGGGTGGTGGAGGGGGGAGGGGGGAGGGAGCCAGTAGTTTTGACCAGTTACTCTATGTTGACAACGTCAACTCATTCTGCAAATTCACGTCCACGTATTACAGTTAAAGAGGTAGTAAAGTTTATATCCATATGTAACTCGATGTGATAGAGGATGGATTCTCTACTGTTGAATCGATGTTTGTGGATATATAGGATATACACAAGTCCCTGGAGAAACGTCAACTTCTAGGTGATTTTAGGAGTACACCAGAGGGAATAAATTGAAACGCTTTGATCAGAATCTGTACTATTTCAGTCTATTCCACTGAATGACGAGGATGTTTTCTGTTTTTACTTTTTGCTTCACGTGGAAACATTCAAATGCTTCATTGTTGAGGATGATTTGGAGGTAAAATTGGGGGAAAAAAGTTAATTTTTTTGTAGGAAATCGTAAATAACAACGTTGAGAAAAGATGAAATTGAACAACAAGATGAAATTTGATGATTTCATCTTGTATAAATTATTATTAACAATTCTATAAAAAAATTAACTTTTTTTTTACGATTGTATCACCCAAAAATCCTTGAATTCAGAGGTGAATAAATCTCCATGTAATGGGATATTCCTATCTGCGGGTTTCAATGTTTTATTGAATGAGTTAATTTTTTTCTCCTTTTCGTGGAAATTGGTGGAAAATCGACGGAGTCAATATTGAAGCACTGCAATTAAATTATTGTGGACGGAGGAAGGAAAAAGCTATTCAACTGGAGGATAATGGAGCGATAAAAGTTTATCTGTTTAGGAAAGAATTATGTTGATAATTGGCGATTTGACGAGTGTTTTTTTCTTCTGAGGGTGTAATCACTTGTGAAATTTGGTGTACATTAAAATCGGAAGTCTCCGAAAAAATTCGGAATTCTTCTAAAGATTCCGGGAATCTTTGAATTTTTGAAATACTATAAAATCTCAAAAAAAAGTGTTGGAATCGCCCAAAAAGTAGAGAAATCCAAAGGAAATTTCATGAAATTTTGTGAAGTCTTCGAAATTTTGTCTGAAATAGATAGTGATAATATTTGAAAAGTCTATTTGAAGACTTGAGATAAGTCATAGAATATTTAGAATTTTTCTTGAATATTAATTTCATCAAATTTTTATTTTCAAAATTTTTTTTGCTTCTGTCATGAAATCTTGAAATTTCTTGGCATTTCCTGAGATTTTCGTGAATTGGCATTAAAATCTACGAAATCTTAAGAAATCCGTTCAATTTTAATAGATTTCAAGAAATATCATGAATTTTTTATGAAGTCTGGTGAAAATTCGAGAATCTGCGAACTTTTGCAATTTAAAGTTTACTTTACACGAATTTTCGGAGTGATTATCCCCTCGGTTCTTTCTCTTTTCATTAATAATCACGCTTGATAATTTAATTTTTAAATTTCAATTTATTTCGTATTCTTTCAATCAATACAATGAGATCCAAAAGAAAAAAAAAAAATAGTAATTGTGATGAACTTCCAGAGAATGCAGTTGAACATTGGTTTAAACGTCCTCGATACGTTCAGTTAATTCAAGATTGCACTAGAAAAACTCGAATTATTCAATAACGAATATAACAAAATGAAAAATCTCCTTCAATGAGCAAATAACAGAAAAAAAATGATAACAATTGTAATCACGCAATCTTGAATCACCGGCACAATGATATCATGATCATGCAAGTATAAAATTTTGAGTACAACTTGCAAAAAAAAATAATAATAATAATTCTTCTCTTAATACTAAATTGGTATTTAGAAAAAATTCTTCAATAAAAAAAAATTAATGTTAATAAACTCTAGAATTGAAGAACAAATGATAATCTTTGATTATAACAGAATGAACTTATCGAACTCATTCATTTCGATTGTTATATCACTAATCAACAAATTAATAATTAAATCACTTGAATATGTAACGCATTTTTCATCCTTAGCGTTAAAACTTTTTTTTGTTTTTAACATTTTCTTTGGTAGAGTTTTGTGAAAATTCAAAGTATTACTCTACGAGTTTTTAATTAATATTATTAGATTTTTCATTTGTTATATCTAGAATTGTGATACCTAAATACTTTATTGCACTGAAACACGAAGAGCCTCAGTATTGCCAAGCAATTCATTTTGCTGTTTGATTGGTGAATGCAAAGTTGTAGTATCTGGGCTCTCAGTACCCGAGGTATTCTTGCGATTCTCTCTGTATTTCTTTGATCTTTTCTTTTGTTTAGCCTCAACTTTGACCTGTGGCTCTTTCTCTGGATCAAAGTGACACTCAAGTACTTCCAGAAGATCCTCAATTTGCGTTGGTTTGGCACCTGATGCTTTCTCGTTGATTAATTTTTCCAATCCACTTCGTGCTCCATTCGACCAAGCTTCCTAGAATTCCAAGAAAAACATAGAAGAAAGAGACAAAAAGAAAAAGTCATGGAATTCTTCAATGTGACTTATAAAAGGGATGGAAATGGGAGGCAAAATGGACCTACTCGGTAAAATGATTCAAAATTTTTTTTAAGAGTCAAGGCTTTTTTAAAAAAATTGCAAAAAATTCAGGAACAATTGACATATATTGTAACATTTTCTCAAATTTTTTCCCATTTTTCCACAAAGTCCTTCACTCCAAAAAAAAAACATTAATGAATCCTGTTGCCTTGGAGGTCCATTTTACCCCCAGTTTTTTTCCTCTTTTTCACAATAATCTGAGATTTACCTTCAATTGTCCATAATCAATATTTGACTCTGCAAGAAGTCTTCGAAGTGGAGTTGCATGTTGTCTTTCACGTCTATTCATTGATAGCAAATGACCAAAAACAGGCAACAGACTGTGTTGCCTTTCAAGTACAAGTTTAAGTGTCTCAAATTCCTTCTCTTCAGCATTTACTGGTTGTACAAATTCTCTTATAAACTCAACCGTAATCTTTGATGTGGTATCAGTATCACCACTGACCTCACTTGTCTTTGTACTCATCTCGCTGATACTCAAGTGATGAACTATTTGAAATGCCAAACGTGCACGTTCTGCAGCATCACCCAGTTCAGTTTCCTTTTGAGAAAATTGATAAAAGATAAGGAATATTTCAGTAAATCGATAGATAACATACAGATAATCGGCAGAATATGATGGATGAGGAAATGAAGAAAAAAAAACCTAACAAACTGCAGAAGAATTATTTATCAAGAAAATAGGAATAGGTTTGATGGAAAAAAACGAAAAAAAAAAGGTTAAAGTGTTATTAATGTATCAGTAGAGATAACTTGGTATCTTCAGACAGCTCTCATGTATTTACCTGATCTAATAGAACACGTGACAGAGTTCTTAGGGAATATGCACGTATGGTATTGGCACATTTCATGTTAGCGATGTTAAAACCATTTGCAAATCCTTTGACAGTCTTCTTGAATCTCTCGAGAAGATTAAATTTAATGAGTGATGCTAGAAGCATTGAGGGTATTACTTTACGTGATTCATGATGAATTAAAATAATACCGTCTGCAGCATCACCCTTGACTGCCTCAAGCCAATTTAAAAAATCTGTAATAGCTGAAATTTCACTCTTTGTCTTCAGTGCCTGTGAATAGATAATGTTATATTAATTGAGTTATGGAGGATAAAAGGGATGAAAAGATATTAAAAATTGCAGATATCTGCCAATGTTTTCTTTCTCAACAAGTAAAATATTTTTCAGAAAATCAAAAATATGCACAAGTAGAAAATTTAAAAGACTGTAAGTGCAAATTTTTTAAATAATTTTTTTCATGATAATTTATTTGTTTAAAAAAATGTAAAAAATTCGTAGATGAATGCTAATTTCATTTTTGTAAATTGATGAAATAAAAAATAGCAAACATTTGAAATTTATTAGTTTTTTTTTGTTCTTTGAATAAATTATTTTCAAAAAAATAGGAAAATAGGCACAAGTAGAAAATTTAAAAGACTGTAAGTGCCGATTTTTGAAATATTTCTTTTTCCAATAATTTATTGGTTCGAAAAATTTCTAAAATTTCTTAGATATTCCTTTATTTTATTTTCATCCAAAAATAATAAAAATTTCACCTTGTTGGTTGTTCGATTCTTCAGTAATCTGTATTTTCCAACCGTAACGATTTTGAGATTGTGGCGTTTTTTAGCTGGTGGTGTGAGATCCTTAAAGGGCATAACATACTGTCCAAAAGATGAGTTCGGTGTGTAACCGGCAATCTGGCAAATTTCATCAACCAACATTCTGCCAGTAGCATCCATGTCCCATCCAACTAGGCGATAATTACCAGGTGGTATTCCCTCAGCTGGTGATGCCTTAACATGTGATATAGCGTCCCCATTTTCGGCAATCGTTGAAGATACCATGATTGTCTCTTCAATATCAATTTCGTATTTATTCGTATCAGTCTATTTCCCGAAAAGCGGCCAAAACCTGTAAATTAATGTTCAAACAAAAATATAATTATCTTTTTTCTCTCTAATTCCAGAACACGTGGAAAAGTAAATAGAAGTGAAGTATTTGGCTTTACGATTAAATTAACATGGGAGCAAAATGAAAACGACGTGACGAAAAACTCAAATGACTTTCAAGCATTGTTGACACGGGGCAATGGAAGAAAAAGTGAGGATTCGGAGCAACAGATATCGTTGTCATGGTAAAAATAAAATATACATGTTTATCTTTTTTTCTCATTCGTTTCTTTTTTTTTCTTCATTTGCTTTTTTTTTTCTCTAAATTCCACGTTTCGAAGAATATGATATCCCTCGAGCTCGTCTGTGTTTCTGTACAAAAATAGAAAAAAAAAAAATTCCAAACCGCATCAGGAATAATAGAAAGAGAGAGAGATAGAAAAAGAGGCCAGATCAAGAATATTATTTACACGAAAAGATTTGTACCAAATAAACAAGAATGATATCATATTATTCGCACACGTGAATTCAATTCTCGCACGTTAAAAGAAGAAAAAAAAAAAAAAGAAAAAAAAAGTGCAAATATGGAAATTTTTTCTGGAAGAAATTATACAAAATTACAATAATCGACGTTGTTGATAATTTTTTCTGAATTCCCTATGAAAAACTTAGAATTCGATTAAAAATCAATGGAAATGAATTCGATAGTTAATTTTTCTAGAAAATTCGCGAAGAAAATGCGAATTGCTCGAGGTTAAACGAGAAACATTGATGAAAATAATAATAAGAGTAATAATCTGTTGTACATTCAGTCATTTGGATAAATTGCGCAGTGGTTATTTCCGCGGAGCAATAAATCAAACGTTGAAAATTGGAAAAAAAAGGAGAGAAAAGAGAAGAGAAAAAGAGAGAGAGAGTGTTAGTACTAGATGAGTTTGATTGCTCCGGAATTATTTCGTTCATAATGAGGAATTTAAAATAAAAACTGTTGCGATAAGCTTGATTGACGCACATTTTTCCCCTTTTTTGAATCATAAATGCTCTCTTTTTTTAAAATTTTTTTAAAATGAATTCTTTCTTACATCAATTAATTAAAACTGATAGCTCCAATTTTTCGCGGAATTTTAATTTGCCAATTACTCACCCGAATTCCTGAGAGATCTTCTTCTCTTACTCTTAAATGGTCGATGCGACTATCGTTCAGTGGGGGACTTTAAGAGTGTGACTTTATATACGTGAATAATCGGAGTAGGAAGTGTGGTATGTAGTTACTCGATCGTGAGACAATACAGACACTATCGTACCTATCAAAGTTACTCGTGTATGAGAGAACACGTGCCCCACTGGAGTCGAGTGAAAATTTAAGATTTTATACTTGTTATTATAGCGCATGCGCAAACTTATATATTTCTTTTGATGAAGACGGTTTTCTTGGTTTTAAGTCAGGTGACACTTTTCGTTATTATAATAGGTTGAATTTCATGATTTTGTGCGCGCTCTTTTTTTTCAATGATACATGAGAAAGTGATAATGGAAATATCAGACATTTGACGATTTTTGTTATTTAAAATTTGAATAAATTATTTTTTTAAAAATAAAAAATTTGCAAATTCCAAACATTTTGAAAATTACCAGTGAAATCAAAATTTTTTTATTTTTTATTACTTTGTTGCATGACTTTATGGGCTCTCCTTTTTTTTCAATGACACATGAGGAAATGATAATGAAAGTAGCAAATATTTGACGATTTTTGTTATTTAAATTTTGAATAAATTGTTTCTTAAAAAATCAAAAAATTTGCAAATGCAGAAAATTTTGAAAGCTACAAGTGAAATTTTTAAAAATATTTTTCATTAAATAATTCATTTGTTGCATGGCTTTGTGCACGCTCTTTTTTTGATGACAGATGAGAAAATTCTACTGAAAATATCACACACTTAACGATTTTTGCTATTTGAATTTCAGGAATAAATTATTAAAAAAAATATGTAGTGGCTCTGGAGTGAAAAAGACGTAACAAGATAGGGAATGTGTATAACTTACGCCCTTTTTACACTCGGACAACGATGTAAATGCAGAAAATTTCAGAAACTATGAGTGCAATTTTCAAATATTATTTTTCTATAATAATTATTTGTTGCGTGACTTCGTTCATGCTATTTTTTTTTTTAAACATGAAAAAATTGACGATCATGAAATTAGCAGACATCTGATAATTTCTTGAATTTCTTTAAACAAATTTACTATAAAAGTTTTTTTTTTAATTATCAGTTGTAGTTTACCGAATTTCTTGCATACATGCACGTTTTTCATTTTTTTTAAAATAATTTATTTGTGAAAAAAACAAAGAAAAGCCGTCACATATTAAAATAATTTTATCATTATCATGAGAAATTGAAAAATTGTAGTTATAAAAGAAGCCGTCAGAGAAACTCTGATATTTTTAATTTACAGGAAAAATTGTGGAGAAAAGTTTTTTTTTCCAGCATCAGAGAATTCCTAAAAGTACAGAATAATTCACGATATAAAAAAAAAAAAAAAATAAAAACTTTTGAAAACCTCAAGCGAATGAGTTTAACTAGACAGAGAGAGAGACCAGCCATGGAAATTAACATATTAATTTAATTCTCCCTTTTGAATATTAATTCATGAAAAATTATAGTGAGTATAATTGAAAATGTGCTATCAGCTTGAGAACCTTGAAGTATTACACTTAGTTGAATTAATTTTGCAGGGAGAAAATAATTAGTAGAAAGTCATTGGAGCTTGGTGTTTAGCATGAAGAAATCCATTCATTGAAAACATAAAAGCATACTTACCATGAATAGATGCTTTCAAATCAACTGAATTGTGAATAAAAGGTAAGCTGTTACTACATACTGTTTGAGTATGCAATTCCTGGGTTTTGTCGTTATTTTCCAAAATATCCAGAGGTTTAGTGGCTTTTATTTTTATTTTTTTTTTCACTTCACTCTGTGAAAATTGACGATTACAAGGGCGTTGTTGATTTATCGGTTATCCTGAATTGAATGCGGTTTTTATTGATGAGGTTTTCCCTATGAAAAAATATGACGATAGGATTGTTTTTTTTTTTGCAATGATCTTTTTCGGCTTTTTTTTCATCTCTCACTTGTTTCATGGACATGTATGAATTTCAACTATTCCATATATATATATGAATAAATCGAATCAAGCGTTTCGATGTAACTATGAAAAACCATTGGAGTACGTTAATAATTTTTGTTTATATTGCACGAATTTTTTTAATCGTTCAGGAATTTTATTAATAACATTTTATTGTATTTTATTTTATTCCATTTTTACGTGCAGTGGAGTACAGAAAAATGTGTATTTACAATATTTCCACTTCAAAGAATTATACGCTTTATTTGGAATCTATTGAATCCATCGGATACTGTTTTTTTTTTACGATAAAATAATATTTGTTATAAAAATTCACCGTTGAATGATCCCAAAATTTATTTATTCTTGAGTTTTGTGGTTTCATTCCCTCTCAGATGAACAATTCTAATATTTTTGTGATAAGCCCCTGTAAAATGCAAAGAAAAAACACAAAATTTGAGGATCATTGGGAGGTAAAATTGGAAAAAGATTGAATTTTCGCAGAAAATTATTAATAATAAGTTAAACAAGACGAAATTCTTTAATCTGATTCAGGGAATCTGTCAAGAATGTAATGAAGAATAAAATAAGCTCTAGAAACAAAAAATTAATTGAAAATTGAAGAATTTTCATTGTTTTTCACATTCCTTTGAATCTTGAAAAATTTGAAAAAATGCAAAAAATGATGAAAATTTTTCAATTTTCAATTAATTTTTTGCTTCTAAGGCTTATTTTATTCCTCATCACATTCTTCATAGATTCGCTAAATCAGATTTGAGAATTTCATCTTGTTTAAATTGTTATTAACGATTTTATACAAAAACTTACCTTTTTTTCCCGATTTTACCTCCCAATTATCCTTAATCCAACCTGTCCTTTAGAATTCTACCAATTTATGCAAATGAATGGGGAAAATGATAATCTTATTTCAGTGTTAATATTTATTAAATTAAATCCAATTTCCCAATTTTGAACGTAAAAGCGGTTTCGACTCTACTATATATTAATTTTCAGAAAATCCTCTTTCACAGGAGTTTGTGTGGAATTTAGTTTCACACAGATTGTGTCCTACGGGCATCAGTTTTCAGTGATTATCACTGTACTTTTGATCCATTGAATATTCACTTTTTTCTCTTTTGTTATAAAATAATTCAAATTGTTTAACATACGAGTTGATTTAATCGAGTACGTAGCAATTTTCCAGTTAAAACCGCCTTTGAATTCATGTGAATTGTTTTTTTCCCAAGTAGATTTAGAATGAAGGATGAAAGGTATTCAATTACCTGTAATAATGGTTAATTTATAATTCGCAATTATCCATCAATCAAATGCAATTGCATGGACGTGTATATCCATGGATTGACTGAAATTCCAGAGAACAAAGCAATTTAATTTTGCATTTCTATGGAAAAAAAAAAAACGATTGGCACTGATTGTATTCTGACAAAGAAAGTAATAATTCAGGAATTGAGTGAAAACAATGTAGACTCTGGAAAAAAATTCCAATTTCATAGACAATTTCCATAAGCGTGATAGTAAACTAGTTTTAATGAAAAGATAATTGCGAAATTTCGAGTTTCAGGGGAAATTCAAAGGAATCTATGAGTCTCAAGTAGAAAGAAGATATAAATTATTCAAGTAACTTGAATTTTCCAACTGAACCTGAATATTTAGAGCCAAAATGACCTGATTTTCCATTCTTTTCTTGAATTTTTCCTTATTTTATCAAATTTTCATGGAAAAACTAAACAGATATTTACAAATTTCATTGATTTAGCTGATTTTAAAATGAAAAAAAATGGAAAAATTTAGATGAAAATTTTTGAGTGCATCCCTGAAAGAAATTTCAGATGACTGAATTAATTACTGGATTTTTGTTATTAATATTTATAACTATTACGATAACTCATGTTACACAAGATAATGGTGCACAGAGGGAGGAGAGAGAGAGAGGAGACATGGTGTTGGAGGCAGCAGGCAGAACCAGGGCATCGAGAGATCGTTTGTCTTACTTAAGGGGGTAGACCCCGATGAGCCTGAGCCTCGGTCACCCGGGACCAAAATTTCTCTACCCTAATCTCGCTTCTTCGTACAAAACGTTAGCTTGCCACCATCAGCCCACCCCCTTCTCCTTCTCTCACTTCTTCTTTCTCTCGCATATAGCCTCTCTATCACTCTCGCATGTGGTTACTGCATGGCAATCAATATTTATTACCATCACTAAGCCATTGTGAGTTATATAATACGTAGCTGCCTAATGGATTTGAGAGCGTTGATCGACCGATTCCATTGGCTCCTTCCATAATGCACAGGACGTCCCACTGGATTTTTAGGTATTTTATTCCCTGAATATAACAGAAATTGATTCTTCTGCTCTTTAAATCGTTGCCTTGGAAACAAAGTGGCCTAAGTGCTAGAAATACGTGATTTTGGAGTGAAAGGGGCATATCTTCTAGAAATACGACGAAATTGATGATTTTTATGAGGTGACAATTTTTTGGATTTTTTTAAATTTCATTAATCATCATATAAAAAATATGATGAAAATTTACATTTATAATTTTTCTAATTTCTTAGAATAATTTAGATAACTGCTATTTTCAGTGACATTGTCCTTGATGTTATTTAGGCTACTGAAAATTAGAATAACAATGTAGTGTAATTACAAAATGTTGAATTTTTTAAACAAATTTTCAAGTAAAAGAGACGTATTTCCACAGTTACGTCACTTTATTTTCTTTATTCTTTAGAGTCTAAAGTTTAGACTACATCTTAGACTCATGTCTTTTAATTATCTGGATTTTCCATGTCAAGTAAATCCTAATTTGGCACTTAAACCTTCTTGTTTTTATAATTTCGCCATGTGGCATCAAGATCTTTGAGTTAGGTCTTTATTTTTCTACAGATTTTCTATAAAGAAAGGTACTTTTCGAACTCACGCCGATTTTTTTTTAATTTTACAATGAGAAATAAGATGCTGGGAAGAAATACGAGGTAGGCCTTGTGTTACTCATGAAAAAAACAGGCATTTGCTGGAGATATGCCTCTTTGTTACTATCAATTTAAATTAGGAAGTAAACATATGTGTTGGAGCTACATCTTCTTGTGATCATCGATTTTCTCAGGAGAAAAACAAAATCAGTAGAATTCTAATAACAAAATATGTGTATTTGTTATCAGTGTTTTTATTTTGTTCGGAGAAAAAAATTGACGAAAAAAGGAATATTGCACTTACGCCACATTCTTTTTGAGGCGTAAGTGCAAGAATATTATTTCATGAATAAAATCCTGATGAAGTAATTTTCATTATCCTTTATAGAGAAAAAATCGGTTCCTAACTACTTTCTGGCACGGACATTCAATTAATCTGTCAATGAAAATATCAGTGAACGTACGAAGGCATATGAATTGAATCACTGGCATTCATTTGCCATTGGGAAAAAGTGAAATAAAGCTGTAATTAATTCTCAATCAATCAAAATTGTGACGTGAGATCGTCACAAATTGATGTGCATGAACCAATGGTTCATCAGTGTCCATCGTTTATACGTATCTTGAATATTCTATAGACATTTCTCACTGATTTTCATCTCCAGGCTTATTATCCTGATTGAGTATAACGATTCTAATTGGTTGAAGGGCTTATGTTCATGTAATTAAATTTATGTGTGATTTGGAATTGATTAGTTGCATAATGAGCATTTTGGAAATTGATGGAATAACATTTTGATTTCTCAAGATTCCGTTGAATTTTATCATTCTCTCATACATCCACAATTATTTGGGAAAATTAATGCTCATTACATCTGCAGTGATTCATTCCGGAAATAATGAGAATCAATGAAATAGCCAAAGTTTAATCAATGGAAAATGCGATTCCGATTGATGCTGAAATGAGCATCACTTGTTATTCCACTTGTGCGTTATCTTTTCATGGATAATGACTATCCGCATTAATTACCAACTGGCAAAAAGGAAGGGAGGGGGGGAGGAGGAGGAGAAGGGGTGAGAGTTAGAGGGAATGAAAGATGGGGTACTTCGGTATTACGGAAAAACCGCAGCAGGCACGTGCAATATTTTATCCCACAAAAATAACTCGACTGTTTTATTATTCAAGTGGGAGTTTTAACGTGCGAATGTAGCTTTTTCTGTAAATTAGGTCGTTCGCGTATTCCGTATCGCTTGCTCTTTTTTTTCATCCCCTCTAATTTTTTTTTTTGCTTTTTTTTTTTTTTTTAACTTCCACGCTAGCCAGGTTTGGCTGCTGCATTTGGTATAGCTGTGTTGGATAGAACAAGCATTTTCAGTATTCACTGAAAATATGATTTTACCAGGGGAAATTATATTTGAAATGTCTCTTCTCCATGTAGTTTTGATTTTCTAGATAGTTTTTTTTTTTTTTTTTCGTCTCTTTTTTTTTTTATTCTACAATCAAGCTGTTGGCAATTATAGAAAAATAATGGATTGTTAGGTTTTTTCAGAGATGGGAAATACTGTATTTCATTTAATTAAATAGAATCAGCGTTTGTATAATTTGCTTGAGTAGGCAATCAGTGAGAAGTTTGTTTTGCATGTATCAATTAGAGTAGTAGAATGGAAGTTGAAAAGTTTTCATTAATCATTTATCACTTAATTTTTTACTTTTTATTAATAGGGGGGATTGGGGCAAAATGGGGTACGGGAGCATGTGCTTTAAAGTACACCATTTTGCCCCGGTCTCCCCTATTTCATTAGGAAGGGCTTTGGACTGATGCTGTTGAAATGAATTGTTACATTGCTACTGTGTCGAGAATGATAATTTGGGATATTCGTGTGATTAAAGTGCATTAAAAAATTATAATTATCATTTCTAAATTCTCTTTGGAATAAATGAGAGCATTGTGAGGGTAATAACAATAGCTGGAAAAAGGGAATTGCATATAATTTTGAGAGAGCCACTAAAGAATTGTGAGAATAAATGAAATTGTGGGGTGAAAAAAAAATGGAGAAGCCATCAAATTTAATTCACTATTAGTCCATTATTTCAATTAATTACCTGGTCTATTATGTTCTTTTGGAGGAAATGGCTATTTTATGGGACATTTATTATATGAAGCTGTAATAAATGTTACCTGTTGAGGAGATATACTCCACGGTATAATTTTCATTTTGTGTGAAAATAATTGGATTAAAAAAAAAAAAAATAGAAAAGAGATACATTGGAAGCATGAAACTTTGAATATAATTTTGACAATTTTTTTTTTGAGTCTCGAGCTAAAAAAGTCTGGTGGAAAAAACTTCGACTATGATAATATTGTGATCGAAAATATGTGATTTTCATTCGGAGAACGAATTTTATTAGCTTTAGGTGTTTAACTATCAGATAGCAGACACGAGTATGAATTGTTGGTTCTAGTCATGTGAAATTCGATTGTCATAATTGTAATAGAGAATTAGTTATGGTAACTAAAAAGAGGCAATTTATGATTTTCCATTTTTTTAAATTTTCCCAAGTGTTTTATAATTATTTTCTTCTTTTGTTAGAGATTATTTAATTGAGAATAAATTCATTGTTACTGAGATTTAACAGAGATCAAATTAACGTGAATCATTTTGTGCCAAGCAGCTTTTTCGGATAACTTTGAAATTAATGAGAAATTCACAGAGATAAAATTTTCACTTCCTCAATTATTAGTAGGTCAGATATGAATTCATGGATTCTGTTCTATTTCAGTTGAACAATCCTTCATAAAGTGTAGATTATGATGCGGCAATCGCTAATAGCCCTAAAATATTAATATTTCAGTTCTATTAACTTACACCTTTTAATTCAATGTAGTAATCTGCAATAGTCACCTCAACATGACAATTCTGGGCGCGAGAATTAATTTCGAATATTTCATTTTGACCTTGATTATTAAAGAGATAGTCATGGCAGTTCGATAAAAATCCCCCCAGTGCAGACGGTCATTGAACTATAAACTGGAGAAAAGGAGGGGGAAAAAAAATCGTAAAAGTATATGTCTGGCATCATACACACATTCTCGTACAAACTTCTTTATCATTCAATTTAAAACACCCTCGTTGACATGAGCCTGAGCCCATGTCACGCGAATCAATTTCCTCTCTGCTTCTGTCCAGGAAATCGAATATATTGGAAACAGCTGGGGGGGGGGGGGGGGGGGGGAAGGACTCACCCCTTTTCCAACGGTGTCCCATGTCCTCAGTGTATCTGTTTTTTCTCTCCTCTCATAAGCACTCGATATATATATATATATTTCCACATTGAGATGACTCGGATAAAATTCAGTTCAATGACCATCCGGAAAAATTCAACAATTTCATTATTCCAAATATACAATTTACCATAAAATTCAGGATTTATGAAATATTGAAATACAGAAGAGAGAAATAATTTTTGAAATAAATGCAAAAATACGGCGATTGTGTGTATTTATCGAATGGGAAGAAAACATTGTTTTCAAAAAATTTTGAATTTCACATTACATTGACCATGTGAAAATGACAATTTTACAATACAGCAGCAGAATTTATATGAACTGCTTGTGTTTCTTTGCATTCAGTTAACCATGATAATTTCGCATGGTTGAGATTTCAGGAATTAAAAAAAAATTGATTCTCTTCATAATTTGATTAGAGATTATATGGGATATTTGGACCAAATGAAATAAATTGTAAATGTCGATCTTTACATTTATTTTCTAAATTCCCGAAGTTGTGCTCTTAATCAGGAGCTTCTTCAGGCTTTTTAGATAAATGAAAGCTGTCATAATATTAAAAGTAAAATTGAAATACACGGAGAAGATTTGATTTTCTCCCTTTTCACTATTCATCTTCAATTAACTATAATACTCAACTAATTCACAACATTCAAAGACGTAAACTCAATAAATAAGTAGATAAAAATAAATTAATTCGTTGACAAGTTGTGGCACAAGTGTCGAAAACACTTGATTTTAAAGTGAAAGAGGCGTATCTCCCAAAAATCACGATAAGGTGTTTTTTTATGATGTCCTTGACAGTAATAAAATTAGCACGCATCTAAAAAAAAATGAATTTTTTTAAAACAAATAAATTGTTGCAAAAAAAAAATATTTACAAAATTTGGACTTGTAATTTTTTGAATTTTTCATATCCCCCTTTTTTTTGTATCTTCCATAATAATTCAGATGTCTGCTATTTTCAATGGAATTGTCCTCGACGTTATCCAACTGAATTTAATGCAACTGGAAATAAAAGTATAGAAGTGGCAATAATTGCAGAATATTAAAATGTTTGACAAATATTGTTTCCGAAAATTTTTGAAATTCACATTGCATTGATCACGTGAAAATGAAAATTTCACAATATACTAGTAGAATGTGTGTGAATCATCTGCTTTTTTCTTTACATCCACTTGACCATGAAAATTTTGCATGGTTGAGATTTCAAAATTTTTTTTTTTAAACATTTGCCATGCAACAGAAGTGGCAAAAAGAAGGGAAAGAGGGCGGGGGGGGGGGAGAGGGTGGAGATACACGCCGGAGGCGTTGAGTGTACGCACAGCCATAGGTACATATTTATTTTTTCTACTCCACATTCACGAGATAGCAAAATGCTGTATAGATGCATCGTTGTGTTTAAAAGCACGGGAGTGGGAAAACAAGCAGAGAGAGAGAGAGAGGTAGAGAGTGAGAGCAAGAGAGAAGAGAAAACTAGTGCGCGTATACAATCTTGATTCTACACATTTTGCTGGATTGTTTGCGCCAGCGCGTTCATTCTGCAGCGGTCCTCTTCCTCCTGTTCCTGTTCCTGTTCCTCCACGATCGGTGCTGTACTGTTTTCCATGATAGGGGCAAAACGAGGAAAAGCGCCAAGCGATGTTTGGCATTATTGCGGGCCCGCGCGTCGAGATAGCCCCAGCCATCGATGTTTTTTTTTTTTTTTTTTCGATACTTATAGAAGCCCCCGTTACTCATTGTCGGCAATGGCTTTAGCTATATCGGCCCGTTTGCATTCGACTACTGCTCCTTTTATTTTTCCATTCCACATTCACCTCCCCTCACCCACCACTTATCTCTGTCTCTTCTCTTTTTTTTTCCAATTGGTTTTTTTTTTTTCGTCTCTTTTTGTCCAATACTCTCTTACTCTTTTGCTCTTACTCGGGCTAGTGCGCGCATACAGCGTTATTGCCTCGTTTTTCCGCTTAACGTTTTAAAACTGGCCAATTTCGAATATTCGACGATTCATCCGGAAATTCGATTTTGGCCGACTTTTCCCCATTCCAAATTTATCGTCTAATATATATACATGTATATATCGATATAAATATATATATATACATGTACATTTGAATGCAAAATGGTGGAAATAGAGGTAAAAGTGTATTATCGGGTGACCCACGTGGAAAGTCAATCTCCGTAGAAGCATGAGAACGTTAATTGACTCACTATTACACATTCTAAATTCTCTATGAGACTTTATTGCTCTAGAAATGAGATGAAAAACAAGTTTATTGTGTTTACTGTGTACATTTGGGCTGTATCGAATTTACATTTGGTTTGTATATTGGGAGAATGTTGACTGTATTTGCTAGTGTGGCAAGTTGGATACACGGTTCTCTCGTTTTACTCCACAATTTTCCTCCCCAACATTGTCGAAGATTTAAAGGCAATCGATATACGTATCCAACCATCTCGGCTTTTACACGTGCGTGACTACATTTGATAATACGATTGACAGTAGTATATGGAGGAACAATACTTGTGTGTTTTTCCAGTAAGTTCTAATTTACGTTAAAGAATTATGAGGATTTTAATAAAGTAGAAGGAAGTATGAGGGAATTTATTTGAATGAGAGTCAATGAAATTTTCAGGAAAATGAAACTCAACGATTATTGCAGACATTTATGTCTCAATTTATACGGAATGATTTTGTTTATTGATATTATTCAGTGCATTACGATGGGAATGAACGATTTTCCATAAATTTTGGAGGTTTTTTTTTCTCTTTTCCATGAGAAATGCATGATATACTCAAAGTTAACGGACTTTTCGTGATACAATATCGTCAGAGTGTTATGGAGTTTATGCGTGCACTGAGAAACTGATTAGTTGGGCTGAAACGAGGCTCCTTTACTGTTAACGTATGGTGGTTAGAATGGTAAACAAACTAATATTCGTTCATATTTAACGAATGGTTCGCTTAGGAGGCTTCGATCGAGGTAAGTGGACTCAATAATTCAAATTATCCAAAATTTACCGTTTTTTAACGGAAAAAACGAATTTTCATGAAAAAAAACAAAAATTATGCATGTTCCCTATTGATAAATCTATGGTTTTAGCAGTAGATATTCAGCTTTAAAAAGAATCTCTTCTTGTAAGAGAATATAAGTTACTTGGAGAAGAATTAGTACACAGAGAAGAATGTTTTCTTAATTTAAGAATTTGCAGTCACTTAATTTAAGAAAGCACAGGTCACTTAAATTAAGAAAGAAAAGTCACTTGATTTAAGTGAGTTTTTCATTCTTAAATTAAGAAAGAAAAAGTCACTTGATTTAAGTGAGAAAAGTCACTTAATTTAAGTGAGTTTTACTTTCTTAAATCAAGTAAGAAAAAGTTACTTGATTTAAGTGAGAAAAGTCACTTGATTTAAGTGAGGAAAGTCACTTAATTCAAGTGAGTTTTACTTTCTTAAATTAAGTGACTGCACATTCTTAAATTAAGAAAACATTTTTCTCTGTGTACTCTTCCCTTTCTGAGAGGATATAGCCAAACAGGAATAGAAGAAGAAGATCTCCTGTTTTAATGCTAACACGCAAAGATTTTCTGCTTTTCTCCTAAATCGGAGGTAACTTAGCCCTGATGTCAAGAAAAACCGCCGATCTTTGAGTGTTAGTTATAGAACAGGGAACTGTTTTCGAAAATTGAAGACCTCTTGCTAAAACAGTAGATATGGCAACACTGCGTATAGGTCGTAAGAGGAGAACACTTGTTGTTTGTTTGATTAGTCCTTTTGTTGGGTATCGGTCATAGATCCAAGTTCTAGTTCCCAGTAGAAGCACTTAGAGCAAAATAAGCTGTAATTTTAGTCCAGAACTGTACGAGAAGAGCTGTTATTTGTACGATGCTATAGAGTTTGGTCGTTCTGAAGATATCGGAACTCGTCGGCACGTATGATTACTATATATTTATGCATAAAATGTAAAATCCAACTTTGCGTTGTCCTATCTGAATAGGGAGACTGTCAATAATTTCCTTTTTTTGTTTATTCAAACAATTGATCTGTTTGAATGAGGAAAATTCAGTAAATTCGAGAAATTTTTTAAGTTCTTCATCAAATTTTGACTCACTGATGCTCTGGGAGGAGACTAAACAGTGCAGAGCACAATGAGGAGGTGCTTGTTGTTTGAGTTGATTTTTTCGGAAAAATACATTTTGGATGATGGATTCAGCCTGGCGCCGATACTTTATCCTATTTGTTTTTGAAGCTCAGTTCATTTTTTTTTAACAGGTACATTTTTGAATTCACCATTATCCTCAAAAATAGGTCACCGCCTTTTTGAATTTTGTTCTTTGAGGTGTAAAATTGATTTTGTAAATAACAAATTCCGCAACTCGATACGATAATTTGTTGATGAATCCCCACATTCCCCAATTTTACATACTGTCATGATCAAATATTTGATAATTAATTCACTACTTCATTCACTGAATAATGAAAAAATTCAGTCATTCCCAAAAAAAACAAAAAAAAATCCCAAAATCGTTTTTCAAATTTTATTTTTCAACAAACAGATCAACTATTCGAACAAACAAAATTCAGTGAATTCAAAAACTTTTTTAATTATTAAAAAAAAAATATTTGCTGAGGATTAATGAAACAAATACTTGACAATTTTACCACTTTTTTTTTTCCTTTTTTTTCTCAGTGTACTTTAATTCATCTCGGGTTCAGTTTCTACGCTCTATACATGGGTCTTTGTTTATGCTTTCAACTATAAACGACACTTCGACTTTAAGACCCTACGTTCCATAGAGGCCATTGTAATTCAGTAGCAGTGGAAGGAATGAGAAGGTTCTCCAGGACGAAACTCCCTTTCTCTCCATGTCTCTCTCTCTCTCTTTTGATCTTTTTCTTCGCCTATATCTCTGTTATACTACATTCACTATGTTCTATGAAACACCGAAGAATACGTGGGTGAGAGGGCAGAAGGGGGGGGGGGGGGGGGATCGATATTCGTGACCCCAATGCGTTTCAACGTGGTTTTCACACGGATATTTAGGGGTCTCGCTCGCGCCTTTGCCAAAATACCAAAAGTGGTGAGAGAGAGGGGAGGGGGGAGAGACGTAAAAGTGCCATCCCTGCTGGTATTCACCCTCGGGAATCCATTAATAATTTCGTGATGTTGATGGGGCTACATAAAAATGTCCAATGTCTCATTCAGTAGTTTATAGGGCTTTACCACGACCAATTATCACTATTTATTTTGTTTAATGTTTATTTCATAATTTATTTTATTTTTAATTATGAAAATTTCATACTACACGCTCTTTTTACATTTTTAAAGTGGGACTTTGTTTTTTTCTTCTGCTTCTGTCAATATTTTTTAAATGAAAAATGCCGTTTTTATCTTCATGTGGATAAATTTATTTACAAGAGTAAAATATTATATACAAGGTTGAAAATATGGACATGAAAAAAAAAAAAAAAATAAAAAACAAGATGAAAATGGTAAACACAGCCGGGCAAAAAATTGCCATACCGAAAAATAAAAACAGGGTTTTTCTTTTTTTTTTTCTTTTTTGTTTTCTTCATTTCATGGTAATTAGTTTTTCATATAATTTTTTTTTCCTATGCGTCAATAATCACATTGACTCTGATTTTCATTATTACTACAATGTTGTTTTTTTTAGCCTTTTTTTTTTTGTATAATCAATATTCATTTACCTTATTCATATGTTTTAATCTTCTTAGGAAAGTAAATTGTTTCACTCAGTGTTTTTTTTTTTTCAAACACTGACACGTCACATAGAAATCAATTGTCCACGAGGGTAAAAACATTTTTCTTCTTTTTAATTACCATTATTATTATTACTTTTTTTTTTGCTTCTCAAAAAAATTTTCATTCGTCTCAAATTAATTTATCTCCCGTTAAAATTATTATTTCTCCTATAACGTGACACTTATTTATGACATTTAACATTGTGCGATTCTATGTCATGGGGCAGAACGGACAGGGGAGAAAAGGAGGGAGGGGAGGGAAGGCAGGTGAACCCTTGCAATTATTCACGAGGAAAAGAAGGAGGGGGGGGGGGGGAGCGAGGGAAAGAGAAATTTAAAAAAATCGACGCTTTCTTAAATATATATACATGTATATTTTTCCCCCCTTTTTTTTTACTTCATTTTAATTTTGAGCTCCACAGCATAATGACGCAACTCGTTTTCCCTAGGAAGTTATCGGATTCCATGGCACTAAAAAAGAGATTGGACAATGGACATGGGATAGGGCTGAAGGAAGGTGGATAGGAGCTGGGGAAGAGTTGGAATGAAAAGAATTCCAGTTGATAAAAAGACGTTGGGGGTTAGGGGGAGAGGAAAATTCACAGTTTAGGACTGTGAGGCATCGAGAGAAAGAGAGATCATTTTGAAGAGGTTGCGCGCATTGTTACCTACAGACAATATCATTTTTCTCTTTCTCTCTTTTTTTTTTCATATTTTTTTTCTTGATTTACTCTTCTTACTCCTTCTATTTTTTATTCATTCTACTTCGTCGCGCTTCATAGTGTCGCGTTTGGTTGTGTTTCGCTTCCTTTTCATCTTACTTTTTTTTTCATTCTCTTTCTCTTATTTTTTGAAAAGCTCCAGGTGAGAGAAGAAAGGACTCTCTTTCTCTCTCTTTTTTTCACAAACACAGACACAAAATTGTGAAAACAAATATTTTCCAACGCGATTTTCATTGTACCAAAAGACGAAGAGAAGGAATGAGCGGCTGGAGTTCTTTCTAGAGAATATCCGGAATTCTTCTCGGTCTTGCTGCCCTTGTTTATCACTTTTTCATTAATTTTTGTTCTTTTCTTTAATTGTCTTCTCTGTGAAACATTATTTTTTTATTGTTCTGACAAGAGAAAGAGACACACGATTGACGATAAATATGGTCTTGACTTTTTTCTTTTTTTTTGAGCAATGGAGAATTCTCATTTATGTCACTTTTTTTAATTTTCCATTTTTTTTTTCCTTTTAAATTCATAATTTCATTTATATTTTGATTTCCCTTGTTTTATCTACATAGTGAAGAATAAAAACAAACACACATCACTCTGGGGGTACGTTTCGCATTCTCTCATCATTCATCTGTAAACATAGAACATTTTTTTTCTCCCTTTTTTTTTGCATTTCTAGAATCACATGCGCATCATGTGAAACACACGAAATCGTTAGATTTCCCTCTTTTTTTTCTCCCCTTTCTTTTCTTCTTCAATTTTTTTTTTCCATTTATCTTCAAATACACAACAACAGTCACGGCGCATCATATTATCTGAATTGGCACAGTATTATGGCAAGCAGAAGATAGGCTCCCGGTGTTGGTTTACCAACAGCTGTGTTACCATGCTGCATTGCTGCAGGATGTTCACCTGTAACACACACACAAAATATAATGTTACATTATTGCAATCAAATTTTGTATCTTAAATGTTATTATATTCTCAGGTTGTGATGATAATGGCTTTCATTAAGTCAAAGTCTTTTGGTAGAGTTGAAAAGCTATGGTAATTATATTTTCTTTATTTATTATTATGAAAAATACAAATTAGGCGAAGTTTATGGAGAAATCTTGGAAATTTGAATTTTCCATTTCACGGTTCAGACTTTGATGGTATTCGTTGAGAAGGAGTGTGGAAGGGGGCGCTGTATTCATCATGAGAGAGTTCTAAAGGATATTAATCAAGTCATATAAATTTGGAGATGTTTGGATTGAATGAGTCAGTGCTGCAGTAGAGGAAATTGGAGCACAAAGATCTGGAATTTTTTTTAGATTGAAAGAGTCTTTGGAAAATTTTTAAAAAATTCGACAATAATGGAGACATGTTAGAGCATCATCTTGATTTTTTTCAGATTTTTTCATGAAGTCTTTAATGGAGTTATGTGAATTTGGAGATGTTTGGATTGAACTAATCAGTGCTACAGCTGAGGAAATCGGAGCTAAATTATCTGAAATTTTTTTCAAGAGTGAAGGATTCTATGGAAAAATTTGAAAAAATTCAACAATAAGAGAGACATGTTAGAGCATCTTCTCGATTTTTTTCAGATTTTTCCACGGAGCTCTTTCCTTCAAAAAAAAATTCTGGATCATTTCGTTCTGGAGGAAGTTGAAGTAAATTGAGAATTGCAATAAAATGGTTTGAGATAGAATTTTTTTGATGATTCCATTGAAAAGCTGAGGAAATTTACAATGAAAAACATGTGTCAAAATTGATTTTTCTGAATTTTTCAAAAATTCTCCGTTTTCTAATGTTTGGAAAGTGTCATTTTTCGAAGCTTTTGGCCTGTTTTATTCATTCTCATTAAAAAATTATGAATTGAAGTAAAAGGTGAGCTCATTTTCCATCGATTCATGTACTTTTAAATTGATTTCCATCGATTTTCCAAGTAATTAGTGAGAAAAAAAATCAATTTCCATAAAAGAACAGTATAACTACTTTGAAAATCGATAAAAAAAATCAATTTAAAACCCCATAAACTGGAGAAAAATGGCCGTACCTTTCACCTCCATTTAGAGTTTCCGTGCTGTGGAGGAAAAAAAAAACTCATCTCAAATTCTAACTAAAATCCCAGTGATTTATCAAAGCAGAAAATTATGTGATTTCACCTTTCAATGAACGACCTGTGAAACAGAATTACGTAGAGTGGTTCACTCCTTCCATATGGAAAATAGATGGAGACTTAAAGCTGAGAGTAAAACCGATAGATATTTATTCGAGTGCGTGCTAATGCACTCTCATATATCTTTACGCTTTATATAGAGAGAACTGCACAAGTTTCACTTGAATTCTATACGTGTTCTTCCAACTAGCGCCCTGGGTTGTCTACTTGGCACTGATTTGATTCCGATATCGTACATTTCGTCCTATTCTCCCCCCCCCCCCCCCTTCTCCTGCCCTATTGCAAACTCACCCAAACTTATTGCTTGAATTTATAGCCGGGGCGTTACTCGTGTGTTTCCTCCCTATCGACATGAAACTGCCTCCGGTGGTGTTCATATATGCTTGTAAGGATGTAATCGACAAAAAAAAAGGAGAGGGAAATGAATAGACGTAATGAAAAAAAATCGCATCAAATGAGATTTTGAATTGTGTTTCAAATGGATTTTTCTCTCACTTATCTCATCCGAATTTCATTTTTTTTTAGATCACATCCAACACCATTATTTTTCAAGCAAAACCCTTAAGGATTATTGGGGGATACAATCGGAAAAAAGGTAAATTTTTGTATAACGTCGTTAATAACAATTTATACAAAATGAAATTCTCAAATTTGATTTAGTGAGGCTGTGAAGAATGTAATGAGGGATCAAATAGGGAAATCTACAGATTAGCGGCCTTTCAGAATAGAATTAATTTAAAATTTATTAAAATTGCCTCGGGGAAGGAGGTGGAGAAAATAAGATGATATATCGGAATCAAAAATTTGGAGGTAAATAGTGGGACTCGCAATAGCTCAATTGGTAGAGCACCAGAAATGTAATGTGATGGTTGTGAGTTCAAACCTCGTTTGGGCATTCCCTATTTTTTTCGAAATTTGATTCTGAGATTTCCAAATTTCATGAGAAGGTCCCTCATATACAGATTTACCATAAAATAAGCTGTAGAAACAAGAAATTAATTGTAAATTGAAACATTTGAATTATTTTTTAAATTTTTTTAAATCTTGAAAAATCTGAAGAAATGCACAAAATAATTAATTTTTTTAATTTTCAATTAATTCTTTGTTTCCAGGGCTTATTTTATTCCTCATCACATTATTTACAGATTCACTGAATCAGATTTGAGAATTTCATCTTTTATCAATTGTTATTGACGATTTTATACAAAAATTGAACGTTTTTTTTCCGATTGTACGTTCCAATTATCCTTGAAAAACATTTTTTTTCTGAGTTGTATAATTGATTTTGTAAATAACGAATTTCACAGCACTTTATGATAATTTGTTAATGAATCCCCGTATTTCCCTATTTTATGTGCATTCACCATCAAATATTCACTAATTAATTCAATATTTCATTCGCATGAATAATAAAAAAAAATGAAAAAAATTCCAGTCATTGTCAATGAAAAATTTGACCTCATGAATGAAGAGGTCACTGGATTTGTTGGATCGAAAAGGGTAATGCTAAATTTATTCGTAACTCTCCTCCTGTCAGCTATAACCTTACACATATCCTGCCAAAATTTATTCTCCTATTTCCAGGAATCGAAGTTGTCTCTCTCTCTCTCCTTTCTATTCTCTATTTTCTCTCCTCGTCCCATAAAATTTCGTTCTCTCGTTCTATTCTCCAAGATCAATATAGGTGTATCGATATACCTTTCTCCGGTTGAATGTTTTATTTATTTTTTATCCCATCTGCACTTAGAAAAATTCCTTGGAATATTATCCATTGTAATTTACATTAAACAAACCAACGAGAAAATTCTATCAAAAATTTACATATTTAACGTCAAATATATATATATATTTAATATATACATATATTTAATGTCAAATATATATATTCATATATTTTAAATCCAATAAAAATAATGTTCGCCGAGAATTGCATTGAATATGAAGATTTTTCATGCGTAAATCGTTATTTTCACGTATGTTTCATTAAAAAAAATTCCTTCAATTATTTTTTTTACTATTACTGTATTTACTCATCCGTCTGTGTATGTAGACTTTTTTTTTCAAATTTTCCATTTCAAACATTGTTACATTGACAAATCGGATGGGATGAGGTATTATTCCTGCATATATGTATTATATGCATATATCTATGTATATATATGTAGAGACTCTAGAATATGACTGTAGTCATCCCAGAGGGTCGCATGTACTCTCCAGAACGGCACTATGCACGTTCCATCAATATTTGTAAAAAAGTGCTGTAGTCGATGCACGAACACTCAATTGCAACGAAATAATAAAAAAAAATGTAAAAAATAAAAAAGAGGATAAAAAAGCAATCCACTATTGACAAATCACGTCTCTGTGAAAATCACATTTACAGTAGTTTTGTATACTACTGAGCTTCGTAATACATCAACATGGCTTCTGTAGTCTTTAATTTTTCATATTTTCCATTATAGTAAGTTTGCTCAAACAATTTCAAAAGGTCATTGTTATTTCAACATGAATAAAGCAGAAAGCCACCACCACGAGGCTTGTTCAACCCTTTCTATTCATCACTTAAATTACGTAATCCCATGAGTTTAATGAAAGATGTAGGAAAACTTTATTTTGCAATTATTACAATATGAAATTGGATAAAATAAGGAAAAAAAAAAGAAATAAGTGCGGTTCGAATAGATAGAGTTTCAAAGTAATTAATACAATTTAATTGCATGTTTTTGATGGAAACTTTGAGAGAATATAAATGGAAATGGTAATAAAATTAAGAGACATATAAAAATTCCGCGTTTTTTTTTGGATAAATAGATGATTACAAAAAAGAAAACATAATTCAAAAATCGCACTCATAGTCATTTTTAAATTTTTTACGTGTGCATGTTTTCTTCTTTTTTTGATGATGTATTTTAAACAATAGGAAAATTTGCATCATTATCTACATTATTATAGCTTTATCTGCTAATTTATCAGCGAGTCGCTTCCTTTTATTTTAAAAAATCGCACTTATCGATTCTCAAATTGTTTACATGTGAATATTTTTCCCTATTTTTTTTACTGATTTATCTGCTGAACAGGAGAGACAAAAATTCAAAATTGGAAAAATTTATGATTTTGATGACAAAAAATTTGAGATTCAATAAAACGTTAATTTCGATAATTCAATTTTATTTGTCATCAAGTCCTGTATCGAAGCAAAATTTTTCAATAATTCAAACTCATTAGAAAGCCCAAAATTATGAGAAAAAAAAATTAAACACATTCACTAAATATTGACGGCAACTAAAAGTTCAAATTTAAATTACTCAATTAATTATTCATCATGATAATAATAATTTCAAAAGTACATAATGAATTGAAAGTTTTTAACACTTTACAGGTCACTAATTTGAATAAACAAAATGAATAATTATATGAAAAAATAAAAAATGAAAAAAAATTAAAACAGTGTGATTAAAATCATTTCCATTAACTGAAATTTTCCCAGGTTTTCATAATCAGTATCCGTTGGAAGCCACCGAATATTTAACATAATGAATATATGAGAAAAGTGTATAAAAATAAAATGACCGTGGTTTTTTTAACAAAAAAAAAAATCCACACTTCATATGCAGAGACCGACATTTTCATCGTAAAGAACACGTAGCAACAATAAAAAGAAGAATGACACAGCAGATATTTGCATTCATTCCAATGTATTAACGTAATTAAATTTTTCCCCTTCTCACCTCCCCTCTCTGACTCTTCCACAAACTTGTGGTGAGTTGAAAAATGAAAAAGATAAAAACACGGAAGGCAGAAAAAAAAAAGAAAAATAAAAAAAAAGCGAGAGAAAGAGTGAGAAAAGTGGGGAAAGGTTAGACTTGTGGATAAAAAGTAAACCCAGTTGAAATTACTGAAGGCAGTGAAACGAGGAGTTTCCGAGAAGGGGAGGAGGGGTTGTGAAAGGATAAAAGAGAGGGGAAGAAAAGGGGATAGTGTATTCGCGCAGTCGTGACCACGATTTTCGTCTAATTTCAACCATTCAGAAGATGACACCAACCGTGAACCAGTTTTGATGAAGCTTTCTCTTGAAATTCACGAGTTTGTGTGAGCCCATGGATAACAGAAAAAACATAATAGTTTGAATGTATGAGAATTGAAGGTAGAGACTCTTTCACAGTTGTCCAGGTGAATTTTTAACTCTCTCTCTTGCTAGATTTTTTTGAGAATACGAAGGAATTCAAGGGCTCAATACATTTGTAGTAGAGGCCTCTTATATATTTTTTCTTGTTGAAGTCACTAGACAGAAAGAACCTGAATACGCCACTATAACAGAATACTACAATTGTGTGTGTTTTTTTTTCTTCTCAAGAATGGGGAAAAAGGCAGGAAAAAAAGAGGAGATATTTTTTTTTTCTATTTTTGCAATTGTGAAAAGAGTTGAGGTACTGCCTCTCTTGTTATGTAATAATAATCTCGTTGATGTAGACAAGAATCTGTTGAAATGAAAAAAAAAAAAGGGAAATGAGAAAAAAGGGAGAAAATGAATGGGTCAAAGAAAAATCATGGCAGAGGACAAAAAAAAAACCCCTGAGATGAAAAGATATTCAAGACTTAAGAACAAAGTGATATTTTCTCAGTTTATCGAAACTGAGTTCTCAGTGTCTGATCAAAGCTCCACCTTTTTCCCTTACGTGCGTCTCAACGTTTTTCCTCTCATTTCCTGTTTTTCCTATGAAATTGATTATTTTCTGTTGTAAATTTTTTATTTATTTATGCATTGAATAAAAAAAAAAAAGGAGCTCCTTTCACATGTCAAGTTGTTGGAGAAACGCTCGGAAATTGCGTCATTGAAAAAAAAAAATAGGGAGAATAAAAATAGAAACTAACAATTCTACACGAGAAATGAAAGAGAAAAATAACAAAAATTCTGCACGAGAAATAGTTCAATGAAAAATAGAAATGATATGTGAAAAAGAAAATTCGTTTCTTTGAACCAACAGAAAAAGATGTTATTATTATTATTATTATTATGTTATTTTTTACCATTTATTACGTGAACGTTGACACTCGCTCTCTCTGCAACTGTTGGTACACAGCTGTAATTTCCCGAGTCGCTCAGCTTTGCGTAAGTAATCCTTAATCTAGAAAAGCAGAAGAAACAGAAATAGTTGGGTTAAAAATCGACTAACTACAGGAGTAGTATAAACGAGCTCCAGACGGAATTAATAATAGACAGGATTACGTGTGAACTCTGTAATTCGTTTTCTTCTGTTCTCTACTCCCTCCCCCTCCTTCTCCCACAATCCACCCTTTTTTTTGCCTACTCGCCTTTGTTTTTCCTTTTCTCCCCCATTCTTTCTTCCTCTCCAACGATTTCCTTTCTTCATTCAAATTGTACTCCTTTATTATTCTTTCAACATACCTCGAGGTGAGTGCATCGCTCCATTCAGTTTCCACGTTGATTCTCGGCTCAGTGTCTACAGCATTTTCATTTCTCGGTGACGTAACAACCGGATGATTATCACGAAACCATGCAACAGTACCCAAATCATGTGGTCCTTGGGACATTAAACATGTCAGTGTTAGGAGGCTTCCTGTCATTACGTAAATATCAGTTGGCCCTGGTATCGTCGCTTTTGCCTCTGTAAGAGAAAAAAGAGAATATTTGAATTAGTGATTTGAAATGATGGTCATTTTGAAAAATTGTCATTTGAAGGTTTTATGACAGTCATGTGATGTCAAGCCTCATTCGGGTCAGAATTTCTGTCATGATCATCGAATGTGCCACATGTCTCCTTATGAGATGTCAAATGACCGTCAAACACTGTTAAAAATTTCCGTCTTAATTTTCCTTACAAAATTCCGGAAATTTCGAAACGAGTCAACATTTCTACTGAAATTTCAGATAATTACGTCTTTGGAAAATGAACACATCATCAATTTTCAAATAATTTCACGACTGGATATCAATGAAATTTGGAAATTTCAGTTCAATTGTTTCTTAAAAATTTAGTAAAAATGAGAAAAATTCAAAAAAAAATTGAAAATTCGAGTCATTTTGATTTTAAAGATTGATATTTACTTGAAAATTCAAGTAATTTGTGGAATTTTCGTCTCAATCCTACTTGAGACCCATAGATTCCTTTGAATTTTCTCTGAAACTCACAAATTTCATAACCATCTTCCCATTTTTTAAAATTCAATATCACGTTTATGAAAATTCCCATCAAATTGTCTATGAAATTTCCATTTTTTTTTGAAAGTATACTTTTCTTTCGTCACAATTTTTTCATGTTCAATCTTAGTTTTTCAATAATTATTATTTCCATATTGGTCTTGTGTCATCTACTGTTCCGCTGTTTTTTTAAATTTTTTTTTGGATTAATCAGTTGGGTGGAAAATTCAGTAAAAATTTGATTTTATTCTTTGAATTTGCCAAAAAATTATCATATTTTTTAAATCACATATCCTGCAAATTTGATGAAGTGATAAAATAAATTCTAGAAGCTAGTGAAATTTTTTTCCATGTTGAATGAAGCTGTCCGGTGTGCAGCGAGAAGAATAATTGACCGTTTTTTTTGTTGGGGGTATTGTAGACCTTTTACAATTAAAATTAAAATTGTTGTATTGTTCTTTTTTTATTGATCCCTGATGGAAATTGACGCGTCTAGTAACTAACATGACAAAACAACATGACGTTATGGGGTATGTATGTGTGAATACAGTTTGAAATATATTTCAACTGTAGCCATGTCAAAATTCACGAACCCATTTCACAATAAAAGTTGATTCTTTCTCTATAACATTTTCAACAATTGAGGCAATTATTTATTTACCAAGATAAAAAAAAATGTAATGAATTAATAATTGTGATGATTAGCAACAAGTAATTCATTCAGTAGTGGCCAGACAAGTGTTTTTTATTTTTTGTGTTCAGAAATTGATATTATTTTGAGATCTTGATGCTTAATATTATTTCAAAAATCTAAAATGATGAATTTATCCTTTGACGAAGGATCACAATTATGGACATAACACGGTCTTTCTATATGAGCTTTGAAGCATTTTCATGCTTTTCTTGGAGAATGTAATTTAAAAACATGGGGTGAAAAGAGGTGGAAAAATGTGTACGTACGATATTAAAATACCTCTAATGTTGAAACACTATCTTCCTATTAACGTAAACTGAAATAAACTTCAATAAAGAAGTTTGCATAAAAAAAAAAAAAAAAACAGAAAACAGAAACAATTTTAATTCAATCCAATAAATTGAATAAACCCATAAATATTAACCATAAACGTTGAATTTTTTATTCTCCCAGTGGCGACAAATTTTAAGACCCTTACGTGCTATATATGTTTCTCGTATTGCTCCATCACACCTAACTCTCATCTCTCTGTTTCCATCTCCTCAGCTAAATATGTCACTGAGGGCGGTTTTGAAATGAGAGAGATGGATAAAGAGAAAATTTCTAGGTACAGGGATATACTCAACTGACTTTTATGAGCTTCAGGAAAGGTAACGTCGTTTCTTCTACGTCAGTATCATTATCTTTTATCGTACAGTAGGGACATATTTCGTTTCGTACTACTACTACTACTACTGCTATATTCCAAGATCCTTCTTGAGCGTTTGAATGTGTATATGCTAATAATATCCAACACCAGTTTGATGGTGACAATTCAGCTCTCACTTTGCTGAAAGTGACATGATTTTTTTTTTATTTTCCTCTCTTTTCCTTTTTTTTTCTGCCTCTGTGTATTAGGTTCTAAACGCTCTTTTGACACAGACTATGAACCGTAGTTGGTCTATTTTCATGGGATAGGATCATTAGGCTTCTTTTGAAATATCACGTCTCAGAGACAAGTGACGGAATAAAAAAGAGACCAGTAGAGGTAAATATTTTATATTTATTATGACGTTACTGTGTAAGGAGCTTGCTGTCAAGTAGAGAAATGACGTAATGAGAATTTTCTTGGATAAAAAATTGTGAGTAGATGGATGAAACAGTGTAGTGTGATATTAATAGTTTCAGTCTTTTTTTTTGTTCCATCGTTCCTTTTACTGTCATTCATAAAATTTTCAATTTAATCATAGACTTGTAAAAGATTATGTACAATCCAGGAAAAGAAGTAACGAAATATTTATCAATTCCAGGTATTTTTTCCCATGAAGGCTGGAAGAAAAAGGGGCAAGAGGAGGAGGGGGGGGGGGGGGGGGGAGATTTCATGACGTTATTGATTCATGTTCGATTGAATATTGAGAAACTGATTGAGAGTGACAGGATCAAATGAAAATTCCGTGTGAATATTATTCATCTAATGGTTCAAGCACTGCAGAATGAATAAAATTCATGAATTCTCATTTTTTTTCAGTGTTAAATATGCGCACATGAAAAAGAAGAAGAGGAACAAAAAAAACGGATAAATTAAAAAAATTTCACACAATTTCTTTGCGTTAACAAAAGTTATGAGGAATAATCTAATAAAATAAATTTAAACAGGACCGTATAGCTTGTTCATAAAATTTAATTGGAAAATGTTTGCAATCAGATAGTAATTTTAATTATCAAATCTGAGCCGGAGGGAATCCACGTTTCGCAAGAGCGAATGGAGCTTGAAAAAAAAAAAGAAAAATAAAAAATAAATAAAGTAGAGTGAAAGTATGCCGGCAGGTACACCAAGCTGTGCAGCATCTCTCGACGGAGGTCACAGCGTGAAAAGGCTCGCTTTTAAAAAAATACTGTGAGAAAGAGGAAGAGGATGGAACAAAAAAAAACAAACGAGGCCGACCTGACAGTGTGTCCTGAGAATAGAGTTTAAAAAGCCTCGTGTTTCAGGTCATGCGGTTTATTTTTCACTAAAAAGATTGCGCGTACTTGAAATTGCTGGGATAAAACAACCTTTAATCTCTGAATTTTTCTGTCCTTCAGCTTGATCCTTGCGTTATAGATACATTTTGTTGTTATGAGATGGAAAATAATAGAAATACGCTTCTTTTACATTGATCTTTTTTTTGTAGAGAACTCCAATATAAATAGCGAAAACCGAGATAAAATGAATCCCCAGGGTGAAATGATTCACAATTTTTTTTTGGAGTGAACAAGTGGTGGAAAAAATCTGAAAAAAATTGAGAAGATGGTCGAATATATCTATATTTTCGGTGAATTTTTTCAATTTTTTTTGTTGGGGCCTGCACTCTTAAAAAAAATCCTGAATCACTTGACCTAAGCTGGTTCATTCTGCTCCAATTTTTCCTGAGTACTTTCGCTTATTCTGAATAATTTTCAGTTCAATATATCCATCTCTAATTATGAAAAGAGACTTTCAATCAATAAGTACTTCATTGAAAACTTCTGGACAATTATTCTCGAAAAATTGATGGACGAACATTAGTAAATTGAAATGTTTGAATGAGAAAGAGAAGCTGAAGCTGAGTATGACTCGCTTGGAGTTCTGTCGAAGGGAGTAGATAGGCGAGTACGAAACTTACAAAATGAAGAGAGAGGAGATAGAAAGAGGTAGAGAGAATGAAGAGAGGGAATAGTACGAGTTTGGACTCGCTAATACCAGAGCGAGAGACGTTAGTAAAATGGATTTATTACGTTTTCAACTCGAACAATGTCCGAAGAGAAGTTCCTATCACTCCCGGTGACTTTAATCAAGTTCGAGATGAGTTCGTCGTTGAACGAACGAGTGGATATACTTATACTTCACTGTTACAATGGGATATAACGGTGTGAAAACGAACTCACCTCTTCTCGTGTCTCGCGAATTACTTGGGCCAAAGTTTTTCGGCCATTGTATATAACTGATGGAGAGTTGGTAAGTTCACGAGAGGGCAATTTCTCTTGGATGAGAACGAAGAGAAAAGGAAAAATAATGAGCGAGAGAGGACTATGGGAATTATATTTGATCGTGATAGTGTGTGAGGAATTTGAGTGGATGAGATTGTTGAGATGCGAGTGATTATCTTCAAAATATCATTGAAATGATAATTAAATTGTTTTTATCTGTCTTTTTTTGAGAATGTAGCAATTGCCGAGTGATAATTCAGCAGCGAAGAGATACAGGCAGATAAGTCGATTTTTTCTTTTAAAAATTTTTCCAAAATAGGAGGAGAAGCTGGTATTGTCCAGCAAAACCTCGTGATTTGACAATAATTTGATGCTGTTAATGACTTTTCCAATACTTCTATGAACAATTAGAATATTAACTCATAATGATGGAAATGAATGGGATAATTAATTCAAGAGAATCTCAGGAATTGCCCGATTGATTAAAAATCTTGATTTTTTTTAAACTAGGGGGAGTTGGCGTAAAATGGACATTCTAATTGAACGGTTCTAGATAGAAATTTCCTAATGATTTCATTGAAAAGCTGAGGAAATTTTAAGTGAGAAACATGTGTCAGAACTTTTTTTCAAATTTTCGGAAAATTCACTTTTTTTAGCAAATTTTGAAAGGGGTTTCCCCTTTGATAATCGAAAAAATTCACTCTTTCGTTGATATCTCCAGTTCTATTGGTTGTAGCGACCTGAGGCTGATCTCAAACGAAAGATGACCTCATTTTTCATTGATTCATGTGATTCAAATCTTTTTTGAATCAATTTGCCAAATATTTATGTCATTTTCTGAAAATCACTTTTTGCCCTATAAATACTTGAAAAAATTGATTCTTTTCTTTTCAAACCACATAAATCGATGGGAAATGAGCTCAGCTTTCATTCAAGATGAACCCCAGATCGCTACGATCAATAGAACCAAAGATATTCTTGAAAACCTGAAATTTTTCAAAAGTAGAAGAGTTTCCCCTTCAAATCTAGCGAAAAAAAATGAAATTTTTGAAAAATCCCAAAAAATAACTTTCGACATATGATTTTCATGGGAAATGCCCTCATCTTTTCAATGGAATCATCAGAAAGAAACTTATCCCCAATATTCCCATTGATTTCGAGTAATTTTCATAGCATAAAATAAAAAAATTACTCCGTGTCCTTCCCCTATCTGTACAAAAGAAGTTTGTCGGAATTCAATTTGAAAAAATTCTGCAAATCGAGAAAATTCATCCTGTTTCATTTCTTCACCACTGAATTGGCCATCCGAGAACCTTCAGAAAATACCAACTCAACAATACCTCCTTTCCATAATAAAAAAGAACTACTTCTTTAATGATGATCTTTGTTCCTCTAATATTTCTCTCGTGAGACACCTGCTGAATTGTGGAGAGTCCAGTCTTAAGAAATGGGAACAATTGCTGGTGATGAAAATCACTTGTCTCGACCTCGGGTAGTGAACACAATAGTCTGTATATATCTGTCTGTTGTAGTATTTCGTGAAGCGTTGTTCCGAGTAAAATTTTAGCCTCTGAAAATTTCTGTGAATTTATACAGAAACAGTTGTGGTCTGTGTGTATGAAACTATCTTACAGTATGAACCTTTTTTTGCTTCTTTATGTGCCGGAGGGAAGAGCCATTTCTAATTCACTGGTGCACATGAACAATCGTTGGGGGTAAAATAGGGAATGCACCCGTGGGCATACTGGAATTGTTAGAAATTGTGGCTTGTTCGTCTTCGATTATGGAAATTCGTTTGTGAGCCAATGTTGAATTTCGTCACGTTTCTATCTTGATAGCCAGAGAGAGTTTAATCTGCTCACGTCTCTCACACTTGTATTATTGTACCTGTCAAGAACACACATATTCAGGCGGTGAGCAATCATGCTAACTCGATAGGATATTCTCAGCAAGTAATTTGTTCACTCAATTGTTCTACTCTATTGTCTGTTTGGTATCTATGAATGAATGAAATTATATTTAACTCACGGAATATACACCTCTGAACAGAACTTTGGAGCAAACACGGGGTCAAATTGACCTCACTCCATTTTCTGAGTGCTATATCTTGAAAACTATGCATTCTTTCGGAATCTGAGGTTTTTTGTTGATGAAACCATGTACTTTCAAATAACATTATCATTGATTTAACTATTTTTTGATGGTGAAAAAGTTAATCCAAATTGGACTCCTTTTCTAAAGTCGGCCAATTCGAATGAAAAAGCTTCTGAGCGTCAGAGTCAATTATTTCAAATATTTTTATTCATTCCATCATATTTCAAGACACAAAATTTTTCGTCAGAAGGGATATTCCAATTGAACGGTTTGAGATAGAGGCTTTCTACTGATTTCATCAAACAGCTGAGGTAATTTGAGTTGAAAAACATGTGTCAAGATATTTTTTTTCAATTTTAAATGTCCATTTAAGTGCATTCGGATTCTTTCTACTGGAGAAAAGAGAACCCATCCATATTTCAGACCAGTGTCAGTGCTATTTTGAGAGAATTTATCCACTCGTAAATGCAGTCCACTCAATTCATCCATTTCGGCTACAAAATTCAAGATAAATCATCAAAACTCCAAACAATCTAATTTTCAAAAAAAACCCCAAAAAATAAGTTCTGTCATATGATTTTCATCGAAAATTCCCTCAGCTTTCCAATGAAATCCTCATTAATTTCCACTGATTTTCATAATATCCATGTGAAATTGTATTTGCGGTTTTGCTTTTGCACACAGCTCATTAATTTACCAAAAAAAAAAAGAAGAATCATGGAAATGATTATTCCAATAGTTCGATTGAGTTCTCCAGTAAATTAATTTACTGGAACTGATAATATTAACAACCTGCAGTAATCAGTGGATAATGAAAAAATGTTCACGAGTCATTGCCTCTGTTTTCCAATCAATATAAATTCAAAAACAATAGTATTTGGTTGCAAATTGAAGGAGTACTGAAGTGCGTAATATGAATAGTATATATATATACATATATATTATATATATACTATTGCGAATCAAGTACTGTGAAACAAAGGAAGCATACATGCTCGTAACAATGAAGCTCATCTGGTGAGTACCAGTATGGAAACACAGCGTAGCTATTATACGGTGTACACTTGGGCTTACCAGTTGTTCAATGTCTCCCTGTCGAATTCGGCTGCCACCACGTTGGACGTACGTGGACCACCTACATTTGGCGCTTAATAGTACAACATAGATACAAGAGAGCGAGTGATACGCAGATAGTGGGAGAAAGAGAGAGAGATACTGGCTGAGTGCATCAATGGAATGAGGAGAAGAGGGGGGGGGGGTGGGAGAATAGGAACGAGAGGGCTTTCCACATGCGAAACGTACACTCTTCTGCGTTATATAGCTAGTTGGTCGGCCACTCCCTGTGACCGTCCGTGTATTAATTGTCTCGTAACGCCAACGCGTTTCATGGCTTCTACGTGTAATTTATGCAGACCACTGGCTCTGACTATATCGCATTTTCCCCGACACCACACGTAGCTGTTAATCTCTCGTACAATCCTACAGCTCTATCTTCACTTTTCACTTTAATATTGTTGTAATGAATTGGCTTGTTGAGTTATACTAGTTTTAGCAGTCAGTGAATGGATAATCATATGAAGAGTAATTGAGATACTCAACCATGTAAGTGGAGTGTATTCATGAATTCTTTATTAATGTATTGTGAATGTTATGCATTCATCTGGAATTCGTGGGATAATCAGATAGAATGAGCATTCGCATCTTTACATATTTCTGTATTTTTCTTTGAAAATTTGAGGTTTTTAGGAATTTTCCGGAATTTTAGGGAGGAAAATAAATTTTTTAATAATTTCGAAAATTTGGAAAACACTAGAAAATCTTAAATTAGGGGAAAAATACTAATACTGCCGGATTTCAGTTTAGGGGAATCTTGACAAATTTTTGGAAAAATTTTTAAATAATTTTAAAATTTTGAAAAACCACAAAATATCTTAAATTGGGACAAAAAGTACCAATTTCTTAAATCTTCTCTTACATTCACCTTCCATCGATCCGTGAAATTATCAAACAGAGTAAGCATCGTTATCTTCACATACATGTATATTATTTCGCTAAGTTCAGATTTTCTCGAATTTTCCAGTATTTTCTTTAAAAAAAAATTAAAATAATTTCAAAAATTCTTGAGAATCTCAAGAAATTTTGAATCAGGGAGAAAAATGCTGATTTTCAAAGGACCATCTAAACAGAGGAACGTTGCCAGAAGTCAATTCAGCGGAATTTGGTAAAATTTTCGAGAAAAAAAAATCCAAGAATAATGTCGAAAGTTCTTAAAAATCCCAAAATATTTCAAGTTAAAAAAAAAATAATGATTCTTTTTTGTGCACTGCCCTTTTTGCATTCGTCTGCAATTCGTGGAATAACGAAACAGAATAAGCATCCTTATCTTCACATTCGTTATTCATAAATTACGTGGGATTCCGTGGTATTCGTTATCTTCCAAGAAATTTAACACAATTCCCCTTTTTTTTGCATGTCGCCCCTTAACCGTACACAAGTGGCTAAACACAAAAAGATATCCCGTTGTTTTGTTGCACTGTGTCTATACCATCGTACCACTTGTCCTTTTCAAGTTGAGCATCATGCTGGATCTTCTCCTCTACAGACTGCTATAATCGGGGATTCTGGGCTGAACCCCTTTCCCTTGGCATTGCTACGGAGCAGCGATTAGCAGTGAGCTCAGCATCAGCCCATCGTAGATACTAAATGGGTGAGAGGAGTGCAACAACATGTCCGTTTTCCCTTCCCCTCCTCCACTGATACCAAACTATACAGTATCTGTTTCGTCTCGCCCTCTCTTTCCCTCTGGCAGTTCATACTATACACCTATTTCCAAATGTTCTGTGTCCACTGCTACTTGACCAGTGTATACTCGATGATCCCTCGTTAAAGGGAACATTCTGACCACTCGAATGCGGACTATCTCCGTACTAAAACGTTTCTGCACAAAGATTACCATGCTCCATGCTTTTATAAATGTCCATTTCATCCATTTCATCCAGTTTATCCATTTTATCCATTTCATCCATTTCATGATCTGATAAAGTCAAACATCGTAAAACTATTTGTGTAATTTTTATTTTATTTATTTTTTTCTTATATTTTCCATCGATGAAAATTTTCAATCAGAGAAATAATTCATGGAGTATGTGATAATTAGAGAGTCAATATAATTACGGAGATACTACTGATAATAACTGGGGGAAATTAGCAGTGGAGTATTGTGAATTTACTGGCTTAATTTCTAATTAGCGCTACTCTACATGTGTTGGGAGGATTGTCCGACAGTGAAACGGGTCAAGCGTTTGGTCAGACGTGTTTACTACTTCTGCTTTGATCAATGAACCTCGTAATACATTTTGGTTTATGTTTATGGGGAAATGTGAAATTTTGAGGATTTAATTATTTTGAATGAGGGAATTATTGTACATTTAATTGTGTGGAAATTCGGACAATTGATTTTAATTGTTAGATAAATTTTGCACAAATTTTTCGCAGTTTTTCGAGGAAATTAGATGAATTTTTTTTTCTATTTAATGCTTTCTATGTATAAGCTATACAGAATATTCTTTTTTTTTTTAATATCCTCCGTAACTCGTGCCTAATATCGAATATCCGTGACAGGGATCCGATATCGATTATTGAAGTTCGATCGAATCTCGCATTTTTTCTTTTTATTTTTCTAAAAAGAACAGTTTATTCCGTTTAATGGGGCACTAGCATATTCAATTTTCAATTTTTTTCATTGCATTTAATTAATTCAGATTATTTAAGTATTTAAGAGAAAGTAATCATAATTGAAAATATTTGTTCATGTTTTTTTTCCTCTGAAAATGAATAAATTTCAAAAAGCCATGGAGTGGGAGTGACGTCGATATACCATAACACGTATATCTTGTATGCTGCAGAGGTTCATTATGAATGAAATTTTGTATATGAAGTTTTATTATTCACATAATGTCTGCAGTAGCCGAAAGCATCTCCGCGAAACATCATTAAAGTTGATTTGGGGATGCGTACAGATTGTTTAGCACTGATATTCGAGTTCTCTCAACCCACGCTAGACAGCGCTGTCGAATCATTTGGTATTTTGACGTCACTTCCGTTTCATCGGCGTTCAAAAAATGCGATTTTCAATCATTCATACACAGAGAAAAATGTTTTCTTAATTCAAGAATGTGCAGTCACTTAATTTAAGAATGTGCAGGTCACTTCAATTAAGAAAGTAAAGTCACTTGATTTAAGTGAGAAAACTCACTTGATTTAAGTGAGTTTTACTTCCTTAAATTGAAAAAGAAAAAGTCACTTAATTTAAGTGAGAAAAGTCACTTAATTTAAGTGACTTTTACTTTCTTAAATTAAGAAAAAAAAAGTTACTTGATTTAAGTGAGAAAAATCACTTAATTTAAGTGACTTTTACTCTCTTAAATTAAGAAAGAAAAAGTTACTTGATTTAAGTGAGAAAAGTCACTTAATTTAAGTGACTTTTACTTTCTTAAATGAAGAAAGAAAAAGTTACTTGATTTAAGTGAGAAAAGTCACTTGATTTAAGTGAGAAAAGTCACTTAATTTAAGTGACCTGCCATTCTTAAATTAAGTCACTGCACATTCTTAAATTAAGAAGACATTTTTCTCTGTGTAGTCGATTAATTAATAAATTAAAGAGGAAAAAATGTAATTTTCTCATTTCAAAAACTGTCCACTGCAAAAAAAAATATAAAAAAAATATGCAAGTTCCTATATAGTGGCTCGAAAATCTCGTATCAATAGTTGAGCCCCCGATGTCCACTTCCCCCATTTTTTCCCTTGTAGATTGTGTCTGTAAATGCACTAGTGATAGTAAGTCCTGGGAATGAGACTTGAAATGTCGAATCTGGTAGTGTGACCTCCCATGAGGAAGCTGAACGTTAAAAGAGAATCCACTGATGGTCTCACTGGAGTTAAAAGAAAAGAGAGAGAAAAAAGACATGGAAACGTAAAAAAGACACTGAGATAAGAGAGACAGAGAGAAAGGTTATCCTGGGGCACTGGGTGAGATACTCAGCAAGATGCGATGAGACGGGATTTTGCCCGCTCAATTGAGAGAAGATGTGCACTTGAAATGAGGTCGAAGTTACCCGCGAAATTGCACCAACAGTATCGGCGTATATACGACGTAAAGTTGGTTCAATGGCTGGAGATGTACGTTGATTGGAAAGTTTTACGTCACTGAAAGGAAGAAAAAGAAATGCTAATAAAATTTTATCAAAGGGACTTGCTATCGCTAAAAAAATTCCAATTGATGAGGAAAAAAGAGAAAAAAACACTGGATTATTTACTCTAGTGTCCCTTGATGTCATTAATCCTTTGAGATACCAGCGTTTTTTTCGATATAATCTGATTGCAGTGGAATGTCAGAGTTGAATAGCGATTTGATAGGAAAAAAAATTTACAGACGAATGGGATTTTTTTCCTTCAAATTCTTCGAGTATGGAATAATATAGCGGAAATGATTTGTATGAGAGGGCATCTGCAGTATTTTACTGGAATGTTTTGGAATGTTGAGGAATTCATTGATTGAGAAGTGCATGGCGAGGAAAAACGAAAGAACAATATGAAAAAAAAGAGAGAGAAAGAGGAAAACTTGCAGGGAATGCTCTTTGAATGAATCGAACGAAAAATAATAAATATTCACAAAAGTGGTGGAATTTTTGTGCTACACATTCAAAAACAATTTTCTGATGGAATTGCATTTCTAGGTCATAGAACTTTACAGTGAGTTACTGAGACTCATTCTGAATACTATCAATTTCGAAATAGTGCCGTTTGATTGGTCGATTTCACCGTGTTTTACCATTTAAAGTGGTAATGTACTCGAATGGTTATGGGGGAAAAAAAAGAGTATATAGTTGTGGGGTGGGAAAAAAACAGAGAGAAGAAAGAACTTTCTACATAGAAATACGAATGGGATTTTTTGGGTTAGGAGAGTAAAAGAGTGAAAAAGTGATAAAAAAAAAGTTAAGTATGTTGGCTTAGACGGTTTTGAGGGTGGAATTGGTGGATACTGTCTTTGAAAATTTACTGGGGCAAACCCCGAAAAGTGCCTCGCCACATCAATTCAATGCCGGAAAGTCGAAAAGTTTTCCGACATTCAGTCGGGCAACGCCTTTAAGATGTTCATCGTTTGTTTCGAAGTGAGAAAAGAAGTTTTTTTTCCATGAAAATTCAATTGTTTCAATAATTTAAAAAATTGAGAGCCCTAAAAAAATTCAATTATTCTCTTGACCAACCGCCCCACATGGCTAATCCAATTTTTCTCTTCAATTACGATTAACAAAAAAAAAGAAAAAAAAAAAAGGTTTTCTCTCTCCCTATTCCAATTTTTTTAATGTACATTTTTTTCACACATTCAACTGGGTTAATGCTGAGAATTAGAGGAAATTATCATTGCACTAATTGCAGCGACACTGGCAATGCTCCAGCATCTCCGGTCGTCGTTAGATACGGCACATACACTCGGGGCAACCATGGTCCACTAGTGGGTACTCGGATTTCTCTGGATGACCGTGGTGGCTTGTCGAGTGAGTCTCCGTGTTTGAGAAGACTGGATAGGTCTGGCTAGAGAAAGACAACTATTGAGAGAGAGAGAGACAGAGTGAGTGAGAATATAGAGTTTGTCGTGTAGTCTATTGCCTCTTGGCATTACTCCTCGAGTGAAAAGCCTCTGGAGCAGCTAGTTTTCGTACAGAGTGTGCAATAGGAATAATTAGTTCATCCTGTTCTATTTATTAATGAATATTTTGAGGATTTGATGACTGAAAGGCTAAAGGAGTAAATGCTGAAGGAAATATTGAGACAGAAGTTTTTTTTAAAACTAATTAATAGAGCCAAGACGTTGGTGTACGGTTTGATCTATGCTGAAGTTGCCTTTGAATCAAACGCATTCTGAAATGGTTATGAATGTTGAACTGACATTGATAAACGTCAAACTGGATTTATGAACGTTGAAAGCTTTTAGGGGAACTTTCAGAGGAACATTAGTCGACGATTTTGTCAACAATTTCTTTTAATTAATTTTTAAAGGGAGGATTTTGAGCGAGATTTGATTGGGGAGATCAAGAAATATGAGCAGAAGGAGGAATGAATAAATTAACGTGATAAAGAATTATCAACTAATAGGAATTAGCTTATGTTTATTTCTAGTTGACTCATTCTTTACAATTTCTTTCATTTTTGTGGCGATTCGACAACAATAAGAATGATATTGACAGTCACACAATACAAAAAAGAATTAATTGAATTTGATAACTCTTCTGATGCATTTTCTAATGCATTTCCATATTTTCGACAGTCAATTTGCCTTTAATTGCATAAAAATCGCGTTTTCTTGGGTTTTTTTTGTCCCTAATCGGCCGCAAAATTCGAATGTTGCTTAGCGAATACATAATATATGTTGGTGTGAATCGTACTGTTACAATAAAATTGAGGATATTAATTATCACAGCAAAATCACTCTATTCCGCTTCGTTTTTGAGATTATTCTAAAAAAATCTAGATTTTTCTGAAAATTTCACATTTGTCGTAATATTTAAATCCTTTGAAAGACTCGAGATAAAAGGGCAGATGCGATATTGTGAATGCTAATCAGTCAAGATAATTAATTAACCTCATCTTTTTAATGAAAAGCCTGTTCACAGTTTTTAATCATTACTTTCCACTCCACATTCCGTAATATCCGCTCTTCCTCTGAGTTGCGAAAAAAGAAGAAAAAAAAACTCCCTCTCACATAAATGGGTTAATCCTTATCTTCAGCGCTGCTGTAACGCGTTTGTAGCGCTTAGCCAAGCTCTTTCTAGCCTGCTTTCCTCAACAATTTACACTCGCACTACTCACCAACGATTAGCGTTAAATGCATTAACGTTAATCACCAACGTTATGCAATATACCTGTGATTATTATAATCATCATTTAGAATGCATTACGAATAATTCTATATTCTCTGACAATGGAAATATGATTTCATCATTTTATGGATAATTCATTTCCAAATGGAGTTTAGAGGAAACTGTTGAGCTTGCGCGATAGAATATCCTTGACTTTTCTATATTCGTGCGAGTGTGGTAGTAAAGATATCTTGAAATATATAGATAATGTTTGTTTTAAAGGGAGGAAAAAAAAACTCGTGTGGTCACTAATGAATTGTCAATTTCCACGAGTATTTGGAATTATATGACGCTTGGTCAATAGTCCTTGCGTTTCATCAGTAAGTATTTGTTTGCACGTGTAATGAGTGATTAATTAAAAGCTTAATTTCCGGCTCAATTAAAATAGTTTTAATTGTCAATGTGTTTCCATATATATGTCGTCGCTTTAGTAACCAAGTGGCGTAAGTGTTGTATATGAGTATAGAACTTATGCCCCTTTAATTCTAAGGCGATATACTTATATATAGAGAAAAGTGGGACGAAATGGACCTATAGGACAGAATGTTCCAGAATTTATTTGAGAATGAAGGCATCAACAAAAAAAATGGGAAAAATTCCATTCTTCTCAACTTTTTTCTGAATTTTTCATGAAGTCCTTCACTCTGAAAAAAATTCCTGAATCATTCTACTTCAGAGGTTCATTTTGCCCCCCTTATGTATTAAATATTTAATTGTTTTTTTTCTTCATTCTTCCTTTTTTTTTAATTATAGTTTATCTTTCTTTTCCATTATTATTATTTTTATTTTTTTGTTCTCTTCTTTATTATCATTCCATATACACATGTAGTTAACACAATGCATCCGCACATTCCAGAAGTTCTAAATAAAAAATAAAAAAAAAACATTATAAAAGTAGTAGTAAATCAATTTCTGAACTATTCAATTTATTTGTTGATTGAAACCAATAAAAAATCCGTTTAATCTGGAAAATAGATTTTATTCCAAATTGAATTCACTGCCAACGAAAAAAAAAGCACAAAAAATGTATTTTTTTATTCCTATTGACTAACGGCATCAGTCAATATGTTGTACAGTTTCATTCGTTCTGTCTACCATCTCCACAATTTACCCTATTTTTATTGTAAAAATGAAAAGTAAAAAAAAAAAAAAGAAATACGACTAAAAAAAGAATAAATAGAAAAAACGAGTAATGATTTATCTTGTGGATTCATTATTTTACAATCTCATTCTTTGTGAAGGGTATAAAAAAAAAATGCTATTGGTTACAACGCTGGACAACGATTCAGTCCAGTATAGAGGGGCTAGTGGCTTTGTGCCGTGTTACTATGTGCCCAGTGAGCTTCGTACGAATGAATTGAAAGCTGCATTGACTAGTACGCCTGGTTGAACAACTCTGACGATACCCACCGTGTTGAGAAAAGCCCTGCCCCCCTCCTACCGAACAATTCTTTCTCCCTTTTTTCATAGACACTGGATATTCCGGGTAAAGAATTGGTAGAAAAGAATGGGTAAAAAATACGTGTCTCGTGTTTCACTGTTATTGCTTGACGAATATTTCAGTGGAATAAAAACAACTTGAATAAGACTGAGTAAGAGTTTGAACTACTTTCAGAGTACTTTTTCCACCACCTCCCTAACTCCTCCCTCTTTCCCCTTCGCCCCTTTCCTCTTTCTCTTTGTAGTAAGCCAAGGGTGAAAAAAAATTGAAATAAATTGACATGAGATTCGTATTTATTCAGAAAGAATTTACGTTAAAAAAGTTTTTGCCCGTAAAGGTAACACTGCACAAGTACCATAACACACTTTAAAGTAAGCATTCAGAGCAGTAGAGTGAAATACCATATATTAGATACTTGTGTTTCGTATGGGAATAGAGAGGTCTTGGGAAGAGAGCCGGAGAGTCTAGGCAACAAGAGCATTAACTATCGTAAAGTAGATAAAGCAGCTTATGTAGTATAGAAAGAAGAAAAGAAGGAATTGTGGGAGTTTGAAGGGTTTGCATGAGAGATTTGAATGCGAAAAGTCAGATTAAGAGGCAGTGAGAAAATAGTTTTGAATGCTTTTTAATGTCCAGTGGATTGCTTTTGAAAATAAAGGGGAAAAAATGCATGAGAATGGAGAGATGGGAAAATGAATGGAGAAACTAGAAAACTATGAAAGTGGTGTATTATGTGAAATCTCAAGGGGCACGTGGTGAGTCGAGCTTGGACATAAGCACGATGTTTGCAAACAAGATCGGCAATCAGAGCTCAAGCTCGCGAAGAAAAATTTTCTGATTCTTTGTTATGCAGAATCCATTGAAAACAATGGTTTTTACGTAATAATGGCATCATACAGACCAAACTCTTTAATCATAATTAAAAAATCGAATATGTAGTCTCGAAATTGAGGTATTGTGCAGGCTTTTAACAGAAAGCCTTGGAAAATCCGGTCGAATTAGATCGGATTTCTCGTTATCAAGCCATGGGGCAAAACGGTCTGTCCATGTAATTCAGCGTTATCTCTTATCAATATGACGGTTTTCTATCAATATCCAGTTGTGCTTCGGTCGTTTCAATTATCCATAAACCAATGTACTTTATCAAGTAACGGAAGTGTTAATTAAATGTCTATTTAAGTGTATCCAGATTCTTTTCATTGGAGAAAGAAAACCTATTCATATTTCAGACCAGTGTCGGTGCTATTTTGGGGGTATTTATCCACTCGTAAATACAGTCCACTTAATACTATCCCTTTTGGTGCATTATCAGGTATAATCATCAAAAACCCAATCAGGTATTTTTTCAATAATTGATCACGGCAATTGGAATTTTATAAAGTTGGTTTCGAAGCGTGAACTATCCGTAAAGAATAAGTATAGTTAATTTGTTTTTAATTCCAAGAAAAATAAAATGAAAAAGATCCTACATCTATCTCACAAATTTGTGACTGAAAAGATGATTTTTCGAGAATTTTTCAAAAAAATAAATCACTTGACCTGCATCCATCTTCAAAATACGTTTCTTTCGTTGGCTAAAGAAAAAAATCACCTGAAAATCACCAGCAAGAGACACGAGTGATGAAAAATGAGTGAAAAATAAACTATGGAAGTGGTGTATTACATGAAACCTCAAGGGGCACGTGGGTGAGTCAAGCTTTGGACACAAGCACTCTGTTTGCCAACTAGATCGGGGCCATTCTCCTCGGAGGATCTTGGGTTTGTACTATCCTCTGCGTTTGCTTGCTTGGTCACCCGTCCTCACGTCTCGATGGATTGTATGGACCAAGTCCTTCTTGCCTCTCCTCCAGCGCCCCTCTTGGATTGTGTAGAACTTGCCAGAGGGGAATTGTAAGGTTTGCGTGTCCCTTCCCACGGGTTTTGGATTAATATCAAAGGAACACAGGCCACTGAGGCGTGCTTGATCGATGAATGAGAGAATTAGATCGATTTCATCGATGAGAGAAGTGAAATGTGTGGGGTGATAGAAAAAAAAATGAGAGAATTTTACATGCTGGAAATAATTAAATTCCATATTATCCGGAAGGTATTTTCACTTGATAAAGCACTTGTGAATGGTATTTTCTCACATTTACTTGCTTTATGAGTTTTCCTGTATTGCACGACTCTTCCATTCTACTAGTTATCGGAATAATAAGAGAGGCTACTCTCATTTCAACATTAATAGATAAGCTAGGCAGTTTATTTCTCGTTAAAACACAATCACGCATTATCGTCTATTAGTGTTAATGACTGGGTAATCATTGTAAATTTTCACTCTACTATAAATAACATTATTGCTGGTAATAAAAGGAGGATGGGCTTCAATGGACATTGGAGTTGCATCTTTTGTGGGAGAATTCCAATAAGAATATGGAAATTATCATTTCCGTAATGAGGAAGTGAAACAGAAAAAATTGTTTTTTTTTTCTTCCTGCAATTTTTAGAAAATAGATCGGAAAATCATGGAGATACGCCTTTTCTCCTGGATCCTTTCTTCAGCTCTTGGAATTCTCTACAAAAATAAGATAGGAGAAATAAAAGAGCGTTTCTCCATTATTTACCGGAATGTTCGCTAAAATGAGGGAAAAAATCAGCCCAAAAATAGGAAAAAAACGCAAAAAATTCTCTGTTTGAGTGTATTTTGGAATAGAACTTCGAGAAATAATAATTAAATAAATTTACAGTCACATCAAGTAAAGTATTGTTTAGAGCTGACAGTCGCACGTAAAGAGTAAAATAAATTTTCACGTGAACAATACTTTTAAGAGATATTTCATGTTTAACGGTTGGTTATAAAAATTTTTACTATCACATTATCAAACTCATTATTTACGAGACAACTACTGAATTTGGCTCTTGAAAATTTACAGGATTTTCCACTCCTTACATGTCAGATACGTGTAAAAATTTAATTAAATACGTGAACACTCTCTAACTCTAAAGTGCTAAGAGAAAATAGAAGGTGAATAAAAAAAATCTATTCCCTTCTTTTTTTTTCGATCACTTGATCAGTGTTTTGTGGCTTTTATACAATCTGTTGACCACTCTGTGGTAAGGTCAGTAAAACCGCAGGTGAACCACCGAAAAATTCCCCCCCCCCCCCCCTTTTCCCCCGGGGAAAATCTGTGGGAAAATCCTATATTTCTCTTTGACTATCGTTAATACCAGAATTATTTTAAAACTCATTATTCTGAAAATGTGTAAAGAATATTTCCCGAAAAAAAAAATTTTATCTCCTCTCTGTGTCACAGATATAATCATGAATTTATTGTAACAGCCATTATCAAGATATTTTGCATGAATTTATGGGAATTTTTGCATTTTTTTAAAGCCCTTTACCATTTCCATTCTTTAACGTATTAAAGCTGATCCAGGTAAATCTATTGCTTCTGATGATAGAATAGCGGTTATTGATTTCCAAATGATACTTGAGGCTATGTAACCATGGGTGCTTGAAGTCAAGTGAGAGAATATCCGTGGGATTCTTGTTCTTGGTGGATGATAGGAAAGCCTCGACCTCTTCTGAGTATCCTCGAGTCATTTGAAATTTTCTTCCCCCCCCCCCCTCCCCCCCTGAATCACTCGATAACTACCTTCTCTACAATTGGCCCTACAATCTTATTAAAGCACACGGATAGCCCGTCCTCTCCTTGAAACGATAAGCAATCAAGAGATTGTGAATACTTAGATGGAAAATGCAATATACAGTATTAAAGCCAGTGAAATTAATCGATGAAGCCTTTGGCTCTATTTAATAGCCGAGTGCTCATCGAGGTCGACCGAGTATTATAATAATAAGTGCCGTCAGTTGTTCGTGATTGTTTTAACCGGTCAGAGGAAAATATACAGTGAGAGAGATGGATCATATTCACTCAAACAAAAGTTTTTTTTAAAATGTCAGAACTTGATGCTGTGGTAACTTTATTAACTTTCAGTAATTTTATTCCCCCTTTTGCCGGTTATTACAAATTGACCTCGGACTAGAAAACTTTTTCATATTAAATTAAAGGATTATTTTCGCTCAAATTCCAGAAACACTAGTCTTTTTCTCCGAATTAGACAAACCATTAAACAAACAAATTTACTAATAAATTAATTTTTATTAATAAATTTTATTTAGAAAATCAAATTTCGGAAAAAATATGTAATGCGCAAGCAGGATTTGAACCCACGACCCTCTGATTACATGTCAGGTGCTCTACCGCTGAGCTATTGCGAGTTACTATATTTACCATCAAATTTTGATTCTCACATCTTTTATTATGCTCAGAACCCAACCAATTAACGTAATACCACCAATACTGTCCTAGTCAGTGGTTATAGTGTCTCGCTTGATATATGCAGTTTTTACACACTGGATAGCGTCCCGAGTGAGTTAGAGAGAGAAAGAAAATATAAAAAGTACAGTTTTCATAGTTATTCACTAATTACCACTATTACATGCTCTGAAGTTGCATTTTCAAGGGTTTAAGATGTTTTATACATAATTTTCTATCATTTCCCTTTCTTTTTATTCAAATCGAAACGGTCAATTTTGTAAAATATAATGAAATCATATTTTACAATATGATTTTCAAGTCAAAATGAAAGTTCAAGTGTCAATATCATTTGACTCGTTCTCTTTAGCCCTTAAAAAATTCAACTGGATCATTATCTCATCATAATCATACTATTCCGGAAGCTCGGTATTTAATGCAGCTTGATTTACGTATCGACTGGACTAATGGGACTTATCTCCTTGCAATGTGAGCACCATTGCTTCTTATCAACATCCATAAAAATTTATTGGAAAAAATAGTCAAATTAGCCTGTTTCACCTTTCTACTACTATTATTTCTCCAGAATTATCCTCGCAATTATTACGGAATCTCTATAAACTCTAAAAATTCACAAACAACTGCATATATCTCAACTTTTCCAAAGAATTCACGGTATAAACTCAATTAAGCTCTCACTAATAGCTCTGTGAATTTTAAACCCTGCATCATGAAGTGAATGAAGCTCTGAATAAACTGCACGATTAACTTAATCTCTTCCTCCATTTTCCAAAAAAAAAAATCCTCCATTTTGATGTGCCTTATTTTTTCTCCCATTTCTCCTCAATCCTGAAAACTGCGTAGAAAATGTATCGCACATTTTATTCTGTAAGTACTACTAATGTTTGCTTTTGTATTGCTCAGTCGTTGGATAGTTTGATTCACCGGATTTCCGGGGGCTACGCGCTGATTCAACATTTCCCCGATTTGTAAATGCCTCCCTCCTCCCCTCCCCCTCCCCCTCCCAAGAGTCAGCTAGTAATACGCGTTGGGTTCAGTAAAGCCGATGTTTCGCATTGACGCTTCCTTACAGGAAGTACTCGGTCATGGGTACAGAGGCGGAGATGAATGTGAAATCAGCCATAAAGAGGAATCTCTGGCTCACCACATCCCACCATGCTCTCTCTCTCTCTTTCATTCTGTAGCCATCTCTCTTTCTTCATCTCCCAAGAGACACAAGAAAATGCGATACAAAGTGAACAACAAGAATTGTGTATCTTGATGGAAATAGAACGCAATAATAGAGTGCAAAATTTTTATTAATGAAGAAAAAAAGAGAAAAAAAATTCGTTATTGAAGAAAAAAAAAAGTAATGAATATGAATTACTTTTTACACTGTTGTATTTTTTTTCTCTTTTTATTACATATAAATCGTGAAGAATATCCTTGAGTAACATGATCTCGTCATTGATATGAATTTAAAGAAAAAAAAATGGAATTATAAAAGAGAGTGAAAAAACGAGTGAAAGCAGAGTACAATGGAAATTGATATATTCACTGATATAAAAGAGAATCATTAAAAATTCCGGCTGATTTATTCCATTCACTCAAGATGAATCCACTGATAATAATAATAATAACGATAGTTGCATTGTGAATGAAGCAAAAAAAAAAAAAAATTGAATAAAACCCCATCATTCTTCTCTTATTATTGACACATTGCATAGTAGTGTCTGTTGAATTTATTCAACTTCTAATTTACCTGTATTATTACTCCAATTAAACTACTGCATAATTAGTCCACAATTTTTTTTTTCCTTTCTTTTTTTGCACTCCTGAATGAAATAATTAACATTTTTAACCAAGGATCTCTTGGACATTATCTTTCTCATTTATGATGGTTATGACGGAAAAATTTATGAGTCGTCAGTCGTCAGGCTCATTCTACATTCGGTGAGAGAGAAATTACAGTGAGGAGAATGACACAGTTTTTCATCTCTGCACGAAAAAGAGAGAGAGATAAAGAGAGGCTCCTGGACAATTTGTACATACAACTACTTATGCACACTACTTTATAGTTTCTTTGTCTCTTCCTCTTCTTTTTTTTTAATTTTTTTTTCTCTTGTTATAATGAAGGCTTAAGTGACTGTACAGCAGTCACTGTGTACTTTCGCAATTTGCGAGACTCTTCCAGATGGAAGATAACAAAAATGAACGCGAGTTGAAACTGCTTGGATCATTAATGTCTGCCAAAGGATAGTGAAGGTAAATCTTTCAGGGAGGGGGAAGAAAGAGGAGTAGGACTTGGTAAAAGTCGGATAAGGATGGACTCGTGAGTGCATTGGACTTCCATCTTATATCAACTCGAACTTTTTCGACTAAAATTGCTGGTCGTTTATATCGATTTTCCCCTCTATCCCCCCTTTCCTCGTCCCTCTTCTTCCCCTTTATTCTTTCTCCTTAAAAACAACTCCAATTTGAACTTACAAAGGGAGAGAGAGAGAGAGTGAGAGATAATGAGGATAAGAAGAGACATGAGAGGGTGAAAAAAACGTAAATTACGTGGAAAAATTCCGCATTGAATATTTAGGTCGAGATGATTTTATTGAATTATATATAGGCAAAGGCGTCAATAGCAAGGAGCTATTAAAAAAAAAAAGTGGTATTTTTTACTTTATTATTAGCACTCAAAGTTTTTTCCTTCACTCCATTTCTTCCCAGTACTTTTTCTCCAATAGCCAATGTACACTAATGGCGCCAGTGGAGCTTCCGAGTCGTGGGGGCTAATCGTTGGGCCAGTATCATCGTACATATAAAATAGGTAGACACTGCCACGCGCGCGCGCCTCTTTTTTAACCCCACTGATTTTTTCTCTCTTCTTTAACTCATTTCCATCGTCTTACTGCCGTTACTACCATTGGCAGTAATTCTTTTTGCCCTGGGGAGTCTCCTTCTTTCTACTGCCTTTATTCTGCTCCCCTCCTCCTTTTTCACCTCACCCCCCTCCCTTTGGAGCCACGATGTTGGCGATTTTCCAATTATCGGCAGGATCATGTCTCTCGGCATTTGCATTTGCATCCCAGGCGTTCTTCGGAACTTGTTTCAATGCTAATACGATAGTTCCAGTATCTTCTCTCCATCTCTCTCGGCCTCATTCGCCACCCCCCCCCCCTCCCTCAACTATCCTTATCTCTCTGTCTCTCAGTCTCTCTTATAACTGTACAACCACTGGAATCACGATTGGTTTCACTCTCGGCTGGCCAAACTCAACGTGACCCAACTAACCCATTCCCCCCTCTCCTCCCCCTCCTTTCATCCCCTCCTCCACCTTCTCCTTTCTCTATGTTGGTATACTCCTACTCTTGTACCACTGATTCATCTATAAACTCCCTGGGCTGACCCAAGTTGAACTTGACTACTGCAAAACTCGATCGCCAGTTTGACCTTAATAATTTCGTGTTCGATTAATGTTTCGAGACGATTATAGAACACAATCGAGTGTATTCTTTTTGGTAGAGAAATCATTGGCTGCAGTTATCGATTATCTGGGTGTTAATAGAAGAAAAGAGGGAATGAGGGTCAACTGGGGCTACGTCATGAATTCAATAAATTTCAGAGTTCAGGAGACTGAATTAGATACTAATATTGACGTTTTTTTTTTACTGAGGAATATTCAGGGGGAGAGAGAAACTATTGGCATTTATCTATTAGTCAGTGGGATAAACGAAGATTTGATCGTGTGACGTGTCTTATTTTGGGGTCAGGGAATTATTGAATAGATAGAATGTTTATTCAGAATTTTTTTTAATCTCATCTGCACATGGGAGATTATAATTCAGTGAAGAGGATGAATTAATGCGAAATAAAGAGATTTTCACGTATTCTTTTTTTTTGCAGAATTTTTCAAGAGCTACGGAAAGGATATTGGTAATAATCGCTCTATCTCGCTTCGTTTCCGAGATATTTCCAATTCTTTTGGCTTATCTCTCTGCTTTGCAGTTGAATTAATACAGAATTAATCTTGGAATTTCTGTCACGTGTGAAATTAGGGAATGATAATGAAATTAACCTACTTCTAACAATTTTTCAGATTTTCTTAAAACAAATTAATCATGAAGAAAAAATATTTTTCATTGAGAAATTTGTCTTTTACTCCTTAAATAAAAAGATTGGGAATTCTCAACACTACATAAGCTCCAAATCAAATATAAATATCATTAAACTGAAGTAGAAATTGTTTTTCGCAAAAATAAAATTTTTTGAAACCGAAGAGTCAATAATTATTAATTTTTATCAATTGTATTCGAAATTAATGATGCGTTACTTGAATTGAAAATATCTAGATTGGGATTATTTCATTTCCACGAATTATTCAGGATGAGTTGAGAATCCTTCAAGCTGATTATCTCATTGCTCGTTCCACGAATAAATATACTACTTTGAGAAAAAAAATTTCACATTATTCAACTAGTTAATTGATCAACAAAATTGTTAATAATTATCAGAATTTGTTTTATTTTCAATTCAAAGCCAAACTTTCTCAATAAAATATTTTTTTTCCTCAGTATGTATCCATCCTTGTAGTCAAACGTTTTGAAGTGAGTTTTCAATGATCACAAAGATTTCTATTGACTGAATGAAAATACTAATTGGCCATTAGTAATGAAAATGAAGTTCCTTCGCTTTCAATTAAACTGATGTTCATATTATTTTTATGAAAGCATCAGTTTTATAAAAAACATTAACTAATTGCATATATTTCTTCTTTTCTCAAAATAATATTATTTTGTTATTATTTTATTTTGTTACAATTATTAATAACAAATAACCCTTTTTTCCTTGAACCAGAAAACATCAAGGGCTTCATTAAAATCAATCCCAGAGAATCTGGAATAGAGGATCAGTCAGTCAGTCAAATGATGGTAGAGAAGTTCCGTGTGAGCTGAGATAAGCTGATGCTGCTTTTAGAGAGAGAGAGAGAGAGAGGAGAAAATGTAGTGTAGGAGAAGTGATGTTGAGTTTCGCGAAGCTGTTTTCAACTAATTCGCCCTAACGAGTCGGTTAACACGAGCATTGGGTTACCCGAAGTTGCTATTAGCTTTGGTTCGTTTACTGCCGCAACACAAAGCATTATGTTCATTCACGAGGGGAAAGGCATTTTCCATCGTGTCTACCTGTTCTAAATCCTTCAGTTGTTTTCAATTTTTCACCTTTCCGAGCTTTTCCCCTTTTTTGCATAACCATTAGATGATTCGTGGTACATAGAGCCGCTGAATGAAGGCAGAATTATGGATAATCCAATAGTTAGTTAATTAATTAATCATCATTAATAGAATTCATTGAGTAAATTACACAATAATTCTCGGGGTTCATGTCAACGTATGAGATAATATTCACAATGAAAAATAGCATTGAATAACGTAGATTAATTTGCAATTTCTCTTCCGCAAAAGGAAGAAAAGAAAAAAATTAAATTAATGCAGTAACATTCATCATTCGTACATACTTCTCCTATTTAATATCCTTTCTTTTCTCTCAACTCTCCTGTTAATGAAGAAAAAGAGTAGATGAGAGCGATTTGTCCGAGGAAATGAAATTCAAGAAAAATTGATTTCATTCAGACGTATTCTTCTTCAAGAGAATATGTCTTTTATCAAGTTCTTTGACTACTCACTGACAGACTGACGATTACAAAGTATCCTGAGAATTTCTACAAAAAAAGAGAATAGTGTTTGAGTTCATCACGGATACTCTTTGATGTTCGTGTTTACAACTGAACGGAATACGAATGAATAACTTCATCTCCAGCTCATAATTCAGTAGTGAAGAGGTAAAAGGGGAATAAGTTGATTCTTTCTCCTTCTGGAAATATCGAGGAAACTTATGGAGATACGCCCTTTTGCCTGAATTTGTTTGTCGAGAACATCTAGAGCTGCAGAATAGAATTTATTACGGTGTAAAAAATAAAATTTGAAATAAAATTCCATTCGCTTTATCACTATCATTTTTAATAAAATAGAATTAAATTTAGTTTTAATGTAATTTTAAAGATTTATGTTTAGAAGAGAAATGGAGGAAGAGAAAATGAGTAAATCGTCACTAGTGCATGAGCGCCTTATCTTGCTTACTCTCCAAAATATTTGCAAAGAAAGAGTTTGGATAAGAATTTAAAGAAAAATCAATGATTTTATCTTCAATGATATTGGTCACTAATCAAAATTCGAAGAAAAAAAATTGAAGAAAAGCCAAGATTGTGCCTTCAATTTAGCCAGAAAGGCTCTGAGCCAGTCTTGCATAAATTAAACTTTAACTAATCCATCTTGGCGTACAACCAACTTTTAGATTGAGTAAACTCGTACAATTATTTACCCACTGTTCATGTACTTCTGGGATACGTATGTTTTTTAGAAGCTATATGGCCCACTGAATTCGACTGATAGAAGTGCAAGAGCATGAAGGATGGAGAAGCGAGTGTGAAAGAGACAAGAAAAAAGAAAAAACAAACGAGTAGTTTGGTAATGGCGAAGTAGTGGAGAATGGGAACGTGGGGGAAAAAAATTCCATGCAAATACAAACAAATTTATGAGTGTGTGAGTTTTTTAAAGCACAGGAATAGGAGGAAAATCTAATAGAAGTGGAAATAAAAATGATGAAGGGAGAAATTCGATTGGGCTATGATAGATTTATTCTTTGAATGTAAACACTGGGAGTATACTTTTAGAAGGGATTCACCTTGCTCCTTTTTTTTCTTCCAGTTATCGATGCCCCAGTTAATTTACTGGTGCTTCTTTTTTTTCTCATTTTCTCATGTTTTAGTTTTTCCAATAGTAATTTACGTCTCTCCTGTCTAATTTTTGCACTTTTTTTTTTCAAGCAATTTTTTGCAATGTTCCTTTTTTTTAAATCGATTTTCTTTTTCATTTTCAGTTGTAATGACAGAGTACATTTAATTATTTCTAGTGTCTCAGCAAATTTATTGATGTCTGTTCTCGTTGTCTCTTGGCTACATTGAATCGGGGCGTCAAAGCTGAAACTCGTTCAAATCAAGAGACAAATCAATACCTTAAAAAAGACGGTAGTTCTTCTTTCCTTGAAGAGACAGTTTTTCCTTTGAGCATCTTTCGTGTGGTGTTCACTCAAGTAAAAATCCCTTTTCTTCGCCCTTTTCTATTCCGTTTCATTCCAATTTTCTCTCATACGACAGTAATGGATAGGAGACTTTTAGTGGTGCCGCTCAATTCTTTCAATTTGATGATACTATTTCGGAATCTCAGGGCTCTGGCTACAGTTTTTTTTCCCTCGTTCTCTTTCGACTCCACATTGTTGCAGTTTTTTTTTGGTACTGTGGGAATTCCGTTGACAGGCTGAAGTAGGCCATGAAAAATGTCTATAGATTCGGCAAAAACGCTTCTGCGATGATAATACCGTGAAATTTCATGTCATTGAAATTCAAACTTCAAAGACGATTTCAGGAGTTGAAATTTATAGGAATTTCAGGTTCTGCATAATGAAAAAGAAAGGAAATTAACGGAAGCACTTGAGATAAGATGTTTTGGATGATTTCATTGAAAAATTGAGAAAATTCTCCGTGGAAAACATGGACTAAAATTTATTTTTGAAGAATTTTCCAAAATTTGACAGTTTTCATCAAAAATTGGAGGTCAAAACCTTTTAATTTTGGAAATTTAAATTGTCTTGATGTGAAAATTCAAAAAAAAAAAAGTGAGAAGGTGTAATTGATGATATTTTATCGAATTTTGAAGAAAATAGAGAGGAAGGGTGAATTAAAAAAAAATACTTGATAATTGCCGTAAAAATTGATATAAACTAATTCACAATTTTGAGAGATTTTTTTGCAAAACTGCTAAAAATTGGAAATTTCAGAATTTTCGAGAACAAAGCCAAAAACCTTTTTTCACAGCACATTTAAAGATTTTTTTTTATCTCTCAATTCACATCATGCGGGTTTCGAAAATCGCAGTTTAACTCCCATTTCTGTACTTGAACATTTTACAATGCTAAAGAACGAAGAGAAGTAAAGATTTTAAGCGTTTTTTTTTCATCTACTTTCTCATTCTCCTCCATTTTCTCTGCTCGGACTCTACTCAGAGAAGTCGCTTTTATTCTCAGCATAAATTTTGCTGAGTTTGCGTTGAAATTTATTCGGATCGTTTCCTAAAGTCGAGAGATAATTTCCTCGATCGAACGTATTCAAGTAATATTCTACAACGATAAAGACTCTCTCTCTATCAGTGAGTAATTTTTTTTTCTCTTCATTTTATTTCTCATTGTCATTTCATTTCATTTTCCTTTATTCACTTGTATTTTCATTTCTTTTTTTTCCTTGAAAATAGAATACCATTATGTGGAGCTCGTTCCTGATTGACTGTCGGCCCCAGTCATCATCTAATTTTTTTTTTTATCTCTTCTCTTGCTCTTTTCCAATGAAAATTTCATAAGCAAAGAAAGAAGAATTGTATAGGGGCTGCAATTGTAAATCGAGGAGAAATGCGGGTAGATACAATTGAAAATTTCATCAATGAATTTACTGGGTTGATGTCAGATAGTGAGAAAATAGTCAGAGGCAATGCTCCGAGGAGAATGATTATTGGGAAATATCTATATATACAGAAAATACGGAAACTGGCACGTAGCCAGTATTGTATTCAATCTCAAAGTATTTGTAATCGTGAAACTTGAAGGGAGGGAGGGTGAATAAAGTGGCCTATTCATCTTTAATCATTTCTGGAGGAAAAATATTTAACTGTTGACTTTTATATTCATTTACTTCTGTTTTTCACGTAAATAATCATGTATTCATGAATTCATGCAGCAATGGAAAAATGAGGGCAAAAGGAAATTTGCCGCAGTTTGAATTGAGAAAATTCCGAAAATTTCAGGGAAATTCAAAAAAAAAAGGTGGAAAAAAAACAGGATGATTGTGGAAAATTCTGAAAATTCGCCAAAAATTTAGAGTTGGAAAAAAATGCTGATTTTCAAAAAACCATGAGGGCAACGTAAAGTTACTGGAATTCAATTTCAGAAATTCTGAAAAAATAGAAGATTTCAAAAATCCGGAAAAGTTCTTGAAAATTCTAGAAAATCTGAAATTGGAAGAAAAATACAAATTTTTAAGAAACCATGAAAACAAGAAAAAACTGCTAGAGTTCAATTTCGAAAAATTCTGGAACTTTTTTCTTTTTTAATCGAATTCCGTCGTTAATCATTTATTGAAAAATATTTAACTGTTCCCTCTGACATTTATTAACTCTTATTTCGCACAAATAATCATGCATTCATGAATTCATAAATTCATCAATTTATACATCAATGAAGATTTTTCAACTCCCTGAAATGAATAAAACATGTAAAATTCGAAGATTATCAGCTTTATGAAATTGTTAATTTATTATCATCGAATAAAAGAATTTCTGAATTAATTACGAAAACACACAGCTACATATACACAGAGACGCAATTTAATTTTTTTAATTCCCTCTATCAGTAAATATAAATTCACTGTACATTCATCGCGATAAATAACTCATTTGCATTGACCATAAAAGAAGTAATTTCACACGGGAATTACAGAATTATGATAAATTGAGAACACGTGTGTAACTGAATTTTACACAATCAATGAAAATCGTGTATTACCAATGATCTTGTTGATTAATGAGTAAAATTACAGTTGCTCGTGTTAACGTCGACATTTTGGCCGATTATGATGCCTGAATATATCCTAAAATCTCATTCTCTTCCCCCCCAGTGTCTCTTGCAACAGGCATGAAAACGATTAAAACGATTATTCACGTAAAACGGAAATTTCTGCGTGACGCGAGATATCTGTGTTCCGAATCAATGCAAATACATTTATCACTTGTACATACACACTAACGCCTCAAAAACACATACTATATATAGAGTAAGTTGGGGCAATATGGACATGAGGGATAAAATGGACACTTCTGAGTTTTTATGCATATTTTATGAAAAAATCTTGAAATGAAGGGAAATATAGGGGATAGATTTTTTTTGATGGTTCCGTTGAAAAGCTGAGGAAATTTTAGACGAGAAACAAGTGCCAGAATTAATTTTTTTTTAATTTTTGGAAAATTCTATTTTTTTGGGGCGTTTTTGAGGGGTGAAGCCTTTTGATTTGTGAGGAAATTCAGTTTTTTGGGAATATCTCTGGTTCTGTTGGTCGTAGCGATCTGGAACCGATTTCAAATGAAAGATGAGATCATTTCCTATCGACTTATGGGGTTTTCAATTAAAAAATATCAATTATTTGCATAGTTATAGGACGAAAACCGATGATCATAATTTTTCACTAAAGTTCTCATAACTATATGAAAAATTAATATTCTTGAATTCAAATCCACATAAATCGATGGGAAATGATCTCAGCTTTCATTCAAATTCGGTCTCATGTCGTTAGGAGCAATAGAACCAGAGATATATCAAAAAAACTGAATTTTTTCAAGAATCAAGAGGCTTTCTCCCTCAAAAATGTAAAAAAAACAAAGTCTCAAAAAAATTAAAAAAAATTAATCCTGGCCTTTGGTATCTACCTAAAATTTCCTCAGCTCTTCAATGGAATCATCAAAAAAAATGTATCTCCCACCGTTCTATTACAATTTCCATTTCGCCCCACGGTCCCCTATACATGTGCTTGTATGTGTATGTCTGTCTATTTGTATCGTTAGAAATATATATAATAGAAAAATAGTCCACATATTTTTCCAAGTTCCTCCAGAGATTCCTGAAAAACGTAACTTTCGACTTTCTGTCACCAGTATAAAAACTTCAATTTTTATTCTCCCTCCCTATTTTCTCCCTACTTCTCACGCAAGTGTACTCGTATTCACCTCCTTCCGTAGCTCTACATCTCTCGTTTCGCGATCAAGTACAGTAAAAGACGCCAGTGACTTTGTTTTCGCAATTTCTCTCGTACTCCCACTCTCTCTGTCTTTCATCCGCTATTGCACTCAGACTGGCCCCAGAGTCTCACAACTTTTTCCCTCCCCCTCTCTCCCTCAGTTCGCACAGGAAAACGAGAAGTTATGGTTCGACCTGCTCCTAAAATCGGGAATCCGTATATCCGAGTTCCGGATTGTGTTTGTGCTTGGACGCCATTTTTACCCTTTCCCTCCTCTTTTCCCCCCTCCCCCCTCAACTTTTCTCCCTCGCATTTCCCTTTTTTCACTCTAAACTCGTGTCCACTAGTCTCCAGGACGCTCCAACATACCCCCCCTCCCCACCCACCTACACAAACACACACACACATACATTCAAACAGTCTGAAAATTGTTAGACGATATTTTCCGAACGTAAATATCTGTCGTGTTGTTTCGAAAACCCCCCCAAAATTTGTGGTAATAATTTTTCACATACCCGGTACTGAGTCTCCCTGGAGAGAGAGAGAGAGAGAAGGAAAAAGACATGAGACATATCTGTGTCATTGAATGCTTTATCTTTATAGCATTTTCCCGAAGTTTTTCCTGAAAAATTGGGAATATTCAAATGTCCCGTATCGTCCGGCAAATTTATCTGCAAATTTTCCATGAATTGGTGTTTTCCTTCAATCCAATTAGTCTAACACACACGTGGAACTTCTCAATCTCCCTCCTCACCTCTTCTCCCCATCCCCCCTCTGGAGAAATACCTAAAATTCTATTCATATTACATAACTTCATGACGTATAGATGAATTATTTTATGTTCGTTTGAGAGGATATCGTTTCACATACAGAGTAATACCCATTCTAGAAGCGTTTTTCATAGTGAAAAATCGTAGTACGGCATCTGGATTTCAGATATCCGGTGCTCAAAGTCCAGACACGTGGTTGGTGCCTTTAATGGAAAGTCGTCTATTATCAAGCTCTAACGTTGCTACCTTTTTCCTCCCAACTCTCTCCCTCTCTCTCTCTTCCTCTCTTTCTCTCTCTGCGAACGAGGGAATAGAAAGATCATCGGGTTTTCACGATAATGAGATTGGCACTCAGTGCGGTAGTGTTACCGGCTCGAGAATGGAACAGGGTGTGAAGGAGGGGGGGGGGGGGGGGGGGGGAGGGAATAAAACGGAAAATTCGAGGAGAAATTCAACGGGAGAATTGTTGAACCGAGGCAGATAGAGTCAATGTGAGTGAAGGTACGGTCAAGTGCTGGAAGAATTGTTAGGGATGGTTAGGTGTTAGCCTGATAAAGGTAGAAATAGACGAAGAAATCTAGTAGAGTTGAGTGTAGAGAAAAGAGGCGGTGTAAAGGGAGAAGACTACCTGTGTGTGTGTGTCTTCTGGGAGAAACGTAGTAAGAGCGGATAAATCGTTGTTCTCTTTTGCACGACACTCCTGTGCTCTTGGGAATCCAAAAATCTTTACGAATAGTAACACGCTGCTGGTAGAATCACCCATGACGACAGGGGAATGGTAGAGGAAGAAAAAAGTGCGCTGAAATATCCATGGATATTTTACATGGTGAAATTTAAAATTCTCTCTCTTTTTTTTTTTTACTTGCACACCACCTGCGGGATTCAACGGGATGATAGTACACGAAGCTGTGCGTAAATTTTGTCACACTGAGAAAATAACACGAAAGGGGGAGGGGGGGATCCTGCTGCAGGTGGTGCAGAGGTTTGCCTCTTTTTTTCCTTTTTTTCTGGAGTATTTACATGTTATATGTTTGGGGGAAAGTGGAGAAATTGGGAATTTCAACTAAAATGTCTTTACTTTACTCTTCATGTTCACTTTATCCGAAAATCCCTGTATTTGATTTCCTCTCTTTGGGAATATATGTGGATAACAGTGTGTCATGAATGTGCAGTACTCGATATACAGTGCCATAGTTAACAGCGTGAATGAAAGGTTGAATTGATAAGTTTTGGTTCTGATTGTGTGTTTTCACTTTACCATGTCGCAAAGAAAGAGGAAAGTGTTTAATATCGAAGAAAAGCCACACATTATATGGAGATTACAAAATAATATAATTGTTTTGCAAAAATTCGTTGCTTTTAACGAAGAGTTTGGTGCTGATGATAATCAAGCAACCCTGACGAGAATGAAACGTAAAATGCAAAACACTTTTGAGATTCAGCTTGAAAGAAACAGACCAAAATGACCGATTAATTTAAAAACTGATTGTAGTCTATGAGCTGTGCTGTTGGTACTGCAAGTTCTTCAGAATAAACAATTTTATGAAAAATTCGAAACATACATATGACTATTAATATGACTTTCTGTGTATATTGCTCATACCAAATATCGAATATAACGTCCGAGGTTATTTCCGGTTTCAACTGTATTTTTAATCAATTTTCTCTATTCAATCACTGCTTTCCATATCATCACCATTATTATAATTACTGGGTTAATCCCTTCAACGAATGGAATACACTGAATAACCCTTTTTGAGGCTTCTCATTAATTGAAAAGCCAAATTTTCGAAATGAGAATATATTAATTAGTAAATTTAACTGTAAAAAAAACTCTCTCATTTCGTTTGCACATGTATTTCCAAAATATCCGAACTCCAAAGTCTTTCAATTAAATTAATTAAAAATTGATACCCTAGAAATGACTGATGGAAATGGATTTCTCTTCCATCACGTGGTTTTATTTTTTTTCTGTCATTTTCCAAAATAACGAGCACAGAAACATGTCATGTACAACACTTTGGTGGCTTTTTTTATTCCATTATTTCCTTTTCTGAAAAAAAAAACATATGTATACGTGGATTCATGCAAATAGCGAGTTGGGCTACAAACTGGAATGCTCGTAAAAATGATTTTTCCTCTTTTTCCAACGTTTCTCCTCTCTACTCACAAGTAGAACCAGCCGTCCATTGGATTTATGAGAATGTCCAAGCCCCTAACCCCTTCCTCTCCCTCCCTCCCCTTTTCCGCCACATTTCTACTTCCTGCAATTTCTTTCTCCCTCTTTTCTTCTCATTCTCGAGGCCAGTGCAAAAAGGATTGAATAATTCAAAGCGCACTCACCGACCACGTTGAGCGTATAGTTGAGCGACATCTTCGGCTCAGTGCTGACCTGGCACTCGTATGTACCAGAATCTCGTATCTGCGGTGACTTTATCTGCAGTGTCCAATTCTCCGACTTGTCTGGATGAATGACTTGAAATCTAAGATCCGATGTATATGTCGATATACCAGCACTGAGTATATGCATATCTCGTTTTCTCATCCATGATACCTAGAAACATAGATAGGAAATTTACCATTATGTGTGTTGTCAATGACAAGTACTCAATCATGACACAACCTACACTCGATACAGACACTTCAATTAACTATTCCCAATGTTACATGAAAATGAGTAATAGTGTATTTTGTGGTATGACTCGAGGCATGGTTGTCAGATAATCTGTATTTAGGTGATGATGATGATGATTATTATTGCGGTACTTATGCTGCAATTCAATATTTGCGTAATTAATACAATTAATTTCAATTGATAATTAGCATTCTTCCGTGCAAATATTGGGATTACCGTGAAACGAATTAGGGGCAAATTTCTGGATTGAATGAAAAAGGGAATTTTTTTATTTCATTGGTTCCATTGAAACGTAGAATTACGTAATGGTGCCTATTTGAAATTTTTTTTTTCCTGCAGGTATAATAAATTATCCTCTGATGTAACATGAAATGGAATGGATGAGGTCATTAATGGAAACATTAAATCTATTCAGCCATTTATATCCTTGAGTGTTTTTGGAGTAGAAAAAAAAATAAGGATAATTGAACTTTGATTTCAATTCTTTGCAAATAAATTCTCTTGAATTTTTGGCCCTTTGTACTCCAAAAGAAAGGCCATATTGAATGGAAAAAATGCGTGAATCTCACGCAATCAAATCAATCGCATTTCTCTGTTTGTTGCTGTCAACAGTAGAATCCTATTTTGGATCAAAAAAGCCTGTGTATGGCACTATTTCCGTGTTCCAATTTTCTCTGAGTATATATCGTGTTATAATTTTTTTCTTTTTTTTCTCTCGAATCATATATTCTTCAACGAGGCTCAACGATACGTGGAATATACAATAAATCACAAGCAGACAATGCCTAAGCGCTTTGAACACGAGCAGCAGTAGCAAGCTCCAGAATAGAAAGATGAGAGAGAAAAAAAATAAATAAAAAAAAAAAATGAAAGAAAGGAAAAACCTCAAGATAGAGTGTGAGGTGTTCCCTTGGGAACCGCAACCTTCGCAAATTGGATCCGTTTCCATCTTAAAGTGGACAAAAAGCTGGAAAATTGGAAATTCACTCGAGAGATATTCCATGAAAATAAGTTGCCGCTATTCTCCCCCCCCCCCCCCTTCTCTCTCCTCTCTTTTCCCTTTCCCTTCCCTCACTTCTACGTCTTCACTTTTCTGCTTAACCGAGAAAATTCTCGATAAACCCCAAGCGCCTTAACGACTCCAAGTGATTTCCACGAATAAGTATATATAGCTAGAAAAGCTCAAGGAGTTAGTGAGTGAGTGGGAGTGAAAGAAAATACAAGTTTGGATGTTTATGACCTAGAATGTATTGATCTTGCAAAAAGTTTTTTCGTGGCAGTGTCAATGTATACCGCAATAATGAAAATATACCAGTAGAATTGAGATCATTATGATTATTATTATTATTTTCACAATTTCTTTTTCTGGCTTTCTGAATAAGAGCAGAATACTAGGCATCTGTGAGGAAAAAGAGTAACGTCTGATTGTCGGGAGGTTATTATAATATTCATAAAGTTATTTGGAGAATTCTAAATATTGAACTGTACTGAGTAAGAGAGAAAGAGTGAAATAGCTCAGTCATGAAAGAGGGAGAGAAAGAAGGGAAAGAGAGAAAGAGGCAAAGAAGACTCGCGAAGCAGAGTTTAAAGATATTCCTTGACTTTGGATAGTGCGCTTATTTTCCGGTAGCTGAACACAAGCTTTCCATTCTATATCCAAATTGGGGAAAGGTACTTCTTTTTCTCTTTCTTTCTCTCCATGATTATCCCTTTAAACTCGAATTAAGCTTATCGTAGAATTTACGTAAATTACAGTGTTTCCAATTTTCATTGAAAAACTATTGATGACAGTATTCATGTGTCTGGTTTAATTGGAGCTTCGGCTTGTTTTCCCAGTTTAATTATAATAATTTAATTAAACTCCAACAAAAGTAAATGAAACGATATTTCGAATTCAAATACAGTCATATACTGTGAAAACTATCAGTGTTTATGTGTGTGTGTGTGTGTGTGTGTGTGTGTGTGTCTGTATGTATTTCTGAACCACTGTATTCGCATTATATACACATATAAAGCCTTTTGGAGGTACAGCGTGTGAATTCATAAATCACACAACCAATTCATTGGTATCCAGGCCGGAGAGCTGCAAATCTCCGTTCGCAACCCATGAACGTATATATATATGCTATTACAATTTTCGGTGAGGTAGGATGAGAATGACCTACAACTGGCACCAGTGTGTCGGTGATTCAAAGTCCCAGTCCAGTTCGCTTGGAATTAAGCGAATTGATTGGCTCCGTTCGCGTAATCATCGAGGCAGTGCATACCGTTAACTAAATTCCAAGCATTGCATAGTTCAAATCGGCTAGTCGATAATAACCTACTGCTGGTTTACGCATTTCCACAAAATCACATCTTCCTCCATTCTCTTTTTCCTTATCCATTTTCTCCTTTCTCGATAAAATTGCCATTTTGCTTCCCGCTTGCGCGCACACGTTCCCTATTCTCGCCTTTTCGCATGGACCATAATCGTTCGGACAGAAAAAAGAAAGGAAACGAGAAAATTCGGAGAGGAAAAACGAATTGGAACACTGCGAGAAAATGGTGAAAAACAAAAAGATAGAGATAATAATCTTTTTCAACGTAGCACTTTACGCAAATTGTTCGATTCAAAATATTGGCCATAGTAAAAACCAATATTAGAATATATATAGAATATATATATTCTCTTAGGAAATGACCAGAGTGACTATTTCATTTTCGCTAAAATTTTTCTGAGAAAAGAGAGAAAATGTGGAGAATGAGGAGAATAAAGTGGAAAAGAAAAGAAATATATATTTGTAGCAGCTTTGAGCATATACAGCACTCTTTCGATTTCGGAATCTCTTGGAAATACTTCAGCATATCAAAATTAGAGTGGAGATGAAAATAAAGCAGCAAGTAAAAAATAGATATGGAAATAATATTTTTATTAATATCATTTATTATTCATTTCGTAATCTCTTTATATTATCAAATTCACTTATGACTGACAAAAAAAGAGGGTGCATGGACCGCCTGTACGCATGATAGAAGTTATACTTCTTTAATGTGATCTGAAACTCATTTTCAATCGGATTTCAAGTAACGTGCTCTAGTGAAATTATAAAAGCAATGAAAGGAGATGCTAATTAGGATTGATTAATTTTTGAATCGAACTTCGAGGATAAATTTTTTTTATTTTTTATTTCCTTAGAGTCTAGAAGATTTTCTACTCTCACCGACGAACTTTGGAGAAATTACTTCATAGTCTTGTTCAAACGTTCATGGGAATTAATATTTTATTTATCATTCATGGGTTTATGCCCTGAAACGCTCGGTTAAACATAGTGAATATTGAGCGATGTCAAACAGAACTAAATATAGCCAAACTAGTCAAAGAGGGATCTTCCGAAGCTAACTCGAAGCTGAAAATTACATTTGATAGTATAGGAGCCGAATATTTATGAAGATTTCTTTTTGGCTGGTTCGACTGTATAGAACTAGCCAAGGATAGACGCCACACGCATGCACTCAGCTTCGAGCTCCACTACTATGCTAGTAGTTTGGGCCTCTTAGGAGAGAAGTTAGCCAGCAGACGATGTATTCTACTCTCCCTTGGTTTCGCGACACATCTTGTTTTATCGAAAAATTTCACTCCCATAATTTTTTCCTAACGCAACTAGAGACGTATAACTTCAGAAATCCCTTGCGCCTTTCGAAGGCTTGTCAGCCATATCTGTGATTAGTCAGTAACATCAGCTGTTATCAGTGATAAATTTGCGATCAGTCAGCCAGATCAATCGTTTTCATCATTTTGTCAGCCAGATGTCTTTGTTGCCTTTTCCCTTATTTTTGTAATTTTTTCCCGGTAAATATCTTGCTAAATGATGGAGATACGCACTTTCCACTCTAATCCAGTGATACAGTGCATCCATTATTGTTGCGGAACACTAGAAAGTTCGCTAATATATGTTTTTCTTTTACTTTCAAGCAAGGACAAAGCCCTCTAGTAAATTCATGAAATTGTTATTTCATATTTTATAAATCCACTAGTCGCCACTGCCTTATTCAATACTCAATAAGACTCTCTGATTCGTGGACATAGACCCATCTACTCTCAAATATAAGTAACTCAATCTTATGGTACGTTACAATACACACAAATATACACAGCACTCTTCAGATTTCAGAATCCATTGGAGCCCCTTCAGCAAATTCAGAATAAGAATAAAGATAGAATAAATAGTGAGTAACAAATGAATGTAGAAATACATTGTTAAATTTAGATTCTAGATTTCCTTTCTTCTTTCATTGACTCGCAATAAAGCAGAACCCCTCCTGGTGGAAGTTACTTTACGGGGGGTGATCAAATTATCGGGGGCAAATTTAACACGATTATTCAGGACACGAGAAAGCCCAGTGTGAGATCCCTAGGAACGAAGGCGAGTACCTCGTGCAGAGGCGTTTGGAGTTTCAAGCCAGCTCGGCAAATTTCTCTCTTTTATTTTCCAACCCACCTTTTTCTTTTTTTTCCCCTTTATTTTTCGGTTCCACTGACACGAAGACGACGATATTCCCCCTGCTTCCCTTTTTTTTTCTCCCCTACTTTTCCCTCCTTATTCGTTGGTGGAGGTCGCGCACAAACACTGGCGTGTCGCTTGGGCAAACGAATATTGCCAATAAACTGCCAATCCAATTTAGTTACGTAGAAAATACTACCCGAGCCGCTTACTTTTATGGTACTAGTGGATTGCGCGAGAGAAGAAACGAAAGCAAGGCATTGAAGAAGTCTCGCAGTACACTGACTAACGAAACATTGAGAAGAGAGTAACGATAGAAAGTAAGAGAGTACAGTACAAAAAAGGACTTTGAAGTAAATGCAGTAAAATGCAAAGGAGCAAAGGGACTTCGTACATCTACTAAAATGCAAATAAAGTGTCGATTCTCATGTAGCTGTTCCATTCTACCCTAGTCCATAGTTGCCACACCCACGAGTTTCCTCCATTTCAATCTAACATCTCACTGCAAAAATTCACTGCACACTTCTCTTCATCTCCTTCAGTCAGCAAAAGTATGTGAACACGGAAAATCGTATAACTTACCGATCAAATTTTCCGGCGTCCGGTGGATTTAAACTTTTTAAATCTACGTACAGGGAAGAATTCTATAGGGATGAAGGAGGATTGAGAGAATGCTTTTTCCTTCTGTTCATTCACCTTTTTTCTCCCTCCCGCCCTCCCCCATAACGTCCCATTCTCCTTTCCGACTTTGCGTTTCTACCGACATTAGCATTAAGAGTTCTCAATCGTTTCTGCGGTTTCCTATACTCTTCCTCTGTCTCTTGGCTTACCCCTCCCCTTCCCCCCTCCCTCTCTTCAGAAACACGCAGATATTCCCGAAGTTCCGCAAGTCAGCCCCGAGGATGTAAACGTAACGGTGATTGAAAATGGTCCGACGCAGTTGAATCGAAAAGTAATCTATAGCCTAGGAGAAGAAATAACCGCCACATCGAATTCGCATTTCAATTCACTTCGTGCACCATTGCCCAGAGAGAGCCTGCATGTTATAAAACGAGAATAACGAATAGAAGAATGCACGAGTATGCGTTGAAATTTTGTAACTTTTACAATCTAGACTTTAGCGATGAAATAAAAGGCAGAGAGAAGAACCTCAATCTAACTGAAGAAGATCGTAAAAGGATTTTCCGTTGAATTTGTAGTAGGGTAAATTTTCTGAAAATAATGACAGTTTCGCTTTTCGAAATGTCACAACTTTAACAGTGAAAATAGAAGTAATAATGGAATTTGGAAAATGTTACGGTGTCAATTTATTGTTACACAGAATTCTATCAAATCCTTTGGTTAAATGAGGTTTGTCTAAAAGCGTTCAATTGACATTAAATAAATTAGTCGGTTAAAATGTCATGGATCGATAGAATCTTGGAATTGCTACGAGGACATTTGGTTGGACGTGTTGATATATATGGTTGACTTGGTGAGTCGACAGAATATAGCGAAGGTCGCGAATGGATAGAGAGACGAGGAGCTTCTGCAGTAGACAGATTGTCAGAGGTTCAGAGATACGACCACTGGATAATTAATATATTGTCCGTGCTTCAATATCCATATCGTTCCGACCTAGTAATAATATACATGAGTATACTTGAAACTTACTGTTCTCAGCACTCCACCCCCAAACCCCCCTCTCTATCCCTTTCAGATGGTACAATTATATCCAAGCAATTATTGAACAGTCGCAACTACCTGCTGTTTTTCAACTGGAAGATATTAATGATTTCATGTTTATCTTTGGAAATCTAGTGGACGTGAACTAATTTATTCTCTCGTAGGAATGAATAAACCATTGTTGAATAATATTGAACTATCATTTGATTACATCATTGAGAATTGTTATTCATTTTAATTGGAATTACAATTTTAGAAATTGATCAATAAATTGGTCTTGGGTTTGATCCGCAGTGTCTGCCGAATGACACAAGTACCACTTGCATATTAACCAGTATTTTAATTTTAATTTTAAATGTTAATTTTAAATTTTGTTTTATTATGGTTTCCAGAACCTGAAGAAGCTTCAATAAAGCAGGTGAGACGTCGTTCATTTGACGGTGAATTAGTATTGTTAAATCAATTTTTTCCAACGTCCCATGATTCCTAGATAATTATTTACAATCATGGAAATGATAAACACAATTGATTGCAACAAGTACCACTGTTTCTTCATCGAGAATAGAATAGTATATAACCTAACAAGTACGGTAAAGTACTTTTTGCATCAGGAGCCGAAAATGTCGGTTCTAACCTCACTTCACTTGGTTTAAAACGTCTGTTTCCCGCTTCGTCGATGCGAAAAATACACACCAAGGACGGAAAGAAGTCAATCTTGACAAAAACCAACTTCTTTCAGCCCTAGATATGTAATATACTATTTCTGACAAGTGTAAGGTTGCAAAAAGAGTGGAAGACGGGTTTTACAATCACTCGAGTTAAAAAATACTCTTCGCACGTGTAACATACAGTATCTTATTGTACAAAGTGTGAAAAGTGCCACTAACCACAGGTGTAGCGTGCGTAAAGGTGCACTTTGTGCACGACGTGCTATAATAAGTATAAAAAGACGGAAAAATGGATTATATGGAGAAAGAACTAGAGGCTCTTTTTTTTAAGGACTGATCCTTTTTTGATCAGTATGATCAGTTGTTAGCCCTTTGAAAAGTTCATAGATGTTTCATTGCACAGACCTTTCATCCTCGTGCAATGAAATAAAGTCTTGAATAATTGAAACGTTAATGTAGTGTATTTTTCCAACTCATGTATCCAATAAATCAAACAGATATGATTCTTTCCATTTGAAAATTCCATATCAAATATCGTAAAATTGAATAAAATTTTAATCTGTATATTTATTCCATAATATCTCCTGATATAAACAGTTAAGCATATCGAACGAGTTCAACTCATAACAGATAACATAGTAAGAAATATGAATTTAAAATACACGAAGAAACGTATATTTCTTTAACCTGCAATTCCATTAAGAAGATTAACTTCATGCTTCAGAGATCCAATGAAATCTTGAAAGACATATCTTATTGTAAATATTCTCTTTGCAGCATGGAAATGAACTATTACATAATACATTACAGTACTGTTTAAATTCAAAAGTTAAAAAGTTAATCCCAAAGAAACAAAAAACAGGGAAAAGGGATTTGATTCAGATATAGTATCGCGCATGTAACGAATGTTTATACTCTGAAAATGCTCGAATACAGAGTATAAGGATAAGGATCTTGAAGTCGTAAAAAAAAAAGAGAGAGCCAAAAATGGAGTAGTCGTTGAATCGAGCAACGGTTGCGCTGCGCTTGCAGCCATTTAAAGACCTCACATACATACACTCATAACACAGATATATACATATACATGAAAACACGAGAGAGACCCCAAACGCTACAGGAATCACCAAGACGTATGGACTCTCCTACATCTTTTTCCATTCTTTTTCCTCTATTTCTTGAAACCTCTCAACTCCTTTTTCTCGCTCTCAAGGCTCGAGCACGTCCGGCTCGCGTACTCCGAATACCTACGTGGAAGGGCACTAATGGCAACGACATTTTCTTGGATAAAATTTTCTACTTCTTTTTTTTTTTGTCAACCTCTTCAGTCTGTATACACTCGTCACAAGAATCAACCTCCTCACGTCGACTCTGACCCTATCTCATTAGAAAAGAAACATAATATTTTATTCAACATTTTCACTTGCATGTGTATCTTAACCTCGTAACATTGTTGAGTTTATGCACGTTTAATTTAATAATCAGAGTATAACATTACTTCTTCTTCTACTTCTTCATTTTTTTATTTTTATTATTTTGTATGATTTAGAGGCATAAGAAATATGGGTACATAAAATTCGACACGAGTTTTTACGACTATCACAAACTTTATGCTGAAGCAATGACATTGCCTCGTAAATTTAGGACTCCAGCTTGATAAACATATCAGGCTTTCACAAATTCGCGGGAGTAAAAGAGAAGAATTATCCTATTTTTTTCGTTTCTATGAGATTGAGTCATTAATTTTATTGGCAAAAATATCCCGAAGCTTTTTTTTATATGTCTTTCATTCACTCTAAATGGATGGCTTTGAAAATTATAGCATCGAAATCCATCCGTTTGATCCCATGAACAGTTCTATTCCATAATTCATCTCATTAGAATATTCGCGTCCATTGGATTTAATGATTATCGCGTTTCATAGTAAAACCCATATTCCGCCAATCAAATGATTCATAAAATATTATTTTGATACGTAATGGACATTCAGACATTGAATAATATATAGCATCAGCGTTGAATAATTAACGCAGAATATAATTAAATCATTGATTTTCAATATTACAAATAATGATGATAATTCAATATGTGTAATTCGTTGTCAAATACAGTTATGAAATTATTTCAGTAAACTGCTCAGTTTTGACTGAGTAGAATTTGTGACTTGTAAAATAAAAGTAATTATCGATTTAGTTTAAGGAAAAGATCAGAGGTCGTACGATGTGGTGGCTCGTTAACTAGTCTCTGAATTTCTCTTCTGTGATTATCTCACTACCATCAAGTTTCTCAGTTAGCAATCACACATGTGCATGTAGCAGTTGCTTTGTACTTCAGTCTACTCTGTAATTAGCTAGTTAACCATTGACCCCCTTGACAATTCTATCTGGCTAATATTCGCAAGTCTGAACACACATGTTCTTTTCGATACTTCAAAAGAGAGATGTTAAAGAGAAGAGGAAAATAATTGAGAACGAAAAGGAACTTGAACTGACCAGGTCAGGACCACAATTGTAGGGTCCTTGAGAGCATCTTTTTATTCTGTAGTTTTTCAAGAATTGAAGAGGAAAAAAATGAGAGAACAAGGTTATTGAGGAAGGTCTCCACTTAGTACGCGAGAAATTATCTTTAAAAAAGGGCTATTGAGAAATGCAGGGAGTCTGGAAGATTGGTCAGGATGAATGGAGCTAAATAATCCCAAGTATTCGAAGAATCTTCAATAATTTGTTGAAGATTATGGAGATGCTTGATGATCATGAAGTTCTTTCTGTTTGGAAAATATTTATGGCTAGATGGCTTCTCGTTCCTTGGTTCTCTGTTATTGCACGGACTCTCATGGTTAATTAATTTTTATAGTTGTTGAATGAAAATTCTCAAAGTAGAGATGAGAGATAGAGTGGAAAGCTTGGAATTCTTTTAATTTAATCAAATGGCATTTGTTTTCATTTGAATTCCGGAAATTCCTTGATGTTTTATTGGATCTATACAATGAATGCTGATGGATCAAGTTCCTCTCAGTATTGCACTTTAAAATGACAATTAATTAAATTTAAAATACTTTGAAGTGGTAAAGAATGTTATTTGATTATGCAAAAGATGAAATCTCATCCACAAAGGCAGAAATGCTAAGCACGCTACATTGTCACTGGTTGTAATTTTTTATTCCTCTTTGTCATGGATAACAATAACAAATTGTGCTAGTCATCAGGAAACTGTCATATTTTTCAACATTCTTCCTGACATTGTCATGTCTTCTTTCCTACTCTTCTCTGCTTTTGTCATTTTCATTCACCTCTCTTTGTATTATAGAATAAACACAGTGGCACGCTTTTTCATATAACATCCGGTGATTCGCCTCTCATTGATCATAAAGTATCTCACTCACAGTTTCACATCAAAGTCATTCTCTGTTAAATTGAAATGAACAGTTTATTGCTGGAAAATGTGTATGAGAGGTGAAACGGACACATTTTAGTTTTGGTGTTTTATATTATGGGAATCAAGGAAAAAAGTGGAAATATTCGCGGTCTCTTTTGATTATTTCTACTTTTTCAAGAGTGAATCAGGGGTAAATCATCTTGTTATAATTTTTACTCCCTCTAAATGATCAAGTTTGGTCATTTTCTCGACAACATCAGTAATTCCGAAACATTGCCGGGCATCAGTCTGGACAACTCACTGAATCATTCAATTAGTAGTAGCGAGGGACGGTGTGTACAAAGGGCAGAGACGTAATCAACATGAGCTTATGACTTGCGCTTACTGGGCATTCCTCATTCATGGGTAATAATGGCCAGCTCCAATCCTTAGCACGAAGGAGGTTCAGCGGGTTACCCGGGCCTTTCAGCCAGGAGAGACACTTTAATTAATTCAGTATAGCACGTATGCAGTCCAGAACATTTAGGAGCATCACAAACCTGTTGTTGCTCAATCTTGTGCAGCTAGAAGCCGCTTGTCCCTCTAAGAAGATTTGTTTGTTTGTCTATAATAAGAACCACTCGACTGAAATCGGAGGTCTTCAAGATACCAGAAAGTACGTCTATTTAGTAGACTGAATCTTTACGAAATTAGAAAATCTCACTTTTTCGGAGATATCTCCGGTTCTATTGATCGTAGCGTAAAAATTATGAATGGAAGTGCAAGGCAAGATCATGCGCCATCAATGCATGGGTTCTGAATGAAAAATGCCGATCTTCAAGGTGCTTACAGGTTAACAACCGATTTTGATGAAATAGTTTATGAATACCTAAAAAATCTATTTTTTTTTCCTCCAGAACCATATAAATCCATGACAGATAAGCTCACCTTTCACCTCCATTTGGAATTTTCACGCTACAATCTATAGAACCGGAAATATCCTCAAAAAATTGCAATTTTTGAGAAATGGCAGGTAAAAAAGCCTTCCATTTCGACCAAAAAAATTGGAATTTCCAAAAACTCAAAAATTAATTGTGGCACATAATTTCCACCAGGAATTTCCTTAGTTCTTCTGCTGAATCCTCCCAAAAAATCAATCCCAAGCTGTTTCATCAGAGTCCCGATTTTATTCCACCCCAAACATAATTTTGATGAAATTCATTTAAATTCAACAGCAGAACTATTCATCATGTGTAATAACTTCTACAATAATTACCAAAACATGCCAGGCAACACGGTGAATAGCAATTTTCATAAAAGTTCTGCCACCACAAATCGGAGTCTGAGCATGAGCCACTGATTCTACATCCTTGGAGCACACTTTAGTTGCTGTTTGTTTTCACATAGTGTATTTATCAGCGTTAGTGTTTCAGCACTGGTCTCTTCCATCAGAGTAAGTGCAACTAGAATTTCCTCAATATTCCATATTAGTTAGTTTTGCTTCAACTATTCTCACTACTAAAGTTTCATTCGATCTACGGTAATGAGGTTCCAATTGTTTCCAGGAGCTTAGTCGAGATTGCAAAATGCAGGTAAAGAGAGTAATTGTCAGATTAACGAGACCATTAGTGCAATAAGTGACTGAATCACAAACTTGAGATATTACTAAGAATTTTCCAATTTATTCAAGGGAGTATTCCAGAGTAAGGCTGGAAATAAACAGAAAAAATTAAGATTTGTAGATGAGTTTTCAATAAATTGCTAATTCAGAGAAACGTGCTTCAGTTTACCAAGGACTCTAAAGTTTTTCAGTAATTTCGTTATTTTTTTCCAATCTAAGGCGTTTCATCCTTATTACCGTTGCTTTTAGGAACTTTGATGATTCATATTTCATACGCAACATGAATAAAAATTCAGAAGAACGTAATAAAAATATCATCTTTGATACGGCATAAAAAAAAAATAAGGGGTTAACTCTACTAGATTTTACTGCAATACTACTTTAATGCCTCTGATTCATGAAATATTTTCCAAATGGACCTTTCGTTCTCCCCTTTCCTATGCAAATGCTCCGAGTTCCTGATTGATTGAAACAGCGAGCACAACATGAAGCTTAAAATCATCAAAATTAACGAAGACTCTCCTATTCTGTGCTGCAGATCTCGTTTACTCAGCTTTGTTAGTTAATCGCATTGAATTACGTACATCCACTGCCCTCGGGATGTTGATTCGTCGAGCCGAGTTACCTGAAATTCTCATCCCCAAGCTCATCGTCATCATTGTTGTTCTTGTTGTTGTTGCAGTTACGCACTGGCCATCTCCTGCATCTTCATTTCCACAGGTTTAAACTACTCTACCAAAGTCCTTTCTATTTCAAGTTTCCCCACTCTAACCAAATTAAGTGACGCGCCATACGATTTTAATCTAGCTTCCGTCTGCAGGAAAGCCTGTTTGGAATTGGTAAGAGCAGAAACTCTTGCGTTAACTCCCTCTTTCACTTTCAAGTCTTAGACTAAATATTTCCTCTCGTTTCTTACCCATATATTCCATTTTCTACTTCTGTTCTGACATACACCTACCCCACTGCACGTAATTGCAATTGCACAGTGCACAGGTGCACACTGGATCTCTCAAAGTAATTTATATTTTCACTGCCTATTCATACTTGAATGTCTCATTTATTTCACACATGCCACAATTAAACATAAATAGTTTTTTTTTTGTCAAATTTTTTGATAAAAATTTAAAGAAAACATTTTCACACGTTAATTCACTCACACATTTCATCGGAATCTCGTGTTACCTCGCAACTTTGATTAACATTCTCTTATGCAATGTTATCATTGCCGAGTATAACCATGGAATTGGGTAGATTCCTTCTATTTCGAAACTGAAATAACTCACCGAGAATTCCTAGATCGTGAGTAACATTGTCCTGTGGATTGTAGACCCCCTCCAATAGTTTGCCAAAACTGATTCCACATATAGACATTGAATCCTTTCTCGGGTTTTGCTGGCTGAAAGGAAGGTGATTGAGGGGGGGGGGGGGCGCAAGGGAGGACGACGCTCAACTTGGCAACAATTCGCTTTCGAAACAATGAATTGAATCAATTGACATGAAATAGAAACGAGGCTGTATAGGGATGTCTCGTTCCTCTTTTTTATCTCTATTCTACAGATACAGATGGCTTCCTTGAAAAATATATAGATATATTTGCATATACATATATCCGCATAGGAATGCGGCAGTCAATTACACCTGTGCGATGGAATTTTCCCGTTGAAATAAAAGTATTCCGATTCAATCCCCCATGGAAAGAATGAATATTAAAGATATGAAAAAAATGTATAGTGAAATATAAAAAAATCATATAAAGTATATGAAATAATTTTCTTTTTATTTTAATTGCAAACACAATGTAATTTGATCACCGACTTTTTTGACGGAGTCAATTTTTCCGAAAATTGAAAAAAAAAATTTTGACACATGTTTTTCATCCAAAATTGCACTCCTTTTTTCCATCTGATGCACTAACATAAGATCATCATACAAACATCATCCGCGGATCTTAAAAAAACAATGAGTCGCCGATTAAAAATCGATAGCAGGTAAGAGCCGTGAAATACTTTATCAATGAGGAGGTGAGAGCTGAAACGAGTTTAACCGTGATCGTAAAACCGAAAGCCAATTTGTCGAAGTGCCTGTACACAGAGAAGAAGCGTCGTCTTCTAGCCTTCATGATAGCTATGTAGACATGAAAATTTTGAGAAACCTCACTAGAATCTAGCCGAGCTATCTGACTTCGTTCGTGCTCCGTTAAGCGGTAAACGGTACGTATGGTGTAGTTCACATAGAAGATTGATCGAACTTCCGAATGAGTTTAACGCCTTCAGGAGTAGTAGAGCTTGAGCATGAGAGAGAGAGAGAGAGAGTGTAAGAAAGATGGATGAAGCATTATTTAGGCTTATGGAGACGAGACGGGGGGTTTGATTTGTTTACCTGCCGTTACTACTTGCTTATGAAATTTTTCGAAAACCCCAATCGATATATCAGACAGTCATGAAAATAATTCAATAACAAAAAGATGGTTTTTTACAATAATTTTTTGTGAATATCTCGGAAAATAATGGAGATACGCCCTTTTAACTCCTCCTTTTTTCTTGTAGCTCTTCAATTTCTTTACGAAAAAGGTTAAAGGCAAAAAATGTCGTGTCTCCACACAAGTGAGGCGAATTTCAAAATTGTTATAAAAAAAATGCCATTACTGGTTACACTTTTTTGTTACTCATGCTTGGCAAACACAATTATTCAACTCCAATTTCTATTGTTAAAGTAGAACAATTCGGGAGAGCGGTAATTTAAAAAAAAAGAGGGAGTGCAAAAAAAAAACGTATAAAATCGTGCTCAACTGTACCGGAAGCATTTTTTGGCGAGCTTTTGTCTGCAACTGATTCTCTGAATTTGCCGCAAGGAGAAAGAGAAAAAAAAAAGATATTAACACCCATCACTGTTGTCCATTCAAAAACTGTACAAACGACGATGCCCGTTGTACTTCTCTCTTTTTTTTTTCCTTTTTTTTTCCTCTTTGGTGAATACAAACATGGATATTACACGTATCTACCTATTACCGTTAGCGATACCATATGAAAAACGTGAACCTATATAAACGTGGTGGAAAAAGATGAAAAATACAACGTTTACGTACGTATATGAGAGATGGAAAATGTTTCAGGCATGAGGTATTTTATCATGTAGAGAAGAAAAATTGGAATATCTAAACTGCGGACAGGTTGTGTGTGCCATTACCCTCTTTCTTATCATTGTAATACTTGGATATTGCATCATCGTTTATCTCTATGAAAATGCAAATTATTGGATGTCAAGTATTAAACTTGTTCTATGCTCAGTAAAATATGATTTTTATTTTTTTGCCAGAGTGCAGAGGGATTTTGAATTAATAAAATGAATTTCATCAGTATTTTCCAGAGAATCACATGAGATGTGAAATAAAATTGGATAGCATAGCGATATATTTACAGGAGGGGTTGTACACAATTTTTTTTATAGCTTGTTATCCATCCGCTAACTATGTCCGCCCTTCGCTCTCTAGACCTGTCACTTTCCCCCTAAGGCAGCCGTATCCCTACCATGAATCTTGGCATCATAGTCTGATGGGCTTAGGGCTTGTGTACTTTGGCCCTACGTCGCCATATCTCAATCTACATGTGGCAATGGAGAATGTAAGAAAGATGTGTCTACATTACAGTAGGTGACACAGTTCTTCCGTTACACTTTCGAACATTCTCTGCAGCGATTGAATAAACACAAGACAAAACACGGGATAAATCTACGAGAAGAAGAAGAAAAAAAAGGGGGAAAAAAGAATGAAAACACAGTGGATGATTGAGGTTGCCCAAGTGAATGAGGGGTGAGAAGCAGTAAATCTGCTCCATAGAACATGAAGATTGTGTGAAGGAAGTACGAGGGCGAATTTAATAGAGTCATGACAAGTTTCTCGTGTTCTAAACCTCCTCTTCCACTATACTCTGTCGTTCAAGTCTTCAAAACTTTCCAGTACTACACACTGACATTCATCTGAACCATCTTTCTGAATTGTCCATACTGAGTTCAGCAATCACTGTACAAGTTTATTGCCCAGGAAATTGAAGGTTCAATCAAGCTCATTAGAGACCCTGAATAATTCATTCGATTGGAATTCAAAGTCTCTTGATTCCCACTGCAAACATAAAATGAACCGAAGAAACAAAAAAGAAACGCTTTTTCCAGAAAACTAAGAAGGCATGAAAGGAAATAATTTCATTGATCGAAATAAAGTGTTTCACTCAAAAACAGAATGTTTCACGTAATTACAGAACCAAGTACGATTAGTTCACTGGGTATTTTCAATGTAGGAAGTAGCTTGAAAAGCAACCCCAAACTCTCACTCAATACCGTTATTTACCAATGGATTCCACGTGATAGAATTTGCTGACGCAATTTCTTTTTTCAAATTGATTTTCCATTTCCTCCTTTCTACCCCGGCCCTTTCTCTTCCTTTCTCCCATTTTAGGAACAACTTGTACTGCGGTAAATGCGGTAGCTCACTACAGTGAATGTAAGACTTGTGACAGAGGTTTGTGGGACAACAGTGCAGGAATCAATCACGAGAATAGTTCTCTGATCACCAACAAACTGAGGTAAAGACGATCGATATTGGATAGAGACTTCTCACAAATGTTCACACAGAGAGGGAGAGAGAGAGAGAGAGTTAGTGAATTGAGACAAGGACAGAATGCTTTTAATCAAGGAAAGCTGCAGTTACTGGTACTGTGTTGAAGCAACTTGAGTAAATAAACAATACTGTCCTTTGATATTTATCGTTTAATACAGTGGTAAAGAGAAAATTCAAGTCACAATCAGTCTTATCAAAGCGATCAATTACAGCTGATATTTGTTGAGCAGTGAAGTGTAGTGAGAATGCGAAATTCTGTCAGTGAGACTCCAGTTGAACAGTGTCAGTACTTTATCAATATAAGAGTAAGGGTCGAAAAAGAGAAGACAAGAAGAAAAAGAATGCTTTTACTATTACTTCCTGATATTTTATGACTTTTGGTAAATCTTTTGACACATCAGGCTTTTGTTCCTAATGACACAGCTCTCACGTGATCCTATTTCCCCATTCTCGTTGGACAGGAACATACAGTATTTATGTCAAATACTAAATAAACAAACTAGGGAAAAGCTACACGCGTATCAGTAAGTCCACGTAAATGCTACAGTGACATATAGAGAAGAATAAAGAGAGGGAGCGAGGTCCTTTACTCGGCTTATGTAGGAATCCGAGCCACCCTACGTAACAATTTCCTGAATGTACCTTCAAATGGCCAACAAACTGGAGAATAATGTGAGGAAACATATAAAAATGCTAATGCCTTTATTGTATTCGATGACGACAGGTTTATCTCGGCTTTTTGCATATGTAAATTAATTTTCTGCCATTCAAATATATTGTATGTGACATAAGGTTATTTCAAATATGATAAAAAATGAAATTCTGTGATTCAACTTCTTTTACATAGTAAGCTTCACTAACTATATGAAACATTGAAGCATACAGATAATCCTTTGAGTCTACTTTGTTCATATTAATAACACATGAGCATCAGCCAATGCGGATTTGATGCTCTTACACCTGTAGAGTGTTACTCTGGTAGTAAATATGTTGAACACAAAGCTGCTGAATACTAGTCTCTCTTCCAGCACTTTAAACTCATTCAACCAGCACTTTTCTCTCACCAAAAATTCATTTTAGCCCTCATCGTGTATGAACGAGTATTAACATTCAATATTCACGTTCATTTGCCTCGATTCAATCCATTGATTGTTCATTTTTATGCCGGTAAAATCTGGGCTCAGTAGTTACTTTAGAATATACTGTACAAAGAGAAATTTCACAACCAATTTATTTTTGTACTCCTATTTATTTTTCATCTTCTTTTAATCCTCTGATGTCGAAGTTTTTTTTCTTTCTGTTCCCTTTTTTTTTGAGGTATTTTTATAGCTGTCTAGCTGTCCCCCTGAACTTTGTTTGTGTTGTCAGAATTTTTATTTCATTCAGTTGTCTCTATACTTCTTTTTTTTTTTTATCTAATTTCGATTTCTTTTATGGTACGACAGTTGTAGGAGTTATTGGTATACCATGCGAGATATCGCTGTTGTATTCCAATTTTCCAGATGGTCGGATCCATAGGATGAAATATTGCAGTGACGAAACGGGTTGAAATGATATACTGTTCATATTCTCAGAGAATACCTATCCTTTCTTTGCCTTTTTTCGGGTGAAGAAAATTTTGGGAATTTTGCGGAATCAATTATTAGATATTTAATAAAAAAAAAATTATTAGATATTGATTGGACTTTGAATCTATTGAAATGTGCTGGAAATCATTGCTATTAATACAATTCATACAGATTTTGCATTGATATTTTCAAAAAAATAAGATATAACATATAAGGAACAATATATTGAGCTTCCTAACGGTTTCGGAAAATAGAACATATATTTCCGAATATAATTGATATATATGATAGATGTATGATTGAAAGTATATTATTAAAATATTTCCTCAGCAAAATTCTATACAATAATTCATATATTAATTCATATATAGTCATCATATATAAAAAATGTATTTTCTGACATGCTTCATCTTTTATATGGGATGAACTTTCAAGTCCAAAGGACAATTGAGATATTTATCACTAATGATGATAATATTGTATCAACGGTAAAGTTCTCATTTCCCAAATAATACTCTATTAATGCTGAAAATTGTATGAAAATATTCCAACAACTTTTCATTCATTCGCAATTAATTTTAATAAACTGTTATATTATAAGGAAGATTTGAATATAACGCTGATGGATAGAATACCACTCACTCGATAGAAATATTTGATTAACGCCGTTGTGTTCAAAGTTTTTAAACAAAAATTTCCGAGTTTATATTCATTAGGGTGAAGGAAAGATGAGTGGATGAGTTTTCATATTAGTGGAGAAGTGGATAATTACAAAGTTTTTGGCTTGATGCAACTGGAATGAGAGGGTCAGAGTCTGTCTATCGTTAAAAGTGATAATAAATTAAACACAAAAACTTTTTTTTTGAATAGAACACATTTCAAATGGCTAAAACTGAGAAAACTATTGTGTTAAACTGACAAAAATCCTTGAATATACAGTGGTTTGCAAGAATTTTCAAATGATTCTCAACTGTGTGTGAACATTAGATTTTCTGACAGCAGGTTTTTGGGCATTCAGTGAAAAATTTAGTAGGGCAAAACGAAGCGACCCTGGGTCAAGTTATAAAGTAAATTTCTGAATATCTGACAGATGAAAATACATTTATAATCAAGCAAAACTAGTTGAGAAACTTTAAATTATATCTACCAGTATTCTACTAACACTTTGTTAAATTTTCCTCTGTCTTTTCTATTCTCGATATGTTAGTAACTCTTGTGGTCGCTTCTGGGAAAACGAGGCTAGGAATAATGAGAATTTCAATATTCATATCTGGCCTTAAGGTTTTATCCGAAAATTGTCCTCTTTCCATGGTCATTATTGACCAAAAAAAAAAAGTCAGAGGATGATTCCTAAAACTTTGTTCGACCTACTTTCCATTTTCAAGTGCAAGTTATAGGAAGATTTTTCAATTTTAAAATCTAAGAAAATGCCAGAAAACTTTCTTATTCACAGAAATCCTCTGGTGGATTAAAATTGAGAGAATGAATGAATAACGTATTTCAATGAGTAGAAGAGCAACTTTTATCATGACAATGACATACAGTTAGCAAAAATATTTTTTTCAATCAAGCCAAGTATTCGTCTACTTCTGTGCAGTATTAAAGACAGATATCACGAGAGTTGAAAGGAAAAAAAATTTATTTCAATGCAGACATACTGAAATGGCTATTGCCTCTTCCAACCGATTGGATAAACTCTCAGCAACACATAACACAGTAGCCAGCTACAATATCAAAAATATATATAGAAATACCTAAAGGAAAATGTATTTGGCGCCGCATTACACTGTTTCACATATGTTACTAAGGAAATACGTAGGATATACAAGTGAAATGCACGAGGGAAGTTGCAATTGTACGTTTGTCCAGTATAACGTAGTATGCAGAGGGAAATATTCAAACGGGGTCAGCTCCTGGTCCCGCGAAATATGCTACTGTAGCCCAAGATGTGCAATTTACATGTGGAATCTCCAGAGGGTCGTCTCTGAAATACGAGGTTATGGCACTCGGTAACATCCTCTTCCTCAGATCCTCTCTCTTTCTCTCTCTCTCTCCTTCTGTCCTTTTTCTTTGAGAGTCAACCTCCTTACAGCATCTCAGTTGGCTCGATCCTTCTCTCTTGGCCATTTCAACGGGTATTTCCACTCTGGGTTTTCTGCACGACAAAGCAGACAGGAGAAAGTGAGACAGTACTCCCGAATTTCAGAGCTATTTAGCTTTGAAAACGTTTGGTCTTGATGCTCCGTTGATTTGACAAAAAGGATAGTTAATTAGGAAGGAGCCAGCTGACTTGGCATGAGATATGCTTGCTTGTTCTTTCTCTGATAATCTGATATTTTTTTTGACACAGGGTAAATCCAAGGTAGAATCATTCCCATTTCATCGAGCAAATTAGTTCTCTTTGTCATCCACCAAAAAAAGGGGCAGAATCTTTGACATCACAGGATTATGAGTAATATGTAATTATCATGGTGGTTAAGATAAAACAGTGATATCATGTGCAGAATAATATTCACTGGAAGAACTCAAAGAATTTAATCCTCAACCAAAAGTCAGATATTCACTTTGTAACAATGTTCCTATTCACATGGTAAATTGAGACAAAGCGAGTGCAAAGAAGTGAGTCTCTCTGAATACAAATTGTAAAATAGTATAGAAAAAAAAAAGAAAAAAAGAGAAAAAAGAATATAACCTGAAGTGAATCCGCATGTCCGATAGACTCGAAACAAATGGTATTCGCCACGGGGCACCGCTTATCGCGTTAAAAGAAACGATCCAATTTTCCATTTGCTTCAGCCAAAATCGATGCCAATGAACAGTACTGGCTCGTTTCACCATTGACCAAGGACCATAGTGTGGTAGTAGGATGGCCCGTTGCCTGTAACCCTATTCCATATATACAGATATATACATGAGTACTATACAGTATCCGTAGACGTTGCAACACGAACCTATTACTTCCTCTTTTACAGAACTACGTAACACACCGGAAAGCAACTCGAGTTCTGAGTTTTCCCCCCCAGGCCGTCATAACTCACTTTCTGCGAACGCTAGGGAATGAGGAGTAAAAAGAGGGGAGTTAAAGTTATCAACGTTCAAAGGATTTCACATTGTGCCTTTCCACCTCCTCCCTCTCCTCTCAGTTCTCTCTTGGTCGCCTCCAGTGTTTCCTCTCTACCTCTCTTTCTCTCTTCCAGCTTTTCTCATCCTTGACTCTACTTCATTGCGGATGAGTAATGAACAAGTTAGATGAAAATAAAGGAATCGGCAGAGAAAGAGAGAGGATTCCTGTAAACACTGAAAATTCACTCCAATCTCCACAAATTGTCCAAGCGTTTCAAATTATTTTTATTGTTCCTTTATTTCGTCTTCCCTTGTTTACTATAAATACATCCTCACGATAGGATATGATGAATGTGTGTTGCGAGTGAATTCCACATGGGTATAGCTTCTAGGTGAAGTTTGTTTTTTTTTTCTTCTTTTTCACCACTAGCATGTCTCTTCCACGACATCTAGTCACCCGCCGTGTGGCGTTTTTCTCCCTCATGCTGGCTTGTACCGACGCAATAAATCGTAATTATGACTTTGGAAAAGTAATGCGACACTCCCTCTCTCAAAACCTGAGGAAATATCCTCACTTAGCTTGTGGCCTGGGATAGCATTATTCTGTGTACGCCATGGGTGGGATACCAGTGACTTGAACCTGGTACGTGTCAACATCTCTAATTTATAACCCCTTCAAATGAAATGTTCAGCGTGCTTATCGCAATATCCCTCTTTCCACATCTCTGCTGAGCATATTATCATCCATTATCCTATTCAATATTGAATTACCTGAAAACTTTCATGTCTTTCCTCTCACTCTGCTAAACACATGTATATACATAGTGATAATTGTAAGGTTTAGAGTGGAAGAACAATGATAAAACCGTTCGGTTAAAACCTACATATGACGTCATATGTAGGAACGAAATGGAAATGAAATCGATGCTATCGCCTTCTAATTTCAGCCGTTAAAATTTGAATTAGTAAACGATTCCTTACGCATACAAGAAATCTTTTACAATCTTCAATTTTTCACAATTTTCAATCACTTCACAGTATTTAGCTTTATTTTGCACACAATTGTATTTTACGGTAAGTAGCCACCATTAACGCAGTTCAAGTCAACAGTCACCTTTCAGTGCAATCTCATGTTCCTACTGATGACGTCATATGTCTGTATTCTAAGCGTCCTAACCGAATGGTTTTATCATTGTTTTCCGCCCTTAGAGGTTCTGTTGACCCCGAAATGACTGTGCTGCTATCTGTCAGTATAAAGAGCGCACTAGAGTTCAAGTAGAGAAGACCCACGAGTCAGAAACAAGGGCCTGACACTCTGGGCTACCCCAACTACTCTTATATGCAGTATTCGCTAACCCCAATGCCAAATAAATGGGTATACATTTTGTATTGAGTGTCGCCCACCTGGCCAGAAATGTGTGAACGGTCAAAGTATACGCACCATATAAAGAGAGTGAACACTAGAGGATCTGTCAATCAACAATGTTTGTCTCATAATTCAAGCTTCTCATGTATCTTCTCAGAATTACTTTGACGAAATACTGAAGGTGTCAAGATCCTGAAGAAGCTTAAATTATAAGCGAAACGTCGTGAATTGAAAATCTTTTAGGATTATATTTTGTAACCTCCCAATTTCTCATGACACTTTAAAATAATTATACTGTAACTAATTTCGTTAATTAGTGCTACCCAATTCTAGAACTGCAAAAATGATGAAGATGAGAAGAAAAATAAATAATTATAATAATAATATGAGAGGATATGAAGAATGATAAGAGAAAATTAGAAGAACTCATTCAGAATATCTAACAGAACAGGAATTAGTGAACTCAAGAAGACAGTTACGTGGTCCGGAAGAAAAAATGCTTTTTATTCCAGTTTGTGAATCATCAGTTTTCTTTTTTCGATAAATCGGGGATACTGCCACAAAACATGATTGATATTTTCATTTTCATATTCACATGCACAGATTTGATGATCAATTACGTTAATGAAAACTTTCATTCTATCGAGGGCCAATTCATTAAGAAATAACATAGTTATGAATTTAATCAAGTATACCTGAATTATGGATGTGATAAACAGAGCAATGACCTAATTCGTCAAATTGAGGCCGATTTGACTAGTGTTGGATGATAATTGTGCGAGGAACCTTTTGCAGGATAATCAGTGATTTGAATGATGATTCGAGCGGGACGAAGAGACATACGGAAAGCGTATGTGTGACAGAGCATGAGAAGGATTTACCGGCATATATGCCTCGATGTTCAATCGAACTTAGTCTCACAGTTAGATGTAATTGAAAGGGAGAAAGGGGACGAATGCTATCTTGTGTTAGTTATATACATATATATATATATATATCTGTGATTGCTAGGTCAAGCAGTCGATCAAGAGCGAGAGCTGTCGAAATTCCTGACTCTGCTGCAATAATAGTGGGGATATGTGAGCATACTCCAAAACTATCTCTCGAGTGTGACAACGGTGAACGACGCACTGGGCCCGTCCATCCTATGTCTCTACCAAAGTGATTAGTCTCATAGTATGCACGACAACGTATCCAGCAGCCAACCCAAGATGAATGATACAAGCTGATACGTGATTGTCTCCATTTGCTCTATGCTTCTCATAATCCGTTGAAAATAACATTTTCAGAATATGATGAGTACGAGATTCTGCGGTATAATCACTATTATTCCTTGTATTAGATCATCTATATATACACATTTACATTCAAAAGTTTCCTCGGCAGTAGAGCAACGTGTCAAGTAATTTCCAATAGTTTGGCATTGTTTGAGATTCCTTTTGAATTGCTCCATTCCATCCCCATCGTCGGAAGTCATTTGGATATCAAACAGCTATGAAACTCTCTTACATTCTTTTACTACTCCCGAAGCTTACCCTTAATTTTATACATTCTCTCGTTATTTTCATTTAACAATTTTCCTTTTCTCCCTCTTTACAACTTTTTTCTCTCCTCTCCGAGATTTTCACCTCGTTTAACAGACACTCGAGATATTCCCTTGTTCGCTACTGCGGCATTTTCCATCCCCCGTATACAGAAAGCGCTTGATCAACCAACTCTTCGCCTTTTCTACTGCCTCCACCTTCTACATTGCAGCGATACCCGAGTATCGACGAGCCTCGAAGAGCTGTTACCATCCTCGTCTGTTCATGCTGAAGCAGCAAACACCCTGTGTTGACGGCTTCTACTCCTTTATTTTTTATTTTTTACTCTTCTTTGTTGTGTTACTCCTTTTCAACTCTTTTCGACTTGCTCATCATCATTCTCCTCTTTTTCGACTTATTCCTTTCTTTCCTCTCTTTGCTATTCTCTTCTGTCCCCCTTGAGTCTCGAGAGTGAAATGCCTCCCGACCATTTACATCATACCAGCAAGCCATACCCCAAGCACCAACCCCTTGTGGCCCTAGCATTTTTCCCGGTGGATTATAAATATAGGTCAGTGAATATATGAATAACGCTCATTGCACTGTATATGGTATGGGAAGCTGCATACAACAGTCGCATTGTGAAATATCGGCCACAGATCTCATGTGTTTTCACTGCAAATAAATGGAAGAAATGAAAATACGTCACTTTGTCGAATTCAGTGGAGAATCAGCCACGAAATTTTATTTAAAAGTCTACATTTTTCCGAGGTTTTTTTTTTTTTCTATTTAGTTCATCTTCATCTTGTGTTTGGTACTGCACACTGAACTGCACGATTGAAATAACAAGTTCTAAATGTTTCTTGATGAGAATGAAGAGGATGTTCATGTTCCCACTGGCTGTATTCACTACCATTCACCGCTTGAAGGAGGGAAAACCACTTGGAACGCGTATCCATCGTTTCACCCTTTCTAGTAATTCTACGTTGCTCGACTGAGCGTCCCTTCCCATGTTGGGATTCTAACATTTACCGTGGACGACCGCTAAGACCCCCGGCACTCAACCCGTCTGTTTCAGAAATCTGACGACCACACCACTCTGCTCTACCTTCTTCCATTATCATCATTTTGCCATTACTAGAACCTCCACGAAAATTCCTCTGTGACTTTGGTTTCTTTTTTTATTTTTAAACCCCGTCCTATCGTATAACCTTTCGCAATGTTGCCTTTCACAATTTTTTCAATCCCCTCTTCCCTTGTAACCTTTCCATTTTGCAAATCTATAGGTCGACTCAGTGGGTTGACACTCAATGCCCTAAGATACGACTCTTATTTCACTATCCTGAGTCAAATCATTACCAACTGAATAGAGCTGAATGACAAAGTTACCGAATATTGATAGAAATTTTGAGTTACTGAGAGTTACTTGAGAAACCATGGAAAACCCGGTTCGGTACAGACGGTCGACCATGCCCTACTGCGCCTTTCTGCTGCACTGAAAAGAAAGACACATTAGCTTCCTTGCACGCATATCTCCCGCTCTTGGATCAAACCGGTAATCTGAACAGCAGCGCAACCTTAATTAATTTATGCAATTGGTGCGTCATTTTATGAGGTTATTTGGCTATTTTGAACTATTCATATTGATCCAAATCATTAACAGGAGTTTCACAGCTCCCGCGAAAAACTGATTGAGATTCGAAGATCTGCAGATCATCAAAAGTGATATCTGTCACATTATCACTGCTTACGTGAACAGAAATGAATCCAAATGAATTGTTGAGGTTATGTAATGGATGTATGTCTTCAAATTTACTTTTTATAGGCTCATACACTTTTTTTTCAGAAGGAAAATCCTTTTAATGATTTGGAATTTATCCTTGCCAGTTTGAAATAGTCAAATAACCTCAAAAAAGACCACACCAATTGCGTACGTTTATTCTAGTGCGTGAAGTGCACATCCATTGTGTCTCCCTCAGTTCAAACCTCGCTTGGGCATTGCCCATTTTCCGAAATTCGATTCCTTAATAATTTTTCAGTTGTAAGTCCAGTAATTGTTAATATTCTGAAATGATATTCTAAAAAAAAAATTGCTGATTATTTCAATTACGATTACTTGGAGTATCCGAGGCCTAGTTGTTGTTCGAATCCACGAGCAGGACGGTCACCAACCCGAGTAGCAGCGAATCTTCTCGACCGCTTGATCTGGTAGATTCCGAATCAGCACGCAGCTGAACAACCAAACTGTCGGTTCATGACTTTAGTCAAAAGCATCCAGCAAATCGCAGCATCGAAACTCGAACCACAAAACCGTAAATATCACCATGCGTCTGAATGAACTGGAGGATCAATTGAGTGAAAGGACTACCTCTCTGGCTTGATGCTCACAGTCCAGTTTTGAATTGAACAAGAGCGGAATAACTCTTTTGACGAGAAATTCACAGAGTGTGTGTTAGTGACTGCCGCTTGGTGGTTGAGGTCCAGTGCCATTTTGCCGTATATCAGAATACAACAATTCCGTAGACCCACCGAACGATTTACGCTTCAGGGAACACCTTTGCAAACGGCAGCAGCTCGTCTCTCTGCTCTGTTGTATTCCATGAAATTCTAGTGTGTTGAACAGAGCACATAGAGGCTTGTGGTACCTCACGGTGGTAGTTGGAACATGTACAACTTCCGTCCGTTCTCCGAGTGTCTATCTACTTCTATTGCTGAGTAAATGTCTCATGTACGTGTGTGTTACGGTAACATGAGGAACTAGAAACGCGTGTTCCGGATATGCTTCTGCGGTATGACATTGTCAACCTTGTTGCATGCATAGAAGGGAAATTGAGAAATATTTCAAATTTTAATGGCCTCTTTCTCTCTCTCTCACTCTCTTTATTCCATTGTATCCACTCCACTTTTTCCTACATTTCTGGCTGATGACTTGAATTATTCAGATTATACTGATATATTTTTGAATTGCCAGAGAATTATTCATTCATAACTCGTATCTTGTTTTCACAGCTTCAACAATTCGTGATAGGAATACAATTTTGAATTTGGTGGTGATAATTGACGGGGGAAAAAAAAAAAACGTGACGGCTGCAATACTCGTCAAACGTCGATCGTTATTACTCCAATTACACTGGCAATATCAATTGGTAACGAGATTGAATATTTCACAGAAAAGCTTTTTAAATTTCACTAGCTGCTGCTGCTTTTTTTTTCACTATTTCCATTGTTTTATCTCGTGTAGTTGAAAGTTTATCTGAGCGGGAGAAAATCAGAACACGGACAAAGACACAGGGACTCGGAGTCGAGGGAGTCTCTTATTGATTGTGAAGGTGGGAGGACTTTGATCTAATGAGCGTTAGGGGAAAATCGTCTTTGAATAGAAGTTCGGATCATTAATTAATTCGTTTGTCGTTCGATTCGACGCATAATGGGGGAGACTGGGGCAAAATTGGGGCGGGATTTTTTTTAGGGTTAAGATCTTTTCTGAAAAATTTGAAAAAATTCACCAACAATGTTGACATCTTGGAGTAGACTCTCGATTTTTTTTACATTCTTTCATAAATTCCTTCACTTTGAAAAAAAATTCTGGATTATTTTGCAAAAAAAAGAAGGCAATTTGCTTCTTTTTTCATCTTGAAGAATCTACTAATATACATGCACGTTAGCACAATGAGAAATAAGTTGGTAAAAGAGATAACAGGGATCAGAGAAATGTAAAAAAACGTGAAGCAGATTCACGGAAACGCAAGGAGTCTATTTTGCTGAGAGAATATTTTTCGGGACAGAGAAGAATATGGAGAGAAGGGTGGCATCGTAAACCGAGGAGTCAGAGAGTCTTGGGTGTCGCTGTGCTTATTACGCGAAGCGACGTTGCGTGAGAGAGACTTGAAAGTTTTTTTGGGGTAATATGGTAGGTACTACTGAGATTAATCTTTCGGGAAATTCTACGTTGGGATATACACTTGACGTTTTCTCTCAAGCATACGACATATCTCTCGTGCTCTTATTTATTCATTCTTTAATTCCTTTTTTTTTCCTTCTTTCTTGACAAAAAGAAAAATTGTAAAATATATATCTCTCCATATATTTTACCCGTCGTTTCGAAATAATTGTGTCTTGGAGTTTGATTAATAACAAGATAAAATTCGCTGTATAAATGTGTACAAAAACGAGGGCATTTTTAATTTCAAAGTTGTTCACATAATTTACAAGTGACAATTGAAATTTTCTAAATAAATGAAATTCTCCGTGTTTTACTAACAGCTTCATATCCACGACTATTTGAACTTTTCATACTGACATACAACGTAGACAACAAAAGTTGTAATCAAATAAGCAATTCTAAAATACTACAAGTCACTTCATTACTAGAGAGTAAACTCTCGAGTGCAATGATGAAGAGGGTTTCTCCCATTAAATAACGCCTCATCCTCACGTTGAATTGATATTTTTACTTTATTTCAAATTGAGCGAAAACTTTTGAGGAATAAATTGAATATTCGTACTGTTTTTGAGTTTGAAAACTAATATTCAATAATCTTCCTGCCATCAATCACTCGTATTCTGAATGATATATAGATATGTATATAACTAAACGTATATACATATATATATCATTTTTGCAAGTGGCGGCAGTGAAATAGAATATATCAACGTTAAGGAGAAAAAAAATTCCCCTCTGTTTTTCTCTTACGTTATTTTAAATTTCCATTAACCCATCGGGTAGCGTTTACGTTCACCCTATATATATATATATTATACCAACATATATATATATATAAAAATATATATTAATCAATCAAAATCGGTGTAATGAAATTCTCCATACCGTGACGGATCATAAAACACGCCCATGGAATTTACAGAAACTGTAAATCTTTATTTTGGCCACGAACTCATCTATGTTTTATGGCTAAACTCATAGCTTGCATGTAAACATTAACAATTTTGTCACGTGTAATTTTAACCACCCATAAAGTCTTATACCCCCCACCCCCCTCTCTCTCTCTCTCATCCTCAGTGCTATACCTACCCAACACTCAAGACATAAAACTTTTTTCTTTTCGACGACATTACTTTGGAGGAGCTAAGTGCTCTGTCGGCGTTTGTTTCCATGTATACAAAACGTGAGCACACCCCGAGAATGCTTACCTCACCAAAATTATCTTCAAGCACGCGAGCATTTTAGTAAACACACACAGTAGTTGTACTTTTTACCTCCAGTATTATCATTCTTTTTTCAACTTTAACTACAGCTATTTTCTTGTCCTTTCAAGTGTATTTATGGTGGGAAATATGTTATATTTTTGAGGTAATATCCTCTGAATACGGACGATAAAGCAGGGAAAAAATTAGGATTTCTAGGTTATTATTCAATTAATTGCTGATAATTCGGGAAAAAGTGGTTTAATTGAATCGGAAAAATGATCGAAGTATCGAAAGTCACAATTTAGCTTGTGAATACGACTTTTATTCATTCCGCGAATTTTTATGATATTACTCATCGCTCATCATATGCATGAGATAGAGACTGATTGATTGATTAAAGTTTATTGCTTTAAATTATTTTATTTATTATTTTCAGGACATCACTTTTATCGACAATTTTGGTCATATAGGCATTCGTTCATGAGAATTTCAGCTGAACTTAAATGGAGAGAAGTCCAAAATTTGCTTGAGTATTTAAAGTTCCAGCTTATTCAAGTTATAGGAGTTGAAACTCATATATAGCAGTCGTCATCTCAAATTACAATTTGTTTCTAAAGCAATGATTTCATTATTTCCGTCGAATTTGAAGCGTTTTATCCTCAGTTTTATCCTCACCGCTATTTTCAGCGAAATTCATAATTCATATCTCATAAACTACACGGAAAAAAAAATTATAAAAAAATTCCGAAAAATGTTGAAAAGTATCATTTTTGATACGACATAAAAAAAAGAGGTCAACTGCACTCGACTTCGCTGGTATACTACCTTAAGTGCAATTTTTTCCTCCCACCCTCTGCATTTCTTTTGGAAAATATCCGAAGCCATCAGGCAGTACACGTGAAAATGTTACGATGCATCTATCTGCTGGTAGTGTGACACTATCCGGATGACCTACAAATAAAGAACGACAGCAAAGTACCATTGGCCATAGAAGGGCCAAAGGCTGATAGGAGTGCCGATAAGTGACTGAGCAGAAGAGAGAGAGAGAGAGAGGAAGAGAGGATGTAATAGCCAAGAGGTTAAAAGGTGTGGGGTCGTACTAAAGATCATAATTTCTCACGGTTGCCTTTAATGTCTGTCGTGTGCTCCTTTCAGTAGTAGAGATCGATGACTTTTCGAAAAACGCCATGTCGTCAATAACCTTACGCTTTATATCTCAGTTTGAGCTGTCGTTTTCAAGTGAAGCTATCATTTCACATAAACCATTTTAAAGTGAAGAAGCAAAATGAATAAAATAATAACGAGTAGAGCACAATTCTATTATCTTTTCAAACTTCTCACGATTCAAATTTTCCACTTGCAGCTGAATTACAGTGGTTAAATATTGTCATTTTAACTCTTCTAACACTGGCACATTTGTATGCAATTTAAGTCAGAAATTAGCTGCATACGCAGTTTGAAATTTGCACGTTGACATGAGAACAACACGAGGTAAATGATGACTGAAATCATTTAACTATTCAAAATACAGGTAGAGCAAAGTGTGATTAGCTACACCATAGGAAATTACATATATAGAGCCAATGGGAAACTGTGTGAATGTATAACATTTAAATTGAGGTCGTTTGTAATCATCCGGACCAATATTTCATTTTATGCATAAACCGTTTATGTATACATCACATGGATATATCCCTTACAGAATTGAACAATCATTGCGATACAAACATGTCGCACAATATCAGGTTAAAAGTTAACAGGGAAAAACAATAAAGCAATAAAGAAAATCGGGCTCAATGAAAATAGCAATTATCGCATGGGATGATCAAGATTTTTCGAACAAAAAGAATCAATTTTATTGTTGTACATCACCACAAAATGGGGATGATAATATTTGAATGGAAAAATAGTCGTATGATCTATTTTAATCTTCGATGAATGAAGTTCCTTTATTTTTCTGAATAAAGGTAGTTATATCACTACACGAATTTGAAGATTGAAATCTGAAATAAATTTTAAATGAAAGGTAAATTTCTGATCAATTGACTGTTTTGTTAAGGCAATAATGAATGAAAGGGAGATGGCACTTTTAGATTAGGCAAAAGATCAAAATCTGAAATTCAATTCGAATCTACCCAAACCTCCTACATAAATATGATCGCATAATTGTATTACACAAATGTAAACCTATGTAAATAGCAAACTCCGCAGAATATGCTATTAAATAAAATTATAAAACATAACACCGACTTGACTCTCCGTTGTACAAGACTACATATCGAAACAATGAATAAATTGAATCGAATTGATACAATTTCTGAGAAATTTTGTTTAAAAAAGGGAAAAAAAGAAATTTACTATCTCATATGAAAATGATTGATCATCTGATAACCTTGGAATGATTGATTGTTGTTGCTGTATAGAAAAAGACAGAATATTGTCTTCTGCTGATCAAATGACATACACTTGGTTGAGTAATGAATGACAAATAATTGTTAAATTCACCAATTCTTGTTCGAACTCGCTTTTAATACCAGGAAATAGGGTTTTAATCATAAATATTCATTTTCAGGTGGTTTTTTGTGCTTTTCTTCCTTCTTACTCGACGAATAGTGTGACACATGATCAAACTACTTCAAATATGAGCCATAATAAGGCATGACAACAAAATTAAATGAAGAAGAGAAAAAAAATGTTGCATAATTTTTTCAAAGTTAGACACATTGTGAAATCTGCGAGAAAGCTTGATGCTTTGACGCTTTCCTCTGGACCAGTAACTGCAGCAGAGAAAAACTTTGGACGACTAGTTCACTCAAGAGAGTACATATTCGTGAGTTCTCGCAACCGGAAATGTACTTGCCCAGCCACTGCGATTATTGGAGCATGCTAAAAACAACAAAGAATCAACCGACATATACGTACTTTCTTGCGCCAGCAATGCCTACTTCATACTGAAATACTGACAGCCATCTCTAACACATATGTACAAAACTACTTGCATCAGTGGCTTTTTTTTGTTCTCACCGCAGTCTCACAAAAAAAAAAACTTCTCGCTTGGCAGAATCCGTTACCCTCGTGCATCACGTAATTCAGTGCTTTACAATTAAGAAAGAAAAAAACATTCCCACAGAAAGTAGCTGATGATTCTGCACACGTGTAATGAAGTATCAACACGGAAAATCATCTGGCTTTTTTTTATGAGACAATAATTTTTCATATAATCGCAAGTTTTTTGCACGGCTTCAAGCAATTTTGGTTTTCTAGAACATCAAATTCAAACTAGCGTTCCTCTTAAGTGTCCCATTTCGCCCGGGTCTTGGCAGGCAACCGCTACTGACCTGACCCCAGCTCTACATATATATACGATAAAGTGCCTCGTTATTAAGGACATTGAACGTCTCCGATTATATTGTACATAAACATGCTTTAGGAGAAACTGGGGTAAAATGGTCTATTCGTGGGTATAATGGGAAAATTTCCGGAGAAAATTCTTGGAAAAGAGGCAAATTGGCAGAAAAATCTGAAAAAATTTGAGAAGATGGTCCAGCATGTCTGCATTGTTGAGGAATTTTTTCAAATTTTTTCGCAACTGTCTTCACTCTAAAAAAAATCCCATATTATTGAAATTAGTTTTAATTGGAATTCAAGATAAAAAAGTCTTATCATCCTCTCCAGGGAAACTGCGGAATTTCTTCATTATTCGTTCGTAACTGAATTACCTTCGAGGAGAATTATATCCTATCAGAAGAATCATTAAGTCCAGATAGACTACGCTCAGGGAATAACAATCTCAATATGAATGGATACGGAATTAATTACGATACTCCAAGATACCAGGCACATATTATTTTTTTATGGTTTTGCAGCATCAGTTTATGGAGCAAACTCGTGACTAGAAACAACTGGGATTTCTAGCCTCAGATTTCACGTTAATTCATGAGTGCTTGACGTGTATCAGATACAGTTTGTGTAAACGTACAAGAGAGAAGACCAATAGTTGTAGCATGTAGTGCTTGTTGACCCGTACACAATCGGGTAGATTTTGTTAAACCAGAAGCATATCGTTTGTTATTTCACGCGCTTCCTCTCCATTCTATCCAGTACTTCTTGCTTGCTCAATATCATGATATCAAAACTAAAGTACTTTCGAGAGTATACTTCAGCATACTAGTGAAATAACAGGCAAAAATATTGTTGTGAGCGATGATGTTTTGGAAAATTAAATTAAAAAGACTGAATTTTCTTTTAATTCCAATTAATTAATTGGTAATCTGCGAATTCACCAGAATATTTGTACGCTTTGTTTTTTTTTAACAGAACTGAAAGAAAAAATATATTTTACTGAGAAATAAAAGGATTGCGAATTTTTCAATATCACGTGAACTTTAAATTAAATATAAATATCATTACACTTAGGAAAAAATGCTTTCTCCCAACAATTGAATTTCTTGAGACTGAGAAGAGTCAATAATTATTAATTTTTAGAAATTAGTAGATTGTAATTAATTCATTTTTATTAGTTATTTAGAACGAATTGAAGATTTTTCAAATTGATCATTTTATTGCTTGTTTCAACAATAAATATACTCTTTTCCAAGAAAAATTTTTACGTTAATCAATTAATTGATCCGAAAATTGTTTTTTTTTCAACTCAAAGACAAATTTTTTCAATAAAATCATTTTTTCCTCTCAGTGAGCGTATAAATCAGTCTTTCAGGAAAATTCATAAAAAATTGAGAGTAAATTGCCATTTTTTTAAAGAATTTGTTATTTTTTTTTAGATATGTGTGATCCACAGGATTCCCATCTGTCAAAATATGTCTTCACACGTTTCCGAGGGTAAAAAGAATAGAGGTGAAAATAATCTCAATTCATTAATTCGAAATTTGAAATGAAAATTGCATTTGCAATTTTCCAACGTCAATCATTCGCCGTTTTCATGTCTCCTGTTAAAAACATAAAAAATGTCAACTTGAGAATTGAAAATCGTGAATTAAATATTTCTTGATCGTTGAATTTTCCCTACGAATTTTCCATTACATTCAATAACACTTCAACAACAGCTTCATACTAATAATTTAGCAAATTGTGAAACTTAATCATCGAGTAATTGATTTCGTCCAAATTAAAAGTGTTTAATCAATTCAACTGATCAAGAAACTCTCTCGATTCTTTAATTTCATTAAATACTGCTTTTTTTTTAACCAGGTAAATTTCATGCCTTCGGGGGAAAAAAGTTTTAAGATACTACAGTGGCCTCTATTCCCACGACAGTGAAAGCTTCAACGTGAAAAACTTTTTTAGAGTGGATGAAAATTCTTCTATAGCAGAGAGTTGCATTGCTTCGTTAGCAAACAGGTCGACTCGCTGGATTGAAAAACTGAAAAGAGAGAAACATCCACACATATATATATTCATATATATATATAATATATATGATATATATCTCTGTATATGAGCTCGTGGAAAATTGGGAAATGGCAGCTGAGAGAATGGAGAGGTAGATTTCCTGTTTTTATTTATTTACTCTTTTTCTTTTTGTTTTTTTTATTTGCAACGTGCATGCGTGTTTATATGCTCAGTTCGTTGGCTGGTCCATCTCGCTTGAGTACTCAACGATCGCATTGCAGTATCCAAAGCTGGTTTTTTGTAAAAACTATAAATCTATTGGCCAAAGCTCTTTCGTTTTAGAACGACTATTTCATTAACCATGAAAACAAACAGGTGCACTGCCTGTGAGATGAAGAGAGAAAAAGAGAGAGAGACATCAGTACATAACCAGTCACTAACAAACGTCCAAATGTCGTGGTGAGGATGAAAAAAGAAAGAAAAAGCTTGTAAAAAGGTTATAGTAGTGGAAAAGGCAGTGTTGGGTGATTCGCCTCGTTTCTCTTCCTGTAATCTCGAGTTTCATTCATGTCGTCTCGGCTTCCCTCCGAGGCTCTCTGTCTATTTCTCCTCTTTTTTTTTTATTTTCCCCTGAAACCCGCGGGCAGTGATGTAATTCCTTAGAAGGCACTTCGCGCTTCTTTTCTTGTTCCTTTTCCCCTTTTCTCTCGCTTCTGTCTGAGACGATGGTGACATCTTCAATGTGGCTTTTTTCACCTTTTGACTACCAATTATTTTATAATTTTCAGAATTTCGCTATTAATTAAATCGTGAGCAAATGACGCTAAAATTCTCGGAACTGTAGGTAACAACGTTTAATGTAGAAGGTAGAGGACCTGATAGTTGCTCAGAAACTAGTATTCGTATACCTATATTTATGAATAATTTATAATTTATACATTTTGATATATGTCATCTTTACCTTAAATACGGAAAAATGATGAAATAAAAAATTTGAAGTGAATGCATGGATAAAAATGAAAAAATGTATAGCAAACGATGAAAATGACTGCAACAATCATAGATAAAAAATTGAATTTACTAATCAATGACTTTACTAACTGGGCCAATGATCGAGCAATCTTTTTGAAATGACATTCTGAAGGGAAGGAAATGGGATTTTTCTGCTAAATGATGATTCGCCCCTTTTTTATTGTGAAAAAATTGACTTTTTTTTGGTTGAAAATTGAACGTTTTTATTCCAATGCTCGCCAATTGCTGAAAAGTCAATATTGTCAAAATCGGCCACGTACTTCGATAGCTATAGGCATGTAGATTGAGTCATTTTTTTTCAGATCCTAATTTGCATCTGCTGCACTGCGTGCAATGGAGTGCCAAAAATTTGATGAGCTTCGTAGAAATGGCTTTCATGTCGCCATTTTTCGCTATTTTCCCATGAAATTTTGCACTGAAATTTTTGCACGAAATGTTAAAAATTCATTACCCTTTTCTCCTCCTCCAAAAGTTGGAGCATTTTCTCAAATTTTTCCAGATTTTTTCGCAAACTCTGTCACTCCGAAATAAAATCATGAATCATTTCAGCATGGAGGTCCATTCTGCCCCATTCTCCTCTACAAAATACATCTCTTCGAGACCAGAATATAATTTTCTTTCGAATAATTTTCTTATTGGAGTCACCATAACAGTTGTTTTTCCAAACACTGATAATAAAAACGCTTCTCTCCTTAAAATATCCCCCTTCTTTATTTTCCCCTGAACTTCACGGGCATTGATGTAATTCTTGAGAAGATACTTCGCACTTTTCTCCTCGTCTCTCGCCGCCACATTCACTATAAACTCCTCGCTTCATTCCCTGCGGGTCTGAAAATGAGGATAGTTTAGAGTGGTTAGATGGTGCGTTCTACGTGCTCGTCAACGGGGCTATCGTCCCTACCTTTTTTTTTTTCACTCCATGCGCACTGAATTTGTAATCGCATTTGGGGGGATTCGACATTGATGTGCTGAGTGGAGGAAACGAACGGAGAAAAGGAGAATGAAAGAGGGAATAAAATGGAAAAAAAAGGAGGAAATCGATGGCCAGAGGGATTAACGACCCGTCTTTAAGGCTTACATGCCTCCTTCTCAACTGTCATTTTCATGAGGGGGAAAGGAAAAAAAAGCAATGGGATTTTGATACACACGCAAATACTGTCTCGTATACTACTACGATCCACCGATCTCCGGCGTTTGTTCCATCATGTGAATTGAGTATATGTGACGGATTGAGGATGTGCGAATGATTTCAAGCTTCCTTCTATCACAGCTATCTGCTTCCGATTTACATCTCCACATATTTTTCCATATAAATCATGTGCTATTCCATTGATGTATTCACATAGAGTAGACGAATGGATGAAAACGTGGACAGAACATAGAATCTATTTTTTTTTTTTTTGTGGCAAAAACAACTCAATTATGGGAAAACAATTGAATTTTCATTATAATTAAATTAAATTGGATTAAGCTGTAGCAAATAATTTTCAATTTTGGGGCAAACTGTTTCTATAGCATTTTGTATAATTAGATATGTGATCAGAATTGAGCTGAAATTTTACATATTCCAATGAAATCACTATTTCCGTGAAATACGTGGAAATAGAATTTATGTGTAAATAAATCACATTCATTCATTGATTTTATATTCAAGCAATTTAGAATTGCAGGCATTTTGGATGGAGATAATAAATAACGATTTTACGATTAATTAGCGGTAATATTTGATGCTTTTGATGATAGAAATATTTCATGAATATTCTTAAATTTTTTATTTTTTTATTCTTATTGAGATTTTTTTATGGAAAATGTTATTTCCGTAGAAAATAGACAATGGGAAATAGAAAGAGATGGAATTATTTCATTGATTCAAACCTCAGAGCTGTTTATTCTTCTCTTTTATCTCATCTCTCATTACTCATTTATCCGCAAATCTTTTGTTTAATAAAAACATGAGAAAAATTCAAAACAATTCCATTTCAATAGAAACATAAAAAATTGCGGTTGATGTAATTTAATTAGTTGTACATTGAAGCCCTCGTTCTAATTTCTCCTTTGTACAAATAAATCATTATAATAATAAATCACATCTCAATTAATTCTCAACTGATAAAGCGAATTATTTTCCTCGTTATTTCTCAGAAATTGAGGAAAGTAGTTGGGAAAACGATTAATTCAATGATTACTATTTATCATTCATTGCGAAGAAAAAAATTCACGATTTTCCTCCGGAATTCCCCAACGATGGGAAGAATCTTTTAATTAAAAATTACGATAATTTCTTTTTTTTTATTCGACAACTAGAGAGCAAGTAAATTCTTATCAAACAAAAATTACCATTAAGATACTGGCAATTTATTTATTGAATCATTCAAATTGATAAATAAAGAAAATTTCATATCAACAGATAAGAAATGATGCAATTAACTCATCTTTTCCTCAAGCGACGCATCGAAAATTCTTAAAATAGATTGAACAAATGATTTATTATTAAATGTAAACATTACTTCTAAGTATTAGTACGACTTTCCAATGCGAAATTGCGATAAAAATGAAGTCCCCAAGGTTTCCTCAGAACCCAAGACAATCTCATTAAAATAATTAGTGGGAAATCCTAAGAAGGTGTAAGTGTCATATCGTCACCTCAGAGTCAAGATGACGTAAGTGCCATGCTTATACATAACACTTACGCCCCTTTGTTTCTACGATAAAAATGTGATTTTTCTTGACTCATAGGCGTTTATTGCACTCTTTCGTAAAGACAATATGATAAGAAGCCAACAGCGTAAATCCCTCCCACTCGAATTCATTAGTCGTCAATGTTTTCATATAAATAGAGTAGTGGAATGCACTTCTCTATACAATCTCAATTACTTCTTCATACGTTCATCAAGACACAGTACAACTCCGTTTGCTCAAAGGTATATCTCTATTTAATAACTCAAAAAATGCACAATCCACCGAATATAATATTCATTAACTTGAATAAGAGCTTAGAAAACTGTTGAATATATCAATAATTATCGAATTTCTTGTGTTCGATCACTGGTGTCTGACGAGTCTCATCCGTTCGACCACTGGACCACTCGTCCTAGATCTTATTTTTAAATTTTAATAATTTTAATGTACATTTTTTTTAAGATGAAGGGATATTTGCTCTATGGAATCATGATGGTCCTCCTTCTGTCAATGCACATTGACGTTATTGTTGCTGATTGTAAATCCGGACGTTACAAAGGTCCATGTGCAGTCTGGGACAACGAGACGTGCCGTCGTGTCTGTAAGGAAGAGGGCAGATCATCTGGCCACTGCAGTCCGAGCTTAAAATGTTGGTGCGAAGGATGCTGAGTGGTCCATGGATCAAATGAAAATTCCAATGGCAAATAAACGTTAAAAAATTCCGATGGGAGATGAACGATTGAATCTTTAATTATGTAATACCTGTCTTTATTCAAAAAATTGTAGCTTCGATTCTACATGATAATAAAAAAAAAATTCATTCAGGAGTTTATCAAGTGTTCTTCATTTTCTTTCATTTCATATGTAAAGTTTGTATTTCCAACATTCCTGGATATGAGTTCGACAGAGGAAAAAAACCACGACATTCTCATTAAATCCGCATATTATTTATGAGAAGATATTATATTTATCTGAATTCAATGTTTTGTTGTTCTTTTTCTTCTTCTCTTCTTTCATCTCATCTCTCATCACTTATTCTCCCGCAAATATTTTGTCTAATGAACGTATTCATCCTCTGAGATCGAAAAAAGCCTAACAAGATAGGAAATTTGTATCATTTACACCCTTTTCGCTCTAGCACGATGATATGAGAAAAGTGAAATGCAAGAAAATGTTTTTTAATCATAAAGAACATGAAATTTCACAATTGATGTGATTTAATTAGTGTCTCAGTTTCTCCTTTTTACAAATAAATCATTGCAACGATAAATCATATCTCTTGTTATCAGATGAGGAAGTGAATGATTTTTCTTGTGAGTTCCCAAAAATTGAGGAATATAATTGTGAACATGATTAGTTTCATGATAACTAATTATATTTTCTTGCCACAAGAAATTTCTAATTCTTCCAGAAAATTATGTAACGATTAGAGAAATGTATTACTCAAAAATTGCGATAATTTCTTTTTTTGCCATAAAAATATTGACCATTCATTTTTCCATAGAAAAAACCATAAGCGGAGTAAAATAATTTCACAGTGTATTTCATGAAAAGTTGTTGATGGTGATCTTTGAGACAAAGATTGCCTCAATAATTAAATTCCCTTTATTTTTTGAAGGCTCATTGAATAACTCAATCATTTCTATTTTTTCAATCATTTACATTGATAAAGAAACAAAATTTTCTATTAATAGATGAGAAATGATGTAACGATTCAACTTATCTTTTCAAAAAAATAATTAATTGAGTGTGAACCTCTTTTAACGTGTTGACACAACTTTTCCTCAAGAAATCGTGATACAAATCAAATCAACAGAGGTTTAGTCGAAGATAATCTCATTAGATTGATTAGTGAGGTTTTAAAGGGCGTAAGTGTCATATGATTTCCCATAGTTTATAGGCCTTCATTTCACTTCTTCTTCTTCAAAAAAAATATGATAAGAAACGTAACAAACAGATTTGTCTACTTGAATTGATTGATGGTCAACTTTTTCATATAAATAGAGTAGTGGCACGTACTACTTCACTCAATCTTCCATTATTAAGACGCTGTACAACATCGTTTGCTTCAAGGTATGTCTCTTTTCAACCATTCAGCAGTGGAAAAGTAAAGGGGGGACCTATGAACACTTCTTGATTTTTCAACAATTAATTTTGAAATAATAAAATAATTAATCGACAATATTGTTTTATCTGGAATCAATACTTTGGACATTTAACGTTTATAATCCACCTTTGTTGATTGAAAAAAATAAAAATAAATCACAAGTATATTATCAATTAGAGGACAATTTGATGTATTTTTCAATAAATTTCATTAGGGTTCTTTCTTTCGGCCTTGAAATTAAGTGATTAATCCTCTGAACAGTCAAAAAATGCTAAATTTCTATAAATCTACAGGGAAAAATGGAATTGTAGCAATATTTTGTGATACATCCACAAGGTATTAATTCACCAAAAAATCATTTTGTTCAAAGGTTTGCCCCTTTTCCCTAACTTTTATTCGCGACTTTACACAGAGAAAAATGTTTTCTTAATTTAAGAATGTGCAGGTCACTTAAATTAAGAAAGAAAAGTCACTTGATTTAAGTGAGAAAACTCACTTGATTTAAGTGAGGAAAGTCACTTGATTTAAGTGAGTTTTACTTTCTTAAATTAAGAAAGAAAAAGTCACTTGATTTAAGTGAGAAAACTCACTTGATTTAAGTGAGGAAAGTCACTTGATTTAAGTGAGTTTTACTTTCTTAAATTAAGAAAGAAAAAGTCACTTGATTTAAGTGAGGAAAGTCACTTGACTTAAGTGAGAAAAGTCACTTAATTTAAGTGACTTTTACTTTCTTAAACTAAGAAAAAAATAGTTACTTGATTTGAGTGAGAAAAGCCACTTAATTTAAGAATGGCAGGTCACTTAAATTAAGTGACTACACATTCTTAAATTAAGGAAACATTTTTCTCTGTGTAAACCAATTTAACGTTGAATTTTCTCTTTAAGATGAAAGGATATTTACTTTATGGAATCATAATGATTCTGCTCCTGTCAATCAACATTGATGTTATTATTGCTGATTGTTTATCCGGAAAATGGCACGGTCCATGTGCTGTTTGGGACAACGAGGGATGCCGTCGTGTTTGTAAGGAAGAGGGCAGAGTATCTGGCCACTGCAGTCCAAGCTTAAAATGTTGGTGCGAAGGATGCTAAATGCTCCGAAAAATCAATTGGACATTCTGATGTCAAATAAATGATAAAAAATTACAATGGTAAATAAACGATTAAATTTTCAATTATGTAATACTCCTTTTTATTCATGAAATTTTGATAAAATCTTCACTGATGTAATACTTTTTTTTTTTCTTCATAAAATTGTAGTTTTGACTCTACATGATAATAAAAAAAAATTTAATTCAAGAATTTATCTCGTGTCTTTTATTTCCTTTCACTTCATACGTAAAGTTCCAGTCTTGGATACGAGTTTCGAAAAAAAAAAAGCGAATGACACTGGTTTACGTTTCCCTTTTTTTTTATTCATTTTAATTTCAAGTTTTTCATGATACTTTTGGCGACCTCAACTGAATAAAGTATTACAATTTTGATTTTTCTTTTATTATACTCAGGCAATTTCTACATTTTCTCGAATATGAATACTACAAAAGTTAGTATAAAATATTTCCGTTGCGATAAAACCGGGTTAAAAGATAGTACAACTGTGAAAGAAGTTTGAAGTGAGAAGGAGAGAAATAACAAAACGAAAGAAAAAAAGAAATAGAAAGAGAGAAGATTTTGCCTTGAAGTGAAAACTGACGTCTATCCTGAATATATATTCACAAGGGTCTATTTGAAACAAACTAACGAAACGGGCCAATTAAGAAATTTATAAAGTGAAAAACTTTCTGAAACACAGTATTTTCACTTCGTAATTCTGGATTTTCCTCGTTTACATAACAAAATAATGATTAAAAAAAAAAAATGAGTAGAAAATAATGAATTTTTCTTCTCCAGAATGATAAATTCATTTTTTCAACATTTAATAATAATGAAGCACAGAAATTATTATTCATCTATCCTTTCAGAAATTGTGGTTATAATCATGATAATCCTGAATTAGGATTATGCCAATTCATTCCTTTCAACAGTCCTGACATATTCTCCTTCAGAACCAAAGCCATCTCATTGGTTATTCACGTGAATAAGCATCTATCTACATCTGCACAAACATACGTGGCTTGAATTACAAAACGTTATTCAGGCAAAACGTCGTGATGTGTGTTCTATAACATCTTCCTGAACTCGTTCATATGATATTTAATCGATATACATTTCTTCAAATATGTAAATTGTACTTTGTACAGTTTTCATTTTAATTACCGCATTATTTCAGGATGTATGGAGCCGTATAATATTTAGACAAAACTATTGTGTTTTTGCCTGTAATGTTGGAAATTTTACAGGCAACATTATTATTATATTACTACGAGTGTGGTATTAAAAAAATTTGAGGTTATTCACTTTAATTGATGTTGCTCGAGTTAATGGAATCGTTAAAATGTTTATTCATAAGCTACGACATATTTTTATGCAGTCCCTTTTGTTTTTTTTTTAATTTCATGAACACTGGTTCTAAAACCAATGAAAATGGATAGACCAGATTTATGGGATTTTAAGGGGTGCATCAATATTTTGACGAATCATCATAGGTTTCAGGGAAAATAATTGGCAGCCCGGTGATAACTTCGTCATTCTGGTATAGTCCAGCGTTATTCTATGTCAGCAATGGCGTTATTAAAGGGGTGCGAGGTCGCCAGTTCAAAATAGTTGAAGAGGAATTAAATGGGGAGGGGGGGAGGAGGAGAAGGTTAAAAGGGTCCAGAGGGCTGTTACTCACGAACGTTAACGTAGGCTCCAGGTACATAAATTTGAACGTTCAGTGGACTTTACGAGGAGTACTTGAAATTGCAATGTTCATCCCTGAAATTGCAACTACATCGTGAGAGACAGGATAAATGAAGAAATGAAATAGTTAAAAAAAAAAAAAAAAGAAACAAGAAATGATGCGGAATATTTGAAAATCAGTCTCTCTGTGAAGTACGTGATGAAATTTTTTTGGCTTTGAGAGCGTTAAAGGCTATTCGTAACTCGCAATAGTTTTGTGTACGGTAAAAAAGTAGTGGGGAGGGGGGAAAAAATTGCAAAGCAAAAAACTAAGACAGAGTAACTGGATGCACCGCGCGCATGAGGCAATACTGAAGATAAGAAGCAAGAAGAAATCCTAAACCCTGTTATTTATTGTGTTTCGGTTCCCCGCTGTGTTTTGTAACATCAACTCAAGCCAGGAAATTCCATCGCTTCTCTCCTCATTCTTTCTCTCTCTCTCTTTCTCTACTGCTACCATTTTTCTTGCACTATTTATCTGGTTTCTTTCGGTGCAGGGAAAGTAATTGTACTGACATACAAAGTATTTTGTAGAGACTTAAGAGATTGATTCTTCATGTGCGTCAACAAATTCATTTCTTCAAAAACTGACCATCATGGTGAATATATATATTAACAATATGAAAAAAAATATATTGTGAATGTGATATAATATTTTTTTTGTATATTTTATTTATGAAAAAAAGAAAAGAATTAGATCATAAAACTTTTGGCCGAAATTAACACATATTTCATATATGAACGGTATATGTGAAGAAAATTTATATGCAATAAATATATAATTATAATCAGGTAGTATTGATAAAATTGAAATTGAAAAAAATATGAATATAAATACAATATATACAATCTATGATACAATTTTATCAAATTTATGTATTGATTCGTAAATTTTATATATAAATACGTATCGATTTCTGCCATAATTTTTATAATCAGATTATATTATTTTCATTAATAAAATATACAAAATACATATTATACACATAGATCCTGAAAATAGCTAAAAATTGATCAATTTCCTTTATTTCTATTTTTCTCACCAAAGGAATGATTGAAAAATGAAAAAATATGCACATTTAAAAAATTCAAAAAAATATAAATAAAAATTTCTTCAGTAATGTTATCATGATTTCTTTATTTAAAAAAAATCGAACAAAATTGTCAGATGTGTGCTAATTTTATCATCATCATCAATTTATATCTTCTATAAATTCTTCATTTATACTGCATATAAAATTTTTATACCGCACTACTCATCTGTTTTCTTCTGCCAATATAAATTTCTTTCATGACGAAAATTTTTCGAGAATTTAATTAGTATCATGTTCCACTGAACTAATTATTGATATTTTGCATAGAAAAAGGGAAATGGAGCTTAAAAATGATCCAATATACACACGAAAGTTCTGTGCTTGAAAATTGCGAAATTAGATCTATTGGATGAATAAACCACAATAGACTGATAAATAACAATGCTCATTGAAAAAAAAAAAGAAAAAAAAAGCAACGAAATACCGTAACTAAAGTTCATTCAAAGCAACTCAATTATGATGTGCATTGGTATAATTAGTACGAAACACTCTGCAGTAATTAATGTTTTGAATATCAATTTTACCATATTCGGTATTATCTCAAGTACAATGCGGCTGACTCCAGAATAGCCTGTACACGTTGGTCAATAGCGGAAATCGACCGATTGAATGTACATTGGTATGGACAAGAGTTATCAATATATACATATATATATATAGGTAGAAGACAATAACCAAAGAATTGATCAGTACACTCTCTCGTGTTTGGGTTGGAAAATGAGAGAGAGAGGATCGATAATTTGCGGTTATTGTGCAATTGCATTGTACAGTGTACCACCACGTGGTACTATGGGTGTTATAGTGTAGAGTATTTTGGTATAAGGTGGAAAGCCCCACCTTTAACTAATAGCGGAAATCAATCGTTTTGACGACATTAATCGGCCATTGGATAAATCCCTCCACAAACACAATCGCAACGGATCGCCGAAGCCACGACATCCCATTTGTTGAATAATTGCAAACGCATTGGCTAATGGCTATTTCATGATAATTGTCAGTGGATTTTGTATTGGTGGCGTGTATTCACTGTGACGGAGACTTTCATACTGTCACAATTGGCGGAGAGAAGAGGAAAATAATAACGATAAAAAAAAAGAGGACACGAATAAAAGTAGAACGGAATGAATGAGCGAAATACTAAATGAAAGCTAATGTTAGTTGTGTGCGATGCTAAAAGATATCATCCCACAGGATAAACTTGCTCGCAGGAATCTCGGGGGAGTGAACGGAAAAAGAGGGGGGAGAGAAAATATATGTATTATTGACATTCCGGTCCCGTGCCGGATGATCCATTGGGATATATGTGTTTCAATGCAAGTATAATCAGAAAGATGTATAGAATATAATATTATTTCCGTAACAGTCAAAATTTCTATAAGCCCTTCGGTGATTTATCAACATTGCTATGTACATATTTGCCGTAATAATTAACAATGGCCGGACAAAATTAATAGGATTGCAGACACAATAATACGAAAAAAAAAAATTCTTTAAATTCAATCCGGTATTCAATTTTTTCTCTGTTTTTCCTGAGTGCAGATTCATTCTGATAGACGATTAAATGAACATCATAGCCTGGAGATGCGGCACACGTGAAAGAGGCTCAAAAGCCAAGAATCTTCAGAGTTGTTGGACGCGCGCGTGAGTAACGCCAGAGCGTTGGTTGGAATCCTTTAACGTCCCTTTGAGCCCTCTTTAATTCTCTTTAACCAAGCAGCATGCATATTCTATCAGCCACCTAACCCGTAACCGCAGGCTCAGCCTCACCTTCCAGCGTTAGCATAGAAACTACGTTATATGCTTTCTACTGTAGTCTCGTGGTCGTTGTACTCACGCTCCCTTGCGTTTTTAGGCTTTCTCTCTCTCTCTCTCTCTCTCTTACCCTTGGCTCTTAGTTTTCAACGCCCCAGTCCTTTTTCGAATATATTCATTCTCCTCGCTCTTTCACTCATGCATCGTGGCACTTTGAAAGTGGGCTAACGAAATTTTAAAGGAAATGAAAAATAGAGGAAATAACCACTGATGCATTTCATACTACCGCAACTACCACCGTAAACAAATAGTTGAATTATGAGACTCGAGAACAATTGTGTTAATTTTTTTTTTGAGAAATAAAAAATTTCGGGTGCTAATTCGGCGCTAACTCTTTTCTTATGGGGTAATGAACTTTTCTCATGAATTTTTTCCAAGTGCAATATCTCAATTGTATTTAATTTATCTCCATCTATTTTGGAGTTTGTAGAATTCAATTAAGTTACTTTTTCGTGTGAATTGAAATTTTTCATTATATTATTCTCAGATTGTGATGACTAGAAACCAGATTCAAACAGTTGATTCCCCGTTGAAAGAATGAATTAATGAAATGGACCGGTTTGTTAGAACTTATGGTTTCCAGGATGAAACTTGACTTGGCAATGAAATCGCTACCCTACGCCTGTTATTAGTGAATTGTAGAATTAAGTGTTCTATAGATGCACGGTTTACCCTCAATGCTTCGCGATAATGAATCCATCTCGAGTACCCGATCGGGTATGCAAAAGTGATAATTCGGTAAGTTTCCGATAATGAGCTTGTCGGCTCGACCACGATTGGGTAAACCTTGATGAATTCTCATACTGGATGCATCAGAAAGCTCTTAAGTAGGTATTACCTTATGACCTCCCAATATTCAGTCCACCTCTCAAATTTCTGATAATGAACCAACTAGGCCTTCCCCAATTGGGCAAGCCCTACTTCAACCTAATGGTGATCTAATGAGGTATAGAGAAAAAAGTGCCAGGATTTCTACTGGGAGAGGTGAACCTTGGTTCGTTCGGTAGAGTGTCTGATTGGCAACTCAGAGCTCCAAGTCCAAATCCCAGTCTCTATCGAATGATACAAGTACTACTGTAAAATTATTTACAAATGCTTCGTCCACAGACACACCATGACCCTCCGTCACTGATTCGTCAGGAATCAGTCACTGATTCCTCCTGACCTTCCGTCAGGAAATTCTGAATTGAGAATGACGGTCACAACTAATTTTGTAAGTATCAGGGAATGAATTTTTTTATGATGGTAGAATATGCCTATATAGATGTAAAACGATCTTCATTGAATTTCCTCCATTTGTGACGGTCACAACTAAATTTCTGAATCATGAAATCTGTATAGATATAAAATGATCCTCATCAAATGTGTTTCATTGGTGACGATCATAATTTTTTCGTCTTTTCTGACCGTCATTCACTGAAATTTGTGACGGTCACTACTACTCTGTGACGTGACGTGACCCGACCGTTTTGTGATGCTCGCTCATCTTTAATAATACCAATAAAAATCAAAACTTCGAATTTTTATTTTTCTTGATCAGCAGTTTTGATTATTTATCACTTCTTCCTGAGAAATCTCTCGATGCAAATGCTGAAGGCTATGAATACGGAGTTATCAGTGGAATTCAGAGGGAATCAGATAAATACTCGACTCCGAGTGCATGATTGAGCAGTCGATTGTACTCTAAATGCAAGCTGCTTAATTGATGCCCCATGCACAGGTGGAAAACTTGACCCAGCCTTCAAGAGTACCCTGATTGAGTTCCCTGATAATCCTGATAATAGAGACAATCAAGGCAAAAAAAATGATAATTCACCTTCGATCATTTCATCTCAGTAATTCATTGAATATTGTTCTTTATTTCAAGAACACGACAACTTTAATATCAATGATACAAACATTCTGTCACAAAAATAAGGCCAAAAAAACTTCATCCCATCTCTTGAACAAGATGGAAAATGCAATAGGAATAGATATAGATTTTTATATATATTTTCGAAACAAGACTCTTGTCACTTTGCTATGCACTTTAGAATTCCCCAAGAGAATTTGTGTCACCCAGACTACTTCTGGATATACACGTCTATTCACAGAAAAAGATAAAGGAAGAAAAAAAAGAACTGATTCACACGATTTCGTGTGTCCATCAATACTATTTGGACTCTCTTGAACTGCTGTTGAAAAACTAAAAGTTTCACGTACGATGATATAGTGAAAATCGCGTGACCAGAATATATAACATTTGAGAAATCGAAAACGATAAGTTGGCAGTCGGTTCGAACGAAATCGGGATCTCATCAAAGTGGAATCGTTACGGGTATAGAGAACGAGAAATTGAAGGGGTTATAGGTGGCACCAATGCCCAGCTGGATGGCGTGAAATAGAGTCGACATTCCAAAGAGATAGAAGTGGAGTGAAATTGAAGAGAAGGGGGCCAATGGGCAGAGGAATGAGGTGGGAAGGAGAGGAATGCAATGGAATAAGGGGGGAGGAGGGGGGGAGGGTTGGTAGTAGTACTGGGTGAAATTCATCGCTCGTTCCACTGTCATTGATCCTAAGGGAGGCGAGAAAGGCCGCATCTAACTATAGATAATGCAGAGGGCTGGCGGTTCATCTGTACAAATATATGTTTATGCAGGGAAGAGTGTGGGGAAATGGACACATTCTAATTTTGATAGTTTACATTATGACAATTGCTCGGAATGAATGAAAATATTTGAGATACGATTTTCCCGATGATTCCATTTGAAAGATGAGGAAAATTTCTGGTAGAAGAAATGTTTAAAAATGAATTTTTGATATTTTTTTTAATATTTCAGTTTCTTATCCGAAGACCACGGACTTTTACCTCATATAAAATGGAAAAATCCCACTTTTTTTGGAGATATCTCCAATTTTATTGGTCACAACGATTCGGGATGGATCCCAAATGAAATAAAAAAATCATTCCCTATCAATTTATGTGGTTTTGAAGGATAAAATTATCGATTTTTGAGGTATCTATGGAGCAAAGTGAAAGAAAAATCGAAAATATAGAAAATTTTAATTTTTTATTCGTCAAAAAAAAACTAGAATGTTCAAAAAATTAGAGAAAATTAATTCTAACACGTGTTTTTCACCGGAAATTTCCTGAACTTTCCAACGAAATCGTTAAAAAAATTTGCATCACAAACGATTCCATTAAAAGTTCCCATTTTCCCCCATATTTAACGATGAAAGTTCATGCATTGTTCCATGCACATATATAACGTATTCACCTCCTTGTCGCCCCTTCTGTAGACTCGACAGTGTAAAAATGCCGTTTGACCAATGGCCGTTGTAACATTTCTTGCTACATTTGTCTCGAATGACGGCCAATCCGTGCTGTTGCTACTCTGTCCATATATTGTTCTCTGATCACGATACAGCAGACCTGTCAAAAATAAAAGGAATCACATCATTACACTACTCTTAACAATTCAATAAATCATCTTCTTTATTCTATCTATGATTGAAAATTTCTCAACCTCTCTCAGTGTTCATCATTACTGCTATTACTATTTCCCCCCCCCCCCTTTTTTTTGAGCAGTAACTGCAACACTTGTGCGAGAATATTCCCATATATATTTTCCTGGTCAATCGATTGAATTTAACTCCCACCATTCAGGTGGGAAACTCGAAGGGGATAATAAATAAAGGAATGTCGATAAAACTGACCGAAAAATGTTTCACGTTCGGTCCAGATCACACTTTTATATACCTCCCATGATTTACTGGACATGTATTAGGCTTTTTTTTTACTCGTGTTCTGGATTTTGTTTACTTTTACCTCTGGTTTTCCGTTCCAACAGTTATCTATTCAATTAAACCCAAAATAATACAAAAATTCCATCGCCATGAGATACATGAAAAGAAGAAAAAAAAAAGAATGGGGGAAAAAGAGAATAAAAAAAAAATAGCAAAGTTAAATACACCACTTTATAAAGGTATTCTCCTGTGATAAATTGAATAATGAGAGGAGTGAGAGAATCCACTTGTTTCATTTATTTCTTTAACCAAGGGAGAAGGCAAGAAAAAAAAAGAAATCCCTCCACTTGAGTCCACGTGGGTCAAAATGAGGGTGTTATCATGAGGGTGGCTTGAGAAAAGAGGCCTTTTACGTTGAGCCCAGAGGACGTGAACTAGATACTTCTGGGTATTGGATAATGGACGGTTTTTTTACCGTCCATGAGGGAAACATATTTATTGTTGGGCACTGGTCCAGTCTGTTATCTGTAATATATTTCTAAAGGTAAAAACGACAGGGGGAGGGGGGGGGGCGTATTATAGAGGCCTTGGGGCGAGGGCGGTGGGGCGCGAAACGATGATCCGATGAAAGAAAATGAGAGATAAGTTAGCGTTGGCTCGAGGTGAAAAGGCCGAAGGGATAAAGAAGCGATCGAATAGATGAGGCAGTTCATGCCAATCTCAAGATTAGAAAAAAAAAAAAGTCCCCTGTATATTCAGTGTTTGAGGTGACTGCTCCTACACTTGTAGTAAAGTCAAACCCCATTTCAATATCAATCTCCCTCTTTTTTGCCGGTAAAGGACAACATGCTAAAACAAGTATATTCTCATTGTTGTTCTACGACAGCCAAATTGATTGAACAAAAGGAACACGTATCCATGAAATCGAAAACATCAAGACCACCTACAAATAGTTCAACCATGTCCAATAAAGGGGGGACGACGACGAAGATATAACACAGACAAATGATACTGAGGGCGTTAAATTGAACCAGGGCTGAGATAACCCAGAGATTTTCATCATTTTCCACGAGCACTTGTCTCAACACTGTTCAAATAACGTCACGGGAAGAAGCTCAGGCGGTATTTCATTCATTTATTCATTCAGTTCATCCTCACTCTCTCCTTTTCTCGCTCTCGTCTCTTTCTGCACTTGTCGAAAAAGCGAAAAGAGTGATGAAAATTAAATCGTATCACACGTAGAAACAGTATATATCGTTACTAGAACGAAAAGTGAGAAAGGTTGAGGGTTACATAAAGCACAACTGGAGATGATATTATCATGCAATTTAATTTATTCAACCAAGTACTATATCAGGTACAAGATTAATGGATTTAGTACTGTGGTAGTGAGTGTAACTGGTGAAGAGGCCAGCTAGACTCTTTCTCTCTCTTTATTTCTCTTCGACTATGTATAACTCAGGATGGAAAAAAATAGAGAAAAGGACTCTTCTATCTGGGCATATTAAATTTTTTTGCATCAGCCCCATTCAACGTCAATTTCCCAACGCTTTTGCAGAAACTTCCGTGAGTTTGTCCCTTTTGTTTTTGTTTTTTCATTATAGTCATATTCTGGTTTCTCTACTCCTGTTTTCTGTATTTTATGATTTTTTTTCCATTCTGCATGTCAACAATTGGATTTAGAGTGAGGAAAGAGAATATATATATATATATTTTTGTATCACTTTGTGTGGTCCACTAGCGAATTATGAAAGAATATATATATATATATATATATATATATATATATACATCCTGTGCATACAATTCCCACCGTAACTTTATCTTCCCACAAGGCATTACTCTAGCAATGAAACTTTGATAATCCATGGACGGTGAACAAAAGATTTATAGAGGAAAATTTACGGTGTATTCAGCCGTCCTTATGAGGTAGGTTATATAACAGGGGTAAAAGTTTCTTAAGTCCTGGATACTCTTAATTGTACACCCAGTACACATACCAAAAGATGATGCTTTTCACCAGGGGGAAAAAAGAAGAATTAAGTGAAACGTAATCCATAAATGATCGTGAAAAGAAAAGGGGGATAAAACTTGATGAACTTTTTGAAAATCTCCTTAATCCATAGAAAGTTATACTTTGAATCAAATGGTTTATCCTTGGGATAAATCTGTGCGTTAGTAGACACAGAGTATTCTGCATTTTACAAAGAGCCTTAGCAGGAGTTGATGCTATCAAAGACATTGGTTACTTGTTACATGCCTGTGTGAAAATTCCGCAAGTATTGAATGCTCGAGTCTCAGGAGTTGAGGGAAATTTTTCGGTTAAGAGAATATCTGAATCGCTTGGGCCAATCGCATTCTATCCTTTGATGGCTCAAAGCAATAACTCGTTTGGTGTTGTTGGAATACATGTGGCAATGATGAATCATTTGAACCATTGTATCACAGAAGTAGTGGAAACCGGGGCAAAACGGTTCAGATTTCGTTTTCAGAATAAAGTACCTTTTAAAGTACTCTATTCTGAACTTGAGATGTAAGGATCATGAGACGTTGGAAATATTGAATTCAACAATACTAATAATTGTCAAATGAACGACGTTTTGCCCGCTTTATTCAGGTTCTAGGAAATCACAGTACAAGATGAAAATTATGAACTATAAAATTATAAAATTGAAGTTACAAAACAAATGCAAACTTTCTCATAACCTCACAAATTCACTCCACTAATGAGTCTCACAAACATTACAATATTTTTTATTTTCATTTTTTAAATTATGGAATGAGTAAATAGAACAGACTTTAATACCTTGACATCATTAGTGTGTAGTCAGCTGAACTTTATGAAAAAGTCTGATTAGATGCATGCATGGGTGGAAGCTCCGGCTTCTTGGCAAAACATAACATATTGACGTGTTTTTGAGCTGACTTTTTGCACTGCTTGGCGTATGACTATGAGTAGTATTTGACTTATATTATTTAAGTATCTTTGTGATTGTGATTTTGTGCTTCTGTGCTTAATGCTTAATTTTGCAATAATATGTAGAGCCTTGCTAGTTTTGCCAGCTGATTTTAAGTAATACTGTTTAAATCGTAACTCAGTGAGCTAGGTTGCCTTTTATTGTTTCTATGGTATTTGTTATTTTTTGTTATTCGTACAACATAATGTTCATCAACAAAGATTAATCAATCAATCGAAAACCCAATCCTAATTCAGGTTCCTCCTATTCTGATATGGTTACATCTAATTAGATATGTTTGGATCTCAAAGAGTCTAGGAAAATCCTAAACTTCAGATCTGATCATGTCCAATTCTATCAAATTTCAGATCTGACAAGATCTCAATATATATAATTATACCTGTTCATATCTCCACAGATGTGACGTCATATCTAATTCTCTTCAATTAGATGACATCAGATATAATTGGATCAAATTATATCCGAAAAATCTCGCAGGAAGGTAAATTTGACATATATTGAAGACCTTCACTCTCAAAGAAAACCATGAGTCATTTCTCCTCTCAATTCCATTTCTCCCCGAATCTTCCTATTGAAGCTATTCTTTTCTTCATGCGAGACGAGTTTTGTCTTCATTTCCTTCATCCCGAAATGAACCTCGGACGCCAAAATACATCTCATCAAACCCACCTATTCGTGGTCATACGAGCAAGATGATGGATGGTAAAAAATTGTAACTTCACGTACTCCCTGTTGTCTGACAAAAGCTTCTTTTCCCAACGAAGAGACCCCAAGACCAGGCCAGGATTTTAAAATTACTGGTTATATAGATATAGAGCTGTGGTCTAGTGATGTATACCCAGACCGTTTATGAACCATCTTAGAAGCACTGGCAGCATGAAGCTACCGAAAGAACAAGCCAATATGGTGCACCTACTCTGGGTTCATGAAAAATAAAAAAACGAGCTCCCAGTATTCTCCTGTCCCTCTCAATTTCTCTCTGTCTTTCTCATCAGAGAAAAGCCAATATCCTTCATGTCGTTGAGAGCACACTTGGCTGTGTTTTGGATTTATGCGTCATCTCACTATGCCATTTCATTGGAACTAGTACTCCATATTCTCTTGCAGAATTACGGCAACAAGGTCACAGATAGGGTTATCTTAAGATTTATACGTTTCTCTCTCTCTCTCTTTTATGTCTCGAGACTTTATAGAGTCATGCACAATGATGTCTTGTTTTTTGAGAAAGAACCAGAGCGATTGAAAAATACAGAGTAATTCGGTGAAAAGTCACTCACACTATCTCTGCAGTGGTCTTCAATTTTCGTTTGGCCAGGTAGAAAGGATTAAAATTCAATTTCAGGAGAAATGAAACAAGAAAACAAGGCAAAACATCCCATTCCATGGTACTGGGAAAACGTCCGTTTCTGTTAAAAGCCAAGCTACAAATCCCATTCGACTCGTTTTTTTTTCTTCCACCTCCACTACTGGTAGGGTTTACTATCATTCCCAAATCACGCTGAAAAACTTTAACACAAAATTTCATGGTTGTAAAAAAAAAAAGGAGTGGAACGAGGCTAAAACGAATAGAATGGTATGTGCAAAGAGCGTGTGCACGAGCGTCCAACGGGCATTTTATACAATACAGTAGTCAAGTCACGCACGTTTCTCGCAACGGGCATCTCTGAAGCTTCTCTCTGTGGTCTTGGTGTACACAGTAATCCACAGAAATTGCACACCTTGGGTACTTGGGTCTGCGTTAAATTGAAATGCTCTGAGCATAAAAGTGAAAAGAAAAAAAAATAATATTATTACCCTCATATTTCAATTTTTTAACGAAAAAATTCAACCACATTACTTTTATTTTCATCCGGTTGAGCGGAATTTTTTTAATTCTTTAGTATTATCATTGTAAATTTTTTTGTACATATAATTAGGACATTTTTGCTTAATTAGAACAGGAGAATCGTTAGGAGCTCCTGTGTTTCTCTGTGTTACGGGTCTTTGTATCTGTATTCCTCTGTCGTCTCTAATGTACTTTTAATCGATTGCTAATTGAGCTCTCAAGCCCTTTCACGTATCTCAACGTAGATTCATCCAAGAATAACTCGAGTATGTCTGTACTTCTCGATCGATATTACTCTGCCAATTTATTGCGTGTAATAGCAAAAAAAAATAAGAAAAAGTTTTTCGAGCAGAATGGTAACTTTTCGTTATCTATATTTATCATTTCGATTTTTCAATTTGCAAACTATTTCCAACACCCTTGGGTCTACAAGAAAAGTCACCCACAAGTGGTGAAAAAAGAAAACCAGAAGACTGAGACGTCCAAAGATTGAAAGCAGAAGAGACTGAGTGAGTGAGAGAGAGATGGAAAAAAACGAGAAAAACATTATCTTGTGCTCTTTGCTCATTTCCCCCGGGGTTTATCGGAAATGAAAAATTCCAAAATAAAGGCAGACGTGGCTGGGCTATGAGGGAGAGAGAAAAAAAAATAGGATGGGGGAAAAGGACAGTAGGCCGCATTTGGACGAATAGACTGCGAGTGGAATTTTCAATAACTTCCATGAATGCGTCTACTGTGTAGAAAAAAGGAGGGGAAAAAAAAGGAACGCCTGACAGAGAGGAAAAAAAATAAATAGAGAAATTCATAGAGCCACGGTGATTCGTTCATCGGTTTTCCTCCCAAAATACACGTACATAAAATGGATGGGAAATGGGCATTATTGTAGCAGACGGTTTGGTCCTAAATTTCAAAGGTTTTGGACATAAACACAGAGAGGCACTTAGTAAAATTTTATGCGGTTTCATCGTCATGGAAAAATACACGAAAAAAAAAGGCAGAAAATGTGACATATATATTTTTCACTCTGGTTCATCGATCAAACCGCTATTTATTCCGCTTTTTCCTTTTTTTATTCACCTTTCTTCACTTTACTTTGTTTCTTGTATATTTTTCTTTTCCGTTGTTTTCTGCCTCATTTCTCTATCTCTGTTCTGCACTTTCTTTTTTTCCTCCTGTTGTCTCCACTTATTTTTTCCATCCCCTCACCCAGAACTTTTTTCTTCCCTCCTCCATTCTCCCACCTCCTCCTACTTCATTCGTGCTTTTCAACGTGCACACACTAGCTACACTCTTAGTAAGTCGATATAAACGACGCGTCGTTACGGCTACTGCTCCTCCACACTACTGTTTCTTCACCCAAGCACTTTTCGAATAAATGACAGATTCGTACGTTTTTTTTTCTCTCTTTCTTTTTACATTTTTTTTCTTCTTCTCTTATATTTCAGCATTATTTCATTCTATCCAATACAACGAAGAGTGAAAAAAAAGGCGAAAAATCCCAACCCAACGAACGAGTAGTCCCAGTGATTGATTTCCATGGTACTTTCTTCTTTTTTTTTTCTCTCCTGTACATCGGAATTTTTCTTCTTTGTTTGTAATCGCATGATTGAACTCTTTTTCTCAGTCACGTTATTTATGAGAGACTGAAGTAGCATGAATCTTTTTTTTAAGGGTTTCCCTCGATAATATCTCAAAAATAGATTCATTACCTCACTGCCTCTGTGTGTGTGTCTGTTATAAATACCGGACTGAATAGCACATCTGCAGTTTAATTTTATCGGTAAAAAGGTGGAGGTCTTTTTCTTCCTGAGCATTGAAAAATGAATGAAAGAATGAAATTCATCATTGAAGTAATGGCTCAGGAAATTGAATAAAAGGTGCAATAAAAATAGTGGGAAAAAAAAAACATTATCACTTCCCTTCAATCACGTAGGAACCGACTTGTTACTTTCTCGGTGGTATGAAGGGGTGTAAAATTGTTTACGGGTTTCTAAGCTCTTGTTGGAAACTTGGGGGAAAAGCATGCACCTAGGGGGAAAGCTTTAAACTCCCGATTCCTGGACATGAAAAATATCAGCACAAGTGCAGGCTCCCGTTCACAGGATCAAATGTGCAGAAAGAGAGGAAGAAAGAGAGAGAGAGATGTAGAGACGTCTCACGGGTATAAATTGTGAGGTCGACCTAAACTACTCTCCTGGCGAACAGTTTTCTGCGGTAGTAATGACTCATTCCAATTTTCTCTGAATTTTTTCGCCTTTTTTTTTCCATCTCATTTCTGTGTTTTTGTCAGTATCCGTATTTTCTGGAGAGTCTAGCTGAAAATACGGACGTATTAGACTTTTCGTACATTTGCTGATGTCACTAATATCTTCAAACGTAATTTTACATGTATTTCGTGTTGGTACTTGTGTTTAAAGGGAAAATCATCTTCCTCTTCGGAAGTTGGAGAAATTTATGTATCTGCAAGTGCACACGAATAAACGCTAATTTACTTGAGACTGCACTCAACGAAAAGTCGCAATTTTTAATGAGGGTACTTTATGTATTTTGCAATTTCAAAGATACTGCTTTTATCGTTTATGGAAGTCGTAGATTTCTCGGAAGAAAGATTAGTGGATCGTTAAAATTATTGAATGCTCCATTTGCAAAATGCTCTCGACGCAGATGGAGAAAAAGCATGAATATAGAGGTGGGGCAAAAATGAATGGGAGTTTTTTTTCAAGGTGTTTCTGTTAGTATTCCTGATCTGCAAAGAAATTGATGAGAATTTACCGTAATCTTCTACAAATATTTTAAAAAAATAGTTGTAAAATGTCTATTGAAATTGCAGTCGACTTTAGTAGCTGTAGTTTGTTTTTAATAAATAATATAACACACAGTCTTATCGGCTCCTTGAAAACATGCCAAAAAAATTGAATAATCACAACAAAATCAAAGAAATTTCGCAGACCTGCAGATAAAAGGGGAATAATGATGTAATAGAGTTCTTCAGCTAATTTGCAGCTCAATTAATAATTAATAAATTAAAAAATATCAAAAAGAGACCGACAGCTGCAATGTCTGCAGGCAAATAAATAATAATTAAGTTAATTAATTATTATTTAATATGTCCAATAATGAAGTTTAATAATTGAATAATTAAGGTGAATGTTAAATAATTCAATAATTGAGTTCAATTAACAAATAAATAAGATTTAAGATTATTTAGAAGAAAAATTGTCATTCCCAGACTCCGCTATATATATAACAATTAGGTTTTTATTTTAGCAGTCTTTCGAAGTTGTGTATGTGATATATTGTGATTTTTTTCAATTCTCCTCATTTTTTTAGGATGACTGTACCGAAAGAAACACGTTAAAAGTGATGAACTTTACAAAAAAAAAAATGAAAAAATTGCTTCACAAAGCAGACATGTTAGAGCTTCTTCTCGAATTTTTTCACATTTTTTCGGAGAGTCCTTCACTTCAGAAAAAAATCCATCATTTTGCCCCATTTTCCCCTATAATCTAAAAAAGAAATAAGTTAATTTTTCAAACTACTCATAAAATTTGAAAATACACACAATAATACGTGACTGAAACACTTTAACCAACACAGCTGGTACTGACATTCTCAAAAATAAATTTTGCGGTTCATTGGCGCGGACGTAATCACTAACTTTTCTTGATTGATCTAAGAAACAATAGGTGCCCATGGGCTACTATTGAGGCATGAGGAAATAATACGAAAACTTTTTGCTGGAAAACGCTGGATAAACCAAGCTCTATATATATATACATATATATATCAAGTTCATAAAGACCAACGGAGAAAAATGAGAACCACATGGATAGAGAGAAGAAGTTGAAGTTGTGGTAGGAGTTTCGTACAGTGCAATTCACTCGGACCGAAAATTGTGCAGGGTTTTCAACGATAGACCCTCACTCGAATAGACATTTAATCGATGATACAAGCTAATCCCAGGACTCAACTATCATGGAGCTTTGAATCTCAATTTACTATTTCATATGAGTTCAGTATTGCAGAACGTTTATTTTCATATACTCGTAACATGAATCCATTGGGTTCTGCTTCATGTTACCAATTCACTCACGTGAAAATTATTAGCAACAGAAGTTGGAAAATATCTGATATCAGGGAATGACTCGATCCCAATTCAGACACAAATTAAAAATACGAGTCTTAATTAAATTTCAAGTTGAATGCACTTAGGATTTATTTTTCGAGACGAAGGATTTCATAAAAAAATTTGAGAAGATGCTACAACATGTCTCCATTATTGTTGAATTTTTTCAAATTTTTTCGTAAATTCCTTCATTAAAAAAAAAATTTCTCAATCTATTTTGCCACTCAGGTCCATTTTGCCCCAGTCTTCACCATTTATTATCTGTTTGTCTGCATTCAGCCTCGAGTGCAGCATCACTATATTTGTTTTAATACATTCACAAGACGATATTCCCCAAGTACGTCTCACGACGCGCTCTCCGTTAAATTGCAAAACTTTCAAATATGCTAATTCCTTGGCCAATCCTAATGTCTCGTTTCTCCACTACCACCACTCGAAACTTTAACCTCATTTCTGTATATATATATGCTATGACTAATTTAACTGGGTGTTCACCTCTCGTACTTAAACAAGTATTTTGGCCTCCACGTTGTCCTGTAAACGTGTTCTCATTAATAACACAGTATTAATGCAGTATCATTATTACATGTGACTTTATTATCTTCTGTCAAAGAAGAATTATTGAGTTTATCAGTGGCTGGTATTTCTGAAAGATTTTCCGTTGATATTGGATGCCATGGAATGTCCATGTACTGTGAAAAGCATCGGTTCCAAGCCCCCTCAGGTCACCGAAAAATTCGATTGTTTGCAACATGCATTGTTCACTGATAAACATCAAAGAATGTCCGAAACATTTCATAAAGCTATCGCTGGGGGCTTTTTACTATGTAACAACTCGTTGCAACGGTTTTTCATAGTTTTTTTTTTTTTTTTTCATTTGCAATGTATGGAAACTGAAAAAGGCAGCAGTAGAGAAAAGAGTAAAATGGTATAAGTTCATTTTTGTAATTCGCTATTTATGATTTATTGGATAAAGGCTCCAGGCAAATGCCCATTGGTATCAAACAATATACATGATGTGTAACATAGTTTAATGCTAAATTGGTGGTTGAGCAACACTAGTTCAAAATAACATTAGTCAATCTGAATAATCTAAATAGTCGTCTAATGTCAACTAAAACGGAATGAAGCTTAATTAATGCGATCGATCCCATTGTCACTAATTGTATCACTGTTCTAAAATCAATTCATGTGATTTCCACCACTGCTACTCTATTATAATTCTTTTGTTTGTAACTCGTAGCCGCTCTCATCTACTTATATTTACATTGTATAATTTCTATAACAGACATAAGTTTTGGTCTTCGCAACCCTGTGATTGGCTTTGGCTGTTGAGTTGATATAATAATAAATAAATAAATAAATGAAAGCTGCAATAAATCTTCGGATATCAACTTTAATTTCATGAGTTAGGATATAAAGAATTTTAATGTCATCACCTTAGTAAGAAAGTGGAATAAGTGCTATGCTTATACAAAGCACTTACGTCACTTTGGTTCTAACGCAACGATATAATTAAATAAATTCATGTCATAGAAATCATCTCCTTTGGACATCAAACCTTTCGTTACTCGCATTTTTCTTAGCATCTCACTTGCACTCAAGCAAACGTCACAAGTTGAGTAGCGTCAAAGTGGCATCACGCTCATAGCGCAAGCACCGAAAGTTTAATTAGTACTTGCTCCGCTAATAGGGAATATAACCATTAAGGAATAGAAGAACGAAAGTTTAAGATACAAGAATACTCTCTTGAGTGAGTGAATGAAAGTTATCTCGATCTGACCTGAAGGCGTCAATCATAGTGACTGACTGATCCGTTAATCCAATAAATGTCCGTCTAATACTGAAAAAATTGAGTTTGTTCCTGGCGGAACACACTGTAGAATACAATTGGAAAAAATAGTGGCGATATGGACAAGTTTTCGAAATTTGAGGGTGTGAGGTTTCTCGGTAGCTTAATGGTAAATAAGGAACAGCCCTGAAAGTAGAAGGTTAGGAGCTTCGATACTCATCCGAAATCGAATCCAATCACCTCCAATTTTTTCGGAAATTTGTGCACTTTAATTAGTGCAATTGATTTAATTCTTTAATCTAATTGATTTATTTAATAATTCAATTTTTATATTTACGCAATAATATGAGATTTCAACTGTTATAACCTGAATAGATTGGAAATTTAAATACTCAAGCATTCTCATGAACTAACACCTATATATGACCGAAATTGCCGTTAAAGTGATGTCACGAAAATAATAATAATAATAAAATACACGATGGATAAAATCAAATAATGTGCAACACACTCAGTTTCCGAGATATTATTTAAAAAAACAGAAGTAGACTCATCCTGTTCATCACCTCTTCTTCACTGATATCATGCACAAATTAATAATCACAAGCGCGAAAAGGCTTCCACCCGAGAGAACTCCGGAAATTAATCCAGAGAACCGACAAACGCTGAAAGTTTGGGATAGAATTATGCAAATAAGTGAGACTCGAGAAGTGTTTATGTGAAATGAGAATTCAGAATCTTTACGCGTGATTGGGACTCGGAGAAATGTAATATGTTCTTCATAGTAAAATGACTGGCATCTTGATTTGTGTCAAAGAACGCCTGAGGTGATTCAGGAAATACGAGACACAAAGGTGATGGAAAGCTAGTTGTCTTCGGTTAATGTAGAATTCACGGAATTATAATGATATGCCGAATGATTCGGAGAATCTCATGCTACAGTAATTTTAATCTCGTGAGCACCAGCTGAGTCTGTCTCTTGAGAAATCGAGATGTTCTCAAGCAGCTCACAGAGATAAACACAGAAAATTGTTGAACGTCCATGTCGAAAGATTTGCGGTAATTCTCGCAGCTCACTGTAACTATGTAGTAGAGCATAATCAATAACTCATTCATGTGTCACCATCTCTCACCCAGTTTTACGCTTGATTATCACACGGTTATTCTAGTGAAATGCTGTATAGTTTAACCGATAATTAATAGACACTGCTATAATACTAATGTTGGTTATTTGAAAGTAAATGAAGTAGCTTTGAAAAATATTGCTTCATTCGCTTTAATCTCTATTAATATTTTTTAATATTATGCATTGGGCTTTTGATTTTTTTTTAAGCAATAAAAATTGCCCTCCTGGTGGAACAATGGCCGATTAAATAATTTGTTTAATTAAATTTTCACACTAATGCAAGAGTCAAGGGTAATACATTTCACCAGTATTTTACAACTTTATTAATTGTTCGATGAAGCTATTCCAATCGGCTACAGGGAATATTGAATTCATTTTCGGACTTTGATATACGCCATTGTCAGTGCCCAAAGGAGCTTTTTAATTCTTTCTCTATTTCTACTATAATTATATTTCATTGATTAAAATTATGATGAACGAGAGAAATTAATGAAATTTTGTTGCATAAAATATTAAATTCCATTTATGCTGTATTGAAGCTATTCAAATATTTCTGTGGAGTCCACTGATGGAGGCTATAAGCGTTTTGAGTTAGTGAGAAAATGAAAATCTGCAATATTCAAATTTTAACAGTTAAACCAAAGTTTCAAAGGGTCTATTTTACTTCCTTGAATTGAAACATGTTAATCCTTACAAATCCCTTCACAAGATTTTACATTCAAGCTGAAAGTTTCAACAGAAAGTCGTAGAAATTTTACTACAATTGAAATAACATTTTCGAGAAATATACGTAACAAAATAAAAAAAAAAAGTTTTTTCATTAATTTTATACGAATGCCTCAAATTTAATTTTAGTTTACAGGGAAATATGTGAATTATTGAAAAGTTTTCCTATTGATAGTAACAAAATTAATGAAACTAATGTGTGGAGAGAGAAGTTCGAAACATCAAGAGATAAAAGAACGGAAGATTTGTAATTAATTAATGGATATTTATTCAGAGCACGTTACATACATCAGTACCTAATTAATTAGGAGCAGAGAAGGAAAAAAAAGAGGGGGGGGGGGTGTTCGATGAAATAGATATCATTGAACCATTCAGTCATCGTCACACACATATAGATATATTCCAGAAAAAAAAGATAAAATTTACGCAAAATTTATCATTTATACAGAAAAAAAGACATCAGAGCATGAGAACAAGATAAAATCCTATAAATATATTTGAAATATCTTCAAAGAATACGAAAGGGACTTGTATTTTTTTTTTCATAAAACGATAAATCCATCAAGACTCAGTCTACAGTGTTAAATAGCCTCTTTTTTTCAGTTCAACAAAAACCAAATCCCATCAATTAATGAGGAATTATCCAAAGATAATAAAATCCAATAATTGGATTATTTCTACGAAAAAAACAATGAGATTATTTTAATATTCTCAACTAATTGGAATATAAAAAAATTGAAAAAAGATTTTCAACATAAATTCCAGTTATGACACTAACGAGATATTTTAATTGGCAAATTTTTGACCCATCTGCCAATTAAAAACGTGAGAGTATTAGTCCTGAAAAGGATTTATTATTCGTGCCCTTCATAAGCCCACTGGATCACGTGTTGAAGTGGACAAACATTCGCAAGATGATAGACAATGGACAGGGACACCCAGTCCACCAAAGATAATTACACGTCTATCTGTCATATTATTATTACGATGCAGGCCATTGTTCTCTAGTATCTACTCAGAACGATACAATGCTCTTCACGTATCTAGCTCACTACGACTATCCAGCATTCTATCTGCAGCCCAACCCGTCCCATTGTTCCAGTTTCATTCTCTTGAGAACTCGCATGTCCTTTTCGACATTCATGGAGATATAGAGAACGCAGTTATTGCAATTTAACGTAAGTCACCAGTGAGAATTGTAGGAACCAGGTGTTGAGAGTCTTGCATCACAACAGCTCCAGTTGCAGCTGAAGATTTTCATGCAGTAGTGAAATTCACTAGTATATTATTTGACAAATGCGGTAAAGTATTTTCTGACGAGTGTGAAGGCTGCAGAAAGAGCGAAAGGACTGTTTCTCAATCAAATCCTTTGGAAAGGCTCCAACGCACGTGTAAAATAGTGTTTTATAGTACAGCGTGCAAAAAGTGCCACTGAGCGCATGCGCATCGTGCCAAAAATGACTACTTTCTACATAGCGTTCGATAATGGTATCGTACCTAACAAGTGCGGTAAAGTATTTTCTGACAAGTGATTCTACAGCATTTTATTGTACAACGTACGAAAAGTGTTACTGAACGCACGCACAAAGTGCTAAAAATGGCTACTTTCTGCATGGCATGCGATAAAGTATCTGAACTAAAATTAATTAATTTAAAGATTTTTATTAACATATATACATAGGTATAGTATTATATTATACAGTAGTCGTTATGATGATGGTAGCGTAGCCACAGCCCAAAGGCTTTTACATACATATAAGCGATTTTTTAAGTTTTATATAAACTTAAGAGTTATGGTAGAGGAGGAGAAGGGGGATAGGGAAAATTTTTTTGATAAAAAACCCTTTATCATTTGAACTAAAAGAGCTTATTCCGGGGCAGCTTATTCAATTTATTTCAATTAAAGCGATATGTCCAAATCAAAATCAGGAGTCAATCCCATCTGTTATTTTTTCTTCTTTTTTTTAATTTTTCTTGCCTATTGACAAGCGTTGCTAGCCTTCCCTTTTTTTCTCTTTTTCATCTGAGTTTCGAAGTTCTATTTTCAAGAAGGGAGAAATGAGGTCGCACTATTAAAAAATTTTCACACACAAAATGGATATACATCATATAATTATATATTCCACATGATATAATGCAAAAATATCCTTTTTCTACTGTTTAATCTCATTTTTTAGCGATAACTCGTTGGTTGTTGTCGATAATTATGCACATTCAACATAAGCCAGACAGAAGCTCCAGTTGCAACTGAAGATTTTGATGCAAAAGTGAATTATTGTAAGAATCCCAACTAGAAGAGCTTATTTCTGAATTTTCAGGTGGAAACACTGTTGTGGCTCGTGATACTGGCAAGTATTAATTAACTCCAGTACATTGCATATATACACGTAGAATCTCCGTGATTCATTAATCTCCCTTATCTTCGACTCGGGGAGAGAGCCGAGGGAAATAATTAACCATTCCAGAGAGAAGTAAAAAAAAAGGCACAGGGAATTAAATGAAAGGAGTTGAATTTCACTTGAAATAATATCAGGCTCATTATAACTGTTGAAAATAATTTGAAAAAAAAAAATAAAAATTCTACCATTATTAAACTCTTGTAGGCAATATTGTGCACCATCTGTTGAGAATCTTTATGCGTACCAAAAACCACGATATTACCCCTGAATACATCGTTAGCTAGTTTCTCTACTGTATACAACTTCTTCCTTTCAAAGATCTTGAGCTTAGAGCTTATTACCATCAATATTACGTGTATGCACGAACTTTCAGAGAACCTAATTGTTCCAATGCACATTGCTTATTCCATCAAACATTATATAAGCACTAAAGCTCTCCCATGTTTATGCACTTTTTTTTTTATTATTTAGCTATACTTATTCCTTTGAACCAATGTAAAATAAACCACAATCGGATTATTCCATTAATTATATATGATTTTCATCAAACGGAATAACGTGCACGAAACAAGAAGATTTATATGAAAATTCTAACACCCAAACGTCAGATAAAATACGATTCATGTTTTTTTTTTTCTTTTGGAGTAAAAATGTTTCAGCTTATCGAAACGTAACTTTTTGACCCACCTTTTCTGTTTTCCATCTCTCTATGTGGCTCAATACCCAACGATATATATCTATGTACAGTGTTGGATCATGAGCGAGACTGGCTGTCTGATATATCCGTCCGTTGACTTTGGATATCGGATTAAACTGTCGCGTTTTGTTTCACTCTTTTTTTTTCTTTTCTTTTCATTCTATCCATTTTTTTTTCCTTTTCCCCACCAAGTTTTATACTTTTTCTTCAATTTTTTTCTTTTTTATTATTCCCTCGTATCGGAGAAATAATCCGTTTTATCATCAGTGTACTCGGTTTTACAGTGATTAACTTTGAAAGTTCAGAGAATACAGATTTCAATATTTGTTATTTTCTTTTAATATTTACAAAGAGCCAGAGCTATATAGTGAATTCAGATGAATGTATGTTTGTGTATTTTTCACTGTGGAGAGGGGGGAGGAATCATGAATTGATGTTACTCGATTTGCCATTCCAGATTGAAAAACCTTTTTTTTAGCCTTTTTTCCAGGTAAGCTGACTACCGAGTAATGCTAAAAATACGAAAACACAAACAAAAACGTACACAGTCTGTTGAAAAAAAAGAAAAAACAAATAAAAGGGAGGGGGGGGGGGTGTATAAAATTGAAATGGCTCTTCCATGTTGCATTCCCTTTTGGCATGTGTAACACTAGACCCAAACTGATTCTACTGGATCAATTCACCAATTGATATATAGAACAACCCAGAGGCTTTTCACATGAAATTGTACATACAGATGAATTTCGTACCTATGATTGTGGGCTAGGCGTCAAATGCAGATTCTACAAGTGTGTTGTACACGTCAGAGAGGCTTTGCCTCTCTCAAAATACTATTCAGTCTATCTATATGTGTATGTGTGTGTCTCTATCTGTACCATGGGTTTTGCTGGCATAATTGAATTAGTGAATGAGCGACAGTGGTCCACATGTGGAATAATGATGACAACATGACTCCCTAACAATTCCAAACGATCAATGCTGATTTTAGAGGATAGAATATTGGGATTGCCCAGTTTCGTCTGTATATAAAGCCAATTATCAACTACTGTCTATACTAAAGCCTTGCAGTGGTTGCTTTCAATTGTACCAGTAAGTACTACTACTACCATCATCATCATCATCATCATCATCATCATCATCATTTGGAATATTGTGTGATGCATCTACTTGCTGAATCATATAGCAATGATACTACAATTCTGAGCTGAATTCCTATGCTAACATACTGGAATACGTGTGCAGTCTTCCTTAGACTCACTCTCCCTCTGCATGGAGCCATATTTCACATTCAGCATATCAAAAGTGTTTTAGCTTGCTGATGATATACATTCACCTGGTAAAAGCTGATAGAAAGAGAGCGAGAGAGGGAGATAGATAGATGAAGTCTTTTCTCACACTGAAGTGAAACAGAGAAAGATGGAAAAACAGCTGACGTCTTGTGCTCGGACTATTCGCCTCACTTTATTATGCAAGCACTTGGCGTGTCCCACATCTTATATATCATACGGAAAAAGGCAGGACAAGATTTACGCAAGATGACGGGGATATGCTTGTATTTTTCTTGTTCTCTATTTTTTTATTCATTTTTTTCTTTTCTATTTTTCTCATTCGTATTTTTCTGACATTCAAATTTAAGGAAAATCAGGAAAATCATTTTGGCACGAACTTTGGAAATTATTATCATATTAAGTTTTTTTTTTCTTTTTTTTTTGTTGAGGGGAAACACCAGTTGGAAGTTATATATCTTCATACAATTGTCACAGCCTGAATTGTAGAGAATAAAAGTATATGGTTAGTGTGTGTGTGTGTATGTGTAAATGTGTATTTCCACGATGTTGAAGATGCAGAATGTCGAGATTTTGAAAGCATTCTCCATGGTGAAAATTCGAGCAGACGAGCAGAGGAGAAGAGAAAAAAAAATCAGCGTTCAACGGTGTGTGAGAAATATGCGGATAGTGTCAAGTGGAACAAGTTTGAAACAGACAGTGAAAAAAGGAAAGAAAATGGGTGAATAAAAAAATTGTGAATACTGTACAGGGTGAGAGAATGCGATGAAATGCAGGGATTATGTAGGCGATTGTAGTGTTAAGATTGAGGGAGGGAGGAGGGGGAGGGAGAGGAGGATTTTTAGATGAGAAAAAATATAAATAAAAGGATAGACTGAATTTTTTACTGTGTGAGGAGGCGTTAAAGTTCAATAAATGACTGACCCAGAAAATAAAACTCTCACGCCTTCTTCACCAGTAACAGCAAATTTATATATATATCTATATATAGAGTTGAGGGAAATAGAGATACATTTATAATCTCACGACATACCACTGTCCGTGCCACGAATAAACTTTTCTGGTTTTCGGGATCTTTTATGAATATTTTGTGTTCGCCGATAAAAACAGCACTGTAGTTGGAATACTGCCCGATTGTCATTCTCTTCAACTACTTGAGATTTTTCAACAATACTACATTCTCCTGTTTATACTGAGACTTATAAAAATTTCCAATATTTTTATCAATATAATGAGATTTCACTGAATGATTCAATTATTTGTTCTCCTCTTTCCTTCCTTTTTTTTTTCGTGGATTTACAAAGAGAGAAAATAAAGTATCCAATTCAATTTCCTTCTGACAAAGTTATTTATGATTTTCTCTCTCTTTTTTTTTTCTTCCTTTTTTTACGTTTTTGTATTTTCTACAGCAATATTATTTCACGTGTAAAAATACTTGTGTCCTACAATCAAACAAAGTATAGAACAAATTCATTTTGTGGAAATGCAGTTGTATGCAACTGTGTTTGTTTTCCAACGTGAGAATAAACAGAGTTTGTGTGTGTGTGAGAGAGAGAAATACTAACCCAAATAAATTTATAATTAATTCAATAAGAAGATGCTTTGTATGTTTTGAGAACAATGTTTCTGCATTCGTATACTGTTATTTCGAAAATTTCGAGTTAGAGTTAAATGAGATATAAATTTTCGTGGTACTAATTGAATTATAACTTTTCTGAGGTAATTGAAATAATGAATTCAACAAATTTGAAATAGGCCAAAAAAAATGAACGAAAATATGCATTGAGAATAATCAATAAAAAAGGGACATTTTTTTGAAATTTAATGCGTTTGATGCAATACAGTCAATTTTGCTAATTACTAATGGATAAATACATTTAAAAGATGAAAATCATAACTTCTTTGAGATAATTAAAATAACGAATTCAATGAAATTAAAATCAATATATATAATAAAAATATTCGTGTTACTGGGTGCGCGTACATAAAACTCAGGAACCATCCCCCATAGTCCCATGGGGTTTATATGGTGTAGTAGCCCTTCACCCCCCATCTATGAAGAAGTTTTCCGTTTTCGGCTACAGGTGTTTGTTTCAGAGATATGGAGGTGAAAGTGGATAAGAAGGTGCCAAATAGTTCTAGAATACTCTAAAATGTTCCAAATCCTTCGAAAATGTTCTAGATTTCTCTAGAATGTTCTAAATTGATTTAGGAAGTTTCAAATTATTCTATACTGTTCTAGAATGTTCTAGATTGTTCCAGAATGTTTTAAATTGTTTTAGAATGTTCCAGAATATTCTAGAATGTTCTAGATTTTTCTAGAAAGTTTTAAATTGATCTAGGAAGTTTTAAATTGCTCTAGACTGTTCTAGAATATTCTAGATTGCTCTGAAATGTTCCAAATCGTTCTAGAATGTTCTAGATTTTTCTAGAATGTTCTAAATTAATCTAAAAAAATTTAAATTGTTCTAGAATGTTCTAGACTGTTCTAGAATGTTGTAGACTGTTCTAGAATATTCTAAAATGTTCTAGATTGTTCTAGAATGTTCCAAACTGTTCTAGAATGTTCTAGATTTTTCTAGAAAGTTTTAAATTGATCTAGGAAGTTTTAAATTGCTCTAGACTGTTCTAGAATATTCTAGATTGCTCTGAAATGTTCCAAATCGTTCTAGAATGTTCTAGATTTTTCTAGAATGTTCTAAATTAATCTAAAAAAATTTAAATTGTTCTAGAATGTTCTAGACTGTTCTAGAATGTTGTAGACTGTTCTAGAATATTCTAAAATGTTCTAGATTGTTCTAGAATGTTCCAAACTGTTCTAGAATGTTCTAGATTTTTCTAGAAAGTTTTAAATTGATCTAGGAAGTTTTAAATTGCTCTAGACTGTTCTAGAATATTCTAGATTGCTCTGAAATGTTCCAAATCGTTCTAGAATGTTCTAGATTTTTCTAGAATGTTCTAAATTAATCTATAAAAAATCTAAATTGTTCTAGAATGTTCTAGACTGTTCTAGAATGTTGTAGACTGTTCTAGAATATTCTAAAATGTTCTAGATTGTTCTAGAATGTTCCAAACTGTTCTAGAATGTTCTAGATTTTTCTAGAAAGTTTTAAATTGATCTAGGAAGTTTTAAATTGCTCTAGAATGTTCTAGACTGTTCTAGAATATTAGAGAATGTTCTAAAATGTTCTAGATTGTTCTAGAATGTTCCAAACTGTTCTAGAATGTTCTAGATTTTTCTAGAAAGTTTTAAATTGCTCTAGAATGTTCTAGACTGTTCTAGAATATTCCAGGAGGGTCGATAATTCTCTAGAATGTTCCAGAAGATTCAAAAATATTTTGGAATGTTTCAAAGAGTTTGATAACATTTTGAGGCGTTCCACAAGGTTTGTGAATTTCCTAAAATATTCCAAAAAATTTGGAAATATTTTAGATTGTTCCAGAAGCTTCGAGAGCATTGAGGAAGTTCCAGAAGCTTTTTTAATTAAGTCCGAAATAAAGTAAAGACAGAACAAAATTCAAAAATCTTCTGTTCCTGAAATTTCCTCAGCTTTCCAAGGAATTTTCAAAAAAATCTCTATCTCAATTTTCTCAATTAGAATGTCCATTTTAGTAAACTTTCCTCGATGAATTATATATAATTATAAGTCAATATAGGAGCTGCTGAAAAGTCTGACCCGAGCGAAGCGAGGGTAGGACCGCTCGTACTTCAATAAAAATGAACAAAAATACACATTCAAAATAATTAATTATCAATAGAAGGGACATTTTTCATAAATTTGATGCGTTTGAAGCAATACAGTTAATTTTGCTAATTACTCATAGATAAATATATTTTTAAAAAATCACAACTTCTTTAGAGTAATTAAAGTAATAAATCCACCGAAATTGAAATTTTCCTTGAAAACAGACATTTTTCATAAATTTAATGTGTTTGAAGCAAAACAGTTAATTTTGCTAATTACTAGTAGATAAATGTATTTTTAAAAGAGAAAATAAAATGACTAATTATCACAAAAGCTTTTGCATTCACTTTTTTCAGAAAAAATCTAATAAAAACGTATATATTCGTACTTTATCATATTAAACGTATATATTCGCTCGTAATCGAAGTAATCTCGTTTCAGAAAAGTTAGTTTTTGCGGTTAGCCGAACGATATAATAATTCAACGCCAGTTTTCTGAACAAAAATAGAAGATGGAGAACTGACCATCTCCTGGGGCACTATATCAATTTTATCCAGACAGGCGAACAGCCGTCTGTGGTTCTTGGGCCCTGACCTCCACAGGACCTCATATAGGTTCACATCTCCCCCCGGTCCTGCACTCTACTCTGTATCCTTGAAAAATTCTATTTCCATCGACATCAAGGCCGTTTTTAATCACGTCTCTGCATTATTTATCTTCTCCCAACTGAGACCACTCCAATTCTCATGTAATTGAGCCAATGGTCCGAATCACAGCAAACATATTTTCAGAAAATACTGGAGAATCTCGAACACAATTGAATGCTCATTGTAATGAGAGTCCTGGAGTAGAAAGCTCTATCGTCTGCACGAAAAGTTTCACACTCAATCCTTTTTACTTATTTTTCTTCTTCCTATTCTCTTCTATTTTCTCCTTTTTTCTTCGATTTTTTTTTCCTTTTTTTTTATTTTCTTCGACTTTTTCCCTTTTTTTTTTATTTATTTTCTTCGATTTTTTTTCCTTTTTTTTTCGTCTTATTTTCCATCAGATGTTCTTTTTCTCCTTTATTGAGAGCACGAAGGAGCTTTCTCTTCAATGGCCACAACGACCAATGTTCTGGAGAGGCAATGGTGGGCGAAACTTTAATGGTACTCCGAAAACTTTGTCAGGGGTCAGGATTCGCACTACCCCCATTTCTACCTCAGTCCTTTCTGAAAATCCGAATGATTTTACCTAGCACCGGTAAGCCCCGTAGTAATCCTCCTGCGAATTTCATTTTCCACGTGTATTGTCAAATAGAAACGACTTAACAGGTAACCATTTGAGTATTACAATGTGATTGTCTGTGAATTATTGATTAATTTTTATGGGGATTGTGAATATTCAGTTCCCTAGTGTCTAGTGTGTTCGATAGTTTTTTGTCACTTTGTGAATAAATTAAGGGAGATTCCGGGGAAATTAATTTTGAACTTTTTTCCGAAATGAAGGACTTTATTTGTAAAAAATCTGAAGAAAATTGAGAAGATGCTCTAACATGTCTATATTGAGGAAAAAATTGAATAAAGGCAGTTGAAATAAAAGATAAATTTTTCCAATTTTTGGATTTTTTTTGAATTTCGTAGATTTTTTATGGTAATGAAATTCGCAAAAATTTCACAATTTCTTGGTTTTTCTTTGAACAAGTGAATTATTATAAAAAACAACATTTAAAAAATTTACACTAACAGTTTTTTGTATTTTTTAAATGTGCATATTTTTCAATTCTTTTAAAATAATTTATTTGTTGAGAAAAACAAACGTCTAAAAATTGTCAAATGCCTGCTATTTTCAGTGGCATGAATTTTCCTAAAATTTGAGTAATTTTCCATTTTTTTTCGTAGAGGACTTCATTTAAAAAAAAAATTCTTGACTCATCTAACTTTAATTAAGTTGCTATCAATTAATTAAAATATAACTGAACAGACCAAAATCATTATGCCACGATGACTTCAATTCAAAAGCCATTCACTCCATTATTTACCCCTGATGGACAGATAAGTGATACCAACCAATTGTCCTTCCCTGCAGTAGTTCAGGTCCCCCATTTGTCAGCCTGCCTGATGAGCGTCTGCGCAATTCTATGTGGATTAGTTTACAATTACGAGAGAGAATTGAGGCCAATATCCCTAATACCCCCAATACATATATATTGTTGTAAAAATGCATTTCTATCTCAAGTAGTAAAATCAATGATTGATTATAATAGTAATAACGGAATAAAAGAAAGAAAAAAAGAGGAAAAAATTGAACAACAAGCATTCCAATTACTTTGCAGAGCGGTAATCCTGAAGACGGTAATTCAACGAGAAAGTGGATTTTTATCCATTTTCCAGGCTCCACTACTGCTGATCTCATATTGGATCTGGATACTTTTCTTTTTCATTTCATTTTTCTTTTTCTCTCATCTTCATTCCCCTCCCATTTTTCCTTCTCTCTTTTTGTCCTCTTAATCAACAAATTTATTCCAGAAAATTTGAAAATTTTATTCACCAGCGATACAAGTAGACACCGGAGTAAAATGAATTCTTGAATAATTCAATATTAAAGTGAAATTAAAATTTGTATAAAAATAGATTTTCCCTTCACTTCATGTTTCACTAAAAAAAAAATGATAAAAAATTATTTTTCAATACAACTCCATAGAGCTGGAGAAATTAAGTTTGTATGAAATTTTCTATTTTTATCCTACGGCTGTACAATGTACCCACAGAAAAACTATCAAACTATGTCCACCAACTGGCTCTGCAGCCGCACAATCCGTTTAATCCCTTTGTGCATGTCGAACATACTCGCTGGAGAATAAAAAAAAGTTAAAAAACAAAAAAAAAGAGAAGAAAGAACCAAAAAAAAACGTATAAAAAAATAAACGCCACAAAAAAAATGCACGTAGCTTTGAAAAAAAAAACCCGGGAAAAATAACAAGAATTTCCCTGCATAAAGCATACTTACAAATGCCCGAGTGTCTGAGTACCGGAAAAAACTAAGAATTGACGTAGAATACACCGCAAAACATTCAAGAGAACCGTATTACGCTCTCCCCCAATGAAAAAAAAAAACCAGCATAAAAAAAAACTAGTGCGATAAATAAAGAGGGGCAAAAAAAAATGTGTAAGCAGACTCTCCCGAAACGTTAAAAAGAGTATCAAATAAACTGGAACGAGTGTCAATTCACGCTACAGTTGCAGTTGCGGTAAAAGCAATGGGTCTCTCATACAGCCATATAAACTACTTAACAGGGCATCTCAGTATCGCTCATAGGCAGCCAACTGGAGTGAAGCTCCTGGCGACGCAAGAAGTAGTTATACACCGAGATAATAAAAGGGGAGAGAAAAAGAGAGAGAGAGAGAGAGGAAAAAAAAGAAGTGATAGCGAGAAGAAAGCGTTTCGGTACTATTAGAGATCCCCCCCCCCCCCCTGTGCTTGTTACCAAGTGGTTTTTCTCCTTTTTTCCCCCCTTCGCCTGTGTTTGTATAGAGTAAACCTCCTTATAACCTACCTACATTCCCGTTTCCTTTGGCATCGTGCTCCTCTCTCATTGACCTTATCTCTCCCCTCATACAACCCTCCCCCCCCCCTCCCCTTTTGCTTCCCTGTATTCTTGACTTGTTTTTACCTCGTTTTCCGAATCACTAACAGTTAATTGCCTCACTGGGATAATCCAAGCTAGCGGTGCGAACGATGAAACCCCAAGTGGTAACCCACCATCACCATCAGACCCAGTTTTCCAGTGGATACGTGTCTCCTCCCTCCTCCTCCCCCTTTCTCTTACCCATCTTCATGCAACTCTCTCTTACAAACACAAACAAACAAACATACACACACACATACACACATTTGCATTATCCCTCTCCCCTCCCCCTCTTTTTCTGCGCTATATACGACAGAGTATAGTACAAATGGCTGCGGCAGGTTAACCTGGCTGTGTGCACCAATGAAACACGCGGTTGCAGTGCTTTTCAACGCTGCGAAAATTCAGTTCAAACTGTGACGCCTGATGACCAACAAATACAGTAGCCAACTCTTCCTCATTTGTCGAAAATCGTATCGAGTTAAAATCCTATCTACTATTTTTGAATGTATGTATCCAAAACACACACACAGTACACTGTAGAGATGTGAAATTACTGTCATTTTTTGGATGTGTCAGGTCAATCGTAGAATGACAGTTTCCTGACCATTGAGAGACATGACCTGTAGTTCCTGTTGGAAACTTTATGATGGAAAATCATCTATATACATGGAAACTGACGGTAATTTTTTGTTTTAGTCACTTTTTCGGTCATTTTTGTCTAACTTTTCTTTTTTTTTTGAAATGCATGAAGCTTCAGAAGGAAAGAAAAATATCGAGCATTACATTTCAATGAAATTTGTCTTGCAAGATTTGGTCAGTTTATTTCTGACAACGATTGTTTTTTTTTAACATGTTTATTACAGCCAGCATTTACAGCCAACATGAAAATTTTTAAGCAAATATTATGGAAAACTCTCGAAATTAAGAGACATATTGGCGGCAGATTGTTTTTGATGATTCCATTGAAAAAGAGAGGAAATTTTAGACGGGAATCAAGTTCCGGAATTGATTTTTTCGAATTTTCGGCGATTTGAACTTTTTTGAGCATTTTGGAGGGGTAAACCCTTCCTTTTTTTGAAAATTTTCAAATTTTTGAGGATATCTCCAGTTCTATTCATCGTAGCACAAAAATTCCGACGGTAGGTAAAAGGTGAGATCATTTGCCATTGATTCATCGAGTTTTCAATCCAAAAATATCGATTCTTAAAATATTTATGGGTGTTTTAGTGTAACAGTTTCGTGAAACAGTTTTTGGTCTATAACTCTCCCAAAAATTGATATTTTTCAATGAAAAACCCCATAAATCGATGGGGAATGAGCTCACCTTTAATTTGAGACCAACTACGAATTGCTGCGACTAATAGAACCAGAGATATTCGCAAAAAACTGAAAATTTTCAAAAAAAGAAAGGCTTACCCCTCAAAAATGCCGGAAAATATCGAATTTTCGAAAAAATCGAAAAAATACATCTGACAATTGTTTTCCGGCTAAAATTTTCTCAGCTTCTCAATAGAATCATCAAAAAGAGTCCATCTCTAACCATTTCATTATAGTGTCTATTTTGCCCCACTCTCCCCTATACTTTTTATTTTTTTTTAATTTTTTTTTAAATTTTCAACACTATTGACACTATGTACATTGGAGACTAGGGTTTTCTTAGGTATCTCCTAGCCACCAGTATCTCTTTTTGTTACGGAATGTAAACTTTTGATCCCTTAAGGGGATTCTGACGAAAACCGTCAGTCATACAGTTTCGGTGAGTCACGTGTAAGTTACCGGCAAAATGATGGAAAACTTACCGGTCAGTTTTTAGTTTCACATCACTTGCCCACCATCATGCCCCCCCCCCCTCCCCCTGGTCATCGAACTTGGTTCACAGCTGTTTTATACATTTCATCATGCACAGACTGGTGTCCATGGCTGTTATATCCTCTCTCAATCCATTCTAATAAAACTCAACGTTCAACCGACTACCGGGATTTATTGCATTTATGCATCAGGCAGGCGGCAATGATTTTTTTTCTTGCTCGCTTTTTTACTCTTTTTTTTATCTTTGAATATGTTTCAGTTAAAATATTCGTTGGATTTTTCGATTTTAAAGGTGGGCGGGAGGTTTATGGGGTGGGGGGAATGGGGATCTAACGGCTATTGAATGTCTCTAAAAGCCCGTGCATCAGAAGGATACATATATATTAAAAGGACCCTTTTTTATTTAACCCACACGATTGACGATCCGAGTGACGTGAAAGAATCGTTTTTTTTTTTTTTTTCAATGTTTTCCCCTTTTTATTTTCACCTTTTCTTTTGAATCCACTGATACCGCCTACTAAAAGAAATGTCAGACCTGTGATTTATGAAATTTTACATAAAATATGATAAAAGCCCGCATGGAGGACATACTAGAGCCTGAAATTTTTGAGATATTAATATTTTCAGGTTTTCTTTTTTCTTCTTCTTTTTCTTCGCTCTTTCCGCTCTCTTTCTTTTTCTCCCTTCTTTATCTTTCTTTCTGGTCGAGAACACAGAAAGCAAAAAATTGAAGTTAATTAAATTTTTTTTTTTTCAAACTACACCACAGAACATTTATCAACACACCCGGTCGTAAGGGTATTGCCGTGTGTGCAAGGTGGAATGAGAGGAAGTCTCCTCAAAACTTCGTAGCCTTTACCAGCAGCAGCCATGGTGAAATAGTTTTTCGATTGTTACTTTTTTTTCGAGTATTGCTAAAAAAAAAACGAGTTCCACCAAACTTGACTCAATAGCTCTCAATTTATAGAACTTCATTACTTCCTGGCATTTGTGCAGTTGTATTTAATTCAATTTTTCCAAGTCTATAATCTCAATAGCCAAAGGCATGTACTCCTCTTTTTTTTTTTCTTTTATTATTTATTTTTCAATGAAGTGAGATGATAAGATTACGATTGAATAAAAATCTCAAAGTTTATTCAATTTCTCTTGTAATCCAAGAACTTTCCAATTCACTACTCCCATTTCTTCTCTTTTTTTTTTTTTCATTGACTTTTTTCTCTCCTTTTTTTTCCCTACTTTCTTCAAATTCTCTTTCCACCATCTTTATTTGCCTCTACCAGTGACTAGATTTGTATATCCTCGAGTTCTCACGAAAAGTCAGTGAGTGAAAAACGAAAAAAAAAAATATCTAGTGAGGGTAAACCAGAAACTCCAGCTATTCTACTTCGTATTCTTCCTTTTTTTCCTCTTCTTTCCCCCTCCCTTCTTTCCTCATCCTTTTCTTTTTTACCAATACTCACTCACTGATGAGATTCAACTACGACATGAGAATCTGCCCTTTACCTCTTTTCCAACCATAGAAGTAATTTTTTTCCTTCCAAAGATTTTTCCACATATTTCCGGATTTTTACTGGAAAAATTTGCAGGTCTGAGGTGACACAAGCTGAACGGTAACGTCTCTATATATATTATTTGATATTCGTCATGTATATTTTGTCACGTATTTGCTTCAAATGTCACACAGAGAGCGAAGTGAAGGGAAAATTTCTACTGCCATCGACTGAAGAGTTTATTTGTACACAGGAAATTTTTTTTTTTTTCATGCTCATATTTTTTTCCCCCATATTTTTGAATGTAAAAAGTGAAGTGACGTGATAATATTCGAAATTGTCAATTGGAGGATCTCTTCAATCATTCCAGCATTGAATTCTCCAATTATGGAGTAACAATTTTAATTGATTACGTAATTCCCAATAACTCAAACTCATCACTGCGCATTATGCTAATTGAATTATTCCAGTTTCCCTTTTTTTTATGCGCAAAAAAATTTTTTCGTCCTTCTCACCACTGAAATATTTTAAAAAATGGCTTAAAAGTATTTAGAGAAGAGAAAAAAAAAGGATAAAATAAACTTTCAGTATTTCCTTCCTTGAGAATTCGCTAGACGTCGTTGAGAGAGTGTCGTGACATTAAAAAAACATGGAATTCATAAAATCCAGTGTGGTTTACAACTCATGAATATGAAATACCGTGAGGGACACAATTAGCAGGTATATCCCATGGAATGTCGCATTAATTCCGTTTGCACTGTATCCCAAGAATCTTAATCACATTTCCTGTCATTACAATATTCTTTTACCCTCGCTCCTTTTTTCCCCACAAGTTTGATAGATAATTTTTCAAATAAATCATGAATTTAATCAAAAATTCATCAATTACTTGCATTAAATTGCTAATTGAACGTTTCTAGGAATGCGATATCATTAACGACTGGGTTAAATCGCTCGTAGCTAAATGCGTTATATTCTATACTGAGAAGCAAAAAAAAGCAGTAAAAACTATGAAATATTGATGCCATTGGTACTCAGAAAATATTGTTTTTTAATAATTTAAAAAATTGTTGAAATTATTGAATTCTGTTCATTAAAAGAATGAATCAGTTTCAATTTTTAAAAAATCAGTTAATTGAACAATTTCTCCAATCACTGAAAACAAATGTTTGCTAAGAACCAATGCCCTGAATATTTGATAGGTTTCACCACTTTTTTTTAATTTTTCTGTGTACTGAAATCAATCAGTGTGAATATTGTGATTTTTCTGTCTTTTTTTAAGGCTACCACTGTGTTTTTCACTAAGCTATTGACACAATTGTCACCAATATTTTGTTAAACAATCAAATATGTATATATATATAGGGGAGACCGAAGCAAAATGGGTCTGCGCCTCGAAAAGTGATTGGGGATTTTTTTTAATAGTGAAGGAGTCCACAAAAAATTTTAAGAAAATTCACCAACAATTTTCACCTATTGGAGCGTGTTCTCAATTTTTTTCGGATTTTTCCATCAAGTCCTTCACTCTGAAAAAAATCCTGAATCATAATCACTCTTGAGTCCCTTTTTGCCCCCCTTTCTAATAATAAATAAATAAATTACCATAGGCAGCTCGCATGTCAATCATCAGCAAGCCAAGTACAATCGAGATAATCATGATTTTATCATTAATAAAATCAAGTCTTGCAAATGCAGTATCAACAATCACCACCCGGGAGTAAACCATTGACACTATAACTGTCAGCCAAGTGTCTCGTTACACCCGGGCACAAAAAACACACAGTAGAAAAAAAAAACAAAACACTTGTTATAATCACTGCAAGTTATCCACCGAAAAAACTCAGCATTTGTGGGCCCATATAAATGCAATGGGATTATAGCACAAAAAACATTGATCACAACACGCGATAAAAACACGCATTTTACTCACTGGCATCGTCACATTATATTTATTTGTTTCAAACATTATTGAATTACTTATAAAATTGGAGAAAAAAAAAGGGACATTAAAATTAAATTAAATTTAATTGCCAATTTTTTTTCTGTTAGTATAAAATAATTATTTGATGCAAATAAATAGAAGGAGTTTTTTTTTATATAAAAAAAAACACGATTTTTTTTCCTTTTTTTTTTCTCTCGATTTCCAATTGAGATATTCCTCGGGTGAAGGAAGAAATTTGGAAAAACTTTGTTTGCCACAGAGCGATCGGATGACGTGCCGCGCGCCAAATGACTCTGCGGAGGCTTGTTCTCGTAACTACGACGCCTGCGTACAGATTCAACTGCGTGGGATAGGCGAGAGACATACAGGACCGAGAAGGGATGAAACCGAAGTTTTTATAGTGTAGTTGTGGCGCAGGGCAAACTGTTCTGTCAGTATGTTAGAAGGATATGAAAAAAAAGGGGGGGAGGGGTGAAATAGAAAAAAATCAAATGGGTTACTACTACTTGGCAAGGTCACGCACCAATCCCGATCAAACAACTAAATTCTTTGGGATCAAATAAACCGAGGCTTTTCAAGTCCATTGGGCTTCTGGTGAAACATTGAATTGGTGGAATTTGGGGGTTTTGGTATAAATTTGTTGAATTACATGGAATGGGATAGTTTTTTTTGTTCTATAGAAGAAGGGGTAATTCATAATGGAGAACATGGGCGAGAATTTTTTTTGGGGATTTTTTTTTTGAATATTTGACTTCTTTTCAATAACAATTGAAGAAGAAAGTCTTTTTTTTTTCAGTTTTTCCTATTTCGAGAATTCATTTTAGGAATTCCTCCACAACAGCCTCATAAAATCTTATCAAATTGTACTCGAATATATGTGAAAACCTATGAGCTAAGACTATATATATATACCGTCGATTGCTTACTGCATATAGGAAAGGATGGGGCAAAATGTACCTTTAGAGCAACATGATTCATGAGTTTTTTTTGGGAATGAAAAAAAATTGTAAAAAAATCTGCAGAATTTTGGGAAAATGCCCCAATATGTGAGAATTTTTAGTGAATTTTCTGAAATCATTTCAGGTCGGATAGTCTCTGAGCAATCGTTGGCACCGAAAAAAAGGGGAAAAAAAAGTTTCGAGAAAAACGCGTTTAAAGTTTGGACATTCCCTATTTTAGAATGAGAGTGAGTCTCAGAAATTGGCTGTATTTACAAGAGCTTTGAGGTTTGGCCTACGTCATGAAGTTTTTCGGATTCTAGACATATTAAAGTAACTTTTAAAGCAAAAAAATTCATTTTTTGAAGGTTCTACATGGTTGCCCTCCCCCCCCTCTTAAGGTAATTCCAGTAGTTTGGGCAATCTATTTTCTCTTTTCGATTTTGATCCCTTTCGATAGAATAGCATGAGGAGATTTTTTCAAAATTTAGTTTATCCCATATTACCTGAAAAATAAGGCCGAAATTATTTCTTGAAAATAATTGAATTAACATTGAAACTCCATAAGCGAGGTTCAGTTATATGTTTTTTGTTCATCAGAATGTCTATTAATTTTTGAAATCATGAAAAATGCATGTTACTGGACATATAAGGACGATTAATGCAATTAATTACATGAAAAAATCAAATATTGGTATTTGAAATCCGAGAATCCTCCAATCCCAGTCCTACATACTGGGACATAGTGAGTCAAATGCGGAACAATATTGCATATTCATAATATTATCTAAAAACAATTTATCATCTTAGACATCGTTCAAGTATCGGTAAAATGTTGAAAGATCGAGATAGTTATAGTAATTATAATAACTAAAAGGAAGAAAAATGAAAATCGATCGTTTGAACCTGCCACTAGGATTACCTTAAATGGAATAATAAAAAAAAAAAATTAATTTTCCTCCATCTTAATAGAAATTTACACTCAACTCAAATTCTCTTCATCCATGAGAATGTGTGAACATTATGAAATGGGATACATTTCTTCCTGCACTTTAAAGACTCAATTTTCCAAGATTTTACAGCTAAAACCACTAAAATCAACGTGATCTACTCATTGAATAGCCTCGGGCAGTTTTTACCACAAAAAGCGCATCTCTCTACTCAACTACTCACACACCACTATGACCTCAATGAGGGAAAATTAAATAACAAGGTTAAATCAAATTTCATGGGCTGAAAGAGGGTTCAAAAGTGATATTAGTCAAGGTCGTAAGTCAACAGTAAATGACCAACCACTAGGGAGAAGCGGTAAAGTGCACTATGCAGATAAATATTATACTTGGAAGTTCTTTTTTTTTGTTTGTTAATTTACTGAGTGATGAGTAAATTTTATGGTTCAGGTGATGAAGATTGCATTTCAAGGTATTATTAGAATTAAGTGATAGTAAATATCATATGAAAAATTGCAAATGAATTTTATTTGTTCGAAAAAAAATTCAGGGTACGTGAATTGGAATGAAACCGATAATTAAAAAAATTCTAGTAAAATTTTACGAATATTTGTGTTGGAAATGAAATGATGGAATATGAAGCAGAAGCGTAATTCCATTAATTACTCAATATCTCAGGTTACAATCATCCCAACGCATTTAATTCAACGTTAATTGAAAGCTGAAACCCTTTCTCATTGATTTCGCTCTGAAAATGCGCTGAAACGGATTTTCCATAAATCGACGTCTTTCTCGATTGTCGGAGGAAATTGATTTAATTTAAGGGTGATTGGGAGGTATCGTTAAAAAAAAAGTTAAATTTCTGTATAAAATCGTTGTGAACAATCTACACAAGATGAAATCCTCAAATCTGATTCAGTGAATCTGTGAAGAATGTAATGAGGAATACAATAAGCCATAAAATCAAAAAATTGATTGAAAATTCGAAGATTTTTATCATTTTTTACATTCTTTTAAATCTTGATAATTCGGAAGAAATGTAAGAAAAATTAGAAAAATTTTTATTTCCAATCAATTTTTTGGTTCTAACTCTTATTTTATTCTTCATTGCATTCTTTACAGATTCACTGAATCAGATTTGCGAATTTCATCTTCTATAAATTGTTTTAACGATTTTACACAAAAATTTGACTTTTTTCAATTGTACCTCTTAATTATTCTTGAGGGTAATTAACGTAAAATTGATGAAAATGATCATCAGAATTCAAAATATCGATAAAGAACTGTAAAATTCCATTTTCCATTAAAAAAAAATCCATTTATGAGTGAATAATTAAAAATCAGATTGAAGTTTATTATTTTTTTTCTCTTTTCCCAACAAAATTATTCTTAAAAAAAGTTATGGAGCTCGCCCTTATTTTATAAAATAATTTCCGACTTTAAACAGGTAAAATATTTCATAACTTTCAATAAACGTCGATTTTTCCCCCCGAGGTAATTACATTTCCTCATTATTCCATTGAAACTTCACATATTCCCCATAATATGAATAGATTTACATAAAGAAAAGAAGTAAAAAAAATTGAATGACGGACGTTGTTTGAGAAGAGTTAAGCGGATATAAAAGACAATTTTCTACAGCAATCGAGTTTCTCCAATGCTCCACAGAGTTTTGATGTCTAAGAAAATTGGGTTACTCACGTTGTACCAAGTAAAACTTTTTTTTCGTGGTTATATTTTTGAAGTCACGAGAAAAGTAAGTCATGTGGTAGAAGAAAATTTCCAACGCTACTAACGAAATTCTTTTTCTCCCTCTTCTCTCAATTTTTCTCCTCAGGTTCTTTAGAAACACCCGTTAGTTATCAGGGATAGCTTTTCATCAAATTGAATGGCCAATGAAAAAAAAAAAAAAAAAGAAACTAATGGAAATTATTTTTCCAATGAAATCAGCTTTTTCCAGAGTCTCCATGAAAGTTGAAAATATATTTCACATCAAATTTCACAAATTAATGAAATTGGAAGGAAGAAAAAAATTTCAGTTCCATGGAAAATGATGAAATTGATGGATTTCATATGATTTTGAAATCTGATATTAATTAAAATTTGAATTCACCAAAATTCTCGAAAACTCGAAATTTGCAGATTTCTGGTTAAATCACTAATTGTTTGAGATAAAATGATTTTTTATAGTCGTGAAATGATTTCATGAAGCCTTTCCATTTCAATACATACCAAAAAAGGGTAAAATGAAAAAAAAACAGATGAATAAATAACAAATCAAAAATGAAAAACAATAAAATTATATTGCAACAGAGTTTTAGCAAAAAATGTTATTCGACGATTTTTTTTTTGTAAATTCCTAATCACATTGATCTTTACGTCTCCACTTGTTTATTTTTTTTTATTCACTTGTTTATTGATGTGAATATAATTCTATTGCTGTACAATGGCTTTTCTTAAAAAAAACAACTAAAAAAAAATGATTTTTAATGTTTCAAGTGGCAAAGAAAGATTGCCGGAGTTGAATTTCACAGAATTTTCAAAAAAAAAATTGGAAAAATGTGTAATTTACGAAAAATCTCGAAAAGTCTCGAAATTTCCAAATTTCTGGTTAAATCGTTAATTGTTTGAGATGAAATGATTCCCTCCCCCCCCCCCTCTATGAGTCTCCTGGACATTCCCCTGAAATCGTGGACCAGTGAAAGAGGCGCCGAAATGGGCAGACAGAATAGGATAGAATAAAGAATGATAGAAAAATGAAGGAAAAAAAGAGAGGTGGAGAAGAGGATAGGATAGGTACTGAGGGACAGAGAAATAGTACAGGAATAAAGAGAAGAGGGCTAGAGGATTGGCGAGCGCTAACGAGTTGGCGCTGTCTGAAAAATGGGTCACTTGCCGACATGCTATTACCAGATTACTCGTCGTAAGGCCAACGTAATGGAGTACTCCAACACTGCCAGGGATATACTCGAGATACTGAGGAAAGAAGCGAGAGAAACTCAAGTATTTACGAATCACTGGAAAAAAGCCTCAAAAACACTTGTTTTTTTTTAAAAACGTATTTAATTCAAACACTGAACGTGTATGATTTGTTTAATGAGGCTATTTTATTACCTGTTTGACAATAATTCTCCAGCTCTTTGGGGGTTTCGTTTAATTATTTCGAATCTTCGTTTGATCTTTTTCTATGATTACACGCTTTTCAGCTCAATGATAAAATGAATGTAATGAAAGAAAGAAAAATTAATATTTTTGCTTTGATCATTTGCTGGAGAGTTTCAGAGACTGAAAATTTCATTAGTTTCTCCGGGGGTTGACAGGTGACAAGCAGCTCTTCTGAAGTAATCCAATGTTATTAATTTCAATTATGTAAAGCTTTGCAGAGTTTTTTTTATTCTATTTTTTTTTTTTTTGTCATTTTTTCATTCATTTTTTCTTTCATTTAAGTCAATTGTTGAGTTTTATTAATGCGAAAGAAAAAACAATTTAATTGACGATTCATTTACATAAGTACGGGAGGTAATTAAGAGTCGACGATGAATAATAATGAGATGATAATAAAAAAAAAGGCGATAAAAAATATGTGTCTCTTTACGAAACTTTATTATGTTTATCATCTCAGAAATTTATTGGATTTCCCTTTTTATAAGAATATTCAATTTTCTTCCTCTTGCAATGTCATTTCTCAACGAATTATTACTTATCACCTCATTCTACTTGGTTGAAGAATTTACCGATATATTTTTATGTTCATTGGTAGAATAAAAAGGAGAATGTATACATTTTTTTCTTCACGTTCTTTCCCCATCCCACCCCCCACCCTTTGTTTTCTTTTTTTTTTTTGTATTTCTTTGTTTCTCTTTCTCGCATTCTCAAACAGCTTTGCCTCCTCTGAGACAGTGACGCACCAAGAGGAATAAGAATATTCTATGTAGTCATGAGAAAAGTTTTTTTTTTATGCTCAGGATGAAGAGTTTTATATACATAAATAGAGTGACTGTAGGTCTTTATGATATGCTATGTGTGTGAAGTAGATTCCCAACTGAGGAAAAACAAGGGGCAACTGTGAAGATAAAAAAGAAAAAGATGAAAGAGGTGGGTTAAATAAAAAAGAAGAAAAAAATGAAAATGAGAAGAAAAAAAATAGATACAAAAAACGTATCTCAACAACTAACTATCTCGGTGAGCTCGTGAAGCCTCAATCCAACGAAGTAAAAGGCTGAAGTTTCACTGACTAAAACTTTAGCATCGATAGACTCTTTCTTTCTTCGCACAGCTTCATTCAAAAACTCTTTTCTATTCCCCTCACCTATCTCTTTCTTTCTCTCTTATCCATCCATTTACTCAGGTTCTTGGATGCATATGGAATGAACTCACTTACCATAGTTTTCTCGAGTGTGAGGTATCTCATAGTCTACTCAGTGCAACTGTAGAATCCGTAATCTCCAGAGGATATTTCTAATTTATTCATGCTGAGAAAGATGTGGAGAAAAAAAAATTAATTTTCTATCTTCAACAGAGTCATTAAAAAGTCTGATTAAATTATTCTAATCCATTATTAATTAAAAAAAAAATCTAATTCATTCGGAGATGTAAAAAAGATTACCACGAATTGTTTCCTCTTTTTTCCCTTTTTTCTGGAGTTAGGGAGAATCCAACAGACGCTAATTCTCTCTCCAGAAGTGCAGTGGAACGTCTGATGATTGTGCAGACGCCTGATTTTTGGAAAAGTGGTTGTGAACCAGTCTTCGGTAATTCAGTGGTGCACGTGGTAAATGGTCAGACGCGCCTGTTTTATCGGCAGAAGTGAAAAGAGAAGTTATCGTCAGACGTGAAGCAACAGAAATTCTGCAATATTTGCCATTGGCAAATTTTTATTATCCAATGTCGAGCAGATGAAGAGCATCAACGAAGGAAATAAGAGATTCCCTTCTTAATTATCCAATTTAGAGGGATAAAATTTTTTGAATGAATAATTGCTCTTCAACTAGTATCCAAGAAAACTTCAGTACACTGAGAAAAAAATAGTGGTAAAAACAATAAAGTATTGATGCCATTGATATTTAGCCAATATTTTTTTTTTGAAATAGTTAAAAAATTAGTGAATTTACTGAATTTAATTAATTCAAGCAGATCAACTAGTGCAATTACATAAATTCACTAGATTCAACAGTTTTCTCTAATTATACCAGAAAAATATTTGCTGAGTACCAATGGCATCAATGTTTGATTGTTTTGATCACTATGTTTTTCTCAGTGTACAGTTGCTAACATAAAGCTACAGTGTTTTTGCAAAACTGTTGAAAAATTTCCACCAGTATTCAATTAAAATAACATGATACAAACAACGAAATTGTCACAAGTAGCGTGTAATTATTAAACAAGCACTCATTAACCACAATACTATTCGAGGCATGAAATTATGCATAGCATACTATGCCTTCAAAAAGACTAATTTCAATGGCTCTCTAATAATATTTTTTTTCCTTAACTGAGCTTATTTGTGAATCTATTTGTAAATGCTGTTACAAATAGATGTTATTATAACAAGTGAACTTTAAAAAAAGAAACTCGAGTACAGTTAGCTTTATTATAAGCGTTATTTTTTTATAAGGGGCAAAGATGATATTTTCCCTCCATCTTCCTGCAATTTCTCATTATTTCTGCCCGGCAGTTTATTATATCGGGAAAATCTGGACAAAATGGACTCACAAGGTGAGATAATTCGATATTTTTTTTAAGAACGGCGGATTTCATAAAAAATCTGAAAAAATTGACCAAAAATACAGACATGTTGAAGCATTTTCTCAATTTTTTTCAGATTTTTGTCATAAAATCATCTCACGCATATGATAAATGATTGCAATCCCCTCATAATTATGCTGAATATATTCAATTTCTCGAGAATTCATGTAACACAAAGTTTAACACAAAGTTACACACTGCACATTATTATAAAGTTTCGTATCCTCCATTAAAATTACTTTGTACACAGAACGACGCATCCCTAATTGGTCAACTTGAACAAATCATTTACGAGTTAAATACTCGAGTAAAGACAAGTGAGTTGATGTTCAACACTTTCAAAATTAATAAACAGAGTACTGTGATAAACTGAATGGAAGAAATGACTTTCATGTGACAAATTAAATTTGTAAAATTACTTATAACAAGTGTGCGAGTATTTTGAGCGTGAGAGAAAAAGAGGGGGGTGGGAGTGGGGGTAGAGCGTGAACTCTGACTGAATTTTCCGTGAAAAGGTAGATTACAGAATCTGTCATTGAATTTAATCGTTTCCTATGCACTCGGTTATGCCCATTGTGAGTGGTGCATGAGGCAAAAGAGGATGGAGTGAAAAGAGGAGGAACAGGGGGGAGGGGGATGGACCAGGGCCTCTATAATAATTTAATGCCAGATATAATAAGTTACTTGCTGTCTGGATGCTTGCCAAAAGCACCCAGGCAAGCCCTCTCTCTATTCATTCCTACGGGAGAAAGCTGAAAAGCACCGAGCGACACACACTCATCTACTATAGTGAATCGACATTGAGCTTCGCTAACGTATGGACTATCTTTCTCTCTCTATCTTTCTCTTTCTCTCTCTTTTCTCTTTCTGGTGATGGAACTCATCCAGAATTTTGAATTCTGGATAACGTACAGTACGTCTTAATTGGCCTTGCTGATTCAAAAACTTTTCATTGTTTTAATGCAAAGAAAAAAATTTCAAGATTTTCTCGAGAGGGGAAAACTTTACGTTCAATGGAGAATTGATATTAAAATAATTTCACAATCCCCTTGCAAGAAAAAAAAAATTCTCCTCTCTCTCTCTCTTTCTTTTACTTCAGAAATATTTTTTTTTCTTTTGCATAATTTAAAAAAATTTAAAAATAATGAGAGCCATTCTTTTTTCCACCGATGAAGTAAAAATCCGTCCACTTGAATTTATGAAGAAACATTTGATTTTTTGGGATGAATGTATTCATCAGTGCCGGAAATATGATCTCTTAAAAATAAATGCATCATCAACAGTAATGACATGAAGCGTGGGTGTACTTTGGAATTTTATTGAATGAATTTTGCGTGAAATTTTCGGGTGCTGAGGATTGAAGAACGATAATATCTATAGTCTAATACATTTTCATTGGAGCAATTTAAATTCAATAATTTCAACGTTAAAACAGAAAGAGTGAGGAAGGGGGGGGGGGGAGGAGGGTGGCAAAGAGGAAAAGAGAGGGAGAAAGAGGATATTGCTACCCACAGTTACGTGAATAGGTGTACTAGCTTGGGCGAGGAAGTCGCGCAGCTGTTCTACGAATTAGCATACTAAACTTTATCACCAACAGCTCGACAAAGACGTGCCAAGACGGCTGAACTAATTCCGAAGATAGAATAAAGTTGGCTCTTGAGGGTAGTACAAGTATGAAGAGTGAAGGGGACAAAATGAAGAGAGACAGGTAAGTAGGGATGAGATTTGTGAAATTGACTATTTTCCCATTTATTCATCTACATGAGTGTGTCATAGAAATGGGAATACGTATATATATATATGTATGTATAACAGGCGATAAATTATTCAATGAATTAATCCTGTCATTATTATTGATACGAGTCGTTCAGATGTCATCGTAAAACGTGTCATATCAGTTCCATGAATTTCATCGGCAAATTTGATTTTCCCAATATTTTTTTTTACTTTTATTTTCAATTCTGTAGGAGAACTCAAAAGTCTAGTAAATCCATTCCAGTCTGATAATTTGATTAAAAATTAAAAGAAAAATAATTTGATTTATTTAGGAAAATTTAAAAAATAAAGGAAATATCCCGGAGAAATGAATAGACAAGAAGAATTATTTTCGAAAGTGTAACTCTAATTTCAATGAATATTGAGAAGTTAACAGTAAAGTTGTAAGTAAACTTGAACACCCCTAGGCATTCCTGGATGCTTGAGAGCAGAGACGTGTTACAGACACAACTCATCCTTCCGTATTATTCTCACACACCTCTATTTCCTTTTTCTATTGGTGTCCTTCTCTTTCACTCACCTCAATTCACCTATATATACACTTTATATATATTTGAAACACCTTGCCATTTTCCCCAGAGAGATAATGGGAAACTTTGCCAATAGTCTCTCAATAAACTCGTGAAAGCAGAGAATATCTCTGATAAAAAAAACGGTTAAATTTTTCGTCTGATCTCTATAAAAAATATTATGATTGTTTTAGATACATTTGAATCATTTTTTTGGTTTATTATTCATATTTATTAATACGAATTAATAAAATTTTTATTAATTAAATGAGACTCGGTGGAATATAGGAATTTTTTTTAGAGTGAAGGACTTTGTGAAAAAATCTGAAAAAAATTGAGAAGATGCTGGAATATGTCTAGATTATTGCGTAATTTTTTAAAAAAATTCATAGAAGCCTTCAGCTTTGATAAAAAATCTCAATTTATTCTGTATTTTAAAGAGGGCCACATACGAAAAAGAATTAAAATGTTATATGTTGAGAAAATGAAAAATTGATGATTTTTTTCGGAAAAAAAGACTTTTTCCCATATTTTCGTAGTTTTCCTCATCTTCTCTAGTTTCCCACTGCCCGCAAAATATTATTCTCATTCGTATTCATTGCAAAAAACTAGCGAAATTTTTATAATTAAGGGAGAGTGGACAGAATAGGTTTTTTTCACAATAAAGAACTTTCAGGAAAAATATGAAAAAAATTGAGAACATTCTTCAGCATGTTGCCATTGTTGTGTAATTTTTTCAAATTTTTTCATAAAGGCCTTCACTTTCAAAAAAAACTCCACTTCATTCTGCCCTTTCAGACTCAGAGATATTCCTCAAAAACTCATTTATTCAACTGCTAAATCACTTGAAAAATTTCAAAGCATTGAAACTCTCATGTGAAGAGGGAGAAATAAATTTACCCGCCCATAGAAATGCACTTGGGTACCTGTTGTATTCCAATGTGGTTCTTATAGAGAGAGAAGACACTGTATTTACATGATAAATTGAGGTTCAAGGGTATTAACAAAGGGTTAACATACAAATTCACTCCGTAATGGCCTTTTATCTAGCCCACACGCTACGTTTACTTGTTGCTCATTTTTTCCCCTCTAAAACTGTTTTTTTCCCCCTTTTTCGGAAATTCATAGATTTTTCTGCATCAAAGACTTTCTCTTAGAAGAAAAATGATTTGATTGCAACGAGAAAATGGAGTTAAACAGTTTTGGCGAAAAGATTGGCCGTAACTAATACAATGAACGTGAGATCCCTCCCCCCCCCCCTCCCCAATTGTCTCTATATTCGGCCACTGGCAAAAGCCCCTGGATGAACGAGTAATTATCAACTGTAGTGGAGATTTCTGTATAATTTTCGTCGAGAACCAGTCGGAAATTGTCCAAAAGTCGCCTCTAACTGAACAGAATGCTCCAGATGTCTACCATATGTAAAGTGTGTGTTACAATATCTAAACAAGTGAAACCAAGCAAACTCCATGATCCTGCAAACGATGAAGTTGTGTTAAAAAATTAGAGATTCCACTAGAAATTTTTTTGCTTCTTCATGTAAAAAAGAATTTATACTTTTCCACATCGTGGAATGAATATAGCTATCCTTTCTATTTTTATGCCCCCCCCCCTTTTTTTTTAGCAGTGAATAGAAGCTTAATGAAGAAATTCAAATTTCAGGTGGAAAATAAATTGGATGGATATGAATAAACATTTATTTAAATTCAATGTTTACTCCAATTTTTTCCTCTTTTTCATTACTTTCTTTTTTTTTTTTTGGTTTTTAATATTTGCCATTGAAGAATTGAGAAAAGTTGAGACTGATGAAAAATACTGTATTTTTACAAATATTTGGCAGAAATCAAAAACTCAACTCACTTCTGCAGGATAGTGACACAATAAAACTCACAAAAAAAAACGAATGATCGATAACGCTTAACTTTTTGATAACGCAGGAATAATCCCGAACAAATTGTCATAGTACAGTATGTATCCGAAAGAGCATCAGAAAAAAAATAAAAAATAGTCCCTAAAAAAAAAGTCCACTTTTCCAAGCTGACATAGCAATCGCCCAGTGAGGTCTTGTCTCTTCCCCCCCCCCCCCCCCCTCCCCCTCACCTATGTTATCTCAGTTATATCCGCCACATACTTTCTCTTCTAAGACTTGGAAGACAGCGGTTATTCTAAAACTTTTGATACAACTCTTATTCAAAAACTTAGAAGCACGATTCATGCATTAAAAAAAAAATTCCGCATTAAAATTCAATGGAAAAAAAAAATTTGTATTTATATTTAAAATACGTACAAAATCTTGAAGAAAAAAGTGGAAAAAAGAAAAGAGAAAAAAGTGGAAAAAAAAGAAAATTAAAATTCTCAATAATAATGATTATCAACATTCAACACAGAAATTAAAAAAAAAGAAAGAAGAAAAAGAATTCATGGAAAACAAATTGCACAAATGTAGTTTCACATATCGCGTAAATTCCAATAAATATCACGATTTTCAGTTGGGAAAGAGAAATGTCATTGGGCGATAACAAACCGCATGTATTTAACACGCGTTTCCGCTCTATGATCCTCTTTAGCCAGTGGCACACACACAAACACACACATACACATATACAGTCTGATAGGGCCCGTGGTGAAGGGATGCAGTTTGTGGAGTGAGGAAACGGCTAAAGGGGTAGGGTAGGGAGATAGGAGGAGGGGGAAGGGGGTTGAATCAGTGGGAGACTCGTGAGAGGATGGGATGGGAAGAACCGGGAGAGGTGGGGGATTACTGCACATACAAACGGCTGATAATAAGTCACTTACTGCACGGATCCTGGGCCCAGGGGTTGGCCACACGCCAGTTCTATTCGCGCTTCGGTTGTTCCGATCTATTCTATACTGTGCATGTCACACGCATGACGCTCTTAACTAAATTATGGACAAAGTAGTACGATTTCCAAGCGTTTCAAAGGTATTAAACGGTGCAAGAGTCGAGTGGTGGAGAAGGGAGGAGGGGGTGGGGGGGTTATTCCCGGAGTTCTGGAAATTTTTTTTTTTTTACTGTCATCGTCACTAACGTATTGTCCCATTTTTGCTGCTATGAATATTATTTATGCATTATTAATGGCTTAGAATAAATTCAACTCATGAATATTCGCATCTTTTTATAACTACTTTGGCAAAGTTTTCATATGACGGTGTGTTAATAATAGACATTAAATAATAGACAAATGGCTTCTTCAGTCAATAATCTTTTTTTTATTCAATATTCAAAATATCTAAGAATATTCAAGAACCCAACGTTTTGGCCCCTGTCAGTGGCCCTCATCAGAAGAATATTTTAATAATCCACGAAGAAAATAATACAAAAAAATTAAATTGATATTACAATATTTTACATAATTTTTATTCTTCTTATTATCAATTTTAATGCAATCCTCAATTCCAACATAAAAGAGTGTTCAAAAAAATATTCATAAAAAAGCGCATAAAAATTCATAATTGTATGTTAAATTCATGTGTCTCAACATTGCTATTGATTATTATGCACGTGATCATCATGTTTAACGTCAAAAATCATTTCAGTCATTAGTTATCATTATTTCCCAAAATATTAATCAATTGAAGAGTAATTATTACATATTTTTTTTCTTTTTAATAAATCCACCCTTTCTTTTTTCCTTCAAATACTCATTGATTTTATCATGAATGCATGGAGAAATTCTGCATGGGATGTTAATTATGACCGACAAGCTCGTGATCCGTACATGAGAATCGGATTACTGTCAACGCTCACAGGTCAGTGATTAACTGCCGATAAATCCGCGATAGACTTTATAGATATACATCATTCCTCTTCCCATCACTTCCCCCTCTTCTCCTCTTTCTCTATACATTGAGACCGTTGGATTGCACGTGGTCAACTGCCCTGCGTGTCACTCATGGATGTACAAGCACTGAGATTATCTACTAAAACTTCATTACTACACTTTCATGCTACACTCATCAAGTGAAAAAATACCACTGTATGGTCAGACCACCGGACAAACAAGTTGAAAATAGAGGCTCCTTTTTTTTCCTTTTTTTTTGGTTAGTTTTATTTCTCTTCTCTTTATTTCGTTACTTTTCCACATTGCTCGTCTATTTTTTTTTTGCCTGCGTTCATTTGCACTGCACGGAATTCTATTTTCCTTGAATGAATAAACGAGCACACCCCCTATCCCACTCGTCACACTTTTAAATTGAGTACGAAGTCACTGGTTAATGTAATTAACTAAACTAGGTATTCTTTCTCTTTTTTCCTCTTCTCCTCTTTTATATCCAACACTCGTAAACTACATGTTATTCAAAGTAAGTAAAGAATGCTTGATTTTTTTTCTTTTTTCTTTTTCCTCTATTTTTTTTTTATTCAAGTAACCTTTCACAAGTCGAAATGAATCCTTCTCATTCACTTCTCAGTTTCTTTCGTTCACTTTTCTCTCCAATGCCTTTATTCTATAGAACAATGGAAAATCGCCTGAGAGAGAGAATTACTTCAATTTCCGTTGAAACTTGAATAGAAAAGAAGAAGAAGAAAAAAAAAATTTTAGAAGAGAATGCCACATACAGAAAAACAATTGAAGTGTTATGTGTTGAGAAAATGAAGAATTAATGATTTTTTTTCTTATTAAAAAATGGGAGAAACTTTTTTCCATGCAAAAAAAGGCATTTTTATTAAAATGCCAAAATTTCAATTAGTGACTCGTATTTTTATTTCTCCATCCTCTCCAGTTTCGTGTACTTTGTATACAGGTGAAAAGATAGTGGAATAACCATAAAATTAGTCAGACACATGAGCAGTGCAGCACACATGTTGTTCTACTGGACTCACGAATAGAATAGAAGTTCTATGGATATAAACTAGTGAACTAGACGACAAACGAGCATCACAGAATGTATTTCCCCCCTCCCCCCCTTATTCATCCACTCACCACCAACGTGAGAGCTATAAAGAGAGAGATTGGATAGAGGAAATTCATGGTAGAACACCGTATGAACACGAAAACTGTCTCCTGTAATTATCCATCTCTCGTACTACGTAATTTTCTTTAATCACAGAACAGCCACACACACACACACACACATAGACAGCCTGTGGGACGCTTTTACTTTGACCACACTCTACGAAAGATTCACTTTTACCCCGAATTCGCGTTTCTTTTTGCAATTCTTCAGTGTCAAAACACGCGCACTCTCATCCACTCTCTAATTCTCTCTTACTCTATACCGCACCCACACACATATATATATAGTCACGCACAGAGACTTGCCTCTCAGTGTTTCACAGAAACCCAAGGTACAACGCCAATGTCCGAGAACTTTGGAATTCATCCACCGCCACTACCTTCTATCCTCCGGGCTACGAAATATCCCACGAACTTTCTCAATGGAATGAGCTTGTTTCGGTGTGAGTGAAGGCTGGCATTAATCCACTTAACGCATTAACCCTACATGATGACGTAGAAACTCGAGGAGAAAGAAAAAAAAAGGCGGGAGGACTTTTAGCAGCACTGGATGCAGCAATTTCCGAAATTACAGAAAAAATCATTTCATCATTATTCAAATGGTCATTCTGCAATTTGATTAATTTTTCGAATCATTGGAATTAATGATTTCTTATTTTTCTTATCCCAAGAATTCAATCAATCAAAAATTCAATATATTTACCATGCAGAGGACTTTTCATTGAAGTTAAAACGTCGGTACAAAATGACTATTTCTTCTATTTTCTCATAATCTCCTATCTTTACACGTAGTAAACAAAAACTGACCTCATTCAAATAATTATACCCCCAATTTATATCGATATATACAGAAACATGCCCAACATTTTCCTTTTTTTCCCTTTTCTCTAAAATAAATAAAAATTCAATAATTCGAATAAAGTCGTAGACTCGAGTACTCCCGTTTTTAATTGAAGAATTGAGAATCGGAATTTCTCCTTTTATTTATAAAATTAAAATTAAAGTGGATCAAGAGATTCTCCAAGAGTGTATTCATGTAAAAATTGGGTTATGATAGAGAGACTAGCGTAAAATTGGCAATTCCACAAACTCGAGAATAAATCCCCTCCCCCCCCCCCCTACCCGCAAGACTTATGCCTGAATTATCAAAACCAACTTGTGATAGATAATAATCTTATCGATGAATATGCAAATAAACAGGGGGGAAAAAAAGGGTTAATGCGATAATTGAATCCAACAATACGGAAAGCGTGGGTAGTTGGAATTATTTAATTAAAACAAATGAATAGACGTCCCAGATTTTTTTTTTTTTCAACTCACTAATGATAAATACAGAAGATGGGTAATAATAAAAGAGCGTTAATTAACAGACTCAGCGATTCTACGATAAGGCTCAGTGAAAAGCTCAAGCATGAAGATAACAGGGGGGGGGGGGAAGTGGGAGAATTGAGGAGAAGAAGAAGAAGAAGAGGCTAAATGCCAGAAAGGCCTGGTTATAAACCTTACTCCAGTCTCTCTGCCCAGGGCCCTTTTGGCCCTGTTGGATTGAAATTGCTGTATGAAAAGCAGCATGAGAGAGGGCCCGCTGGTGTTGTTCAAGTACCATATCCGGACGAGTCCACGAGTCGAGCGCTTGCGAAATGCCGCTTGTTGTTGTTCGTTGTTGTTATCTCATGGCTGTTTCCTGGTAATTGTCTAACCTCTTAACGTACACCAGTGTCTCTACAGATGCCTCTTATCTACTGAATAATTCAATAAACAGACGGTGAAACAGCCAAACATATGCTTTTTTGGGTTCGTCAAATTGTGGGTAAAAATATTTTGTTCATTATGGAAAAAATGATCAAGTTTTCATAACTTATTTTATACGGTTGAATTAATTATAAATAAAGTAGGTCACTTGTTTTATGCAATTCATTTTTTTTCATGTTTTTTCTCTTGAGGCATCATGAATTTATATGATGAATATAAAAATACATGGATTCTCTATCTTCTTTTTTTTTTTTTTTTTGTAGACTAGTGACAGACATCAATTATTACTGGATTTTCAGATGAGTGAGAGGATTTGAATTCTATATAAATTCAAAATTAGTAATTTAAGCTGAATAATATTGAGAGAATGAAATAATAGAGGAAAAACAAAAAATGAGTGACGCAGCAGCATCCATGGGTCTGCTTGTGCTGACTGTGCATATAATGCTTCTTTTCTTTACTCGAAAAAAAAAGGAAAGAAAAAAACTATGGGAATAAAAGAATGAGGGAAATATTGGAGTTTCTTTTTACACTCACCTTTTCTTATCATTTATTATTCATCATTTTCAATAATAAAAAAAAGCAATTCTTATGAATAAAATTAAATGAATTCTTAGAGTTTTTATAAATAAATAAGATGACTTCATCGGTCTATAATGCCTTTTTATTTATTCATTGAATAATGAGAGAAAATGACAAAGATATGTTTGACAAATTTCGATTATATTAATGAAGGAAGTGAGGGCAATATGGATTGTTCAAAATGATTGGGGATTTTTTTTTATGTGAAAACCTCTACAAAAAAATTCGAAAAAAATTCACCAACAATATTCATACATTCGAGCATTTTCTCAATTTTTTCCAGATTTTTCCATAGAGTACTTCACTCCGAAAAAAATTCTGAATCATGACACCCCGGGGGTCCGTTCTGCCCCATTCTCCCCTCTAACTATAGTCATATTATTATTTCAGATTGCTTATTAAAACATGATTTTTTATTTTATTTCACATAATAAATCGGACATTATTCTCATCATTTTAATTAATTCAATTGGGTCGTGACTATCATTAGATTAATTATTAATTATTAAAAATTTCAAGTTGTCTTTAAATTGAAGGATTATATAACTAGAATTTTTGAGTTTTTCCAACACCATCAGATATTATTCCTCAAAAATGAAAAATTCAAGAAAATGAAACGAATACGTCAATCGTGTAATTTGCGATGGAAAAAAAATTGTACATGTCACATGAGGATGAAAATGAGGAATGGATCAAGAGGGTCAGACTGATGCTATGTACTTGGAGATTCCACCAATTGCACACGTGTACCTACCATGTTACAACATATCTAGAACTCGTGCACTACTGATGAACGATCGACGTTCGAATAGTTACGCCCCTAGCACCATCATGAATCCAAACGTGTTCTTCTCAATCATATATCTTTTATGACATAGAGAGAGAAAGAGAAGAAGAAGAGAGAAAAAAATGAAAAAAAATAAGTAAAAAAACCTACAAAACTCAAATTTTACAGACAATTTGAGATAAAGTAAATGTAAAATATGTTAAAATGTTGAAATTTTATGAGTTTAAAATTTTCACCAGAAAACGTATTTCTTGATTTGTCACGACTTCAGAATAAAATATACGAATATTTGAAATTTTATAAATCAGTAAATGTAAATTTCTCGTAGATTCACATCTCGTCATTTTTTTTTTTTTTTCTATCGGAAAATATAAAATCAGAAATTCAGGTGGGAAATGATGGAAGGAACCTTTGATTTCAAAGTATTTTTTAGAAAAATTAATTCTTGTATAAAAAAAAATCAAATTATCTCCTTTAACAGTATGCTCTGGTATTCGCTATCATAAACTTCTTCTGCCAGACATATAAAGTTAAAAAAATATGGAGTTATGATGTAGTATATGTGTTTATGGCTGTAAATAAAATCGTAGCCTGCTGACACAAGTACTGCATGAATTCAGAAGATTGCGGAATGAAATAGAAACAAATATTTGTATCCCTTTGCTTCACCAACATACTAATTCTTTCATAGTATTTGTCCTTCGAGACATCGAAGAGCATTTCTGCATCTAAATTATTCGTGAATTTGTTAAATCGTTGAAACGCATTCGTCTTCAGTAGTGTTGGCACAAGTTGGAAAATAGCTTTACCATTTATTGTAATACATCTTTTTCCCTCACTTCTACTTTTTTTTTTCATTTTTCCGAGTTGACGTTAAAAGCAACAGTTTTTTGTCGATTCGTCAATCGATCCCTGAATGCTTTTAGACTCGTTCGTGTTCGAAATAAAAATTTAACGTTATTTCTATAACACTAGATATTTCCACACTGAGAAAACAAACTGTAGAACACCAAAGATATCGTATTCTGTAACTAGTACTTTGAAATCTCGTCCATTTGCCATAAACAGACATAAACACAGTGTTCACAATGGATTAGAGTTTCACTGGTCGAATGGAAAATTTAACGCTCGTGAAATGAAAATACTCGTATACTTTATACAATGAAATTAGAAATTCTAGAAGCAAAAAAAAAGGGGGGAAGAAGTTAATGGAATGAGTATATCATGACCCATGATAAGATCATGAGACACTGAATAAAGAATCCAATGAATTCAGTAGGGAAGAGATAAAACATGACAAATAGGCTTATCTTTGTAATCATTCCCAATGAAATATCTCAGAACATAATGGAGATACACCGCTTTCATTGTGACCCTTTTTTTCACCACAATTTCAAGAACTATAAAAAAAGTTCAGGACAGAAAAGGCGTATCTCCAGCATTTTTTTTGAAGTTTGTACGTGCAGAAGCATGTAAAAATACCATTGTTAACCCTCTACGGCTGGAAAATGGAACGTAAAAACTCAAAATTATTGACAAACAATAACATACACGATCAAATTTGAAAATAAACAGTAACCTCATAGTAGGTACGGTATTGCTCGCCAGTACGAAACGCTCATAACCTTAAACGGGTAAATTTAAATCAATTCATTACTGAAGAGTAATAATATTCCTGAAGAGGAATATTATTCAGCGGAAAAACTTAGAAAATGTTCTTTAAATTAGTCTGTTTCTAGTAATCCCTTAAAATGTGTATTTTGTCTTGCATTTCATTGCAAACATCTTCGGACAAACCTGGAATTCACAACTCTAAAGGATCAAAAAGGAGTTAATATCAACACGTTTTCAGAGAGTGAAACAAAAAAATTTTCCCTATTCTACAGCATCCTCAGTAACGTTCCCTCAGCAAACCTCCCAAATTCCATCACTTGAATGTACGTGGAAGCCCAAGGGCTGTAGCTATATATAACATAACTGTTTATTCATAGCTCTGTAAATATTGTATATTATCATTGTAAATATTTCATGTTAATAAAAATCCTTTAATCGTTAAAATTGAGTGAAACTTCTTTTGGGAGGATACCAACTTTTTTCAAGTGACACGAAAAGTGAAAGGTTTTGAGGGGAATGTGATAGGCTGAGTAGTGGGAGAAGCCCGGTAAATGTCCAAGAGCTCCCAAAATATTCTTCAGCATGAAAAAAAAATTACTTATCACATTTGCAGAAAAATCTACATTTCTTTAATAATAAGTAGCTTCAATTATTTCTCCTAACCTCCCAAGTCAACTCCCAACGAATCATTTTCTCTGTAAACGTGCTCCATTACTCCATTTTTTATGTCAAAGAGATGAAGCATATGTGCTCCCCACACACACCCACCCACACACACATGCGGCACAAGTTAGCCCCCCAAGAGGCTAAAATCGCAGGTAATTCACTCAAGAAAGTCACCCACGTTTCATAGCCTTGGGACGTGAGCTGGAGAATGGGACAAAATAGAGGGCACCAGTGTGTGCTGTATTGTACTGGTTGAACTCTCAGAGGTTACACAATCTTTCTTCTTTTCTTATTTATTCTTTCTCGGGGGCTACGCCAACATCCCTCCGGTAATTCAATGGATATTCCCTTCACATATTCAGAGAGACTGACCGGTGACATATTACCCCCCCCCCCCCCAAAAAAAACTTCATTATACTTAATCTTATTCAACGATGGAGAATATATCAAGAAGATTTTTGCTTGAGGGATGCTTGTGGGATGAATTCTGAATAATACACAATGCGAGTCATTCAACGATTATCAAATCCTGTCAATAACTCCTGAAGGCGAAGTAATGGTCGTGTAACGTTATACGATGGAGTATATGAGCCGCAAGTGTGCTAGCATTAGAGTGGAGTGAGGAGGATCGGGGGAGTGTGTATAGACAGGACCATAGGCTTTCGATACACGATCATCTCTCCATCGAAACTGCAAACGTCTGGATTACCGGTATATTCCGAATACGTGATAGAACTTCATGGATAAGATGGACGTAGAGACGTTTCAGCCATTGTATGCGTAATGCCCCATGGGAATGGGATAGGAAAGGTAGAGAGGAAGATGGATTGTTGGAGGGGGGAGGAGAAGGCAAAGTGGAGTGGGTGACAGAGAGAGAGGGGGCTCGAATTGCAATTTAGTGGAGAAGCTTCTGGATCATATGCTGATGCCTGTATCTCCATTACTGTCCTGCGTAAACACACGCGGGATAAATGCCTGCGTTCCTGAACAATAAATAGACAGTTGTGGGAGGGAGGGGGGAGGGATCAGTGCGGTAGAGGGGAATAGGCTGGGGATTGCTTGCTGTCATGAGGAAAGAAACGAATTTTGGCTAACACATTGATAACAAACAAAGTCTGACTCGTGTATTACTTTACGAGCAATGAAGAACGTGATCCATTCTATAGTTAATGAGACTTGGCGAGAGCAGGTCCATAAAAAAAAAAAGAAAAAACAAACAACATTCTGGAGAATGACTGCTGGCTATTCTGGGTATCATCTCTAGTGATGTAGAAAAAAAAAAAAAGAAAAAAATAAGAGGAAAAAAAAAGATGACTCGAGCTTTTCCCACCTGAGTACGTGATAACAAGTTACTCATTTTTTATAGCTTGTCACATTTGTTTTGTTTCTTTTCTTTTTGTTCTTTTTCTTTTTTTTTTTTTTTTCTTATCAATATTTTTGTGTTTGTCTTCTCAATTCAGGAATGCTGGCACTACTGTTTACTCTTGTTTTTATCAATTTTAGGAATTTCTTATTTATTGATCTATGAAATATGGGTAGGTGAAAAATGTTAAAAAGGTGGGATTTTATACTATAAAAATTGTTCGGAATTAGTGGAAATATTTGAAATAGGTTTTTCTTTCATGATTTCATTGAGAAAGTGGGATAATTTCTGAATAAAAATTTAGCGAAAAATTAATTTTTGAGAATTTTTTGGAAAATTGACTTTTTTTTTGCTGAAAATTAGAGACAAATTTACAAATTTCACTTTTTCGGAAATATCTCCGGTTCTATTCGTCGTAGAGAGCTGGGATTGCTCTCAAATGAAAGGTGAGATCATTTGCCATCGATTCATGTCATTTGGGAGGGAAAAAAAATTTTCTGAAATAGTTATGGCGATAAAACTCAATTTGCACAGAATAGCCCATAAATGCCTTCAAAATCGATAATTTTTTTTTTTAACCCTCTCAATTAATGGCAAATAATCTTGCCTTTCATTTGGAACCAGTCCCAAGTCGTCAAGACGGATGAAACCAGAAATTTCATCCAAAAAAAGAGGAAAAAATTAGAAAATAGAAAGAATTTTGATTTTCTATTCATTCCCACATAAGTCGAATTTTCGATAAAATAAAACAAATCAGTTCTGACACACGTTTTCCACCGGAAATTTCCTCAACCTTCCAATAGAATCGTTGAAAAAAATTCAGCTCAAGCTGTTTCATCAGAATCCCCATTTCTTCCCCCTATGATAAAGAAGGATTTTACCAATGATTAATTGAAAAATCTGAGGTTATTCATCACGAATTTTTCTACTCTATTTCAGAAAGAATTTTCTATCTGAAATTCCAGTGATTTCTCCACCATCATATTCATCTTTTTGAATATTTTTCTAATACTTTTTTTTTTTTCTTCTTTTCCTTCCTTCATATAACCCAGTTCGTCTTTATCGTTTCTTGTCCAGATTGATGAAGCTCCTTGAAAAAGAAGCCACATATCCTCAGTGTCCATTCCCATGTCCGATTTATCGATTTCACTTTAAAAAAGAAGAGAAAAAAACTCAAAAAAAAACGATGGAAGCCACTTTATTTATCTTTTATGTTTTCTTGAATCTATGTTGCGGTTTGAAGAATAGCTTTGTAATGTCGTTCAATTTTCTCACGATACTGCAGTAAAGTTCAAAGTGAACTATCGTTTTCTTATAAAATTTATAATATCCAGTTAGAATTATTAGCTTTACTCTTTTCTTTAATAAATCTTCAATGAAATCGAATAAAATGAATCAAATTCTTTCATTTGCCTCTTTTCAAGAGAAAATAAATATTTTCTTCAATAATTTTACTGAAAATAATCAACAACTGACAATTTGTATCGAATTTTTTCTTCTCTATGAAATAAATTATTTTCAAAAAATGAATGATTTTTTTTTAATAATGGGAAAAGTGGGGTAAAATGGGCACTCCAACTGAATGGTTCGAGATTGAAATTTTCCAATGATTCCATTGAAAAGATGAGGAGATTTCAAGCGAAAAACATGCGTCATAAAGTTTTTTTTCTCAATTTTTGAAGAAATTTATTTTTTTGGTCAAGTTTTGAAGGGGTTTGCCTTTTGAAAATCGAGAAAATTCACTTTTTCGGCGATATCTTCGGTTCTGTTGGTCGTAAAGCCTTGGGGTTGATCTCAAATGAAAGCTGAGCTCATTTCTCATCGATTTATGGGGTTCAAATTTTTTTTTCAATCAATTTTCCAAATATTCATAAGTCATTCTCTAAAAATCTGTTTTTTCCCTATAAGTACTTGAAAAAATTAATATTTTCCTTTTTAAACCCTAAGAATTGATGGAAAAGAGCTCACCTTTCATATAAGATCAGCCTCAAGTCTCTACAATCAATAAAACAAGAGATATTCTTGAAAACCTGAAGTTTTTCAATAACCGAAGAGTTTTACCTTCAAATTTTGCGTAAAAAAAAAAGAAATTTTTAAAAATTTTCAAAAAATAATTTCTGGCATATGATTTTCAGGGGAAATTTCCTCATCTTTCCAATGAAATTATCAGAGAAAACCTGTCTCCAATATTTCCATCCATTTCGAATAATTTTCACAGTAAAAAATACCAAAACCAACCCTTTGTATCCATTTTACCCCACTTTCCCCTAATTTAATTGTTCAATAAAATCTAAAAAAATCTCCAAATAGATGATTATTCCGTGATCATCTCTGTTATATAATTATTCTTTATTTTACAGACGATATGAGAAACCCCGACACTGTGAAATTGACAAGCGGAAACATCATTTATAAATGTCAAACATGTTGCAACTGCAGTTATCTTTCCTTTGACCAAGAAATATACAACTTTTCACGTCGTTCTACTGTCAAATATTCCTGTGAAAATACTTTGCACCAGTGTGTCGCCTGGAAAATCTAGAAATTCTTCACCAGTCGTCAATGAATAATAAAAAATTCTCCCCAGCCAGCCTCATTAATTATGCAAACACCAGAGAGTTGTAAAAATTCACAAAGAATCTACATCTCATCAGCATTATAATTCTCGAGAAATTAGAAAGACAATCAATTAAAAGACTGAATTAAATTGAAAAAAAATGGTTAAAAAAAATACAGAAGCTTGTTTATCAGAGAAAGTTCATTTCTTGATTTTACAATGCCTTCACCTCAACTTCTCATGCCTATTTTCAATTTACAATGGTAACCCTCACCCTTTACAAAGTGTTCTTCTGCCTCTTGTTACGACCAATGCATTATTCAGTACGAGGCGTTATGCTATTCATTAGTGGAATGATATCTCACTCTAACTTTGGGATTTGAAAATCACATTGTTACATTTTCGTAGGTGTGAAACTACCGTATTCAATCACATGTACACGATTAAATGATAAATACAGTTGCTTTGTGATACACAATTCCCTTTGATTCTAACACCACTGAAATATCGAATAACTCTGAATTTCCATTGTGCCACTATTTTTAATTAAAATCATTTAAATTTACAAATTACTCGGAATTTCATTGTTAATTCAGGAATTTTATGGCGTTTATTTGAATTCTATGCTCTGTAAAATTGGATGAATATGATGTTCAATCTGAAATTCTGAAAATAGGCTCCAAACATGCAATAACAGAAAAAAAATCGTATTTTTTTTCAAAGTATTGTCAAAATATCTTTGAAAATTCTAAAAAAAATGTCAAATATTGAAATTTAACGGATTTTTTTCTTTTCTCCAGATAACAGGCAATAATATTATTTGAGAACAATCACTGTAAAAATATCATGGCCAAAATATCACGAAACAAAAAAAAATCATAGAAAACATATACGACAAAAAAAATATAATATGCAAATTATTAATAGAAAATAAAGAAACTACAAAAAAATCAAATAAGAATAACCAAACAATTTTTTTATTGACATTCCCAAGCTATATTTTCAAATTCAGGGCAACCCCTAGCAAAAAAATTATACGGAAAATAGCAGGCATCTGAAAATTTGCATTATTCTTTAGTTTTTCATTAGAAAATAAATTATTTAGAGAATCAAAAATATTCCTGTATCGAAAATTCAAGAAACTATGAATGCAAACTCTCAAATTTTTTTATTTATAGTAATTCATTTATAAAAAAAAAAAAAAAAAAACTTATACGATCTGCCGATTTATATGATTGGCCCAAAAGCCTCCAAAACATTATCAATAATAACATCTCAACCTCAAAAACAAAAAGGCATAAGTACTATACATAACTATAGCACTTACGCCACTTCATTTTTAACCGGACGATATAAACTAAACTATTACCAGAAAATATCGAATACCCCTGGCTTTGATTGAGCCACAATTCTCCTTCAAAACAATTAAACTCCACAAATTACCCGAGCCATTTAATTGTTAATTCGCAAATTTAGTCACGTTCATTTGAATTCTACACTTTCTTGGAAAATGAGATAAATATAATTTTCAATTCAGCAGTGTTGAGAATAGTATCGTCAAACATAGCCCAACACACAAGACCACCGATGAAATATCTTATTAGAAACAAATATTCATGTCACATACCTGGCACCGGCTGGTGCCAAGTGTTTTCGATGTTACACCAAGAGGCACGTGCGTCAGTGGAGAACCTACCTGACACAGAAGTGACTCCCTATAATATTCCTGAGAAAAATATAATGCTGCAGTAAAAAAATGAGGTGGAAAAAAGAAAGGAAAAATAAAGAAAAAGAAAAGAGAGAGAGATGAAAAAGAAATAAAGAATGGGAAAATTCGTTATAAACTTATTTTACACACCAGTGGCTAATTGCAAAGTTATTGCCTGCGATGTTCACTGAATGAGTTCACGAAGTTCAAGAGGCTGAAAGTACCTGGGGAGCGAGAGGGGGGATGAAAAAGGGGGATGGGCATGAGAAGAGGCCCTTTCACATTTTATATATGATAAATTGAGAGAGAGAGAGTGAAGATGTGCGCGTCCAGTTCGAAGAGCCATAATTCACGTAGCCATTATATCAGGAAGAAGTAATAAAATATAATACCGCACAATTACTCGAGATCTTATCCAACGGGTTGAAGGAGGGAGGGGGGTGGGTAGTTTGTGAAAGAAGTGAAATAAAATCAGCATAAAGGCGAGCCACCAAATGGCGCTGGCAGACCTTAATGAAAGCACCAGTAGGTGTGCCACGATTTTAAGGAGAAGTAAAGGATAGTTGTGAACGTCGAGAAAAGTCGTGGAGAAAAGAGAGAGAGTGAGTGAGGAGAGAAATGGAGATAAAGAGAAAGAGAGATGGAGAAAAGAAGAAGAATGTACGAAAATGTGGAGGGAGTAGAAAAGGCCCTTAAATTAATTCACGATGAATTACGTCTGCACCAGATGTTCCGGGTAGTTGTGTTTATTTATGAAGGAAGTAAGATCTTCTCTTACATGGGATTTATACACAACTCGTGCGGAAATATTGGTAATGTCTTATTCTTTTCATGCTGTATTTTTTTTTTCATGTTTTTTTAACTTTTGGCTTTATTTTTTAAGTTTTTTTTTTGGCACTTTGAAAGGTTATTAAAAGTGTTTTTTATTTTTTTTTTCTTTGGTGCTTAAGGAGCAATATGAATTCTGAGAAATAATTAAACGAAAAGGTTCAGTGAGATTCAGTTTATTTCAGTTTTAACTGCAATTTACATTACTCTGATGTACATTATGGAAAGTTTTCTCGAGAGAGAGAAAGAGAGAGAGTTTATATAAACAGTTAAATGAAAGACTACTATTTCTATAAGAAGAAAACAATATAAATTTATAAGTAGCCCACGAAAATTACGTAAAATATTCAGCAAGTCTGAGGCTGAAGTAGAATCAGTTAAATACATTTTCAACACAGTCTTATAGTAAACTCAAGTTTTCATAACAATAATTTCACACTTCAATATTTTCTCTCTCTTCTTGATTTTTCTTTAAAATATACCATGGTTTTAAATTCAACAAAAAAATAAATTTTATACAAACGTTGAATTTTTCCATTTTTTCTTCTTGAATTTATTATCTAGTGTTTATATCTCTTTTCACATTTGACATTATTTACACTTACTTATAGACAAAAAATGGTACACATTATTTATTAATTAATTATAATTCAATTAATCGAGTTTATTTAGTTTATCTCGAATTAATCAATCTCATCAGCATTATTTTTCTTGCAGAAATTTAAATATTCTCAGAATGAAATGAAAAAAAAAAATCATCTCAGGAAGATTTTTTCACAACAATTTTTAATCTCTCTTAATTGCATGAGTTTGAATTACACACGAAACTGCGTTTAAATATTTTTCATTATCTCGAGTACAAAGCTTCATTTTTTTTTTCCTTTTCCCCATCTTTTTTACTCGGTTAAAATAATAATGTAGTTTAGGCAATGTAGAATTACATTAACATTTTGAAAGGGAGGCAACTGGATTACACTGACAAATGAATCAGCAAATGGAGCAAGGAAGAAATACTTCCAAAAACGATATGTTTTCTTTTATTTTTGTTTTCCATTTTCCCCACACTCTCTCACTTCGCCAAAAAATACATACCCTAACTACAGACTTCATTTCCCCAAAGCAATCTCCCCAAAATGTATTCTCTCTCCACATTTGTTTCACTCAACTATTTTCCTTTCACCCCCTTTTTTTTTCTCTTCATTTTCAAGTTTTTATCTAAATTACCATTCACAGTTACACTTTTGTAACGCAAACGTAATACTCCTTTAACAGTTGAGCTTAAAGTACTTTGATCATGATGAATGATATGACGGTGACCATTAAACTAATGCGACAATGAAATGCATGATATTCCGTTGCTGAAGAACGATTATTATGAGATGATCCTGTCATAGCAGTTGGACGTTTACGTGTTATTTTCATTGTAGGCGTTGGACTTGATGCACTCAAGTATGGATAACCTACATGACCCTGCACTGTATTATCTGATGAGTACCCCTTATTCTCCATTTTATCGTTTTCTGGACTGTATATCATTTGTTTCGTATCGTCTGTGTTTTCATTGAAATACGACTTTTGTTCGGATGCCCCATTTATTTCTGAAGTCAAAATAACAAACTCATTCAACATCTATATCAACGTGTTTCTGTCTGTATATATAGTCATCCCGAAAAGTGGGGAAAATTTAAAAAATCGCAATATATCACATGCAGGGCTTCGAAAAAATGCCAAAATCAGAAGCCTATTGGTATATATATATAACCAAATGTGGGAATGACAATTTTCCTGCTGAATAGTCTTAATTATCATTAATTTGTTGATTAAACTCAATTATTAAATGATTCGACTTTAAACTTAATTATTCAACATAATAAATAATAATTAATTGACTTGATTATATTTCACTAATTATCATTTATTTGCACGCATACATCGCAGCTTTCGGTCTTTTCTCCATAGTTTTTTATTTATTAATCGTTAATTAAGCTGTAAATCAGTTGAAAAATTTTATTACATTATTACTTGCCTTTTATCTTCAGGTATGCAAGATTTCGTTGATTATTTTGTGGTTATTCTATTTTTTGGCATTTTTTCAAGACAACCACAAGATTGCGTGTTATATTATTTATTAAAAAAATTTTAACTCCTAAAGTCGACTCAAAAAAAAATTCTCTGTCAAAAAATTCATTTTCAAGACATACGAAGTTTACAATTTTTTGGAAAAATTTTCTTCAATGTAATTTTTTCCGAGAAATTTTTTCCAAGAAATTTATATGGAGAAATATTTTCCTGGACCCTCGATTGAGATTTTGCAGAGACTTTTTTCTCGATATTTGTAGAACTTAACTGTGAATTTTCGTCAATTTCTTTATGCATCGAGAATACCGACAGAAACATCTTAAAGGGGATCCACTTGTTTCAACCTATTATTTGATATTTTTTCACTCACCAGAAAGCCTTATACTGAAGTCAACTTCTCCCAGTGAATTTTTAGCTGAACATGTGTAAGACCCAAAATCTTGCTGCTGTAAATTCCTAATATTAAGAATCATTTGCGTTTTGAACGCCGATTTTGGTATTGTCTTGACCTCATGACGTGGACCTGATAGAATCATTTCTGCTGGAACAAATTAGTGCACAGAGCATGAAGAAACTGGAAAGAGATTGAATATTCATAGCATGGCCTCTTTACAAATGACATTCAATAACTGAAATGAACTCAGTAGTTAAAATAAACAAGACCTTTTCCCACGCCTGTCACGCCTACACTTCAATCTCTCTCATTCTCTTGGGCCAGAATCTTAACTGCTTGTTTTCAGTGGTTAACTGCAACTGGAACCACGGCAGAATGTGTATGTCAGGAGAATCCCGAGTTTACAGAAAGTTCACTTGAAAACAAGAAGAATCAGAGAGGTGGATGCGAGGTATGAGGAAGCTTTACTCGTTCGAATGGTCTTTTATGTAGCCATGACCCCGAGAACTACTGCCGAATGATTTGGTCAGTCCACAATAAGTCGCAACTAAGCACAATTTAAGGTAGTTTACTCGCGAAATGACTTTTCTTAGAAATTCGATGAAACAGAAGTATAAAATGAGGAAAAGTTGCTTACATTTAATTTTTGAAAATAAAATTCTTTTCGTCAATTGTGAAGCAAGATATCAAAAATGAAAATCTGTCTAGTTAATATGCAAAACTAATTGGTGCATCGAAAAATGAGAAATTTTTTGAAAAAAAAATCTTCAATTTTTTGATGATTTTTTAAAAGAATTATCGATTTAAAAAATATAAATTATGTTAAGAAAGGCTACGAGGGTGTTGGAATTATGTGATTACATCTTGAAAATGTTGCGGTCGTCAGATAATTTTCATTCACTATATTTTCAAGAAAAAGAATTTTTTGCACTTAACATCCACCAAATTTGTTCCTACCTCGTGTAATTCAACAATTCGTCGAGCCCTAAACAGGACTATACTCTTAAATATGACTGTGTCGCGAGTGAACTACGTTGAAACAATGTGAAAACATTAATCCTGAGAAATCGATGACTTAATAATGATTTTTGTTCTTATTTGAAGACTTTGGTTGAAAATACCGTTATTTGATCGATTTTCAACAGATTTTTTTTTTGAAAGTAACCAAATTTACCGCCAAATCATTGTTTTTATTGCCATTTAATTTTCCGTTTCCGTTAAAATAATGTAAATGATTGATGATATTATCAATATTTTTTAGAATAAACATAAAAAGCCCGCTGAGGTCCACGCAGAGTGGATGAAACATCGGTGCCTTTAATAATTAAACTCAAAATCAAAATTTAAAATTTTCTTTGGAAGTGACCATGATGGCCGATATTTCATCAAATAATAATAATAATTCAAACAATGAGAAGACACATTTTTTTACCATGCGGTGGATCCTTGACCCAGTAGTTGATGGATTTTGGTGATGCCTCTACATGGCATTCCAATGCAACATCAGTACCTCTAGGTGCTCCAACCAGTTGATTAGGCACGTGAATTACCGGAGGAACTGTAAAGCAGAAGGAGCCTCTTGTAGCATCAGATAGAGCCCAGCAGCTGGGAGGAAGTGTTACTGGGCTTGAGATGTACACATATGTATATACGGAGATAGCCGAAAGTTGGCAGAAAGCTTGAGAACAGAATGGATATCTTGTGCCCGTAGGATTGAGAGCCAAGTTGAGAGAACGCTACCTCCTCCCTCCCCCCCCCCCCCCTGCAATACCGCAGTGCCCCATTCCCCACGTCTTGCCCCTCCTCCGCCTTTCCTCTTGCATACTCACTTCTATGCTCACTACTAAACCTTCCAGCACACTCATCCACTCTCGAGAACACCCACAACAACCCCCCTCCCCCCAAGGCTATCTCACGGACTAACCCACGAGTTGCGTTCTAATTACTAATTATACTCACAATGAACGTTGATCGTGATGCGCTTGCTGATACTTGGTGGTACACCATTGCTAGCTATGCAGAGATATGCACCCATATCTTGTCTTGATATTTTCGTTAAACGCAGCTCCTCACCATAATACTTGCCCACTGTTTTCACTTGGAACATCAAAATAATTGAGTTTTGATAAATCAGCAGTTTATGAAGTTCTTCGAGTAGCACAATTGATCTTATCTACAGCTTCTTATTGATTAATTAACTTCAGTGAATTCTCTTGAACTCATGAATTTACAAGGATTCACTTGATAAATTCTCACATAAGCCAAATTAATTCAGCAAATATTACCTTTTGATATTTGATCATTTGCACCAAATGTCGGATCACGTATTACAATGTCCTTGCCACCCTCACGTTGCCAACTAACTTGTGGTGGTGGTATTCCAGTGGCTCGACATGTAAGTTTCACCTGTAGTATTCATTGATGCGTTATATACATGAGGAGCGGAAACATGTGTGTTTACTAGAAAATGGAAAGATGTGATGCGAAGAGATGGAGATGGAGAAATCTATATTGAAACTCCCAGACTCCTTGACTCACTGGCTATATATGGTAGAATAGGGTGAATGTTTGCTTGGCTATATACATATAGTGAAAATGTTGAAGAGCAGTGGAATGGAAGTGTTTGGAGCTAACGGTAAAATGATGTTAACCTTATTGCTATAGTACAGTGATGTATCTCGACTTGGATCACTTGGAATTAATTGACTTCACAGTTCATGAAATTTTGTTTTCTTCGTCATGAAAATATCAATGATTCTGATTATAGGACTTATTTTCATGTTTATCATAATGATTTTAAGATTTCATGGGATGTTGGAAGATTGGAAAATAATACCAAATCACTGTGAATTTGCGACGTTTTGTGGGTACCTATCGCGATAGATATTATACTCTCAAAATATACATGAAAATATCACATTTCATAATATTCCCCAATTAAATTACTATAAATATGAGCTACGAAAAATATATATTGAAATAAACAATCATTTGATAGATAATTAATGATTCCCCAAAAAATTCTAATCGTGAAGGAAATAGGGAAAGGTGGGGCAAAATGTGCATCAGGGGTAAAATGGACACATCTAAAGTTTTAGACAAATATTATGGAAAACTCTTGAAATTAATAGAAATATCGGAGGTAGATTGTTTCCGATGATTTCATTGGAAAGCTGAGGAAATTTTAGGCGGGAAACAAGTGCTGGAATTAATTTTTTTCGAATTTATGGCGATTTTGATTTTCTTGAGCATTCTAGAGGGGTAAAACCTTCCTTTTTTTGAAAATTTTCAGTTTTTTGAGGATATCTCCGGTTCTATTTGTCGTAGCGTAAAAATTCCGACGGGAGGTGAAAGGTGAGATCATTTACCATCGATTCATAGCGTTTTCAATTCGAAAATATCGATTTTTAAGGTATTTATGGGAATTTTCGTGAAACTGTTTTGGAAAACAGTTTTTGGCTTATGACTATCCTAAAAATTGATATTTTTGAATTCAAAACCCCATAAATCGATGGGAAATGGGCTCACCTTTCATTTGAGACCAACCCCGCATTGCTACGACCAATAGAACCAGAGATATTTCCAAAAAACTGGAAATTTTCAAAAAAGGAAAGGATTTTACCCCTCAAAAATGGCAAAAAATATCGAATTTTCAAAAAAATCGAAAAAAATACTTTTGACACCCGTTTTTCGGCTAAAATTTCCTCAGCTTTTTAATAGAATCACCAAAAAAAATCCATCTCTAACCGTTTCATAACTGTGTCCATTTCGCCCCATTCTCCCCTATATGATATATTAATGTATTAATTATAAAATCATCTGATCTTCATATTGATTCGTGAATAATTTAGAAATTGTTTTGATCTCTTCTTCAAAATAAAAAAACTGAATCAATTCAATTCAATTGGCATGTAAGTTTCGATGCTATCATTAAATCATCCTCAAGATGCATACTTTATTAAATGAAGACTTTACACTAAAATTAATAAAACCATAAATATCATCATACAGAAATCAAATTTTATCGATGTTGTGTCAGAATATATTCAAGAGTTTTCCATTCTTACTTATCATAAATACGTTATTTCAAGATATTTAAGGAAAATTCATGAATATCTTCTGACATAACATCAATAACATCTGATTACCATAATATAATATGCATATTTTTATTAACTTCAGTATTGAGTTTTGAATTAACAAAGTATGCATCCTGAGAATGATCCAAAAACGGAATCGAAACGTACATGCTAATTGAATTGAATTGATTCAATTCTTTTGGTATAAAGGAAAGACCAAAAAAGCAGATTTCCAAATTATTCATGAATCATACTTATGAGATTCTTAGTAATACTAGTCAAAGACAATGATATCTTCGATCTGTAATATTTTATTTGTTAATATTATTAATAATGCTGTTTCATTATTATTCACTGTAATGTAATTAAAAAATATCTCAAGGTGTCCCATTAAATATAAAGATCCTGTCAATATCACTTGAATTTTTACGAAAATGCAATATAAAAGTGTAACTGTTCAACTGATCTTGTACCTAACATTAGCTTATATTCATTCATTATTTCAATATTTTGTACTTTCTTTCCTTCATGCCAAATGGACCAAAATAGGTCTGGAGGCAATATAATCAAAAAAAAAATTACCAACAAATTTCAAATCATCAATAGATAAAGCTATTGAATGTGTGAATATTATTGATCACCTTCTATGTTCTACTGCTACATTTCACTGATCATCAATAATTTTCTTCTTATTTATTGTCTTACACGTTGACTGTCTTCTATTGATATTTTTATTGAAGTACAGAAACTCATCTGGATTATTTTATATTAATGATTCTTTATTACATACTTGTCCACCTTCTCCAGTCGAAACGTCCCCGGATGTCTCCTCTGGCACAAAGTCAGGTGGTACTTCAATTGAGAGCATTCCAGTCTGTAACAAGTAGTATCATATACAGTTTCAGTCAGACATGACTTCTTGAAACTTTAATAAAGTATGGTTTAAATGAAAGAGTAGAAAGAAATGGCCATTGTATCACAGTTTGACCCAAATTGAATCATTAAACCGTTATATTTATGGCTGAATTGAGCTCAGTACTCAATAATCAAAACGAATTACTTTTAACCAGAAAGGTCAAATGCGACGAAAACAATTTGATACTGAAGTGAAAATTGTATCTAAAGAAATCATGAATCTACTCTTTTGAAATTCCATTAGAATTAATGCCCCTTTAATCATGAAATTCCCTCTGAATCGAATAGGAGCATCGGAAATATAATTTGACATGAAATATCAAGACCAAACTATGACTCTCCAAAATTTGAATAGAAATACGTGAGATGAAGGAAGCGACAGAGGGTCTTCTTTTCTTCCTCTCTGATTCCATTCAATAGCAACACAATGAAGAACTGTGGCAATGGGCTTCTTCACGAAAAAAATTCTTTACAGCCACTGCTATTTACCTACGTCACCTAATAGAAAATTCACTCATCGATTGAATGAATATTTGTTCTCTCATCTTTGTGAGAGGCAAATTCTGAAGATTGAGAGAGGAAAATATTCTTTTTGACACCTATCCCCAACGGTTCTTCCTTTGAATTCTTATCAATAAATTTCTTTCATTTTTCCATATATTCGTTTCTATTCCAAGCACTCACGAAACCTCGAGATATACCTCAAACCAAATATTCTCATGATAACAAGAATATCAAATATTCTAAACTTCAACTGGAAATGCAGCAAAATTAGCTTCTTCTAAAATTAATAGGAAAGGAGAGAGAAGAAATATTATTTATTTTGTAAAAAAATAATTTTTCGGTAGAAAAAAAAAACTTGAGAGTCTACGGCATGACGAACATAATTTTCTTCGAGTAAACCATGAACAGTTTAGAACCAAACGGGATGCATAGACTGTAAACTTCAATCATTATAACCAAGTTGCGCATCTCCTTTTCTTACCTCATTATAATATATATACTTGTTTATTTTCCATTTTAACCATTTGTGAGAGTCTATGCCATCTTTTGAAGTACTGTTATGTAATTACTAAAAGCAACCATCCAACGAGCTACAAAATAACCTGTGAAATATTCTGAGAGTAAAGTCATGAATTTTTCATAAAACAGATGACGTATATCTATTAAACATGAAAATAACTAAACATCTATAGATTCTACTAATTCCATATGAAAAGCTTCAATTATCGATGAAGTTTTTCAGGGTTATAATTTTATAGTTGATATTAACTGTTGATAAGATCTTTCCATCGATGCACAAAAATATAGAATTTTAATGAACACGTGAATACATCATAACGACTAATGGCTTTCAAACTCCCCAGTAATATCCAGTTTCATCTAATAATTCATGAAAACAAAAGTAGATCGCTCGAAGTCATTTCGAATGTTTGCATATGAATAATCATGTCTTTGTCCTTATTTCTGGTAAATTTGAGTACTATCATCATCAAATGTACCCGCACACAAGTTCAATCTGATCCTGAAAGCTGAACTACAGCCCAAGACTTTGGGAAATGAGGCATTGACCCTGGGAATACTGAATTAGGTAGACTTTCTCGAAATTAGATTGTTTTCTACTTTCATCGGGATAACAACGAATGTTCTACTTGTTTTTGATGATGACACGTACCAATGAGCACTATTGAATTAAACCCTTTTAATTCAATAGTGATAGGGTGAAACCGATCATTGCCCTAATCCTTTCTTGGAAGAGGATTCCAAGATCTGCAGAAAAGATAGGGTAAATCGCCTTATCTCGCTTAGTTTCCGAAATATCTTTCAAACGTTGATGCACATTTCAATAATTTCATACAGGATTTTGAGTGAAGAAATGGTTTTCAGAGTGAAGACATGGTTTTTAGAGTGAAGAAATGGTTTTCAGAGTGAAGAAATGGTTTTCAAAAGGCTTTTTCATTTCGGACCACACTCTCACAAAAATGCAGGTATACAGAAAACAATACTAATATTCACGCTACAGTTTTAACAATGCATGTCGGGAAATGACTTTTTTTGTAAAATTCAACTGTTTACATAATCCGTTGTTTATTGTGGATATTGTATCTTTCAACTGTACACTGGCTTTACTTAATAAGCATTAAAAAAAAACAATACAGCATTTCACCAATTCCTAAATACAGGGCAAATTAATTTATTCTAAAAATATTCCGAAAACTAAGCGATATAAGAAGATTTTATGCGAATCCCTTCAGAAATTCTTGAAATTCTCTGCAAAGAAAAGAGAAAAAAGTGGAGAACAGAATTGTACTATCTCTTTCTAGTTTCCAAGATATCCTCAGAATAAACCGACTCATCCTGTTTTACCTCTTCACTACCCAATTCTATTCTCATTAGTTGGAAACTAGTGAAATTCTGCAGTAAATAATGAGCTCCATAGACTGATGCATCAACGTTCATTCAAGAGACATACAAATTCCACCTCTACGTGCTCCTCCACTTTGTGATCTTCCTTCTATTTGTACCCTCATGTTCCAGCTTCTCTTGAAATCATCAGAAATCATAATGTCAAACAACTGCCACTACTTCAATGAAAGAGAAATGGTAATCGAAACGAAACGATTGGTATCTGTGTAGATTGTTTCAACCCCTCCTCTCCCCCTCTCTCTCCTCCAATTGGAGAAACGTCAAAATATCCATTAAAAAACTATCAAAGACAAAAGAAAATCATAAACTCATAAATCTGTCACAAATGTCCCAAGGCATTTAGATAGTTCTATTGATCCAAACTCAAACACTAGCATTGCCAATTAGTGATTTTGCTCGACCTACTGTTTCTATTCCCCTTATTTCCTCGAATTCTGTCGGCTTACCAGCCGTGGTATTCCACTCAAACCCAACCACATTTACCTCTGGGTCTTCCTCTCATACAATTCCCATGTATACTGTAGAAACACTAAGACGAGATTTTAAACCAGAGCTTTCACTTGAATGGGGATAAAGGGGAAGGTAAAAGAGAAAGAGAAAATACAAGCATAGCCAAGGCGCTTAGTTAGTGAATGTCCAAAGTAGTAAACGGCTAACGTATCATCCAACCACCTGCGTTGCTTACACATAGTGCCAAAGTTTCACCATACCTTGGATGATTGTTCCTGACTGTTTTATAGCATCTACGCCCCAGGAATGACAAACTTTTGGATGGCTATGTCTATAATTCCCCATCCCCCCATCCTCCTCCCTCTTTTTTTTTATCGCGATGGTTGAGCATTATTGGAAGTATTGAACTCAATCATTTTGCCAGGATTAATTTGAGGGTATAAAGGACCTCGTAATTAACAAAAAAGCCTCATTATATTATGAAGTTTGTTTTTAAGGTCTCAACCTTCTGAATTCTTCTCCCCAAAAGGGGTCAAATAGATCCTTGAAGTTAGATGAAAAGGGGTGTACATTAAAAGTTAAAAGAAGCACTGGAACTTCGATGTACATCATTAACTGAATGTTAATTACTGATCATTTTGATCGAAAAATAATGACCGAAACATGAGTTGAAAAATGTACCGAATTAAGCAGATCGATTATTTTTTTGTGACTAAATTTTTAGATTTCCACAACATAATTTTATTCCATTTTCTGGGATTACTTTATCACTGAAGATATACTGAGAAGAAAAGAGTGCTAAAAAATATAAGATATTGATATCATTGATAATAGGCAAATAATTTTTTTCAAAGTAATCAAAAATGTTGTTGAATTGGCCAAATTTTCAGTTAATTCAGACTTTAAATTTTTTTGAATCAACTAAATTCAGTAAATTCAATATCTTGTTCAATTATTGACCTCAATTTTTCAATTCTTCGAAAAAAATATTTTCTTAGGACCAATGGTATCAGTATTTGATAATTTTCACCACTTTTTCTTCTCAGTGTGACATTTTAATTAAAAAATAACAAAAAATGACTAAATAAAAAATTGACGGACATTCTCCATCTACATATTTGGATTTCAGTATCAATTTTTTATATTCATTCTTGAACTGGGTCATTTAATCACAGTTTTTTCCGGAAAAAATGAGAAATACTGCATGGCTTCTGGAAATGAGTCATTTTTTCAAGTTTTCACACTAAAAAAAAAGGCATTAACTCGAAATGACCAGAAAAAGTGACCGAAAATAAAATTTACGGTCAATTTTCATTTATTTAGATGGATTCTCACATTTATTACTCCTGACCATTTGAATTTTTGACGGTCAATTTCCAACAAACTTTGCAGCCAAGAAATGGTCACAAAAGTCGCAATTGACGACTAACTTGACCCATTTTCAATCTTTCCATCATTTTAAAATTCCTACACAGCACGTATCATTTTCCAATTCTCCAACTCTAGAGCAATCCAAAGTTAATTTCATTCGAGAATATTTATGGAGGAATATAGAATTCTAACACAAGCTCAAGCGTTTGACTGAATGGTGGGTGTGAGCATTGATGACATTTCTTCATTCATCTTGTTTTTACTCATTTTTTTTCCCTCCACTCTAACCGCATGTGTAACTGTGAAATTGACGAAGAATGAGTGAGTGAAAAAAGGGGGGGAGGAGGAGTGAAAATAAAAAAATTCCGCAGCACTGCTACACCATTCTGTGAGTAGTAAAAAGTGTCATATGTCAGCCAACATGGTTCTGCTACTTTACCACGCGTAATAATATTTTTAACGATTTTATCATCTTCAAAAAATGATAAATATTGGAATTCCATAAAATCCTTGATATTTATTTATTCATAAAGATTATTTAATTATAGCTCACTCAATTTTTTCATAGATTCCTCGAAAAAAAAGTGATAATTGGCTGAGTTTTTAATTGAAAAAAGGTGCACGTTGTAATTTTATTTAACCCTGTTACATATATTGATTGAACAAATATATAACTGTATTTTATTTTTAAATCATTATTTAATCATGTTTTCGTTGATTAAATTTGTTTGCGTTAATTTCAACGAATTAAAAAATGTAGCTTCACTATTGGGATCGTTATTCAAATTTGTGTTTATACTGCACAAATTCCAGATAATTCCAAGAGAATTGCACTATTAACTAGGGATTTACCAACAAATTCTCATTTATTCAGTGAAAATTGTCGTCAATGTAACACTGAGAACGTCTCATTGATCACAGGATGAGAACTTTCGTGATATAGAATGAACGGATTTCATGGAATGAGTTGTCAATGCTGACACAGTGAGCTTTTGGATGAAGACTATCATAAATAATTCAGTTACACTGACTTTGTTGACTAGTGATAGATGCTTCTGTTGAAGGTAAAATACGTGGGATAGGATAAATCCATGAAGCAGAGCCACAAAGTTTCTCGGAATTTATAAATATTGTAGGAGTTTATGAATAATTGAATGACAGCTTTTGTCAATCGAGTCCCTCAAACTTTTGCAAAAAAAAATATAAGCCCAATTAAAACATTTGCAAAAAAAAAAAAGACTTCGTAATTACTGAGTTTTCCCAGTAGCGCAACAAATTCACAAACAATATTAATTCTCCAAAATTGTGATAATTATAATCCACACAATTATCGGTTTATTCAATACGAGGTCAATCCGCAAAATTCTAATACTCAATGAATTTAATAAACACAATCCATGCAATTTGAAAAATACCTGGCTCTTCATTGGATCAGTATTAATTTGGCACATGTAGAGTCCAGCATCCTCCAATTGTACGCCTTTTATGTGAAGATTCCAGGTTGAGTGGTCACTGTGGGATACAGTGACACGTGAATTATGCGTTATTACGTGCTCGTGAATAGCTTGAATTGCTTTTGTATCAGCTTTTACCCAGCCAACCTGCAAGTACAAAATTAGCGGAGAAGTTTATGGAATGATTTAATTGTTTAAATTCCATTTAAAGTGATACAGATGAGGCGAAAAGAGGCGTGCCTGTGAATCTCGAAATAATTCAGTTGTGAAGAGGTAAAAGGGCAGGAGTCAATTCTTTTTTTTTCATCGATTTTTAATAATAATCTAGGAATTAATGGAGATAAGCCCTTTCCGTCCAAAATTCTTTTTTGCCACGTTTACAATTTTCAAGAAAAGAGAATGACAATGAAAAAGACGTATCTCCATTAGTTTCCGAAAATCAATTTATTTCATCATCAGTTCATTGAGAATATCTCGAATGCTAATGGAGATACGCCCTTTTTACCCCAATTCTTTTATTGTAACTCTTGAAATTTTTTACAAAAAATTTGGAATGTCAAAAGGGCGTATCTCCATTAATTCCCGAAATCTATTGATTTTATGATAAGTTTTTTGAAAATATCTCGGAAACTCAGCGAGATAGAGCGATTTTGCTCTAATTTTTTGTATGTAATTCTTAAAAATCTCTACAAAAAAATGCGGCAATATCTTGAATTTGAAGATATTAAAAAAGGAATTGATGACAAAATTAAGTCAATTTATCTGGAAACTTTAGATTTTTGATTTATCCCCTTTTATCTCTTTTTTTCATGAGATGATTATAATTAAAATTCCACTCACTCTATATCCACCCAAATGCTCTATCAAACACGTAAAAGTAGCGTCACGACCAAGTGGAACTGTCAAATTTGTTATTGGTGCCATAAATTCAGGCTGATGAGCACCACCTGATCGAAATAAAATGATGATCAAAAATCATTTGATGTTTTATTTATTCCCCCTGGGGGCTTTCTATTCTGTAATAATAATACTGAGATTCACGAGGGCATGAAAATGTAGGAAATCCGGAAATAATGAGGATAATAATTGGAAGTGAAGTGTTTTCCACATTATTACTGTACTTATTATTTACCCAGGATTTTTGTACTAGAAAATTTTTTTAATTAATTCAACTGACTATTACTATTATTATTAGTGCACGTTAATTGAAGGATTTTTCTGAAAATTCCACGTGAAACATCGAGTTTATACTCAGTTGATACTTTTATCCATTGGATTAACACAGTTTTAACATATTCGTGACCAGAATTACGAAATAATGAATGTGGTTTAGCCATTTTCAGCTGTTAAATTTATGTCTCTTTCACCATTTTATCATTCAACTATAATAATACTCTATCTGCATGAACTGTAAGTACTATCAACCACGAAATTATTTCTCCAACCCTAAAAATTTACTAAAACAAGATGAAATTCACTAGACCAACGTTCATTTTCCTATTATTTAATTGAAAATAGTGAGTAGAACGATTTAATAATTCCAAAATGTCGTTCTATCGATTCCAATTCAGCTAAGATAGGGGAGAATGGGGCAAAATGGACACTGTTATGAAACGGTTAGAGATGTATTTTTCTTGATGATTCTATTGAAAAGCTGAGAAAATTTTAGCTGGAAAACAAGTCTCAGATGTATTTTTTTTAATTTTTTTGAAAATTCGATATTTTTCAGCATTTTTGAAGGGTGAAAGCCTTCCCTTTTTCGAAAATTTTCAGTTTTTTGCAAATATCTCTGGTTCTATTGGTCGTAGCAATCCGGGGTTAGTCTTGAATAAAAGATGCGCTCATTTCCCATCGATTTATGGGGTTTTCAATTTAAAAATATCAATTTTTGGGATAGTTAGAGGCCAAAAACTGGTTCACAACACTGTTTCACGAAAATGCCCATAAATATCTTAAAAATCGATATTTTTGAATTGAAAACCCTATGAATCGATGGCAAATGATCTCACCTTTCACCTCCAATCGGAATTTTCATGCTACGACAAGTAGAACCGAAGATATTCTCGAAAAACTGAAAATTTTCAAAAAAGAAAGGGTTTTACCCCACTAAAATGCTCAAAAAAGTCAAAATCATCAAGAATTAAGAAAAATCAATTCCTGCACTTACATCTTGCCTGAAATTTCCTCAGCTCTCCAATGAAATCATCAAAAACAATCTACCATCAATATTTCTATTAATTTCAAGAGTTTTTCATAATATTCGCTGAAAAATTTAGATGTGTCTACTTTACCCCTGATGTCCATTTTGCCCCACCTTCCTATATGCTTTTCATGAGGTAGCAAGACAAATGAACTAAATCAATTACTAAAAAAAAAAAAAATACATGAAAAATACAAAAAAGGATATTTTTCACTATTATCTTCTTCTTCATTGTCCCCCAAGACATTAGTTACCTTAATTTCTTAAAATAATGGGCAGCTAAAAAGAAAATGAAGTGAATCGTTGGAGAAATCCCTGGTGCAACCAATTTCCAACGTAACATGTACAAACTAAACATAACAGTTTATGCAGAAAGTACCAAATGTGTTTGCCCATTTTCAGTATATCGCTCCCACGTGACTATTCCACCCCTCCCCCCTTTTTCTTTTTGCCTTTTATATGGTAACTTTGTTCTCCTCTGAAACCCCAAAATGCCCCTCATTCATTATCACAAAATTCATTGCTCCAATGATAGTCTATTCACAAAAATACACCAATTAATTCAACAATACTCATGCTTTAAGCATATAACTAAAAAAAGCTTCCATTGCCCTCAAAACGTCAATCATAATTAAACACAAGCTTTAAATATCTCAATTATTAAACGACATTTTCCAACTGAATACGAGAATCTCCAAATTAATTATTGAATTACATAAATGAAAGGGGGATAATTATTCACATAATTCATCATATATTGATGATAAATCAATTATTTATGAATTTAAATATTGTTTGAACTCACCAAAGTTATCATTTGGATAGATCAGTAGGGCAATCAAAAATCCCCAAAGGATACGATCACGATCCACCATATTGTCACAATCATCGACGTGCCACTGGGAAATAAATGAGATTTTCCATCAAAATTACATGACAATAAAACTCGTAGAGCCTCATGTTTTCCCATTTCAGTCAATAATTTCATGACAATGATAAATTACAATTTTTTTTTAACGATAAATTATTGAACGAAATTCATTCGATAACTCTGGATGAACTCATTCATAATTAAATATACTCGTCGATTTTCCAGAACGAAGTTCATTACCTGCTACTTCTACCTAAAAATGTTATTTACAACGTTACGTCATACTTATTATTATTATTTTTATTATTATAGACATATATTGCTGTAAAATGAATCACGTACACTTATTTATAATTATAAGTGATGTAACGATTCAGAAAAAAAAATTCAAAAAAAAAAAAAATTGTAAAAATTTTAAAAATAATTTAGAAAATTCTGAAAAATCTCAAATATTGACATAAAAATGATTTTTGAAGTTTATATTGGCAGAAGAGGGTGCCGCACTTTAATTTTGAATAATTTCGAGAAAAATTTCGAAAAATTTGCAAAAAAAAATTTGAAAATTCAGAAAAATCTCAAATATTAAAATAAAACTGATTTTTTAATGTTTTATACACATTTTCCCATCATTATCAGTGCAGAAATGAGATTGAGCTGTTATAAAAGTAGGTTGAAAGAATATGTTGTCGTTCTAAAGCCAAAAGAGCGTAAATGCCACATATTGCCTATCTTGTTACGCTTTTTTTACTCTAGAACAACGATGTAATGGCAAAATATGAAATTTTGGGGCAGTAACTGTCAACTTTATGCACAAATATAGCTCTGAGCTAGTAAAGATTATTATCATTATTATTATTATTATTATTTTATGCAGTGTATACGATGAGGAATTGTGACGTTCCAACATTGAAAATATAATTTCAAAAAAATATAATATTTTTCTTTGTATATCGGATGCTCTGAATGTACATAGACTAGGGAGAAGTAGTTGGGTAACCAACGGCATATGAACCTGTTAACGTTCGCTCATATTCCTCTGTACACAAGCCAGTGCAAACCCTGTGAAAACCAGCTCTCTCCTTCTGTAACTCCTATATATTCCTCTTCTTTTTTTTATACTCAACATTCAAGCCAAACAATAATACATTTTTATGGTAACTGAATGCATAAACTCTCGTGACAATAAAAATGACTGAGAAAAAAAGTAATTTTCTCATCAAAAATATAATTCAATTTCTCTTGAATGTGGAGAAAACTGGAGAGTTTATATCTCTTTGCTTAAATATTATGAGAGAGGAAAGTTTTATTTGTATTTAATTTAAATTAGAGTGACGTGGACGTAGGGGATAGAGTGGATAGATTGGATTTTACTTAGGATTAATAATTAAATTAGTGGAATCTATTTAAAAAAACACCTGTTGCTATTTTCTGGAGACAATAATTTATGAAAAAACTTATTATCCGTTTAAATCAATCATAAAAAAGGGGAATTCAAACGTTAAATTTAATTTAGTTTTTTAATTTAATTGATTTAATTCTTTAAATGTTCATTATTGCTCGATAATATGAACTTCAACCAATATAACCTGAATAGGTTAGAAGTTGAAGTCAAATCAATTTTGAACTTCTCTTCATTTGAGTTCAGGTGGAAAACCGATAATTGCTGTTAAAAGTGATGAAGTGATGAATACATAACAATACTAATTTAGAAGTGAAGATATGAAAATGAAGAATATTGAAGTTTTCAGTTTTTGATAAATATCTCGGAAGCCAAATGAGGTGGAATAATTAAAAAAAAAATACTTTCCAAGATATTTTGAAGAAGAGAGTAATAGAAACGGTTTTAATGAAAAAATTTCCACTTTTATTGAAATTTTCAATTACGATCGGAAAAATCGATTTTATTCCACCATGACTTTTCCTCAAATATCGGAAAGTAAGCGAGATAGAGCGATTCTCCAATTCTCTTCTTATAACTCTTGAAATTCTCTACAAAAAAAGATTTAGGACAAAAAAGGGCGTATCTCCATAAGTTTCCCCGAAAAAAAAACAAAGACAAAATGAAATGAATTTGTCGGAAAACTTCATAATATGAGTTTATATAATCTCCTTCCATAAACGCTATATAACACAAATCCCTCATTTGAGAAACACGAGAGCTTACTCAAACGATTAGAAATGTCTTCAAGCGAATACGATATTCCATATATAGTTTACAACCACACACACATCCATACGTATTGTGACTCAAACTCAGAGCTGTTATTGATAGTTTCCCCCAAAATGAGGACGAGATATCGTATTTACACAGTTAACCCTCGTACTCTTGATCCTTGCTTGCCATCTTACCTCGATTAAACACGACTATATGAATTCCAAAGCGTAGTAATGTGAGTAATAATCTAGAATTCCAGGACAGTCTGTTTGAATCATTGATTTTTCCGGGGGGGAAGAGGGGGGGAATTAAAAGTTATCGCAGACCAGGAATATTAAGGAGGGATTAATGATTTAAAAAAGAGCGAAAAAAGGAAGAAATGTGAATGTCCTCCTGTCCTTGACATTTAAACTAACGAGCAGTTACTCATTTTTACATAACAATAACCATAAATTATGCCGTATGCTAATTTCTTCAGTTTTTTTTATTCTCATTTTTTTTTCATTTTTTTTTTCACTTCTTCCTTTTTCTGTCATTTATCATCGACTTTTGTTTAATGATTTAAGGGGGCGAACCTCTGTTCACGACGTTTTTCATAATTAATGGAAGAGAAAGAATGAGAAAGAGAGAGAGAAAAGGACAAACATTCGAGGATTGAATGATTTTTCTCACTCAAGAATTTACGATGCATCGCAGGGAAAGTGCAGAAATTACAGAAAGAAAGAGAGAAATGAGGGGGGGAAATGGGGGGAGGAGAAAAGTACTGGGGAAGATAAAGTTAAGAGATGTGAGGAAGATGCGCGAAGAAAATTAGCGACATTTGCTGCACTGAAGAATTACGACTAACGTCCTTTTGCACCCATTTCTACCTTCCATTCTATTCTCTTCTGTTCTCTCTACCATTTTACGTATTCTGGTGTAACACGAAAGACTTTACCCTCTTTTCCACAAGAGGCCAAAAACTACTTGAGAACATTAAGGGTCATTACAATGCACCATAAATTGTCAACTACAGTCTTATTATATTTATGTTATCAATTCTGTTAATTTTGCGTTTTTTTATTTTTTAATTTTTGCATTTCTTTTTCTAGAAATTAGGAAAAAAAAATCACCGACAATTCAATTAAATCTTGAATTAACTTTACCAACAGATTGCTTGAGAATTTTTTCCAGTTGAGAAAAACACATCACCAAGAGCTCATCAACTTTTTAATCAATTTAAAAAATTCACAAACAATTTTAATTGCATTTTTCTCGTTTTTTCTTTTGCAAATTATGAATTTTTTTATGACGAAAAAAAGAATGAAAATTTTATTATAAGGGAAAAAAATGTGAAGAAAAATGTGCAAAAGTTTTATTACAAATTCAATTGAAGTATTCATGCACCTTATACTACCTATGTTTTCTATGGAAAAAAAAAAAAATTATTAAACCCATATTTCAAAATCTAATTGACCAAAAAGGATTGTCCTGTAACAATTTGAATCACAAATTTTCCCAGTGCTTTCAAATTCACATTTCACATTCTCTCTTTCTCTCTCTCTTTCTCTATTCGTTTCTGTCGGTATTACTCGAGCCATTTGAAAAATTAAATTATTCTATTTAACTGTGAAAATGTCACATTGAAAAAATAGAAAAAACTTTAAAATGTGTGAATAGAGAAGTTAGAAAGTAGTGAAAAAAAAAGGAACTAATAGAGTTTTGAGTAAAAATAATGTTTAATTAACTGGAACGAGAAAGAATTCATTTCTCATTCGTGTCTGAACGTTCACGTGCCCTCACTACTTACGTTGACCTACTCAGTGGAAAAAAAATGATTAAGCCCACCCTTTATATCTCTAGTTGTCATTAAACGATGCAATAACCTCCGATTTAAACTGCAATATCATTCAATATTAATATTAATCCCTAGCGTTTTAATCCCTCAATATCTCCGTTAATTCACAAATATTAATTCAGTAGCGAAGAGGTAAAAAAAACAAATTAAGCCTATTTTTTTCGAATAATTCATTGTTAATATTCCCAAAACTATTGGAGATACGCCCTTTTTGCCCTGAGGCCTTTCTGCAGCTCTTGAAAGTCCCTACAAAAAAAGAGAAGAAATCGCTCTATCTCGCTTAATTTCCGAAGTAGAGAAGATCGAGGCAAAATGGAACCACGATTTTATGTAATTTGGGATTTTTTTTGAGAGTGAAGGAGTTGACGAAAAAATTTGAAAAAATTCACGAAAAATGTCCACATATTGTAGCATCTTTTCAAATTTTTTCAGAATTTTCTATCGAGACCTTCCCTCTGAAAAAAAAATCCAGAATCATTCTGACACTTTGGTCCATTTTCCCCCCACTTTCTCCTATTTCACAAAGAGTAAAAATAATCGCAAAGCCAAGTCGATTCATCCTGTTTTACCTCTTCACTTCTCAATTTACAAAAAAAAATGCAATGAAAAAAGAATCTAATTTCTCCACTTATTCCCAAAGGAATGTAAAGTTTTCTGTAAAAAAATTTAATTATTCGTCGACAAGATTCCCAAGGAATTTCATCCCTTTTCCCTATCATTCCCTTTCATCTTATTAAAAATTCTCCAAAAAGCATCATGACACATAAATTCGTCAATACTTCAAAATTATTCTCAAGAAAAGAAGAAAGAAAAAAAAAAAACATAGAAAAATGTCAAAAAAAGGAATCCACAAAACTCACGTATTTGTGCAATTGACTCTGAAAATTCCCAAAAATCAGTATTTTCACTCAAAAATAAAAATAAACAAATGATCTTGAAATCATAACAATTTTTTAAATTGGCACGTGTACACACGCGCTTGACAGTTATGACTTTCTGTCTCTCGTAGCATATGACTTTCGACAGTACCAACCGGCTGCTCGAATAGACGCCGGTAAACTGTTGGGATCACAACGGTTTCATTCGCCTCATGGCGAAAAAGGAAAAGAGACAAGAAAACTAGACAGACAGAGATAGTTACACTACGGGATTTCCCCCTCTCTCTCGACTACGAAAACCCCTTCTCTTGCTCTGCTTTTCTGTAGCCAACACCGTGGAACGAGTCAGATGAAAGGGGGGAGGGGGTGAAAATAGGCGGAGAGTTTAATACAAATGCGCAAACTCCATGGCAAGCCCGCGTGTTAAGAAGTAGAATGAAGTAGGAGAAAGCAGGGCTGATTTAATCCAAGAGAGTGGATGGATGCGACAGGACATCGGCCGCCAGGCAGATACTGCCTCAAAGAGGAACTCCGGAGTGAATTAAAAGTGGTGAAAAAAAGAAGGACAAAAAAAAATTCTGCCAAAGAAAAAATTAATTGAGGAAAGGAAAAAAAGAAAACAATAGGTTAATTTAAACTGGACGGGCCTTGAAAAATTAACTCTGGCCAAGTCTCAGACACTGAGTAAATTGTTACTTGATTCTTTTTTTCTCTCAACGTCTCCTTGATCCTCCTCCTTTATGCTTTTTAGTATTTTCTACCTCTCGAGCTTTGTGTGCTTTATCCTACAGCTCCAACTTGTTGATATTGGAATCCCTGCACTTTTAGTACAGAATTATTATTATTTTTTTTATTCTCAATCATTAGATTTTTCGAGCTTTAGTCTTGATTTCACGGTAGTTTTAATGGCTTTTTTCTCCTCCGTCTGGGGATTTTTTTCATTTACACGCATGGAGAGCTTGGTAAACACTGCCACTGTGGCGAGGGGTGTGTTTCAATGAAAAATTTCGCATATTGCTGGAGTGACCCACTTTGTACACTTTTTTTTTTGGAGGATGGATGTACTCGAAAAGGATGAAGGAAATATGTTTTTTTTTTAAGTTCTTTTTTTGCTTTTTTTTGAAGAAATATGAGATACGCATGAAAATTAAACAGTTAGGATTTTTCTTTTGAGGGGTGAATTACAAAGAGATCCTGTCAGAGACGAGCTTTTGAGAAAAAAAAACTCATTAAATTTTTTCGTTATTTATATTAATGCGCGTATTACTTAAGTATACACAGGGTGAAATGTATTAATGATAAAAAAAAATGGAAAAATCAATGTGAATAGGCGAAGAGAAAAAGAATCATAAAAATTCGAGGAAAATGATTCTTTTCTCCATAGAGGTCCTTCGGTAAAATGCCCCAGTAAAGTGTCCCATATACATTGAACGTTTATATTTTCTCGTAGATTTTTCTCCCCTCTTTTTTTTTTTTTTGCAAAGAAAAGAATGGTTCCGGTCGGGAGGAAAAGACGGCAGGCTATTTGAAAAAATACGAAGGAAAAATCCCGGGAAGACGTCGGTAAATATCGACAATTATACGACAGGCAGTATCGTTCCAGTTGAATGGGAACAACTACCATCGTTACTGCTCGATTGGCCGAGAAAACTTGCTTGGAAAATCATCGATACACAAGAACGCTGGATAATAGCTATAAAGATTGTACACCGTCTGTTGAAAATTCTTCAGTATAACAGTATCAAAATTTTTCGTCCCATTAAATTCATTTTCATTCATTTTCCTATTATACACACAAGAAGAAACATTTTCGGTGTTTCGGACTAAAAAATATAGTAGAAAAAAGCCTCGACTATAATCATATAGTTTGTAAATATCGTCGAACTAGAAACAAAAGGGGCGTAAGTGCCAAAAAAACCACTTTTCAGAGGAAAAAATGCCTATCTTTCAAACATACGCCCTTTTGTTATTATGTATGACAGTAAATTTTTGAAAAAATATGGTAATTAATCACTGTAAATATTGATTAATCTCATAATTTTGATTCTGCTGGGAAACTCTTCAGAAAAATCGGATATTAATGACAATTTTACACAGATAGAATTTTCACTTACTCAATTATTAGCAAATCACATGTGATTTAATTGATTCAGTTCTATTGTAGTTTTTTTTTTTTTATTAAGTTCTATTGTAGTGATATGGAAATGTCTAACAGAACTAAAATATAATAATGAATATGTTGCAAGTCTTCATTCAATGCAGTGATCTCAAATAGTAACCCTAAAATTATAATTCTGGGCGTGATAACTCATTTGAAATAGTTGATTTTGACCTTAACTATAAGCAGATAGTCAGAAAAGTATGAAAAAATTCCCTCAGTGCATTAATTTTCATCTCCATCAATGAATCCCTGCCATTGGCAATTAATAAAAATTGGAGTTAAAAAAGAATAAAATTGAAAATACACATTAACCACAAATCTTGAGGGGATAAAAATGGAAATGAAATGAACTGCTCTCCCTTCCGTCCAGGATGAAAAAAAACCGACGCAATAGCGAAAGATGTGGAAAAAAAATTGACTTTAAAAATAAAATAAAGAAAAAATCCACCAAAGTGACCCTCGGCAGCTGGTCCAGGCAAAGTCAACCTATCCACCAACGATGAAGTCCTCACGAGTCACTGAAAACTTTTGCCCTCTATCCCCCTCACCCACCCCTCAATTCCGCACCCTCCCTGTCTCAGTGAAATTGTTTTTTTTTCACTCGATCGTTTCGTAAACTTGGGGGAAAGATGAAAAATTGGCAGCTCCACCTTCTTCACTGCTACCAAAAAAAAAAAAAGCCGCCCTCTCGTCTCATTTTATTTAGAATGCCCTCAGTCCACATACACTGACATAACCGCGTCCCCCCCCCCCCTTTCTCCCCCTCTCTTGCCCCCCTTTCTTTTTTTTCCAATCGAAAACATCAATGGAGTTTGTATCCCAGACTGGTGCGGAAGAGAAAGGAGGAAGGATCACATGCGAACACATGTGTATATATATACATAAATATATATGTGTATGTATGTGGCTGTGTGTATGTGTGTATCACAAGAGTTGAGTTAGTGAGGAGCGGGCTGTTGCCACTGTGTGCCAGCTGTTTCACTACTAGCCAACGACTACTTCTCCCCCCCCCCCTCCCCCTCCTCCCTCCCATCCACTCTCTCGCGCATTTTCTCCGATCAGCTTCACTGCCACTCTTCTTCTCTCCATTTCTCCTTTCTGCCTGTAACCACTCGGCCCCCGAAGCACACACACACACACAGTGCTTTAACAATCTTGTACAGAGAAAAAGAGAGAGAGAGGGTCGAAACTGAGTCGGAAATAATTCTCCTACTCTTCTATCGTTGCACCACAGTAGCAGCAGCAGCTGTGTCACCGGTTCGGCATATCATCGAAATATTCCTTCGGCTCTTTTAAGTTCAGAAAGATACCGCAAACTTTTTTATATCATACCATCTTTCCTCCCTTCACCCCCCTCCCCTCCTTTCTCTTTCTTCTATCTGCGAGAAAATTTACTTGCCTATACTAGACACTAGTCTCTCTGTGTGTTGGAAGAAAAGACTATTTCATTTCACCTCAAAATATTCTATACTCGCTTGGATTTTTTATGCGTCCTATGGAATCTTAAAAACTTCTTAAAAAGCACGAAGAGACATTTTTTAATATATATATATATGCAATTCACATTTTTCCGTTGGTAAATTTTGCCGTACGCTTTTCAAAATCATACCGGAGAGATTAAACTCCCATAATTCTTTCATGCTTTTATTTTTCTCTTTTTCTTAGAGTATATATATCTATATATATATATATATAGATTTCTTTCATATTTCAGGAAGTCAGGAGCGATAGTCCTCGTTTTATTCCTCTAAAAAAATGCCAAAATTAAACAAACATAAAAAAAAAGGGTAAAATAAGAATAAAAAATAGACAGTGAAATTCAATGTATGAGAGAATGTCTTGTGCACGTGTAGTCATAGTTCACTGTATTTTACGATGTAACGCACAACTAAAATTGTGCCTCTGAGATATCCAACTGCATCGCAAACATCACACATTGCCTCTGTGAACTGGCTTTTCTTATGCAGAAACACACGGTGGAAGTAGAGTGTAAAACTGTACATTTGTATGTGTGTATCCATGTATGTATATTACACTTGTACATAGATGAGGCTGAAACTGTACACGATTGGCCCACTCTCACTGTGACATTTATGTATTCCCAGAAGGATAAAGGGTAAAACCCCCCAAAAATACATGGCCACAAAATTACGATTTCAATCTCAGGTCCTTTGCATTTTATGGTCTCGTAGTATTTTCTTGTGTTGAAGGTGCACATCGAAATATTGAACGTCTAGTCGTTACATTGGGGTGCACAAGAGGTCCTTTCTTAAAATGCTGAAGGAGAAAGTGCTGCACTAAAAAAGAAAAAAAATCTAATGAAAGTCATTTTTTTTCCTCGTGTCAAGTTCATTCTAATTTTTATATATCCTATATATATATACATGTGTATATGTATTTTCACTCCATTCTTTTTACTTTGGTCACTCAAATCACGTAGACATGAACAATGGCCTCGAGTAGTGTGGGAGACCTACGAAAAAAAAAAAAAAAGGAAAGAAACAGGCAGATGTATTATATCCTCGAGGAAAAAAATACATATAAATATTTACAAGAATGGTGAAAAAAAAATGAAGGAAAAAACAATGTATGGTATATGCACATTTTTTTTTAACGTATAAAAAACGCCTAGGGTGCTGTAATCGTTCTTCCAGTGTCTCTGCAATTTTAACCCACCAATTTTTTTTAAGAAAAAAGGAAATTCTTGAAATTTTCAAAAAAGCTACTAAATGTCATTTTTACTGTGAATAAAAAAACTCCTTTATTCTGAAATGAAAAAGAAAAACTATCATTTCCCAATTAAATTGGTAAATTCTTCGAATCATCTGAATTAAGTATATATATACACTTATTCTATATATAGAACATTGCATATACAACTACATTAAACTTGTAAATCTAATCAAATTGATAAATAATTGTAAAGATTTTCCTTTTTTTTCTCTTTCTTTATATAGGAACCTGTACATTTATGCCTATATATATGAGGCATTCCACGCTATTTAACTCGATTTTAGAATGATGATTTTTGATTTTGTTCATTTTTGGATATGGTATTGGAATGGCTAATAGAAGTAATTTACAATGATCGAGAAAGAATAAAAATTTTTTTTTTTTATAATTTATTTCCATCTGAAATTCCGAAAAAACAGTGAAAATGTCTATTCCACTCTAACTTTGAATGCTCCTATCTCGTTAAATATTAGTTCTATCAAAAAAATAGTAGACTACTTTTTTGTGAGGATAGAGCATGAAATTTCATTGAAAGAATTTCTAAAAATTAGATCGCAATTTTTCTATTTTTCATTAATAATTGAAATAAACAAATTAATGGCAATTATCGCCACGCACTCTTAAAAATCTGAAGAAAATATATGTTGAAGATTCATTTATTCCTGATTTTCATGTAAATTTTTGTGATACTTCATCGGACCACTCGCGAGATATCGCTTTTTCCATGTTTCTCCACAATCCGAGGAACATATATATGTATGTTCATGAAATGTAATTAAATACGTACTATCCTCCAGCAAAATGAACTGTTATAGTTAAAAAAACATTAACTAAATATAAGAAGAAGAAAAAACAAAAAAAATTCCAATTGAAGCAAAAAACTTGCAATAAAATAACGTATAATTGAGAGGAAAAAAATGTCCTCCATCAAAATTGCTGAGGGATTAAAAATAAACCTTGGAGAGAGCAACTGCGAAAGGATTCTGTCGATGAAAATAATTTTTTTTTTCACTTTATTCTATCTTTATGACACACAAACACACACACACACATAAAAATAGGCACACACATACACACATACTAGGCACTAGTCGCCCATTACAGAGGATATTTTTTAATACCCAGCCATTGTGATCTGTTTGCCAATGAGAATGCGGAGTGTGCAGCGTTGTGGAGTCCAATGGGTACAATGGGTGGAAAATTAATCGCTGAAATCTGGGTACAATGTAAAAGAACCGAGGTTGAGTAAAAGGGCAAAACGAAGGGATGGAGGGGGGGGGGGGGTGGTGAAAGGGGCGAGGGGGTGAATGCATCGGTGGTGGTAGAAGGTGACGGGCTACAGTGAGGTTATGAGGAAAAAAGAGTTGAAAAAAAAAAATGATATGACTTCACCACGAAGCCATAAGTCAGCGATTTTCTCTTAGTACATTGAGTCGACGCGACCGCACGTTGGTTAGAAAAGCGTCAAAGGGGGAGGAAAGGGGGAGGGGGTATCCCACATGCACGCTTTCCTCAACACTACTTCATAAATGGTGGAAAACGATTGCAGAAAACCAACTACCACCGGAAGTCCGTCTTACGGCTTCTTACACACTCTTTTTTTCTCTTATTTTCTTTTTTTTTTGGCACTCCTTTTTTTTTCATTTGTTCCAGTTTGTCCGGGACACACAGTGTCTATAGACCAACGCTGGACACTGTACGTCATTCTGACTAGCGTTATCTTGAGAACCCCCTCCCTCACCTGCGACTCTTTCTCTGCCAACTTGTGTAAAACGGAAGGAGGCACCGAAAAATGGGGAAATAAAAATAAAAGGAATTTTTTAAAAATAGAATCTTGGGGAGAAAAGAAACATTGCTCTTATCGAGGTGACAAAAACATTTTTTGAAGGATTCACGGGTTTTTCCTAGAACTTGGTCTTCTGTAATCTGTGATTATCATTGTTGACTTGGTTATGAAAATTTTATGGTGGTGAAGATTTTTTTAAGCTTCCTTGACACCTTTAAAAGTCTCTGGAATATCCGGGAAAAGGGAATTTCATTGGATTATTATAAATTTACAGGCAATTAATGGCGACTGCATGAAAAAATTCGAAAAAATTTGAGAAGATGCTTCGACATGTCTAAGTTATTGGTGAATTTTTTCAAATTTTTTTGTAGATCTCTTCACCCTCAAAAAAAAATTCCCAATCATTAAATCGTATTCTGCTGAAAATTTGTGATTAAAAAAAAAATTATTTAATTAAAAATCTGTGAAAAAATTATGGGTCAAGATATTTTAATAATTTCAAACTATTTCAATTATAAGGAAATGTTATATTCACTTTCATTACGAATTTCTGGGGATTAACAATGATTAATTCCATTGGATCGCATTAAATCTACAGGCAATTAGCGGCGGCTGCATGAAAAAATCTGAAAAAAATTGAGAAAATGCTCTAATATGTTTTTTCTCATGGTGAATTTTTTCAAATTTCTTCGAAGACATCTTCACCCTTAAAATAAATGACGGATCATTAATTCATATTCTGCTGAAACTGTCTGATTTGAAAAAAAATTCTAATTTCATTCAAAATCTGTGTAAAATTTTGGATCAAGTACTTTAATTATTTTTCAAACGATTTCCAATTATATAGAAATGTCAATCAATTCAATTACGAAATTCTGGGAATCAACAATTAATTCAAAAAGTTTTCATCAATGACTACAATTCCCTGTCTCTTGATAACTCACGCAAATTGCTTCGTGCTTCATAATTATTCATTGCATATTGATATGTGCCAATGATTAGTTTTGGAAATTGCCTGTGATCTCTGATTGTTCAATAAAATTTATTATCAAAGGATAAATTCAATAAAATAATTACAATAATTACAATAATTACGTTCTATTAAAGTAATTGCATTCTATTAAATCTTTCATATTTTTTTTTTTTAATCTTTCATATTGCCTCTTTTTTATTTTAATAAAAAAAAAAAAGTGCAATGTGATATTCTCGCCCTCAAGCAACTGTCAAAGATTAATCTCCCTTTATTTCTTTCCTCTTGGGGACAATCAGCAGGACAGTATTGGTTCTCACTCCTAAACTTTCAATTTTAACCGACATTAAAAATTCTTAAAGTAAGAATGGAATAAAAGGGAAAGATTTTCCCCGTGGATGCACCATAATGAGAAAAGTAATTCCAATTTAAATAATACCCTCTTTTCACTCCCCCCCCTCCCCTGCCTCCTCCTCGCGAAGTAGCGAGAGGAAGAAAAATAATATTCTCCATCAATTTTTTTGCCTCTGTTTCAATTCCTCTATTACTTCATTTTAACTTCAAGAAAATAAGGGGAAAAAAATATTAAAAAGTCCCTGATTAGGCAATAGATCTTTCAACCCTTAATGCACATCAATTTTATCGAGATAGATATATATTATGAAATCGCGTAAATTATTACAAATTTAGTTGCAAAACTTTTCTAATAAAAATTTAAAATTCTAAAAATTATTTATTTGAGATTATTTTAATGAGATTTTTTCTTTCATTCACAAATAATTTGATTTTAACGACTGGATATCAATGAAATTCGTAAATTTCCATTTAATTATTTCTTGAAAATTTAGTAAAAAATAAGAAAAATTCAAAAAAATTAAAAATTCAAGTAATTTATAGAATTTTCGTCTCAATTCTACTTGAGACTCATAGATTCCTTCGAATTTCCTCTGAAACTCACAGATTTCATAAACATCGTCCCATTAAAAAAAAAATTTAATATCACGTTTATGAAAATTCCCATAAAATTGTCTATGAAATTTCCATTTTCTTCTAACAGTATAATGTACACGTAAACATATAGAATTACAATTAATCCAGATTAAACGACGTAGACTGGCAATGACTCGTGAAGGCATCTTGTGTGTAGCGTAAATGATGCGTAATCCAATTTCCCTTATATACAACTGTTAAACTGAGAAAGAAATTTTCCCCAAGCTTTTCTCACCGAGTCTACTTTGAGACTCACGTACATTTGTCAAGGCTGACTGCCATTGAGTGATGTGAAATTTTTCACGGGCATTCAACCACTCAGCTCACAGATAGAAGCTTTATATCATCAATGAAAAAAATTTGAAAACTCGTCAAATTTAATTGCAACATTTCCCTCCCCCCCTTCATTTCTCTCATTTTCCCCAGTAAAAATAAAATTTCTCCACTTATTTTTCCACTTCAAATTGATATTATTGATGAAAGAGAATATCTTCATTTTTTATCATCCACCAATTTATCTCGAGCTTTATCATGTTTCATATAAATTTTCAGTAAAATGAAGAAATAAACCACTTTTCTTTTACCCCAGGAGAAAGAGCATCATTGTTTTACATTTTTTTCCTATTCACTTTAAAGTTCAAAAAAAAAAAAAAAATAAAAAAAAAGTATTAAAAAATAATAACTCGAGCACAATATTATTTTATTTAACGGGATTTCCTCTGCTATTTTCCTCGATAAATAAAACCCGCTTTTTTCCCCGTTCTCCCTTTTTTTTCCTCAACAAAAAAAAAAGCAAAAAGTAATAATAAAAACAAGTATTATGAAAAAACATTGCGGGTTAAAGTAAATTTGTCTTATCAACAACTCTCAACTCCGGAAATTAAATAGATAAAGCTTTAGCATCCTTAATCGTGAAATTCCGTCCTTTACCGTTTAACATCTCTCTTCTCCACCTCCCCTCCACCCTCTCTTCTTCTGCATCACCGTGTATTTTCCACTTTATCCCAGTGACACGGGCCCACGAGAGAAACAGCAAAGCTGCACCAACTAAAGGCTTCTGCCCTTTAAAAGCACCAAGAGAAATAAGGAAAGAGGGTAAAAACCATCCACTGGGATCCCTCCATCATTCATCATATCTATATACATCTATGCATGTACACCGTATTATTTTATGTTTCTTCAACTTATCCCGGGTTATATCCTCGAAAAATCCTTCCTCAACGACATAAAATAATACACAAGTAAATACAAAGAGTACAACAAAAATACATTCGATTTTGCTTTTCAAGTATTTGTATAAATTCTGGAATAAAATTGAAAAACCACTCTAATTTTTATTTCCCTTCTGTTTGTCTCTCTTGTGTGTCTCGTATTTCAGAGATTTTCTTGAGAAAAATGATAAAACCAATTGGTTATTTCCATTTTTTTTCTCTCTCTCTCTCTCTTATTCAGATGCGCCCGAGGAAATTGTGACTCAAACATGCAAGAGTGGACAGTAGAACAGGGAGGATACGGGGTAAAAAGCGAAATGGATAAATAAAATTGAGAAAAACAAGTTTCGATTGAAAAGCGTTACGCAAGAGAGAGAAAAAGAGGAGTAAAGGGAAAAAAGAGGAAAAAAAAGTGGTGGAGGAGCCCTTGGCCGTCTGTAGAAAGTGACGACATCTCCTCTTTTCCCCTTTTTTTTACGGGGTGAAAAGGGGGAGGGGGAGGGGAGGAGGGAGGGTAAAGTGGGAAAGGTGGTAACTACAGACTGTATGCCTCCACTGGGTTTTTTTCCAGGAGTTCTAGGGCAAACGGACGAGAAGGTAAGATCCTAACGGTTCTCAACAGCCAAAGCTAGCGTGTACTTTGTGTATATATATGTAACACAGTATAAGGCTGACTCTTACGGCTTATCTTTACGAGCTCTCTGAGGAGACGTAAGTGCAGTCAAACCCGACTTCTCTTCATCTCTCTCTCTCTCTCTCTTTCTATCCGCCTTCTATTGGAAAGAATACTCCGGACTTTTCTACAATCTACTGTTTATGCAATCTCAGCGTTTCTCTAATTTTATTTACCGTGAGAGAAAAAGATTCTTCTTCTTCAGTGGATGCTTTTGGCCTGAGAATTCACAGTCATTTGACTAATCTTGTTGAATTAGGACATTGAGTTGAATAAAACGATTTTCATCAAAATTGTGTGTATTTCAACGGAATTACTTGTCTTGATGAACCAATTTCCTTCCTTCAAAATGCCAACATGACTGATAATTACAGTCTGATAATATTCAAGAGGCTAGTTTAATTATTGCATATACTTGCTGAAGAAGATGGGGTAGAATGGACATTGCAGAAGTGAAATTGACGCATTTGATTTTAATTGGAATTTCATGTTCTATGTAATGAAAATTGGTTGGAATTAGGGAAACTACATTGCATTAGAGAGCTGAGGATATTTCGATTAGGAAACATGTCTCAAAATTGATTTTTCGGGATTTTTGGATAATGGAAAGAGTCGAATTCTCAATTTTTCATGAAAAATATCGTAAAAATTGATTTTGACCATTTCTGCAACTTTCCAATTTAAATGGAATCATTAAAAAAATCTTGTTTTAGAGAAAAAAATTATATCGTCACCTTAGAAATAAAGTGGCACAAGCGCTAGGCTCATATATATAGGCACATACGCTACTTTGTTCTGAGGTGTCCATACATAAAAACAATATGCATTTGTAAAAAAAGCACAAAACTACAAGTGCAATTTTTTTCAAAAATTTGGGAAAATTCAAAAAAAATTCCAGATCCATGCTAATTCTATTATTTTTTTTTTTATTTATTAGCTTCCAAACCCTAATTCTATTATTATAAATAATATATTCTCTATGATAAATAATATATTCTGAAGAGAGGGGATAGATGTACAGCTTACATAAAAATTCTGAAATCTGGTATAAATGACATAAATTAAGATACATGAATAAAAAATTGGATAAAAAAGACTAATAATCTCTGAGAAAAAACATACATGATACAGCTAAAATAATATAAAAACAATTCCGCCTCCTTTCACACATTCATCTTTTAATTATATTTAATAGCATTATTATCAGATTTTCTCTTCCTAGAATGTACAACTTGACTTTATCACACTCTGTTCTCACATTTTTCATCAATTTTCTCTCCTCTTTATCTCACTTCAACAAAATTTTATTATTATCATGAAACAATTTCCATACCCAACCACTTCATTATAATCCCCATTAAATTCTACTTTTCCCTTCATTAACATCAATTCTACCCTTCGAATTGATTGATGTACTGATGAAAAGACGAGTAATGTATCAAATTTTGACTTCATCCTCAAATTTCCATCAGTCGAGAGAAATTCGAGTGGTCCAAAAGCAAAGTATTGAAAATGGTTAAAGTTACATTGCAGAATTTCAAGGATTTTCATTAACTTCAGCATCTTGGTTAACCACAAAGGCAGAAGGCATCTAATCACTAGGGAATTGACGTTCACCATCTCCAGTGACCCGAGTCGTCTTCTTCGCTTTTACTTATTCACGCAAAAAAAAGAGCAAAAAAAAATAGAAGAGATCGTCAATAATTTCTCCTATTCCATTCAACTTTATACACTTTAAATGAATCGAATTTCCAATTTGTCTTCAAATTCCTCTTCAATAATAATAAAAAGAAAAAACTATCCCGACTCTTCAATATTTATTCTCAAAACCCTTTAGGCGTGGTACTAAACGGAATATCATCCGCAGTTATCGTCAGTATTATCAGCCCTGCCTTTCCCTATATCCCCCCTCCCCCCCCCCCTTCCATTGATTGATTATTCCAGGGCTTTTATAATAATTGCCTGATTATCCGTTTACGATATTAGCCCTAATTGTCTACCAGCCAATTTAATCCCCAGTGTCTAACGAATCCTTTTACCAAAAATTGACTAAAAATAGTCTCAAGCCAACGAAAAATCAATCGAATACTCCCCATTCATTTATTTATTTAATATTCTTCCTTTTATCCTCGGAAAATTAAGTAGTGATGGAAAAATAAATTTATCAGAGATATTCTTTGAAATGTCTTGCATGAAAAAAAAATTCAATAATTCAACAGTCAATTGTATTTGCGACAGCGTAAAATAGGACAATATTCACGAGCGAATTATAAATTGACAAAATACATCTTGACTGTCGAATAAATTTTTTTGTTTTTCAGAATAATGAATTTTCTGAAATAACGAGATCATTTAACTTTCAGTGACTGACTTATTGAAACGTCTATTTGATTTTAATAAAATATGTTAATTTTGACAGACTGATTTATTGGATTGACACTTTTGAATTTTTAATTTTCACGATTATTTCAAGGTTCACATGCTTGAATTACATCGTCACCTTAGAGTTAAAGGGGCGTAAGTGCCATTTTTCCCCGATTTTTTTTCTTTAAAATGACAAAAAGGCCTATCTTTACTATTATTGCTCCAATAGGCTTTCCAAGACCTTTTACGTAATATTAGTAAAAAAAATAATAACATAGGCGTAAGTACCACTGACTAATAACAAAGGGGCGTAAGTGTCGAGATACGTTCCTTTTATTTTAAAATTGGTAATTACGCCACTTTATTATTTTAATTTTCAATTATCCAAATAATGTTCCAGAAGCTATAAAAAACAATTTTGGAGTGATAAGTGGACATGCACCTCTTTCACACCAGAATTTCGTGTTTTTGGCACTTACGCCCCTTTAGCTCTAAGGCAACGACACAAAAATGGACAATATTAACCATTAAATTATGAATATACAATTGAAAATCTTTTTTTTAAAACAGAATTATTCATTTTTTAATATAATGAATTTTTGCAATAAATAGATATTTAAACTTCTAGAAAATGACTCATTAAAGCGACCATTTAATTTCAATTTTTACAGAATGAATTATTGAATTGACACTTTCAAATTTGAAAATTTCATGCTTAATTTTAAATTTGATGAAATAACGACGAAAGACGATATTCAACGTTTATAAAAACAATCAACGTCAAATCATCTGTCATCTTTTTAATTTGTTCTTCTTCTTGTGCTAATGAATATGAAAATATTCAATTACTTCAAGTGGATTGTACTCCTGTTTAATACGAAGTGAAAATTGAAATCGGAGAAAATCTACGTTAACAATTAATTGTTGAAGATTGTTGAAGATATTTTACGATCACTTGCAGCCCTGTAATTGGCCCCAATTTTTGGGTTGACTTGTGCTAAATGGATAAATAAATAAAATATTCTTGCAATATTTAAATGAGAGTAACGATTCATATTACTCATTCAGATTGGAATAACTTGATTAAAAGTCGAATTAAATTAATTACAGAAAATAAAAATAAAAGGCTCGAAAGAGATCTGTACATAGCAGATGGAACGTCTGTGCATTTTTTAATAAAACTCGAGTTAAAAAATGTTTTTCATTGAAATGCCCATAAAAATCATTTTCCTAAACAATGAAGTAGTAAAAGTTTCCTTAAAAAATGCCGCTCCCAATTTTTTCCTAAATCGAAGTTTTTTCGATAAAAATAAGAGTTTCGATCGGTTGCAACGTTCTAAGAGGATAGTCACGCTCGATATCGCACCTGAATGCCCCAATAATTTTCTTTTTTCACCTTTTTCCCCAGAAAATCATTCACTCTCAACGTTACTTTTAATAACCCCAAAAAAAAGGAAGAACTAAATGCGCCAAAGATACTCATGTAAATTCTTACAATTTCCATTTTCACGAGAGAAATAGCCTGATAAATTTTCCAACATTGGGAAATCTAGTGAACTTACACGCACATGCAACGAAGAACTGCAATAAAACTAGACAGTTATATGTATATATACATTCACATGAAAATGGTAGATGAAAAAAAGTTTAAAAAAAAAAAAAAGTCTATTATTTTTCAAATCACGTAGAAGCACGACTGTCGTCGTTGTGCTTATCAAGTCGACGAGCCAGGAGAGCGTATTCCGGGTCGCTTTATCTACCCATTCTATATGAAGAAAGAGAGATCACTGTAGAGAAAAGTATCTACGTCATTCTGTTTTTCCCTTCTGTTCACCGATGTACCCCTGATTCAAGTGCGTCAATCGGTAACTTTGTCCTGTCATTTGCAGAAAAAATAGGGAGTAAATGTAAAAAAAAAAAAAATAATAAAAAACCATAAAAAATGAAAATTTAATGCACACATATATGTAATCTCAATCAAACGTCACCCACAAAAGCCCCTGAATGTTAAATTGTTAGAATGCACCTCTCATTTAATTACAGAAAAGAGAAAAAAAAAGAAAAATTCACGTTTGAATAATATGAAAAATCCCTCATGTAAAAAATTCAATCATACTCGATGAGAATATTTTTTACGACTTCCCTCACGGAATATCAAAAATCATTCAAGTAAATTACTTTCCCTCTCTCTGTGTGCGCGCCGAGTAAAGAAACTCCAAAAGATGCAAGAAATCCTGAAATATAAGATGCAAAATTGAAATGAAAGAAATAAAAAAAAAGGAGAAAGAAAAAAATAAGAAAAATGAATATATTGAAATGCGCATGTGTGCCTAATTCAAGTATATCTAATATCGATTTAAAACTTTATTTTTTTAACCCTCCTCTTCTGACACATGGAAGAGGGGATGCAAAAGATTCAGAGGACTTGTAAAAATATTAGGTGAAGGTAGCAAGGAAACCCCATCAGCCAGACGGCCATAAATTCAGGAGGATTGCCGAAACTCTCGGCTCCGCTTCAACCACCTCTGTTATTCTCTCACCCTTCGTCTCATCCTCCTTCTTCCAGCCTCATCGGCATCCGGCCTACACAAGAAAATATTGCATGGCACGTGTCTTCAATCCGCGGCTACTCTCTTTCCATTTATCTAGTCTTTTTTCTCTCCCTTGGCTCTCACTACTTCTGTGGCACATTCCTCCGCATTCTCATTGTCCCTCTCTTTTTCAGGCTCCTTTTTCCTCTATTATTGGCTGTGGAGAAGGGGAAAAAGAAGTCATTGCCCCTGAGAACAGACGGATTTAGGCTGAATTTACACGCAGAAAGTAATTCTATATTGGGCTGACGGAAAATAGAGTTGAACTACTGGAGACAAATAATTTTTTGGGGCTGTCATCAACTCAGTTGTCAATCATTTTCCTTAGTTACCATTTCGATCTCTGTAGGTACAGGAAACACATCAATCTTCCTGTCACGACAGCATCTCAACTCGCACGAAAATTTAATCCAATCCAGTCTACCCCACTGAACATTAAGATTAACCGATTAAAATATTGATGTGAGGGGAAAATAGAGATTCCAATCGAATGGCTCGAGATAATGATTTTCAAATGATTCTATTGAAAAACTAAAGAAATTTTTAAGGGGAAAACATGAGTCGAGTTTTTTTTTTAATTTCTTCCTTTTTGGCCTAGATTCAGAAAAATAGGGAAAATTCACGTTTTTGAGGATATCTTCGGCTCTATCAGTTGTAGTGACCTAAGGTTCATCTTAAATAAAAGATAAGCTCATTTTCCATCGATTCATGTAATTCTCAATTTTTTTTTTCAATCAATTTTTCAATTATTTCCAGTCCATTTCCTGGATATCAGTTTTTACTCTCTATTCATTAAAAAAAATGATAATTTTTTTTAAAACTATATAAATCAATGAAAAAGAAGACTCGCTTTTCATCTTGAACCAATCCCAAGTTGCTCCGACCAATAGAACCAAAAAAAAACCCAAAAAACGTGAAATTTTTCCAAAATAAAAAGGATTTTACCTCCAAAAATCTTGAGCAAAAAATAGAATTTTCGAAAATTTGCAAAAAAAAAAAACAATTCTAGCAGAAATTTGCTCACTTCCTCAATCGAATCATCAAAAAAAAAAATACCTTCAATATTTCCATTGATTTTGAATGATTTTTTCGATATTTCTCCATTTCACCTCTCGTCTCTCCCTCTCCCCTTTCCCTCCTCCCCCCGAAAATCCTATAAAATGAAATTTGTCACAACACAGTGTCCTCCAAAGTGAATTACGTTAATCCCCAAAGAAATCCCTTTATTTTTATATCTCTCCTCTTCTCTTCTGCGTCAATATCCAGCCATCTCTCTACGTGAAAACATGCATTAGAACGTACCATTGGTATTTTCCAGTGTCTATGAACAGGGAGAGCAAGATAAGAGAAAACGACGGGAGAAAAGAAAATCGAAGTGACGGACAAGCGAATAGAAGTGTGAATACATTGAAAAGTGAAGAGAAAGAGAGAGAGAATGGGAGAAAAAAATAGGATGAAGAAACTGCCCGGGATTACCATATTATTTACGTGCTCTTTCCATTTTCGTCACTCAGGAATAGTGAGAAAAGAAGTGCGAATAGAGGAAAAGAGAGAGCAAAAAAAAAATAAAATAGAAAAGCACCGTGTCAAACTTTCAATCTTCTTTACGCTGGAGTAGTGCTTCACTCTCAACATCTTCTAACCTCATTAAAACGCCACGTCTGGAAAATTCCTCTGAGTTTACTATTCCCTGTGTGCTTTTGGTTTTTCCCCCCTCTTTTTTACCACCACTCAACTCACTTTTATACTAACTATGTACGTGAATCGCTTGGGACTTCTCTCACACTTATACTGCCTGTCCATACGGGACTCACGTACTACTGGCTACCACACAATTTTCCGTGGCTTCTCCGTGACGATGAAATGCACCGTAGTTATTTCAACTCTAATTCACACTGTAGCATCATCCCGGGACTGCCGTCAATTTGTCGATTTATAATGTTCAAAGGAAATGATGATTTTCTGGGTTATCTTTGAATGTTCTTCTCGTTTATGCATCAGTGTGGAAAGGATTAATGTATTAATGACGATAAAAATGCTCTTTTTTTAAAAGAAGTTACATTTAGTGCGGAGAATTTCATACAATATGATTTGGCCTTTGACACACAATATGCTCTATGCATGTTTTATGCATTCGACTTTTGCATAAAATATGTATTATTGTCCATAAAATATGTACTATTGTACATGAAATATGTACTGATAGGAATAAAATACGTACTAATATGTTTACCTTGAATATATTTTATATTATTTATCATTTTGTATTCTATGCATTTACAGAAAACATAAAATATCCGCATTATCACCACATTTTATGTGCTAAAAATTTAATGTAAAATATTCTCAATTAGTGCAAATTTTATGTACTAATAGTGCATGTTTTATGGAAAAAACAGTAGTACATATTCTATGCACTACATAGTGCATATAATATTAACAGAAAGTTCATATTTTATGCTCAACCTTTTCTGTGTGTAGAGCCGAGCTGTTGGTGTACGGTTTGATCTGAGTTAGGCTGCCTTTAGACAAAACACATTCTGAATGATTATGAACGTTAAACTGACATTTATAAACGTCAAACTGATTTTATTGACGTTGAGAATTCTTTTGGAGTTTCCAGAAGAACTTTTAGGGGGATTCTTACAGGAACCCTTAGGGGAACTTTTAGAGAAACTTTTAGGGGAACTTGCAGTGGAACTCTTAGGTCAACTCTTAGTGGGTTTCTCAGGGGAATCCTCTGAGGAACTCTTGAAAGAACTCATAGAGCAACTCATCACGATTACAACTCAAGACGAATAATAATATCCAAATGGTAACCAATTTTTCAAATTATTGAAGAACACGAGATGTCCAACTTTTATGAAGTCAGTTTAACGTTTATAAATTTCAGTTTGATATCAATAACCACACTGTAAAAACAAGTATCTTAATTGTAGATATTTGTTGGCGAAAAAAGGTCTAAAATGAAAAAAAATATCTTGAATCTGCCATTTAATGACAATAGCGTCCCCAGAGTATTTCGAAAGTGTCTACAAAAATATCTTAATTTCAAACACTTGTTTTTGCAGTGAATTTAAAATATTTTTCATCTATAGGCAACTTTAGTCTAGATCAAACCGTACACCAACGTCTCGGCCCTAGCAATGGGTGATCTTCGAGAAAAATAGGTTCTCAAGGAATCAATTTTTTAAAACTATAATGTTTTGATAATCTACTTTTTCGTAGAAAAAAAAACCAAGGTGTAATAATCGATAAATAGATTTTTTTTTCTATAAAAAAAATGAAAGCAAAACCATATCATCTTCCGCTCCATCATTTTCGATATGAATAAAATTCTACCACTTGAGACACAAGTGGAAGATCAAACCCTTTCCGTTTTTACGAAATGCACCGTAATTATTTAAACTCTAAATCACCCTCGAGCATCATCCAGGACTGCGTCAATTGCTCGATTTATAATGTTCAAAGAAAATGCACTTTTCCTGCGTTATCATCATAAGTCTCCTCGTTTCTGCATCAATATCAAAGAAAAAAAATTAATGCATTAATGATCATAAAGCTTCCTTTTCTCAAGTAACATTCAACCACAATTTAATTTGGTCTATCGCATTTTCTCTCAACTTTTCATCGCACGAGTTTCCTGGCGTCTAGATAACTACAATTTTCATATAAAAAGTATTTTAGCATAAGAAATTTTTTTAAATTAACAGTTATAAAAAAGTTTCTTCATTTTCATAGAAATGGATACACTTCAGGAGTTCAAAAAAAAAAAACACTGGATGTAAAGTTTTGTGTATGAAAATATGTCTATGTCAATGAAGGTAAAAGAGAAGAAAAAAAAAATTTCTCGAGATGAATAAAGATAAAATTAATTCAATCACAGAGGATAAAAGGAGTTGAATAACATTTTCTATCTCAATTATCAGTAATCGATAATAAGTATGACATACAATACTATTCACCTTTCGAAATTCTGCAAATGACTTTGTTTGAGGTCAGTTCTATTATTATTATTCTTTCTTTTTTTTCCTAATAAAAAAAAAAAAAGATCTATTCTCTCATATCGAGGTCTGCCTCATTCTCAGCTGTCAATGACAGCGTATCAATTGACTTTGGTAACATACAAAGCGAAATTGGGAATAATAGAAGGACCAAAAAATAAAAATAAATCAATGTTGTTACGTTGTTACGGAGAGAGAATGAGAGAAAAGATACAATTAAAGATGAACAAAGGCCACTGGTGAATGTGTCCTCTCTCACTGAGCAACGATAGATAATTCGAGGAAAAGCACACAGAAAACGAGATGGTGAATGGGGAAAAAAAAAGTTTCCATTAGAAAAAATGAAAGAGAACTAGAAGAGGGAGAATTTGATAGAAAAAAAAAAGCAAGCATGTGTTACCAAATCGGTTTCCTTTTATCGGCTTCTTGTTTGACAACAAGAAAACTCTATCGTGATTCATTATCCGGAGTTGAGGTACTTATGAAGTGGCTATTAATATTACTCTATGGAGTCAACATGGTTCAGCACTTTTCTGCAGAAAGAAAAAAAAAAGGAAGTGGAAATTGAAGGAAGAAATGAATATAAAAAGCATGTTTTCATTAGAGCCCAACATCTCTCAGGGATTTTCATGGATTTTGGGTGACATGAAAATCAATTTATCATGACACTGAAAATTGCAGACATGGGACAACTTTTATATATATAGATATATATAGGGGGAGGTGGAGCAATATGGACACATTTGAGTTTTCATGCATTCATTATGTAAAAATCTTGAAATTAATGAAAATATTGGAGATAGATATTTTTCGATGGTTTCGTTGCAAAGCTGAGAAAATTTTAGATGAGAAACAAGTGCCAGAATAAATTTTTTTCAATTTTTTTGGAAGTTGACTTTTTGGAAGCATTTTTAAGGGGAAAAGCCTATTAATTCGTGAGAAAATTGGGTTTTTTGGGAATATCTCTGCTTCTATTGATCGTAGCGATGTGGAACGGATTTCAAATGAGAGGTGAGATCAAATCCCATCGATTCATGGGGTTGTGAATTCAAAAATATCGATTTTTCACGTAGTTATAGGGCAAATCTGAATGATCCTAATATTTGACAAAAGTTCTTATAACTATCTGAAAAATCGATATTATTAAATTCAAATCCATATAAATCGATGGGAAATGATCTCACCTTTCATTTAAAATCGGTCTCATATCGGTACGACCAATAGAACCGGAAATATTGCAAAAAAACCTGAATTTTCTCAAAAATCGAAAGGCTTTCACCCCTCAAAAATGCATAAAATGATCAAATTCTCAAAATTAAAAAAAAAATCAATTCTCGTATTTGTTGTTTGCCTAAAATTTCCTCAGCATTTCATTAGAATCATCAGAAAAAATCTATCTTCCACTGTTTCATTACACTGTCCATTTTGCCCCACGTTCCCCTACCTTTTATTAACAAATAAATCATTTTTAGAAAAATAAAAAATATGCACATTTAAAAAACTCAGAAAGACTCAGTAGATGCAAATTTTTCAAATAATTCCTTTATAATAATTCTGATTTGTTGAAAAAATTAAAAAAAAAAAAGATAAATATATGCTAATTTCATCATCATAATTTATCTCATTTTCATGCGCGTCTCATTCACTCAGGAACTTCTTTAAATTAAACTTTCAATTCAATTTCTCAAATAGAATTATCAATCATCTGAATTTACTCTGCAATTCATTAAATCGCACATTTTAATAATAATTATTTCTACAGGATAGTTTCGCAAAATTCTAATTAAGACACAGGAAACTGGCATACGAGAAGTGACGAAAATTCACGTACTTGTGAAGATTCGTAATATATTAGTAGTGCAAAAGGAATTAGGAAGTGCAAGTGTACGGTGGAGTTTCGTGTATCAAGCCTGGATATGGAGAAGGCAGGGGTTGTTGGCTACCAAAACAACGCAATTCAATTAGTACGTCGTGTTAAATGATTAATGTGGGAAAGCTGAAGAGGTATTAACTCAAAGCTCATGCCCACTTTCTTCCTCTTTTGCAATGAGTCTCTCATTTTGTCATTTACCTCTTTGCCTTCGATTCGTACCATTGAATCGACAAGAGGGTTTTTTTTTTTTTTCGATTGAGTTCAGAGTTTCTCAAGCCGGTAATGAGATGCATTATTGATTCGTATTCAATAGACTCTGTTCGCAAATTTTTTGAACGTTTCGAGTATCTATTGATTTCTCATTGAAATTCTTGAATAGTTCCATTCTTATAGAAATGTGAACTGCCAGTTTCAATATTCCTCATGGCCAATTTAACTCATAAAGATGAAATGGCTTTTCCAGATTCTTTGTGACTGAGAATGAGGATAATTCGCCGGTGATTTGCCAATTATAAAACGATTATTGTAAGTGGAGATGAGAGTTATTAGCTATTGAATTAGGTGGATAAAGGGAAGCTGGGAAATATGGGTTTTTTAGGGGAAAGGGTGGAAATGGCATTTTTTTTGATGATTTCATTGGAAAGCTGAGGAAATTTCCGATGGAAAACATGTGTTGGAATTAATTTTTTTAGGTTTTTATTTGGGAAATTCTATATTTTAAGGTACGAATGGAAGATTTTCGATTTCCCACTTATTTGGGATCAGTCTTTAAATGGAATGCGAAATCATCTCTAATCGATTTTACTAAATTGAGGGTTTTATCTGCCGGAAATCTGGCATAAGGAACAATCGACTTCTGCAAACGTCTCACTCATCCAAAAACTACATTAGCAATAGTCCAATCAACAGGATTTCCAAAGGAGTCAACGATGTCTGCCAGACAAAATCGAGTTCTTTGGGGTATCGCTCTCATCTTTCGTCACAAGAGTCAAAACTCATCTCCAGGGTTCAATTTAAATAACACAACAAATGTACAAATATATAATCCATTTTAGAAACTCACCTCTTGAACATTTCATCACGCTGGTTTCATTGTTTCTCATTTCTCTTCATCTTTTTTCTCTGCACTTTAATTTTTCATTCTATATGAGTGCAAATAGTGTTATGTACGAAGCCGATTGGCGTCTATATAAATAAATAAATAAATAAAATTGGGTTGAGAAATATCATACTCAGTGGTCCAGCCAACTCGGAAGCTGAAGAATATTATGATAAAATCTCAAAATCAAAAAAATCCACGATTAAACAACTTCTATTGAAAGGCGAAAATAAATTTTTTCCTAAATTTATTAAAAATACATTTTGACAAATGTTTCCTAATGTAAATTTTTTCAGTACGACAATAAAATCACCAGAAGAGACCTGTCCCAAACATTTCCACTGATTTCGAGCGATTTTCATCATATAAACCATCGAAATCGACATGCATTTTTAGCTCTACCACTGATTTTTTCTATTTTATTTTTCAACACTCCATCATTATCAACCTTGGGAAGGGATTAATATAATAAAAAATTTCAACAACTTCATAAAATTAAGTGAAAAATATATTGTTTTCTATCTGAAGGAGAACAAAAAAAAATGCAATTGCATTTTTTTATTTGGATGAACAAATGCACCCAATTTCAAATGATTAATGATATACATAAATTCATATTACAATTTCGTCGTGGCCATTTGTTCGAGTACTTTGAGAATTATTGCTTCTATTCTAATTGGAGAAAGAAGAAGAAAAAAATACATAGCTGCAATACTCTGTATTAACTGTTGAACCCTTTTTCACTCACTTTGTGTGACTAGAAATTAATAGCTGTTGAGTATCAATGAAGCAATAAATGAGAAATTGAAAATTTACTATAGAAGATATAAAAAAAATTCATTTAAAATTGAAAAACCAAAAATTTTAATCAGTTAAATTATCATAATATTCCAAATGATGATTTTCTTCTTCTGTTAAACTTATTTAACAACTTATCTTGTAAAAAAGAATATCCCAAGAATTTAAACAAAAGGCCCGAAGAAAATGATCATTAAATTAATTATATATATATCTTTCTCATAAAAATGAAAAATAAATGTAAAATGACAGAAAAACACTTTTCAGATTAATTTTTAATCAATACTCATTTCTTAATTCATTATATTTTTCATTTTCATTATTTTTTTTTCTCTTCGAAATTGAAATTTTTCATCCTGCAATTTTTTTTTTCTTCAAATAATTAAAAAATATTAAATTTTTCCTCTAATTTCACATGGAATCACTGTACATATATAACTAGACTCCACATTATCATTAAATGTCTCGAATAATACGTTTAAATATCAAAAAGAAAAAATTAATCTGTTACAAATGTAAAATAATAAGATACTTTATAATTTTGATTTCCATGCTGAATAAAATTTAATACATCTTTGAAAGCAGACACATGTTCATTCATTGAAATGAACTCCATTGAAATAGCCAGAAGGTTTGATTTAAGATGATTAAGATGTAAGCGAACTTTGAAGTGGCCGCTTTGATATAGCAGATAAATTTTACATTTTTTTCAAACATTTCTCTCCTCATTTTTGCTAATTTATGAAAGATTTTCTTACATCTAAAGCACAAGTATCTCATTATTTCACATCAATACAGCTATAATTTCATTAAAATATTAATCTTTCGTAATTATAAATGTAGCTGCTCCTAATGGCAATTATGAAATAGATATATATTTATACATAATTCTTTTTAATATTTTGTTTGGTAACAACCACGAAGAATTCTTTGTTTCTTATATAATTGCATTACAAACTCGGAAGAACAAAAGGAAAAAAAAAGAAAAATAAAGTAATTAACTTTCTCAATCTTTTTTTTTTCACTCTCATTTTTTTCATTTATTTTCATTTTATTCTCAAATCTCTTGATTCTCCTCACTAGTATCATTATCGACAAATTCAACGTGTGTAAATGGAAAGTGTCCAACTCTACCATGTAATTCACCCTCCCATTGGCCATTCATATTCATTTTAGTGACCTTAATCATGTCACCAACCTCAAGTTTCAATGCTGTTTTATCATATGCATTTGGTACACGTGCCTGTTTAACTTTTGCAAATGCTGGCAATGTTCGTTGAATATTTGAACGTCTTGTTACTGTACCAGTTGTTGTTGTTGTTGTTGTTGCTGTTGCTGTTGTTACAGACGTTGATGCTGTTGTTGTACCTGTTAATTGCTGTACTGTATCAGTATTAACAGATGGTACTGTTGATGATGGCAGTGAATTTGATGCTGTACTACCACCACTGCTCGTACTATCTGGTCGTACATTATTCTCAATTCCATGATTATCTTCCTCGTATTTTTGAACATATGGTACTGGCACAAGACCAGTTTGTCCAACACTGTTACGTGCTGTCCACCACTGCTCCTCGTCTTTAGTAACTACTGTTAAAATTTCACCTGCAAGAAAAATCAATCATTCAACAGAAATTATTCAGCTGAATAAATAAAGAAAAAATTGAAAAATGTGAATTTTTCAGGCATTTTTTTTTCATTTTGTCATCAATTTTTCTAAAAAATACGTAAATATGTGGAATTTGAGCGAGAAAAGACTACGAAAGAGCAACAAAAGAGGTTTAAGGAAAAATCGCCTTATCTCGCTTATTTTCCAAAGTTTCCTTTAAAAAAATTGATGCAATGAAATGGATTTTTGTCTGAAAAATTCAGTCATTGGGTTTGAATTAATGAAAAATGTAATTTACCTTTTCTAAAGGGCAAATCATCAGGATCATTGCCCTCAAAATCATATTTAGCAACGACCCTTTGTATTTTTTTAGGTGCTGGCCTTATGAGCGGTGTTGTATCGAGATAATGTAATTTATAAAATGCCAATAAATTTGGTATGTCTGGAAATATCTGATCACCAATTCTATAACGTATTTGATCACCCTGCTGTACTTTATTGATGATATAATGACTGACTTTGCTGTCTTCTCTCACACAGAGTACAAAATCACCATGAATTGATGTACTATCACGTACCAAAAAGACACCACCTTCTTTTTCACCCATCAGTAGGTCAGAGGCATCCTGCCTCGACATTGCACCAAAGTACCAGCTAAAATAAAATAACACAACATCAATTATCATTATTGAAAGAATTTGGAGTGAGCTTTGATCAATATCTCCAATGTACTCAATTTTTGATCATATTGTCGCTTTGGAACCAAAGAGGCGTAAGTGCTATGCTTATACATAGCACTTACGACACTTTATTTGTAAAGTGACGTTCTAAAATTTTCTATTACACTAAAAATAACACAAAAAATCTAACAATTTGCTTTTCTTTCTTCTTTTTCTAATTAATAAATTTAAAAAAATTAAATAAAAAAATATTTACATTCAGAGAATCAAAAAGGAATTGTGAGTGTAAATATTTTGAATATTTTTTTGAAAATAATTTATAATTTTAATAAATAAATAATTTATTAATCATTTGTAAATAATTAAATTCATATTATTTGAATAATAATTATATTATATCAACAATAATTAGAATTGTATTCATAAATAATTTATATTCTAAATGAATTTATAATTAATTTGTATAATAATTTTTTTTTTAAATAATAATAAACGAAAAAATATTTGTTGAAAAAAATCCAGAAAATTGTCAGATGTACTATAATTTTATTAAATTCTCTAGAAAAATCAATTTTATTCTATCTTTAGTTTTTTGAAGATATCTTGGAATTCAAGCGAGATAGAGCAATTTTCATAATGATCTTTTTTGTAGCTCTTGAAATTCTCTACAAAAAAGGTCATCACACAAACCGCTCTATCTCGCCTAGACTCCGAATTATCTCGAAAAAACTGATAATGAAATAAAAAGTGGATTTCTCCAAAAATTCTATAGTTTTTCTCCCATAAATTCAAAAATAATTTTTTCCAAATTTTCTCCAAAATTACCTGGACTTGTCATACTGATCAAATGTAGCAGCCATTGTTTAACGTAAATAATGAGGAATCGGTTGTCAAAAAAAACCGTTCCACTCAATGAAACACTTAAAAATCATCACAATTAATTAACTAAAATAAATTTCTCCTTTTTTTTTGGTTAATCACACGATTATACTGCGGTACATTGCATCGATTTCATCGACAAAAGCAAGTTTCTGCTCCAGAAACACAAAAAATTGACAATTTCAAATAAAAATCTAACCACACAAATCTCCAATTTTTCAAATACTGTCTCAGAATTTTTCGATTAAATAATAAAACTTTTTTAAAAGTCTTTCAAGAGACACAAAAAAAGCCACAAGACTCGATCAATGACTTTTACGATACGATTCTGTTCTCCTCGCACATTGTCATGAGAAATACCTCTTTTTCAATTTTTTTATTAAACTAAAAATCCATTGAAAAATTCTTCAATGTTCTCCCATATCTCACTTTAATTCACACAATCTCAAATTAATTTCCTGATGCATCAAACAATTGTTTATGAATGAGTATTGACTTTTTTTTTAACGCTAAAATTCCGATAATGAGAAAGACGCACAGATGTAACGTAGTAAAACTAGATAGAGCTAGTGTACAGGAAAAAGTGGAGGGGGAAAATTTCATGTGAATCAGTGTTGGAAAAGGTGCCTCCCACCTTTTTAAACACTTTTTGCTTTTTAATAATTAATTTTAACATAATAAACTAGTGGATCATTAATATTTTTGCTTTGAATTAATACATTGGATATTTATCGTTCATAAAACACCTTTGTTTATCGAAAAACAATAATAAATCACAATTATATTATTAATTTAAAAAAAACACTTTATTCAAAGGTGCCCCCCTCTCCACCTCAGTTGCCCCAGCCAATGAATGATCCTCGGGAATATTCGGCTTCTATGCGACAACATGTGAATTACGGCTTCGGGCCGATCCATCGATCCATGGCGGGAAGACGCATATTATTTGAATCTTTTTCTTTTCGAGGTCGTTTTATTCATAAGATACACTGTTAAAAATTTCTGTCTGAATTTTCCGTGCAAAATCACTGAAATTTTAAACAAGTTGTATCTCTACTGAAATTCCAGATAATTACGTAATTGAAAAATGGACAAATCATCGATTTTCAAATAATTTCACGCCTGAATATCAATGAAATTTGTAAATTTCAGTTCAATTGTTTCTTGAAAATTTCGAAAAAATAGGAAAAATTCAAGAAAAAATGGAAAATTCAAGTAATTTTAATTCTGAATATTCATGTTCAGTTGAAAATTCAAGTGAGTTGTAGAATTTTCATCTCAATTCTACTTAAAACTCATAGATTCCTCTGAATTTTTTCGGAAGCTCATAGATTTTCAAGCATTATCCCATTAAAAAACATTCAGTATCACGTTTATTAAAATTTTCAGCGAATTTCCTATGAAATTTCAATTTTTTTCTAACAGTGTAGTTGTTATTAATTTAAAAAAAATAGCTGTTATCGATAATTGTAATAATTCTACTTTTTTCTTTATTGTTTACTCAAAATTGCGGATTGTTCAAATAATGAAATTATTCGATATTCCACATAAACAGTCTGTCGACAGTGGCTAGTGTACAGGAACAAGTGGAGGGAGAAAATATAGTCGTACTAAGGAAAGCTTTGACACGGGAAACGTTAGGAGCTAGGTTCCCCACTAGAATATCTCGGAAACTAAGCGAGATAGAGTGATTTTGCATGAATCCTTTGTTATAGATCATTTTAAAATCTAAAAAATCAAATGACGAAAATCAATTCATCTATTTTTTCTCGCTCTTTTCCCAAGAATATCGCAGAAACTAAGCGAGATAGAGCGATTTCACCTGAATCCTTTTTTGTAGCTCTTGGAATTCTCTACAAAACCTCCTGAGGGAAAAGGGCGTATCTCCATTATTTCCCGAGATATTCTCAAGAAACGAATAAAATTTCGTCATTCTGCGTGATGCAATACCTGAAAAAATTCAAAAACCCCAAAAAAACTATTATTATCATTTCATTAATTATTTAAAATTGCTAAATCACAAGTTTCGTCATCGAAAAAAGTTAGCGGGGAACGTTAGGAGCTACGTTCCCCCACCCCAACGTTCCTCGTGTCAAAGCTTTCGTTAGTACGACTATAGTTCATGTGAATGCAGTCAATAATTGAAGACAGTGCTGTAAACGTGAGGAACACGAAGCTTTAATCCATTCCATTGTTGCGAACTGATGTGAAGCCAACAGCAGAAACTTTATCATCTATTTTTGCCGAGTGTTCTCCTGGAGAACTCTCCATCTCATCCAGGGAACACAGCATCAGGACAGAAGGTCAAGGTCTGCCCTTTGTAAATAAATGATTCGTCGTCATGGAAAAGGCAACAGGTGAAGTGAAGAAGAAGAAGAAGACGAGGAGAGGTGGAAGACGTGGAGGAAGAGGCTCGGGTAAGGGAAAGGCAAAAGCAACCTCACTTGAAGAAGAAATCAAAGAATTGGTGAAGAAGGAGGTACAAAAATACGAAGAACATCTGCAGGGATTGTCAAATTTTCATAATTCTTTGGTAAAACAAAATGATAGTGCAAGCTTTAAGAAGGAGCTATCTCATAAGGTACAGAATCAGGGTAAAACTGATAAAATCATGAAGATTAAGAGAAACTTGGCGGGGAAGAATAATTTAATGGTGCAGCAGGCTGATAATGTAAATAATAAACCAAATGGAGATAAGGTAATTTTTTTTTGATTTACTGATTTTTTTTTTTTTTTGAAATTGATGATATTAAAGATAGCAGACATCTGACAATTTTTATAATTCTACGTTTTTTTTAACAAATAGATTATTTTCAAAAAAAATAAGCATATGCTGGGACTTTGAAAAATAGCAATAGCAATATTCTTGAATATTTTTTTTGCAATAATTTATTTGTTAAAAAATAATTCAAAAAATTGTCATAGGGGAGAGTGGGGCAAAATGGACACTATTATGAAACGGTTGGAGCTGGATTTTTTTTTATGATTCTATTGAAAAGCTGAGGAAGTTCTAGCTGGAAAACGAGTGTCAGTTTTATTTTTTTCGATTTTTTTTTAATTCTATATTTTTTGGCATTTTGAAGGGTGAGCCTTTCCTTTTTTGAAAATTTTCAGTTTTTTGCGAATATCTCTGGTTCTATTGGTCGTAGCAATTCGGGAATGGTCTCAAATGGAAGGTGAGCTCATTTCCCATCGATTTATGGGGTTTTCAATTCAAAAATATCAATTTTTGGGATAGTTATAGGCCACAAACGGTTTCACAAAACTATTTCACGAAAATGCCCATAAATACCTTGAAAATCGATATTTTTGAATTGAAAACCCTATGAATCGATGGCAAATGATCTCACCTTTCATCTCCAATCGGAATTTCTACGCTACGACAAATAGAACCGAAGATATTCTCAAAAAACTGAAAATTTCCAAAAAAAGGAAGGCTTTTACCCCTCTAAAATACTGAAAAACGTAAAAATCGCCAAAAATTCAAAACAAATCATTCCGGCACTTGTTTCCCGCCTAAAATTTTCTCAGCTTTCCGATGAAATCATCAAAAACAATCTACCGTCAATATTTCTATTAATTTCAAGAGTTTTCCATAATATTTGCCAGAAAATTTAAATATGTCCATTTTACCCCTGATGTCCATTTTACCCCTGATGTCCATTTTGCCCCACCTTCCCCTATATGTCATAATTTAATTTTAATTAAGATTGTTGTATTAATTAGATATGTTTTTTTGCAGGTAGTTGATAAACAGTCGCAGAAGTCAAAGAGAGATGCCAGATCTCATTATTTCAAAAGTATTCTACGAAATATGTCCCAAATCAAAGTAACCGACTACAAACCTAAGAATTCTCCACAAGACAGTCAAAATTTTGGTTTTCCAAAGTCAATAAAACGCGATAAAATGAAGGAATTATTGGTAAATCAAAATAAATCGAAGCAATACGTAACAGGTACCATGAGGATCAACAACAAACAGTCCCAATACGCTTATGTAACATGTGAGAAAGACGATGATGATATTTTGATCCAGAGTCACGCTGATCGTAACAGAGCAATGGAGAAGGACTTTGTCGCCGTCAAGATAAATCCAAAGGACAAATGGGTAGAGAAGACAAGTGGTAATTTCCAGAAAACCGGATTTGTCGTTTCAATTCTCGAGAAAGTTCACAGCAGAACAGCAGTAGGTGTTCTAATGCATTATAAAGAGACTTTAAAATTCCAGCCGAGAGATCCAAGATTTCCAATATTGACGATTGATCCGGAAACACTTCCAGAAGAGTACAAAGAGAAGAATAATTTAAAGAAAATCCTGTTTAACGCAAAAATCATAAACTGGTCAGCTCCAACCTACTGTACAGGTAAAATTCTTGGAATTATCGGAGATGTCGGAGATCTTGAGGCAGAAACAGAGGCAATACTCCTGGAAAATGGTCTCGATGTGACTCCCTACGACGACAAACTCCTGCAAAACCTTCCACCTTCAGATTATCAGTTGCAGGAAAACGACTTACTTGGGCGAGAAGACTGGAGATCAAAGTGCATCTTCACGATTGATCCAGCAACAGCAGTGGACCTGGATGATGCTGTTTCCTGCGACAAACTACCAAACGGAAACTTCGAAGTTGGCGTTCACATAGCGGATGTAACTCACTTCCTCGAAGCCTCGACTCCACTCGACAAAAAAATATCGAAGCGTGCAACAACGATTTATCTCGCTAACACAGCCCACCACATGCTGCCTAAAGCCCTCACACAGCTCTGCTCATTGCTACCAGGAAAAGACCGATTAGCCTTCTCCGTCATCTGGGAAATGACTCCACTCGGAGAAATAAAGAGCCATCGCTTCACGAGAACCATCATGAACTCTTGCTTTCAGATGTCTTATCAACAGGCGCAAAGAATGATCGAGAACCCACATCTCGACTGGTCAGAAGTGGATTTACCCTCAATCGAAAACGGTTTCACATCCTCCGACATCAGCGAAGTAGTGCAGGACCTCTTCAGGATCTCGAGATCGTTGAGATCGAAGAGGTTTGAAGGTGGAGCGCTGAAGATTGATCAGCCGAAGCTGCGGATGATCGTGGATGAAGCTACAAAACTACCTGTTTCTTTCTACCTCGAGGAAAGACTAGGAAGTAATGAATTGATCGAAGAATTCATGCTTCTAGCTAATACTACAGTTGCTAATCATTTGTACAAGAGGTTTCCTAAAACTGCACTTCTTCGGCATCACAATCAACCGAAGCCTCAAAGCTTGGAAAAAGCTTTCGATACTCTAAAAAATTTTGGAGTTCACTTGAACACGGAATCGGCCGGTGCTCTTCAAGCCAGTATGGCCAAGTACGAAGACATTATCGAAAAGGGATCGGATATGGATGAAGAAAAATTTGTTGCGCGTAGCAGAATGATGGTGATAAACGCGTTATGCGCACAGGCAATGGTCCGGGCTAATTACATCTGTTCTGGTAATGTCAAGAAGAAAGTGCAGCTGACACATTATGCTTTGAATATTCCTCTTTACACGCATTTCACATCGCCAATCAGAAGATATGCAGATTGCGTTGTTCATCGGTTGTTATCATCGAGTTTGGCAGATAAGCCGATGCACGATGACTGGAGTCGCGAGTTGTGCGCAAATTTAGCGAAGAATTGCAACAGGATGAAGGACAGTGCGAGAAATGCGCAAGAGAAGAGCAACGAAATTTATTTCGCTCATCTGCTGGCACAAAAGGGTCCAACTGAGAGTTTAGCGATTGTTATGAATGCTAGGCATCAGAGTCTCGATGTTATACTGTGTCATGTGGGACTGACGGTGAGAATTGAATTGTCAGAACTGCAGGATGCTGTTGTTGAGAGCAGTGACAATGATACGGTTGAAACAATTAAGATTCATTGGAAAGGAACTGATATTTGTCAGATTATCAATGTTTTTACGATTCTGAATGTGAGAATTAGGAAACATCCGAAATCATACAAGATTCATACGACATTGATTGCTCCGAGGATGGATTGATAAGTCAATTATGAATTTAAAAAAAGTCGACTATTAATGATTATTATTTTTTATTTTCTTTTGTACTTAACTTTTCTCGTTCTGTTGAAAAATGAAGAATAAATATGTTTATTATTCGTTTACGCTTTATTCTTTTATGAATGGTGAATGATTAAGGTAGAGGAAGGTGGGGTAAAATGGGTATTTTAATTGAAGGGTTCGAGATAGAGATTTGCTGATGATTCTGTTGGAAAACTGAGGGAAATTCGTATGGAAATCATGTTTCAAAATTAATTTCCTTCAATTTTTTTGAAAATTTTCATTTTTTGGTCAAGTTTTAAAGGGGGTTTGCCTTTCGGAAATCGAAAAAATTCGATTTTTCGACGATATCTCCGGTTCTGTTGGTCGTAGCGACCTGGAGTTGATCTCAGATGAAAGGTGAACTCATTTCTCATCGATTTATGCGGTTCAAATTTTTTTTAAATCAGTTTTTCAAATAGTTATAGGTCATTTTCGGAAAATCAGGTTTTTGTCTTATAAGTACTTGAAAAAATTGATATTTCCTTTTAAAACCCCATAAATCAATGGGAAATGATCTCACCTCTTATTCAAGATCAACACCAGGCTGCTACGATCAATAGAACCAGCGATATTCTAGAAAAACTGAAAATTTTTTAAGAAATAGAAGAATTTTCACCTTTAAATCTTGAGCAGAAAATGAAATTTTTGAAAAAATTCGAAAAAATAACTTCTGACATATGATTTCCAAGGGAAATTTCCTCAACTTTTCAATGGAATCATAGAAAAAAACCTATTTCCAATATTTTCATCGATTTCGATTAATTTTCATAGTATTAAAAAACCCTTATGCCCATTTTACCCCATATTCCTCTAAATAATACAAAATTAACAAAATTATTTCTGTAATTTTCGTAAAATTTATTTTACAAGTTTTCCAGTCATACAGGAACATGTAATTTGTCTCCAAGTACAAGGAAAAAAATCTAATAATTCACGAAACTCAAGTTCATGTTAAAAATACTCGTTTCACTTCAGTTTTTGTATCTTGCGCATGAGTTTTCATGTTAAACACTCATTTTCAAAGTAATTCTTTTATTTTCATGAGGAGAGATGAATTACTACATAAATTTTACATCTACTTATTCAATGTAATTATAGAAATTATTTCTTTTATTTTCAGCTTATACACAAAAGATAATGTTTTTATCTCCAAAATTCTTATTTTTATTTTCAGTTTTACTTCGAAAATTTCGGTTTATTCCAATTTTTCACTTTTTATTCTTCAACTAACAAATCTATTGATAAAATTTAGTTAATTACATTTCCTTGAGTTTTCTTCTTTTTTTATAATTAATAATCGTAATTTTTTTTTACTAGATCACATATTGAATTTTTTCGTATTTAATATATTTTTCCTTATTCCTTTGATGAAAATAAATTTCATGGAGTTCCTACGATAATTGGGCTAATTATAATTTAATCGCATTAATAAATAACTCGTGAATTAAATCTATTCTGCTTCTATGGCAATAATTTACTTACCCAATTTATGCAATTGAGGGGAAAAAATGCGAATTGAATAATTGATCGGTTCTTTCTTTAATTTAATTTGAAGACGATAGCACAGGTGGAAGTTATTCTCGAGTGATAATTGAAATTATTGATGGGCAAAAATCGAGTCTAGCATAAACTCAATTGTTAGGAGAAATAACGAGTAATTTATTATAAGACTGCAATTGTGCGATAAAAATTAATTTAATAAATTTTTCATTTTCCTTCAATTATTACGAAAGCTTCAATAAATCCATTTGACTTTTTTTTTCTTCCTTTGAATCGAAAAAGAAAGAAATGTTCTAGATAAAATGATGACATTTTCAATTGGAAAACAAACACAGTCTTTCTGATTTATTCATCAAATCACCTACATAAATATATTAGAATTATTAAAAATTGAATTATTAACATAAGTTATGAAAATTGCTTCTTATTATTTTTTTTTTTTTTTCATTTTGAAATTTTATAGTTAATTAAACATGATAGAATAAGAATGTACACGAAGCTAAATTCTAAGTCTTCTGGTATTTTTGTCACATTTTTCTGTTTATCTTTTCATTACTTTTTTATTTTCATCCAATTCAAAAGGAAAGAATAACTCAAAATCTCTTGATTGACAAAAAAAAAAATTAAATCTGTAATTGCTAATTTTCTTTTCATTAATTTTTCCTCCAAATTAGTCATTTATAAAAATAATGTTATTTTTCTGCAAAAATCTAACTCATCGAAACAAACAAATTATTTGATAAACTATTTATTTTTTTTTGAGTTATTCAAATTTCCTCGAGAATTCAGTAATTTTTGCAGCCCATTTGACTTCTTTTTTTGCCAATAATTTTTAATAACTCTTATTATTTCTCACCAATTAATTTGTTAACTCGATCTCTGTGACTGTTGTCTGTTATTCCGATGTTCATAATTAACAAGTCTCTGTCCAACAAGATACTTGTCATTCTTAATGTGTTCATATAGCTTTTTAAATTGTCGTATATGAAATGTTATTAATACACAAACCAATATAATTAGTAATAAAAATGGATAAAGACGTCGTGCAATTAATATTTGTGTTTGTAAATTAGTGACAAATATTGGTACAATACCATATGCTATTGCATATGGTACAGCAAGTGCAAGGCCAAATACACAAATAACTGGTGATGCTAATTCAGTTATAACAAATTTAAGATCCATTTCTCTAACACCATCATTATAAGCTCGTTCAATAGCCATACGTAATCTCCATTCAGGTCCCATCATTGTTATAGCTGTTGCTATTTTTGTGTACAGAACACCAAGTGCCCAATCCTGCCATATGAATAATATTGGATTTTGTTCCAATGGTACACGCAATGGTACAACAACTACTAATTCAAGAAGAAGGCCAAATAATAGTGGAATAACACCGACTAGAAGAACAAATGCTATTGATGCACGTACGCTGACAATTGCCCAGTGTTTGATTTTTTCAATAATTGCACGACGTCCACGTGGCAGCCACGAAAATGCAAGTGCCAAGCCACGTGCAGCTGCCCAACATACGTATGTACCACAGGCAACTGTGTATATTTCATGGACACGTCCAGAAAATGCTACCATCGCATCTCCAACACCTGGAAAAGGATAAAATTAGTATTGTCATCATCATTTGGACCGAGACATTTGTGTACGGTTTCATCTAGGCTCGAGTTGCTTATACATGAAACATATTTTGAATGGTTATTAATGTCAAACTGACATTTATAAACGTTAAACTGACTTTTTAAACGTTAAATTGACTCTATAAACGTTAAACTGACTTCATAAACGTTGAACTGACTTTATAAACTTAAAAGAATTCGTGTTCCCCAATAATTTGAAGAGTTAATCAATATTTGGATATTATTATTGATCTTGAGTTATAATCGTGATGAGTTCCTCTACAAGTTCCACTGAAAGTTCCCCCAAGAGTTCTTAACGTTCATCAAATCAGTTCAACGTTTATAAATGTCAGTTTAACATTCATGACCATTTACAATATATTTTATTTATAGGTAACTTCAGTCTAGATCAAACCGTACACCAACATCTCAGTCCTAATCATCATCATTTCCATTCTCAAATGCTCCTCGCTACTTACTATTGACTGGTATCACTGGTGGCAGAACCGGTAGAGATGGTGCAGGTGCTCCAACCATCCACAAAGCCATGACTCTTCTTCCCAACCAAACTGGAAGAGTCATTGCAACTAAACTCGCTATAACCAGTGACACACATACGCAAAGCAAGAGTCCAATGAGCCTAGCTGGAAACCATTTTGATCTTGTGTAAGGCTGATAACCCGATGGACCACCTCTCTGTCTCATTTGTGCAGCAGCCTGATGTGCAGCACCTAAATCGTGCTGTGGCTCCTCAATAACTGCATTCTCTTGATCATCCTGCTGATCACGCAGAAGATATGACTGCAGATCCAGCAGCCAAGCTACTGCCTGACACCATCCCCGAATCAGTGCCTTCAGCCACGTTCTCGTGTGTGATTGTTCAAGCAACGCTGGCAGTATAACTTGAAGCAGTAAAAGCTCCAGCGACAGTTCACTGACCTGTGCCTCAGTTTGTACAGTTACAGTGTATGGCAAGAATCCAGGCCAGGCCCATCTCAATATTCTCACTGGTAGCCAAAGCATCAATAATATAGCAGTTCCAAAAATAACAGCTGAAGCAACAAGTCTTCTGGCATGCCTCAGTATAGGAAGATGTATCATCTCTTGTATCGGTGAAAAATCAGGATCATTCAAGTTTCTCAGGAACCACAAGACCCCAGGTCTAAGTACTTCTCTCAGTAACAGAATAAACGAGGCAAAATAATAAATATAAACCATTCCAACAAGCCAATGAATGAACATACAAGTACCAGGTGCAACTCTGAATGATGACTCTCTGTCTTTCAAAGTGGCATCAAACATTGCCAATGAACATATATCCAACCACCATCCACAAACAAGTGGAAGTACACCAATTTCAACTACAGAGAGTAGTGATACTTTTACAACGACATAGCAGAGCCCTAGAATTCTCTGAGACCGTTGAAAACCAAAGAGTGCAGCAAGTGTATGAAGAACTACAAGAGTACCACCAATAACCCCATATCCACACAGTGTCGTAACGAGTCCCTCGAAGTGTGAAGCAGCTGCATGTTCCTGCAGTCCGAGTCCCACAATGGTAAAATGCCCGATATTGTAGGGACAAAAAGCGAAGACCAAGATGAATATGGTGTTCAACGAAATCACCCAGAAAACATGTTCAAGAAACAGCAATGATCCATCGAGCCCCAAGAGTCTCTCCCAAGTGAGTTCTTCAGCGGGTCTGTCCCACTCCATTGGATTCCAATTGGCCTCCTCAGCTTCTCCACCACCTTGTACCTGATCCTGAGCCTGTCCCCTCCAGTCGCCTCCAGCCGCATCATCCTGAGCTGCTTCCGGTTCCTCCCTTGGTCGTTGCTCTTCATTATTATCAATCCCTGGATTCTCCGGATTATCCCCAATCTCACGGTAAAGAGGATGCTGATCATCGGCATCTGGCCTTGCTGCCGGTGGTTCATCAACAAAAGGCGGAATATTGTTGTTCTCTCGAACATTAACATCAACTCTTGGCTGCTCCTGCCTCGGTTCCTCCGGAACTTGAGGTTCCTCGAGCTGCGGCACTTCCGCATTAACATTCACATCAACTGCTGGTAGTTGAACGTCTCTCTCCAACCAATCTGGACCACCAGCATGAAGTATCTGCTCTCTCAACCAGACCAACCCGATAAAAGCGAACAGTGTGCAGGTCACTACGAAGCAACCATGAAACACGTCTGAAGAGACATTTTCCGTTGACAGCATGTCCATAGGAAGGGACATTATACGAACGAGATCTAGGGAACCACTGAAGAGGGCTCGATAAGTACGACATGCAGTTAAAGGCACTAGCCCCAACCAGGCTAGTGCAACTAGAGTATAGTGCAGCCAGTACTTGACAGCTGTCACTATGCTGGAAAAGAGACCACCGACCACGTCTCTCAGAGGCAGACGACGTGGCATGTCTGGACTGTATATCGGGGTGAAGGAAAATCTGTGGCCACACAGTTCGCAGTACTCTTTCCTCGAGTATCTCATCCATTGCACCAGACACTCCTGGTGAATCCATTTTATACTGCCTGTGCAGATGCATGGGTGAAACAAGGGCCTATCTGCTAGTCCCTCTGATCTGCATACCCTGCAGATATCTGCTAACATGTCCTCCGCCATGTTGATTTAGGAGATTTCAATGGTTTTACGTAGTTTAATGTATTGAATCTTTTTCTTGTCGTTTGGAGTTCAAGTAGAATTTTGAATCTGCAAGGAAGAGGATCAATTTTAATCAATTGTCATGTTCATTGACATGTTTAAAAAATTGAGAACTTTATTTTGAGTAATTTTCCCTATCACAATTTTGTTCCCTTTTTCTACGATCATGCAAACACAAAACGACTTAAAATTACGAGGATTATGCATTAAAGTCCCTGGGCTGTCGCAATCCATCAAGTTTCTGATATCTCTTTGTAAATGAATGTATTTAGATTGGGGAGAGTGTGGCAAAATGGACACTATAGTGAAACGGTCAGAGATGGATTTTTTTTGATGATTCTATTGAAAAACTGAGAAAATTTCAGCCGGAAAAAGAGTGTCAGATGTATTTTTTTAGATTTTTCTGAAACTTCGATATTTCTCGGCATTTTTGAGGGGTAGGCCTTCCCTTTTTTGAAAATTTTCAGTTTTTTGCGAATATCTCTGGTTCTATTGGTCGTAGCAGTTCGTGGCTGGTCTCAAATGGAAGGTGAGCTCATTTCCCATCGATTCATGGGGTTTTGAATTAAAAAATATCAATTTTTGGCATAATTATAGGCCAAAAACTGTTTCACAAAACTGTTTCACAAAAATGCCTATAAATACCTTAAAAATCGATATTTTTAAATTGAAAACCCTATGAATCGCTGGCAAATGATCTCACCTTTCACCTCCCATCGGAATTTTTACGCTACGACAAATAGAAACGAAGATATCCTAAAAAAACTGAAAACTTCCAAAAAAAAAAGGCTTTACCCCTCTAAGATGCTCAAGAAAGTCAAAATCGTCAAAAATTCAAAAAAATTAATTTTGGCACTCGTTTCCCGCCTAAAATGTCCTCAGCTTCCCAATGAAATCATCAAAAAAAATCTACCTCCAATATTTCTATTAATTTCAAGAGTTTTCCATAATATTTGCCTAAAAATGTATTATGTGTCCATTTTACCCCTGATGTCCATTTTGCCCCATCTCCCCCTACTAATATAGTATTAATAATTGTCAAATGCAAGCTGTTCATCTAAAAATTATCAATATTATATCCATTTAATTTTTTTAAAATTTTTTTGGAAGGGGGGGGGGGGCGGGAGGAAAGGCGCAAGGGCTTTTTTATCAACGTAATTTTGCAGTTTGAACGATTAGAAGCTTGTTCGACCTTTCAACGTCTTTCTCTCCTCTGAATTATATATAAAATTCAAATTTAAATAAACGACACGACTAAAGGTGCAAAAGTGCCTTTAATAAATGCATTGAATTGTGCATGTAATGTTAATGTTTTTAAATGTCACTAAAGTGTATTTAAAATGTAAACACTTTAACATATATTCAAAGAAAATGTTTTCAAAGAAATGTTAAAGGCACTTCTGTACCTTTATTCGTTATCGTTGGAAAAAAAAGAAGTTAGGTTATACTTACAACGAAAACACCAGCTTCTCGTCATCGATAAATTATTACAATTTATTTTGCAAAAACCTGCATAATTGTGATTTTTATGGACGATTTAAGAGAATTCGGGTACTAAAGTTTTTTAGTTTTTTTTTTCCTTTTTCACACTGTGGAAATGATTTTTTTCTTCTTTTTTTTTTATTAATAAAAAATACGTTGGATCAAAAAGATGAAAAATTCGTCGAAAAAATCGTCGAGTATTACTTGTGTAGTGCCAGCTGATTTTCTCTCCTGTCGTGTACAAATGAAATTCCCCCAAAAAAAAATTGACGTTTTTTTGAAATGCGAAAGGTCACTATGCACGAAGGTATTTTTTGATTTTCAAAGTTGGCGCCACTGTTAATGTCTCACGACATCAGTACATTCGAAAAACGTGTTCTCAAAAATGAAATATTAAAAATTCAGATTATCCAATTTTTTTTTTAAATAAAATGAAGTGGATTTTTGAGGAAATAATTAATTAACTGGTTGAAAAAAGGGAAAATTAGATGTTTTTTCTACTTTGTTGATTAAGTTTTAGGGAACTATATATGTTGATATATTAAATTTATTTAAATTCATTTAAAGGTTAGTAATAAAGTTCTGTAAACATTTTTCTTTAAAGAAAAAACAAATGAAGAAAATTTGCAATTTTAGTAAAAATAATTTCAGTAAAATTTGATAATTTTTTTTTTTTTTTATAAATTAAAAAAATTGATTTAATCCATGAAATTTTGCAGTGATTGGACCGGAAAAATGGCGAAGAATTCGAGTAATGATGACAGTATGACCAGCGAATTGAAGAATAAGAAAAAAAGTAAAAAAGACAGAAGTAAATCAGTGAGTAATGAAAATGAAGATGAAATTATTAAATCAGACGTTAAATCAAAAAAACATAAGAGGAAAAAGTCGAAAGTTACTGAAGAACAGACAGAGGAACTTTCACCAAAGAAGGCTAAGAAAATAAATAGGTATGGGTAATAAAAGTGCAGAATAAAAAATTCAGTATTAGATTAATGGAACGAGATGATTCTATTTTCTCTAAAAATTGGATTTTCCCAATTATCTCAAAAATTAATGGAGATATTCAAAAAAAGAGTATGAATTTTTCAGGCAAATTGATTCCACTTTGTTACCAGCTTTTTTTTGGAATATCTCGGAGACTAAGCGAGACAGGTCGATTTTAGTCTAATCTTTTTTGTAGAGAATTTCAAGAGCTACAAAAAAGAATTCAAGTAAAATTGCTCTATCTCGCTTAGTTTCCGAGATATTCTCCGAAAACTAATGATGGAATAAAAAAAAAAAATTTGATACAGAAAATAGATTTTTTTTTCTCTTAAAAAATCAATTATTTGAAAAGAATGAATAATATGTACAAGTAGAAAATTCGAAGAATTGTAATTGCAAATTTTTCAAATATTGCTTTTATAATAATTTATTTGTTAAAAAAAAATGTTTAGAAAAATGGCAGATGTATGTTAATTTCGTGATTATTTGAAAACTCTAAAAAACAATGTTATCTCGTTTTATCCCTTTATTACTGCACGAATTATGCAATTATCTATTGATTATCAATTAATTTCTATTGATATGATGCTTCCAGTAAAAAATCTGAGGACGAAGGAGACGAAACTCCAGAGAAAGAGGAAGAAACAACGAGTAAGGAGAAAGCACCCTCAAAAAGGCAATTGAAGAGGGATAAAAAAGCAGTTAAAGATTCAGAGAAAAGAGATGCAAGTAAACAGGAATCGATGAATAAAGCTCTGAATTATATTTCAACGGTAAGAAGGAGTTCTAACAAGACAATTCCCTGAAAATGCCTTTTCTTCAATAAATCCTAAGAATAACAGAAATTTGACAATTTCTTTTTTTTTTCCTCAACAAATAAATTATTAAAGAAAAATGAAAAAATATGCACAATTAAAAAATTCAAAGAAATATAACTTCAATTTTTTTATACATTTGTTTTACAGAAAAACCATTTGAAAAAAAAAATCCAAAAAATTGTCAGATTTGTACTAATTTAATTTTTATTTTATTTAAATTAATTAAAATCAAATTAAATTTTAAATCAATGAAAATGAATCAATTTTTCAGTGGAAACATGCGAGAAATCAGTGGAAATTTGAGAAACTCAAGCAAATTTGGTTGATGGATCATCTTCTAGACGACACTTTAGTCCCAGACGAATTCTTTCCAACTGTCTTAGAGTACTTCGAAGGCTGCAAAGGAATGGCGAGAGAGACACTCCTAAAAAAGGGCATGGACGTGATAAAAAAATACGAGCAACAGCAGGAAACATCTGAGGAAACATTTGAGGAGCCTGTAGAGTACAAAAGGGCTAGACAATTACTGCAAGCATTACCAACTGAAACTTGAATAATTTTCAATTAGAAATACTTTATTTAATTAAACATCGCCAATGCTCCAATTCCAAAACTTCGCATATGTCCAACTTCAAAATTCTCATGATTTTGTTGAGAACAAAATAGCAAAAACAAAAAAAAAAAACTTCTTGAATAGAGAGGAACTGATTAATTAGTCTGTACAACGAAATAAATTGTCTCAAGAATGAATCCTTGACTTCTAAATTTTCATATTAAAAATTAACTAAATTATTCAATAGCTTGTTCATGAATCTGCATATTTATCAACGAATTTTCGGAGTTTATCGGTGTCTTGGAGTCCAACCATACGCTCCAAAACTTTGCCATCCTTCATTGCAATTAAAACTGGTACTGATTCCACCTGAAACAGAGAATTGTATCATTAATCTAATATTAATTGAATTATGATATTAAAAATAGCAGACATTCGACAACTTTTAGGTTTTTTCTCTCTTCAACAGATAAATTATATAGAAAAAAAGAAAAATATGCTCATGTGAAAAATTTAAAAATCTATAAGTGCGAATGTTTTTAATATTTTTTTTCTATCAAAATTTTGTTAATATTTAATAATCTATTCGTTTCAGAAAAAACACAAAATTGTCAGATCTCCGCTAATTTCATCATTTTTTCTTAAATATCTCGGAAACTAATTGAGATAGAGCGATTCCATCTGAATCCTTTTTTTAAGCTCTTGAAATTCTCTACAAAAAACGGATTGATGCCAAATCGTTCTATTTCGCTTACTTTCCAATTTTCAAGAAAACAGATGAATTGAACGTTCTTTTTTTTTCAAATTTACCTGATAATCAAGTGCAAGCTCTGTATTCTCATCAATGTCAACTTTAGCGAGGAGTATTTTTCCATTCTTCTGTTCAATAACAGACTCTAAACGAGGTGTCAACATGCGACACGGATTGCACCATCTGATAAACAAATTGCAATTAAATCTCTTCAATGCCACTTGTATGGAGATAAAAAATGATGACAAAATTCCCAGAAGCCCTACATATCAACAATTCTTGATTCTTTTGTATTATATTGATATCAATTAATATTAATATAAATATAATATATTAATATATTAACATATCGTTATAGGGAAGAGTGGGGCAAAATGGACACTATAATGAAACGGTCAGAGATGGATTTTTTTTGATGATTCTATTGAAAAGCTGAGAAAATTTTAGCTGGAAAACGATTGTCAGGTGTATTTTTTTATATTTTTTTCAAAATTCGATATGTTTGGGCATTTTTGAGGGGTAGGAGCCTTTCCTTTTCTCGAAAATTTTCAGTTTTTTGCGGATATCTTTGGTTCTATTGATCGTAGCAATTCGGGGCTGGTCTCAAACGGAAGGTGAGCTCACTTCCCATCGATTTATGGGGTTTTAAATTAAAAAATATCAATTTTTGGGATAGTTATAGGCCGAAAACTGTTTCACAACCCTGTTTTACAAAAATGCCCATAGATACCTTAAAAATCGATATTTTTAAATTGAAAACCCTATGAATCGATGGCAAATGATCTCACCTTTCACCTCCCATCGAAATTATTACGCTACGACAAATAGAAACGAAGATATTCTCAAAAAACTGAAAATTTTCAAAAAAAGGAAGGCTTTTACCCCTCTAAAATGCTCCAAAAACTCAAAGTCGCCAAAAATTCAAAAAAATTATTTCTGGCACTTGTTTCCCGCCTAAAATTTTCTCAGCTTTCCAATGAAATCATAAAAAACAATCTACCGCCCATATTTCAATTAATTTCAAGAGTTTTCCATAATTTTTGCCTAAAAATTTAAATGTGTCCATTCTACCCCATCTTCTTCCATATAATTATATATTATTATTATTATTATCATTATATATGACTATATATTATCATTATTTCATTATTATATTAATATTAATTATATTAATATTGTCGCCCTAGAGTGAAAAGGACATAAAATAGGAAACGTGTACCATTCACGTCTTTTTCGCTCTAGAATGACGATATAGTAATATTAATTAATTAATCTAAAAACTTACGTTGCAAAAAAGTCAATGATAACAGGAACCTTTGAATTTTTAACTCTCTCAATAAAATCCTTGTTATCCTGTACTTTGAAAGCCGGTGATGCTGCAGCACTGGCAAAGCCTCTTGCCTCCAAACCTGCTCTTACAGCCCTAACTCCAACACGTAACATCCTTCGAATTATTCTGCAAAATCAATTATCCAAATAATAAAATAAAATATTTTTTCTCTTCTTTTTTTCAATTAAAAAATAACAAATGTTTTACGTGATAGGTTATCTATCTCGTGATTCTACGCAACAGACACAGAAAACGTGAATATACATATATATATATAATATATATGTATATATATATCTATTCGAATCCGAGCAATTGTGCCAACATAGACACGAAAAGAAAAAGAAAAAAATCAACAAGTGATACCAACAGTTGCGCGCGAATTTTTGATTATCAAATTGGAGTTTAAAAAAAAAATTGAACTTTGACACTTTAACTGTGAGAGTTGGGACATTGTGATGAAGATTAATTGCACTTTGTCACACACAGTCTTCTGTTGATAATATTAATCAGGTTATTTGTTTTTATTAGCAAAAACAGAATTTCGATAATCTTTGCTTTATTAAAAAAATAATTATTTTATTTTAACAGCAAAAGAGCGCAGAGAATGGATTTCTAAAGCTTGATAAAGAAAAAAATAATTTATTTTATAATTTATTATCAGGCATTTGGCATTTGAGTGAATAGTTTTGATTTTTATGGCTTTAAACGTATGATTTTTTAAAGTAAATAATAGCTTCGATTTTGTCACTTATTTTTTTTGATAATTTATGATCGAAATGACATAAATGACGTTAATTTCAGCTTTGAAGAAATTCTTTGAGAGAAATTTGTGTTTTTCATGGAATTTGAACTTACAGTGTTCATTCACTTAAGGTTTTTCTATTAAAATTCTTGAGCCACAAAGAAATTAACGAAAACTTACAGTTATCTTCTGAAAATATCGAAAAAAAATTTTTGCAAAATCTCAATCGAAATTGCAGTCGACTTTAGTAGTTATAATTTTTTTAAATGAATAATATAACACTCAGTGTTATGGACTTCTCGAAAACATGCCGAAAAAATTGAATAATCACAAAAAAATCAACAAAATTTTGCATACTGCAGATAAAAGGGAAATAATAATGTAATAAAATTTTTTAACTGATTTAAAGCTTAATTAACGATTAATAAATTAAAAACTATCGAGAAAAGACCGAAAGCTGCGATATATGCGTGCAAATAAATAATAATTTATAAATAATAATCAAGTTAATTAATTTTTATTTATTATGTTAAATAATGAAGTTTAATGATTAAATAATTAAGTTCAATGTTAAATAATTCAATAATTGAGTTTAATTAACGAATAGATAATAATTAAGATTATCTAGCAGGAAAATTGTCATTTCCACATTTCGCTATATATATAGCAATTAGGTTTTTGTTTTTGCAGTTTTTCGAAGTCGTGCACGTGATATATTGTGATTTTTTCAATTTTTCTCCCTTTTTGGGATGATTGTACAGTTAGAAACGGTTTTAGGAAGTTTTTCTAGTGCAATTTGTTGTTTTTATGAAGTTAAAACTTTCATTCACTTAAGCTGGGCTCGTTGCACTTCAAAATTGTTTTCCCCTCAATTTGTAATTTTCCAGACAGTTAAGAGAAGAATAGGAACTTTCCATCAATTTACAAGGCCTTTTCCGTCAACACTGGATGATTCTCTGCAATTCGTGTCTGCATGAAAGAAAAAGATAATACAATGGAGCTATCCACTAGTTTTGAATTAATTGTTTAACATTCCCAAGATTATGCGATTATCTGATTTTGAATTTAAAAAAAGAACCGCCACTTCCACATGTGAAGCCTCCTGACACACATTAATTGCGCAACATTTCCAATACATCACTGAAGTCATCAGTTCATATAAATTCCAGTTTAAAAAGAAAATTGTTTATTATTCTGTAAAAATTCTATAAAAAATGTTAAAAAATTTTGAAATCGTTAAAAATTCTCTAAAATTCTGTGAAAATTGTTTATTGTTTAAATTCCAGTTTAAAAAAAATTGTTTATCATTCTAAGAAGATTGTGTACAACTTTTGGTACAAATCCAATAGATTCTGCGGATCTATCTCTTCCCATAAATTTAACCAGTGGAATTTTCTACATCACTTGTGCATGACGAAATTGTGCAATATTGTGTGTTGCCTGGAGGCATCTCCGGATGCTGAAGCTCGTTCTGCTCGCGTAATAATACAATATAGGTGAGTTATTTTTTAATTTGAATTTTTTCTGAATCAATGAATTCAAAAATCATTTCAGTTCAATTGAAATTTATTACTTTGATAAATTCGATTTTACGAATTAATGATATAATTGGAAAGAAAGAATTGTCTTCATTTATTCATGATAGTGAAATGAACGCACAAATGACCGTTTTCTGGATTTTTTTAAATAAATAAATTATTATAAATTGAGTATCCAAAAAATTCTCACTTGTAGTTTTTTAAATTTTCTGCATGTGCATTTTTTCAATTTTTTTATATTATTTATTCGTTAAAAGGAAAAAAATTCTAAAAATCATCAAATATCTGCTTTTTTTAGGATTATTTCTAATTTCTACGTTTTTGGGAAATATTTCGGAAATATAATTTAAAAAAAAAAAATATTTCGGAAATGAAAAGAGAAATTCTGTTTTTAGACTTTTTTTTGCAAAGAAAAAATAGAGTTAAAAAAAAGGTATCTACGAAGATAATTCCTATTATCATTATTTTCAGAGATATTTTCAATAAAATACAAAATAATGCATTGATTTTTGTGTCCATGAGAAAACACTTGACAATTATTTTTTCCCCATTTCTTGCATAATCATTCCATTAACACCAAGACCTAATCGATTATGACACTTTTCATATTTGCTCTTGCACATAATGCGTAATGCAAAGTGACTAACTTCATTGAAAAAAAAAAAATTGCCATCGATTACAATTGTCTGATCTCGAATAATTTAAAAACGTGTCTCGATGTCCTAACACCAGCATCTCCAAGGTCTCAACTTCCTACATCGCACGAATCAACACGCAATTACTTTTTTCTTCTTTTTTCCTATTTGCTTGTGTTACTAGCATCTTTATGTTAATGCATTGTCCTCACCAAGGACAATTTTGAAATAAATCGAACGTTAAATTGCAGTGTAGATTGATGATGCCTCGTTGTAAACGTTATTTAATGAGTATAAACATCATACGAATGAAAAACGTTAGTTGACAATTTTATTTCAATTTAATTTTAATTTAATCAGCATGAGCTTCCTTATAGAGACACACGTTGAATATACCGTTTAACATGAATATTCAGATGGTGTATCAAAAGAAATGGAATTATGGTATTTGATATTAAAAATTAAATAGTATTATTCAATCATGGAAAAATAAATGGAAATGGATAGTCTGATGGAAAAATTTAAGATAGAATTTTTCGAATGATTTCATTGGAAAACTGCGGAAATTTCCATTAGGAAATAGAAGCGTTGTCTCAGAAACAAAGAGGTATAAGTGCCATTTTTCCCGATTTTTTTTCTTCAAAATAACAGAAAGGTGTATCTTTACTATTATTGCTCCAATAGGCTTTCCAAGACCTTTTACGCAATATTAGTAAAAAAATAATAACAAAGGGGCGTAAGTGCCAAAATTTAGATAAAAAAATCGTAAAAACAATAGGGCGTAACTCCAAATATTCTCATGAGATAAAAAAATTATAAAAACAAAGAGGCGTAAGTGCTTAGATACGTCCTTTTCACTTTAACTTTAAAAATTATATAGCATTTAAAAAGAAAATAACAAAGGGACGTAAGTGTGGAGATACGTCCTTTCCCATTTAAAATTGGTAGTTACGCCACTTTGTTATTTTAATTGTCAATTATCCAAATAATGTTCCGGAGGCCATAAAAAACATTTTGGAGTAATAAGTGGACATGCGCCCCTTTCACACCAGAATTTCGTGTTTTTGGCACTTACGCCCCTTTAACTCTAAGGCAACGATATATTAAACTTCATTTTCGATCATTTTTTTTTGGAAATTCTTTTTGTTTTTCAATTGGGGAAAAAAACTGAAAAATTTCACTTTTTTCAGGATATTTTCGGTTCTATTGGTGGTAGCAACTTGGGATTGATCTTAAATGAAAGGTGAAATCATTTGCCATAGATTTCTGCAGTACTTTAGGGTCAAAAACGGATTTTCCCAAAAAAAAGCCTAAAAAGTAGAACTTTCAAGAAATTAACTTAAAATCAATGGCACATGTTTTCTATCTAAAATTTCCTCTTCTTTCCAATGAACTCATCAAGAACCTCTTATCTTCAATACACTCCTCCTCATCAAGCACTCCAACTTGATCAAATACCAGTAATGTGATTACTTCACATTTTCTCTCTCTCTCTCTCTCTCTCCTACACATTCATATCACCGATCATCTCATCGTTTCAGCTCAAGGCAACCTATCGAAACAGATAAAAATAAAATTGAAGAAAGGAATATTATTTTTATCCCATTAATCGCCGAGGAAAATCTTCCAGCTAGAAGCATTGGTAATTCAATATATTCCCTCGGGATTAAAAAAAAAAGCCAACGAAAAAAAAAAAAAGTAAAAATTCCTAACACAGAATGTGTGTTTGGAGAGACACCAGACAGACACGTACAGGCATACCGTTCACCGGATGATATGAATTCCGTTTCCTCCATATACGTTTCAATCCACTACGCATATGAAAAGACTCAGTGTAATTTTCAAGGCCAATGGGCCTCTTTTATACACACGTTTAAAAGCTAAAATGAATATTTTTCTCTGTGTCTTATTCCAGATGAATATTCCTATTCCATCTCTCATGGTAACCATAACGACCATTTTCCCCATCTCCCCCCTTTTAACAGCTTCAACCCCCCCCCCCCCCTTTCATGCCGACAAACCATAGCTTCATTATTCTGCAGCCCCATGCAATCTCTTCTCATCCCCTTCTGTTCACTTTTCACTGTGAATAAGAGTAGGAAAATTATTGTCATCAATAACGTTCAAAAATACTAATGAATATTAAATTTCAATAAATCAATTGAACTTACCGAAAAAATAATTTTTTAGCTGCAAATGACAATTGAATATTCATCTTCTCTATTTCAATAATTTTGAGGTAGATTACATTTTTCCTGAAATTATTAAAAAGTGAATTACATTAAATTCATTGGACAATAATTTACCGGTCCATCTTTATTCAATCCCCCTCGATCAATTCATCCGGCACATGACACAATCTCGAATGTATTGAAACTCGAAAATTGAACAGAAGCCTCCTTTTTTTTTCTGCATTTCCAATTGTATTAATATAGTTGCTAGGGAGATTTTTTCATATTTTTTTTTCGTGTAATTGCTGCGACACTAAAGCAAATAACAGGGAAATTCTAGGAAAAAAAAAGGTAGAAAATGTGCAAGTCATAAATAGGGCATACGACGTGTTGTTGTTGTGTTTACACGAAAATCGGCCATCTTGGAAGATCAGAAGATCGATTCTACTTGAAGTGGTGAATTTAACAGCTCCACTTACACCACCAAAAATCCATGTAAGGGTTGTGTGTTTTCTACAAGGGGAGAAAAAAAAGAAAATAGTAGTAAAGGAAAAAAAAAGCGAAACACTATGACTCACGTGCTTTTGATGTTATAACCCAGTCTTCGCATGTACATAGGAAGAGTAAATATATACAAAAGAAGTTCACTCATGCCTCTCATAGATCGGTACTGCTAACAATATTGTGACTGTGTGCCTTCAATTTTCGTCAATTACCGTGACGCAACGACCCAATTTAGACACAAACTAAATTGCATTCGAAAAATTACGATTATTATATTATAACATTTTAAAATAATAATAAAAAGGCAGTAAAAAAAAAAAATTAAAAATAATGACTCACGTGCAGTAGAATTTGAAAGTTTGCCTTCTGAATTTTCACGTTTTTTTTTCACACAATAGAAAAAAGGAATTGTTGACAAGCCATGAGAACGTTTTCATTCACTTCCTGACTCGTCAATACAATTACTCAATTACTCAATATTATTAAAATGAGGAAAAAAAAACTGAGTGTCTATTTGAAATGAAAAAAAAGACAGGAAAAATTCTCATGCCACTCGCTTTTTATCTCGTTTCATTAATAATCGTCATTGACAACGTGAAACTATGGTGATGAAGAATAGAGTCACGCTTGGCATGCATGGATCACGCATATAGCAGCTAAATCACGCTTCTGCACGGGCCCTGTCCACACCCCGTTTAGTTGCTCCAAGCAATAACCGCGTGGAATTAAATCCTTTACTGAAAAGAGAAAAAACAAGTGGATAATAGCATTGCTTTCCAACTGATACAGCTCTTTTTGCTGATGCTTCAGCAATATGCTTCCGAATGGAAGTGAACTTTTTTCAAACCATCATCAAAATTTCAAATTTTGGAGTAATTCATTAAAACGTCAATAACTCGAGAACTAATCGTGCAAATAAGCTCAAAATTTACAGGCATCTGATACAACTCTCGAGATAATATATGAATATAAATAACATAACATAATTAGTTGAATAGTTTCCAGATGTTCCATTAAAAACTGATTTTCGAAAAAATGGACATATCTCAAAAAGTACTGATCGCATTCTCCTCAAATGAAGCTCGAAAAATAGAATATTTATACACTGAGAAAAAAATAGTGGTAAAAACAATAAAATATTGAGGTAAATGATCCTTAGCAAATATTTTTTTAAAATAATTATAAAAACTTGTGGAATTTACGGAATTTAATTAATTCAAACAGATTAACTAGTTGAATTGATTAAATTCAGTAAGTTTAACGGCGTTTTTTCATTATTTCAAAAAAATATTTTCTAAGGACCGTTTGCCTCAATATTTAATTGTTTTTACCATTATTTTTCTCTCAGTGTATGATTTTCATCATATGAAGACACATATATTATATGTCATAAAGAAAAAATATTTTTTCGAATATTTAGTTCGTCGAGAGGAAATTTTCCACAAAATATGAAATTTTTCTACAAAACCGTTTTGTTGTAAATAAGATTTTCATGTACATACAGACACACCCACAAACATGCGCTAAAAATATCATTTTCTCTCTATTTAGATCATTTTAAGGATTTTCCATTAAAAAAATTACAATCGTTTTTCAGACATTGATATCTTAACTGATAATATGGACCGACTGATACGAAAATGTACTTCACTTGTAAAATCACTATTATAGATGACATAACTTGATTAACATTTCAGTAGCGAGGAGGTAAAACAAGATAAGTCTCTTCCTTTTCTTATCAAGTTTCTTGAAAACACATTAGAAGTTAACAGAGAAAAAGCAATTTTGCCCTGAAACTTTTTTGTAACTCTTGAAATTTCCTACAAAAACAGATGAGTAATATCACCTTATCTCGCTTAGTTTCCGAAATATTTCCTTCGAAATGACCTCAAAGATAATGCGATTTATCCTGTTTTACCTCTTCACTACTAATTTGTATTACTTAATCAGCTTTGCATTATGTAATCACCTATGTAAATCTACTATTAAGAGCTATTGACTGTTTGTCACTACATTGCATTCATCGTTTTCAACCCTGTCATTGGCCAAGGCTGTTGGGTTGTGGTTCATATAATAAATAAATAAATAAATTAATAAATCGAGAATTCTGATGATTGCATAGCTTCCATTCGGAAGGAAAATGGAGAAAAAGTTACTAATAAAAGAGAAAATATGTGTTCATTAAACTGAGCGGGAAGTATCCACGGTCATTCGCCTATTCGTGATTCGCATAATCGCATTACAGAGTTGACATCACATAACTGACTGTGCGTGCTTCATTTGAATGGGTCCCCCTTCGTACTCAATACACCAACGTACACAACGGAATATCTCTTTTTTTTTTTTTTTTTTTGTACATTGTCCGTTACGCTACTAGCCGAAACTTTCAGTGGCACACAAACACACGATATAGCCATTCACCATGGGAGAATTGTGGGAGAGAGATGGGAATATATTACATTAAATCATAAATTGCAAGGAGCCATTCAGCTGGGTGTATATATGTATGTGTGTGTGTGTGAGTCATGCTGCGTAATCTTTTTTTCATCATTCTAGAAGCTATAACATTCTGCATCAAAATGAGGCCTATTAGAGGCACACACTCACTATGCTAATTTAATTTATTATTGAAGGTGAACACGTTTATTAGAATGATCTGAACTATTTGTAATTGGAATAAATGAGGAGCACTGTAAATGTCATTCAAGAGATGAGACAATGGAAGTAATTGGATTTTTGGCAATATAAAATTTTTTCCTATACTGTTAAGAATTTTCGTCGCAATTTTCCGTGGAAAATCTCGGAAATTTCAAACGAGTCACATTTTTACTGGAATTTCAGATAATTGTGTCTTTGAAAAATGAACACATCATCGATTTTCAAATAATTTCACGACTATCAATGAAATTTTCAAATTTCAGTTTAATTGTTTCTTGAAAATTTAGTGAAAATAGGAAAAAAATTTTAAAAAATGAAAAATCAAGTCATTTTGATTCTGAATATTCATGTTCAGTTGAAAATTCAAATAATTTGTAGGATTTTCGTCTCAATTCTATTAAGGAGGTTGGTTACCACTTGTGCGGGATGCGCGGGCAGGGGAGAATGCCTATGCTTTAGCATAGGCATCCCGAGCTAATACCAATTCCTGAACACGAAAATAGACAATATTTTTCTGACCTCTAATCAGTTAATTACTCGCTGAAAATCATCATAATAATTTTTTTATTCCCTCTTATAATTTTTGAAAATAAATAATCACCTCAAATGTTGTCAATGTCATAAAAAATGAAAGAAAATTGATTGCGAGATGGGCTCGGGAACTTTGACAACGCTGCAGTTGAAATATATTTCAAACTGTATCCACACATACATACCGAGCTCTCACAGACATAATGCTACGTCACGCAGCGATGCCATTTTAGTTACTCGACACGTGAGTTTTGATCGAGGAATTGTATAAAACCATAAATTGCAATTGTAAAAGGTCTGTAAGGCCCCGAAAAAATGGTCAATTTTTTTTCCTAATTGTTCAAGGAAGGTACTGATCAGTTTTCCAATGAAATCTCAATTGTCATTCACGAGATTTTCAATTTTTTGTCTCCGAATTATCGGTATGGCTCAGTATGCCCATAAGAGGCTGTGTATAACCAGGGATTTTCATTAATTTATTACGTCCAAACTAGGTTCAAGAACGAATTAAAAATTTAACACGAGTCGTATGGGATATTCAACAATAACATTGAAAATTTTCAGAATTTTTTCATTTGAACGCATTTAGTGACCAACCTCCTTAAGACTCATAGATTCCTCGGAATTTCCTCTGAGACTCGCAGTTTTCACAATCATCTTCCCATTAAAAAAAAATTCAACATCACGTTTCTGAAAATTCCAATCAAATTGTCTATGAAATTTCAATTTTTTTCTAACAGTGTATCTCACATTGTGTTCCACCCACAGCAAAATCAAGTTGTAACAAAGAGAATCCTCAAATAAAAAATATGTGTAAAAGCTTACGGACTAGAACCATTGTTAATAATTAGTTATAAGCCTGCAAATATGTACATAACTCCATATACACGTTAAAAAAACTGTTTAAATTGAATTGAATTAAAAATGAGCCAGTCGAACGAGAAATTGTATTTCGAATGTTTTTTTTAGGAATAGAGAAAACCTTGAGTTTTTGGAACTAAGCTCCCACGTAAGATTATCGCATAAATAAATAGGACTACATTGGATCATTATAATCTGGCTTGTTCCTTGGCCCACATCAATATAGTTAACTCTCCAGTTCCTATACGAGCCGAAAAAAAACATGTTTGTTGCAAGAAAATTGACTTAGCAGTAAAGAATTTACTCTGCTCCAGAAAACTTCAATATACATAGATATAAAAATTGCAAGGGAACATTCTGCTATAAAAAAATGTTCTTGTCACAAGAGCTTTTTTTTTTAAGCGTGAATGCAGAGTTTTGAAAATGAATATTTGAATCATGTGCTATAGAAATTTCCACAATACTTCGCAGGAAAAGAATAGAATAGTACAAAAACTATGTGAAAAAGCACATTTTCCTTTATATTATACTAATGCCTTTTTGTTTTCACTAAATCTTAGCATTTTCATCATTTTGAAGACATTTCTAATAGTCCATGAGATAAATATTGTCACCTTTGGAACAGAGAGGCGTAAGTTCTATGTATAAGTATAGTACTTACGCCCCTTTGCTCCTAAGGTGACGATATCTAATAAGCATAATGTAATTGCAATGAACTATATATTATAATCTCGCCCTAGAATCAAAATGGCATAAGTGTTATCATTACGAACAGCACATACGCCCTTTTCTTTCTAAGGCGATGATATACTTATAATTGTGAAATAACTTCAATGATGCTAATGATAAAAAAATAACATATATTCATTAATATAGTGGAGTCAAATGCATTAATGCATATATATATAAGGTAAAAAAACATCAAAACATTATGATAATTTTATTCTACAATAGTGTGGAATAATTTTTTATGAAAAATAATTAATTTTGTATTATGAAATTTTTTTTATAGATGAATAAATATTTATATCCTGAAGAGGGCTTCACAAAGAAGCCGAAATGTCTCGATACGGAAAATTCAAAGAGTTTTCTTTGTAACTTCATTTAAAATCGGCAGAGATCTAAAAGGCCACTTTTAACAACTAAATTAAGTATTAAGGTCGTATATCCAAAAAAAACTTGAAATAACTCTGTATATTTAAAAGTACATTCTATGAATGTGCATAGTCAGTATATGAACCATAAGGTTCCAGATGCGTTCAATAAATAAAAAACAGAAAACCATAAAAGATGCAATGGGATATTCTTCTGGAAATTCTCAAGAAAAAAGTTCCCACTAAAAAAAAATCCCATTTCCATTAGATTCCAAGATAAAACTTTCCTCATTTTTGTCGAAATACCGAAAAAAAAAAAAAATTCTGCCAATCGATTGATGACATCATCCTAACCCAATGACCCCCATCGACCTAATTTATATAATTTCTTTTTCTTTTTCTCTTCATTCTCCATGTTTCATGCCCTCTTCTTCTTCTAATCTACTCTCATGTTTCACATTTCATCTCGAATCATCTCTCTTGCTCTATTCTTTCTTCTAGTATTAGATTCTATTTTCAGTATACAAGCCTATGTGTTCTTGTTAGTGGGCCAGTAGGAAGCGGAAAGTGAGGGTGCGGCCTTTTACTAGACAGAATAGATGAGCATTCATCATTTATGGAGATTGTGAGTATATATATATAAAAGAAAAAAATTCCTGTTGCCCTCTCTTCCTTCAAATTATAGGCCAACTGCAAGCAGTAATTTGCAGGAAAAAAAACAAGTTCACCTGAGTGCAGAGAAGAAGCTCAAATCAGGGAAATTTATGTGTTAGATGAAAGGAGGGGGGAGAGGAGAGAATGTGAATCGAGGGTAGATTACTGAATAAATTGTTGACTGAATGCAATCAGACGAGGAGAGTGAGGGCATTGAAAATGATATGAGGCGCGTGAGCGTCAGTCATTAACTAATTAATGGAAAATGCACACAATCGATTAATAAAGTCAAACAAAATCCATTCTAGGTGAATAAAATATCTTCATCTAAAAGGAAAAATTCCATCTTTTTTCCTTTTTTTTTGCAATTCTTCGTATTAATTATTTTTTTCTTCATTTCTTCGGTTCAATTCTTGTTTTATTGCAATTGATCTTCACTGAGGTCAGCTGGTTCAATGTTTTGTTGCTTCATTTCTGCGAAAACTGGGTCAATTTCATTTTTTTCCACAATTTTTTCTTCTTTTTTACTTTTAATTATCGTTGTTTGAAACTATTGAGTCCTCGAGTCTCGCATATACTTCAAAGTTTTACGGTTTAAACGTGGAAGAATGCGTTTTTCTTCCTTCTTTTCTCCAAATATATATATATACATGTTCCAATGGATGAACAAGCGTTAAGGGCACTATACTAGACCACTGGCTATGCTCTCTTATTGGCTAATTGAAAAATAAATGGAGCCAGTGTGTAAGCTCCTACGCAACCAGCACAAAAAAAGAATAAAAACCACAATAATTTTTCAACTTGCGAGCAAGTGCGTCATCTAACCTGTTGGTAATTCCTGCGTTTTGTTCTTTTTTTTTTTCCTTTTTTTAGCTGCAAAAAAACACTGGATGAATGTCGAGGCTATTTCAGAATTCAGGGTTACCTCTAATTTATTATAAACGGAGTAATGAGCTGTTTTATTAGATGCGCGTGCTCTCGGAAGTACGGAAAAATGATATTCCTGTGAATTCAAGGAAAATTCAATGAGAAACGTTCATTTTTTCTGGGTCAATGAGAGTTCTTGAAGTTTAGAAAAGCTCTTTTTTTTCGTTGGCCTATCAACGAAATCGAAACGAAATAAATCTAGTGACTGGAGATTAAAAAGCGGAAATTAAGAGTATCTTTTTGAAGAGCTTAGGAATTAGAGAAGTTTATTTATATCTAATTTAGAGCTCAGCAATTCCCATGGGTCGAAAAATGATAGGTTCTATCTCTGAGCCCTCGAAATTCATGAGGAAAAAAATAATAACGAAATGTGTTTATTGACTAAAAAGAGTCATCAAATATACGTGCATATTGACCATGATTTTTATTTTATTTTCAATTTTAACGTCAATTTTTAATTCTGAATCTTGTATTACAGTGGAACCTGCTCAAGTGGAATCTCTAGGAACGAGTAAGATCGTCCCACTCAAAGAGGTATTTCACTTATCCAGTCAAGGAAATATCTGAGCACAAAAACATTTGCTGTATTGGAAAATTATTATCATTTCAGTTTCAATTTTATTGATGTGATTGAAGAATAGATTGTACATTTGTAAATAATACAAATTTTGGCATGTACAAGCGAAATGTGTCTTCAAAATAATCGCAGTTATACAGACAGAAAAAGCTGAACTTACTGTTCATATTATATGCACTATGTAGTACATGAAATATGTACTACTGTTTTTTCTATGAAATATGCACTAATTGAGCATATTTTGTGTTTTCTGTAAATGCATAGAATAAGAAATGATGAGTAATATAAAATATGTCCAAGATAAACACATTAGTATATATTTTATGCACAATAGTACATATTTCATGTACAATAGTACATATTCCATGGATAATAATGCATATCTTATGCAAAAATCGAATACATAAAACATACATAATTAGAGCATATTTTATGTTAAAGGCCAAATCATATTGTATGAAATGCTCCGTTTATATTCTGTGCTCAGCTTTTTCTGTGTATAGAGGTTTCCAATTTTTAGTATCAGTTGTAGAGGTAATTATCCGAAAATGCTAAGAGATGAGTCACAGATAAAGAGGTTTATTAGTCTCACTAAAAGAGGTTTTTCTCCCCAAAAATGTCGGGAACTCAGAAAGACCTCCACTTATAGAGGTTTCTTACTTATCCAGGTCCCAATCAACAAGGTTCGACTGCATTATGTTTTCTAGAACCTGAGGAAGCCTCAATAGAGCAGACGAAACATCGTTCATTTGACAATTATTTAGTATAGTTAAATTAATATTTTTCCAACGTCCCATGATCCCTATATAATAATTCACAAACATGGAAATAAAAAACACAATTGAGAGTCATCAAAGTGCTGATGATCTTCATATTCTCATTACTTTAACCGCTTACCTTGAGTTCCAAGAAACTCGCATGAGTCTAGAGGAAATGATTGGGTCAAGGAAATTTTTCCTGAGACGAGATATGAATATTAAATGTATTCCTCGCATTATTACGAATGCCCGTGAAATTGTCACACAGAAAAACAGCTAATTAATGACGGAAGCATTAGTCATAGGCTGTGACTGTACTAAAAGGGTCTATGCTAAAAGGGAATTGCGTAAATGTGGTTTTAATAGTAATGACGAAATGAATAATACTGGGAGTCACTGTCTTTTCAACCAAAATACAGGAATAAATGAAAAATATTGCGTAATTGTATTCATTGATGTAACCGTTCGAAAATATACATTTTCACTTTGGCAATTCTATCCAATGAGTGATGCATGACTATTTCCTTGGGTATATTAGTGTTTTACATTAACAAATACATGAGAAGTGATGAATTTTCGGGTTGAAGTAGTATCCCAGTGTTCTCGACTACAGTTATTGCCTTATTTTTTGAATGCCATATCGAAGACGATAATTTTTTACATTTTTCTGAATTTTTTCATAATTTTTGTCCGTGCAGTTTATGAGATATGAATTATTAAAGTTACTGAAAAGAACAGTGGTGGGGATGAAACGTCCTAAATCGGACGGAAATAACGAAATTACTAAAAAACCACAGGGTTGACCCATTATTTAAAAACAATCGGCGAAGAGAACAGCATTTTAACTAAATAATAGAAGAAAAAAATATTCAATTCACCGTATAGTTAATGAGAAATTTTAATTAGAAGGTAGTCGTAACTATTTGCCTCTCTCTCTGTCTCATGCATGTGATAGGAAATTAATGTAAAAAAAAGGCGAGAGGAAAAAATTATATTCACAAGCTGAAAGATATGATTTTCGAATAGTTTAATCGCTTTTTCAGGTAAATCAAAGCGCCTTTTCCTGAATTATCAGCAATTAACTGAAAAATATCCTAGAAATCCTCATTTTTTCCTGTTTCATCAAATCACACACAAATTATCCACAAATTCTCAAAATCAATCATGCAATCATTCGATTTTTCCAATCATCATAAATTTTTCCATCAAGTTTATCCCAATAGTTCCTCAATGGCTTTACGATATCACAGGTAATAAAATTTCCTCATGATTTAACTTCCACTGGCTGTTTACACAGTTGAAGGGAAGATGAAGGCCACAAACATCCTGGCACAGCTCCATGATTTTATTTAATCTGTATCATACGGAACGCACGTGTGTTATTGAATAAACCAAAAATTATCAGATAATCCAAAAAAAAAAAAAAAATAAGAGAGATAAACATTAGCTGTACAACTCATGTTACGTGCCTATTCAAACAGTCCCTTCTTCGAAAGAAGCCCAAACTTCGTGAAAAGTACGAAATAAAAGAGAATCAGGATCTCTTTGTGCGTAGAAAACCCGGCTGTGTTTGAATCGAGCAGGTTGAGATGATTTCCCTTTCTCTAATTCCCTTTTGAAGAAGCAAAGAAACCCGTACAAGACCCCAAGACAGACAATTGAGCAGATGCCCAAGTTGCCCATTTACCAAAGGCGAACTAAAAGAAAAAAAAAAAGAGGAAGCCCAGATTTTTCGGAGAAAAAATGCGTGAATTAAATGATAAAATAGAAGAGAATAAACGTGAAATTCTCACTGTTTACACAAATTATTAACAATTTTGGGTGAATTGACGAGGAAAATAATACTGCATTGACCAATAAATAAGAGGCATTTATGTAAATGCAAGTTTACTAAAAGCAAATTTTAGTATAGAATTCATGCAACTGCGTGGAAAACAAAGATAGAAAATAAAACTATTGAGGACAGGGAGAGAATAAAAAGGGGGATGTGGTGTATAGTGCTTTTAGTTGTGTGGTGGGGGAAACTGACGCCTCTCTCGTTGGATATACGGTTCGCGCCATCGTCAGTCAAAAGCAATACGTTCGACGCTATGGACCGTAGATATATAAACTCGTCTAACGTGAAAATTTAACTTCTGAATTTAAATACAACATAGGCGAAGAAGTTCGGGGGGAAAAGGAAAATTGTTGTGTACGCGCAAGCCCGGTTAAACCGATTGAATAAGATCAGAAAGTTTAAGAATAGAGTGGATATAAACTTTGGTTTACCACTTTCGAAGATTCTCTAGCTACGTAATTTCTTCTCTGTTAGCAATAATATTGAATTATTTTTTTTTGGTAATCTGAAGAGTGTGTTTTTCGAACTGAGAGTGAAATAGGCTAGTCTACTGTGAAGTTTGATTGTTTATTTTTTATTTTTCTTCATCAAAGACAAGAAAAGAAGAAATGTTGAGGAAGGTAACAATTATTCTGGCATTTCTGGCGATAGCGTCAGCGGTGCCACAATTTGAGGAGAAGTTTCGATGGAGAATAATCGATATTGCCTGGCCATCTGAAGAAATAAAGACCAAAGTATTCGATCGTAATGAGTACATACCGGTCAACAATGCAATTGCTGGTATCAAAGTATGGAAGGGCAGGATGTATCTAACAGTACCAAGATGGAAGGCAGGTATACCAGTGACACTTGGTGTAACATCAGCACAGCCAGTCAAAGGGCCAGATGGCAGAGAAAATTGGCAGCCAAAATTAGAGCCTTATCCAACATGGGAGATGCAGGCAATTGGTGATTGCAGTGCTTTTCAATTTGTCCAGAGCATGGAAATTGATCCAAAGGGAAGAATGTGGGTACTGGACACCGGTAGAACTGCAACAATGACAACTGAACCGAAACAAAATTGTCCACCACGTTTGGTTATACTTGATCTTGAGAATAATGGAGAGGTCCTTAGGAGCTATCAATTCCCAGCTGATGTAACACCATACAATTCCACGTATTTGAATGATATTGTCTTGGACAGTACTGATGGTGTTTATGCTTATATAACCGACACGAGTGCTGATGATCCTGGCATCATTGTTTACTCGTTGAAGGACAATGCATCGTGGAAAGTTAGGCACAACTCGATGAAAGCACAGACTGATGCATTTACCTTCATGGTTGGTCCTGAACGTCTACGTGAACGTATCAATATCGATGGTATTGCATTATCACCTTTGGATGCACGAGAAAGATTCGTTTATTACTCACCAATATCATCGTTTCATCTTTATGCAGTACCTACTTCAGTTTTGAAGAATAAAACCAAGGACATTGATCCATTTGTTAAGGAATTGGGCAGAAAAAGTTCACAGACTGATGGCATGGCAATGTCAGCTACTGGGGTCCTTTATTTTGGATTATTAGCTGATGATGCTGTTTCAATGTGGGACACCAAGGAGCATCCTTCATTTACAACTGGACAAAGAATAATTTCAAGGGATCATGTACAAATGCAGTGGCCTGATACATTTGGATTTGATGAACATGGACAACTGTGGTGTGTCACGAATTCACTGCAAAATTATATGCACAACAAAGTTGATCCAAGTCAGTCAAACTACAGGGCACTCAAGTTATCAACTGGTACAAAAAGTTATCAGTATCATGAGGATGGAAGAGAACCTGAACTACCAGTTATAACTGCTGGCGCCGGTGATCATGTTTCCATGGCTTTGGGTACAATTATCTTTGCCATTCTCACAATTGCACTAAAATAATTCAGATAATTCAGATAAAAATGGCAGAATTTATCAATGTTTTTTTTTTTTTATTTTTTCATACGGTGTAATACAATCGAAACACTTCGGTTTTCAAGCTTTAAGTAATAGAGGAAGGGGAAGTTGAGTGGAAATGAGCAATGATCATCAAATTTTTGCAGTTTTATGCAAAAATTTGATCAATCGGCGTATTTCAAGACTATGAAAATGCATTGCAGGAGTTTCATTGCTCGGCTGATGGAATTTTTTAAATTGAAAATAAACTTCTATTTTTCTTGGTACAGTGAAAGAAACTGTTTATTAGTCGTAAATTTTTATTTTTCTGTAATTATGATAATTTTATCTAAATTATTCTCTCTTGAAACAATTTTGCTGAAGATAATTTCTTCAATTTTTTCAATGAAACACTTGTAATTAAATAACATTATCTTCCTAAATTAAAAAAAAAGGAAATTCGAAGAATTGTTGAGCAATAAGGGATTTGTCCTTACTCCACTCAGCTGCAGTCCACTAGTTTACCACATTGCAGGTAATTAGAGTTAATTGTCACCGTTCTATTACCAATAATTGTTCAATAATTCAGCAAAACAATACAGAAAATAATAGATTTAAAAAGAAAAGCAAAAAAAAAAATATCGAGAGATATCACATTATCACTTCCGTTAACGAGGAAATCAATTTAAAATTACAATTACAATTCAATTTAAAATAATCACACATTGTTTAACAAACAGATACAAGTCATCCATTAATTAAAAAAAAAAAAAGTAAATAAATTATGAAAAAAAAAAATTATTTCCTCGAAACAAATTAATTATTATCTCTCTCAGTCACAAATTTAGAAATTAAATATATCAATGATAAAACTATTATATAAGAACATAATTAATTTGCACTAAAAGACAATTGGTTTATTAATGCTCATTACGTTATTCATTGGACCGTGAAATAGTACAGACAAATTGAGAAACATATAAGTAGACAAGAAGAAAAAAAAGAGGAAAAAAAAAATTATAAAAAAAATATTGTCCAGCAAATATTCCCACAATTGTTTGCGCGCTTTGATAGAAGCACGATGCACGAAACCGTGGATACATACACACAATGGGTCTTGGTGTCCTAGTTACTTCTTTTTTTTTTTTTCGGTGTATAATACAAAATGCGTAACCCATTGCGCTTGTGTCTACTACAATGTGAAGCCCACAAGGAACATCACGATTTCAAATACAACACACGAAGTGTCACGAAAATAAACATTTCACTATTTCCTTTTTTTTTTCTTCTTTTTCTTTTCTTGCGTGCTTGAATTTATGCAAAATCATACGATAAAAATCTGAGAGATTGTACCTGAAGAGAATTTACCATTAAAAAATCTTTCAAAAAAAAAATAAAATAAATAAAACGTTTAATTTTACTTTTTCTTAAATGTTTATCGTGTATTTTTCTCTTTTTCTGTTTGAATATTAAAATAAAATTTAATGTAGATAATAATCAATGTAAATGTTCAAATAATTGAAATCATGAAAATATCTTTATTTTCAATATTTCAAAAAAAAAAAAAACAAAATAAATACTAATTGGAAATTTGATGTACTGGAATTTTTGCGTTATAATCAGTGTTTTCACTTGTTACACCAAGTACGTTTCTTCTGTTTAATTTCTTTGCTATTCAATTCTTCAAATTCATTGTACAATGCCAATTTCATCTAGTATCCGAATAATAAGATGATGAATTAATTTGAAAAAGTAATGCGCAACTCTCCATACAATGGAACTTCAATTTGCGCGCTAGAAGGACATCTGCAGACTTGTACACTGTTAAAAATTTCCGTCTGAATTTTCCGTACAAACTCCTAGAAATTTCTAACAAATTACATTTCTACTGAAATTTCAGATAATTACGTCATTGAAAAATGAACACATCATCGATTTTCAAGTAATTTCACGCCTGGATATCATGAAATTTGTAAATTTCAGTTTAATTGTTTGATGAAAATTTAGTAAAAATAGGAAAAATTCGAAAAAAAATTGAAATTTCAAGTCATTTTGATTCTGAATATTCATGTTCAGTTGAAAATTCAAGTAATTTGTAGAATTTTTGTCTCAATTCTACTTGAGACTCATAGATTCCTTTGAAATTTCTCTGAAACTCAAAGATTTCATCATCTTCCCATAAAAAAAATGAATGTCACGTTTCTGAAAATTTCCATAAAATTTTCCATGAAATTTCCATTTTTTTCTGATAGTACTATTCTCATTTCATATTTTTTTCCAATAAAATCGGGGAGCGTACTTGTCGACGTTTCTTTTAAAACGCACTGACGTTTTTTTTTCCTTCAGCCTTCGATGTACCGGAATTTTTGCGTTATTTTTAAATCTGTTTTTAACAGTTATTCCGTCACAATTGTATTGTGATTATAATGTGTCACGTACAACTACAATGTAATGACGATTGTCAACGATTAAATGTGTACGTGTTTGCTGTCAATGAAATCAAGTAATATCATTAGCCCGTGTTTTTTCTCCTTTAAACACATCAGTGAGCGTCAAGTGTGTAATAAGCACAAAGTGCTTCAGACACACATACATTTTACATTTTATTCACAGAAACACACACAAGTGCGATGAAAAAGGCGAAAAACAACAGAACACAGCAAGAAGTGAATTCATACAATCAAGGACCTTCAATGATGAGCTCTGTTTTCACTCTCCTCGACATATTAATTCAATTCAATAGAAAAAATAAAAATGTAAAAAAAAAACAGGAAGAAGAATTAAAATAAATAAAACATAAGCTAATGTTTATTTATGAGATTTCAGGAAAAAAAAAAGTCTTCGTTGATTCATCCTTTTGATATTTTTTTTCTTTTAGAAATGAGAATTCAATGCAGGTGTGGTTTTCGATCGATGATTTCATAGTGCGCGCCATGAATTCTAAAAGGGGAATCCCCCCTCTTCACGCTAACAAACTAGTAAACTAATTAACCAGTTGAAATGAGAAAGAGTGAAAAAAAAGGAATGGTTCCATTGGGAGCCTCTCCTTTTTCATTGATTTGTTCATTCTAATAATTTTATAATACTAAAAATAGCAAATATCTAAGAATTTTTTTTGTTTTCTGCACAAATAAATAATTCAAAGAAAGAAAAAAACTAGGTAAATTGATAACGTTTTATGAAATATTGTCACAATTTAATTTATTTATTAAAAATTTCATGTATTTCGATTTTTTAGGAGTCAGTCACATGATTTCAAGGCCGAAAGAAAGAATCCTAACTAAATTACCAAAAAATGTGCACATTTAGAAAAAAGAAGGCTAATTTTTTCATTTTTTTTAAAATTAATTGATTAGTTTTAAAAAAATACAAAAAATTGTAAGATACTTGCTAATTTTATTGTCATCCAATTTTTAATCCTTCTTTCTCAAAATGCATGATTCAGAAAAACTAAAATAACCCATGGCATTTATGGGAATAACTAGAGTTTCCATCAAGATTGTACGTCCTCGATTTGATGGAGCTTCAACTCAATGTAATTCTATTTTTGCACATAATCCCATCTGTGGATAACTTTGAAGAATCATCTTGAGACCGATAAACCAGCCAGTCTTTGAAGGAAATAAATAAATAAAAAACACATAAAAATTCGATACAAATAGAGCAGCAATTTCATCCTATGCTTTCCGTGACACTAAAAATTATTATGGCAGTGCTCTAATGCCACTGGAATTCTTCCGTAATTGGTGTCTAAATACTTTAAATTTTTCAACGCATAAATTAAAAAAGAAATTTTTTCATACTCTCAATTGGAGATATTTTCTTAATTGATTTAATAATTTTTGAAAATGTATTTTGATAAGAATTAAGTGTAAATGGACATTAATATATTTTCTATGGATATTATAGTATTTAGATGTGGAAATTTTAGAAGATGGATATAATTGTGAATTCATGTTTAAGTCTATCATGATACTGAAAATAACAGTAATCTGCAAAATTTTAGTCCTTTTCTTTCTTAACAATAGATTATTGAAGAAAAAAATTGAACAATATGCGCATTTAGGAAATTTCAAAAATTCTTAGTACAAATTTTTTGAATATTTTTTTCTACAATAATTTATTTGACAATACAATAATTTATTTCAAAATATTTTTAAAAAACCCAAAAAATTGTCAAATTTGTGCTAATTTCATTAGGTATTTTGATTCTTCAGAATATGCATTACAAAAACAGTAAAAAAATTGAGCAATGACAAGTGTAAATCTTTGATTTTTTTTTATAGTAATTGATTCTGTTAATTTTAAAAAAATCTAAAAAATTGTCAGATTCGTGCTAATTTCATTATCACTGAACAAAAAATATTCCACTGTAGTTCGGCCAGTAAACTCGTTCTATTCTTCATGTAAAAAAGATGTAATATTTGAATTAATAATAAAAATAATTGAAAAAACAAGGATAAATAGTATGAATTACTAAGTTACTAATGCTGCGACCTTGATTCCCTTGATTATATAACGGGCATGCAGCATCTGTTACGCAGGAGTATGAATGCTGCTTTCTCAAGTGTAAACACACTGAAGTAATGGGGTCACGACCGATGACCTGTTGACATCGTGCCTATGTAATGCGTTATTACGTCATTTTTTTTTACCAAGAATGGTAAAAGAAAAAGATTACTTGAGTTCCATGAAATTTAACAGATTCTTTTGTTCCTATTTACGTAATGTGGGAGAGAATGAATTCCGAAATTTTTGGAAATTTATGATTTTCTATTTTTGGAAATGAGAAATTACTATCAGGTGTCGCTACTTTACGACGCGCAAGTGGCGCCTTACGGCTTATTCACGAAGTAATTTTCAAAACAGTGATGGTAAGGTTCGCTAATGATAACAGAGACGATTTATGATTGTTTACAATAAAATTCCATACAATTCTTTGGAAGATTGTTAGAGTATAATTGAATCCTTGAAACAGAAATTTAATTACCTCTGATTATCGTTATTTTTCAGGATTAATTGAGGCCGTGAAATGAAGAATTTATAAACATTGTAAGTACACAATTTAGTAGTGAAGAGGTAAAACAAGATAAGTCTCTTTTTTTCTCAGTAAGTTTTTTGAAAATATCTTAGAAGTTAACTGAGAAAGAGCAATTTTGCCCTGAAACTCTTGAAATTCTCTACAAGAGCAGATGAGTGATATCACCTTATCTCGCTTAGTTTCCGAGTTATTTCCTTCGAAATGACCTCAAAGATAAGTCGATTTATCCTGTTTTACCTCTTCACTACTGAATTCACTAGTGAAGATGTAAAACAGGATAAATCGATTTATCTTCGTGATCATCTTGAAGGAAATGTAGTAAATAAATTTTACTCAATATTAAATTATAAACCCTCGCGGTTTCGAGAAGACCGCATAAATACCCGATAAATACGGTATATGCATGAATGCCGTATCAATGCCGCATTTACTCCCGATAAAATCCGTTTATCCGTGCAGTTTTTAGTCGCAATTTATTCCGTTGATATACAGTATATATACCGACTGTAATCTAATTAAATACCAGATAAAAGCTGAATAAATAGCATGTGTATATCGTAAATATTTCTTATATATAAAGACTATATTCCGAATATGTGCTGTTTACCGTCAATGGCCCAATTAATGCCACTTTTCATACATTTTTGTGATTATTGAACTTATTCGAATTCTCAACTCTAAGTAATTGATCCCGTATAAACGGTGGATAAATCTTGTATAAACACTGGATAAATGCTAGATAAATACTACGTAGCTATATTTCAACGGTCGATAAGAAAAAATCCTGCATATATCGAGTACAAAGAGCGTATTACAACAGTATAAATACCGTATAAAAACTGCACGGATAAACCGTATAAATACGGAATACAGACTGAACTCTGACCGTATTAATTCCGAATTTATACAGTTTTCCCGAAACTGCGAGGGTAAACTTTAATAATTCATTAACAATATTTTCAGTGATTCAAATAAGAACAATCGGATAAACTCCATAATTTCTCTTAACAAAGATTGAAATGTATTATCGAAGTATAATAAGACCAGCGATGTCTTTCCGAGTCCAAGTCTTCAAGGGGACTTCTCTCAACAACAATTTTTCCTTACTTCCTTCCGTTCTGTTCTCAAAAATTGTTCAATGATTCGACAAAAGATTCTAAAAATGATAGCTAAAAAAGAAATAATTATTGAAAGGTCTTACATTGCAAAAAAGGCAAATCATTTAGATGCGACCTGACGATAAATTAGTAGATAAAGCTACAAATGTATGTATAATGATAGCAAGTTTCCACATGTTGTCTACAATTTTGCACATTGAAGTTTTACAGTTCATACATGAAAGAACGTGTTTGTTTTCGAGTTTTTTTGCACAGCCAGTACAACAAAGAAACAACAACAATCTTCCAATTTGCAGCTAGTGCGTCATTTGAATTGTTGATTACGCTCGCTGTTTAGCAGCTTAGTCAACAGGTTTATATGGTTGGGTATATAAGTTGTAGATAGCCGATGCCGATTATTTCGCTAGACGTATGATATGGTTCGCGCCATCATCAGTCACAAGCAATACGTTCGACGTTATGAATCGTACATATATAAACACATCTGAGGCATAAATATAACTCCTGAATCTAAACATAAAAAGTTCGAAAAAAGGGGTGGTTATGCGCAAATTCCAAAACACGAATAGATAAGATCTGAAGTTTCTGGATAGGGTGAAATTACCAACGTTTCGAGTCCCTCATTACATCTTTTCATTAGCAATAATTTTGAATATCAGTAATCGAAAGGTCGATGTTAAACGAATGAAAGTGAATGAGCTAGTCTGAACAGTTCAATTGTTCATTTTTCTCTGCCAAGACAAAAAATGATGAAGATAACAATTCTTCTGGCATTACTGGTGATGACGTCAGCGGTACCACAATTCGAGGAGGAATTCAGATGGAGAACAATTGATTTTGCCTGGCTCTCTGAGGAGATCAAGACAGCAACATTCGGTCGCAACGAGTACATACCGACAAACAATGCAATTGCTGGTATTAAAGTATGGAAGGACAAGATGTACCTAACACTACCAAGATGGAAGACAGGTATACCAGTAACACTTGCTGTAACACCAGTGCAATCAGTCAGAGGACCAGATGACAGAGAAAATCGGCAGCCAGAATTAGAGCCTTATCCAACATGGGAGATGCAGACAGTGGGCGATTGCAGTGCTTTCCAATTGGTCCAGAGCATGGAGATTGATCCAAAGGGAAGAATGTGGGTGCTGGACTCCGGCAGGACTGCGATAATGACGACTGAACCGAAGCAGAATTGTCCACCACGTTTGGTTATACTTGATCTTGAGAATAATGGAGAGGTCCTTAGGAGCTATCAATTCCCAGCTGAGGTAACACCGTACAATTCCACGTATTTGAATGATATTGTCTTGGACAGTACTGATGGTGGATATGCTTACATAACCGACACGAGTGATGATGATCCTGGCATCATTGTTTATTCGCTGAGGGACAATGAGTCGTGGAAGGTTAGGCACGATTCGATGAAAGGGCAGCCTGATGCATTCACGTTTAGGGTTGGTTCTGAAATTCTGCAGTCACCGATAACTAATGTTGATGGTATTGCATTATCACCATTGGATGCACAGGAAAGATTCGTCTATTATTTACCGGTAGCTTCGTTCCGCCTGTATGCAGTACCTACAGCAGTTTTGAAGAATAAAACCACGGATATTGATCCATTTGTTAAGGAATTGGGCAGAAAAAGCTCACAGACCGATGGCATGGTAATGTCAGCTACTGGGATCTTGTACTTTGGATTAGTAGGTGATGATGCTGTTGCAATGTGGGACACCAAGGATCACTCTTCGTTCACAACTGGACAGGAAATAGTTTCACGAGATCATGTGGAAATGCAGTGGCCTGATACATTCGGATTTGATGAACATGGACAACTCTGGTATGTCACGAATCGCCTGCAAAATTACGTACTCGACAAAGTTGATCCCAATCAGATCAACTATAGGGTACTCAAGTTATTAACTGGTACAAAGAGTTATCAGTATTACGAAGATGGAAGCGAACCTGAACTACCAATTATAACTGAGCTGTCGCTGATCAAATCTTCATGAATATCGGCACATTTACGTTCGACTGGAAATAAGCTGCAATTGTTTAATGATAAAATAAGAGATGCAGAAAATAATAGATAAATGAGAAAAGAAATGACATATTGAGAGGTCTTACATTCATTATAACACCCTTTGATGAAGAAATAAACTAGAATTACAATCCATATTTGTCAATAATCGTTTCACCTCTTGCATCATAATCAATGTACAATAGAAAGATATTTTGCCATCAGACATGACTGATAATAGATATTAAGTAGCAGATATTCTGGCAATAGACATTTTGACTGCAGACATTATGACCTTGGATATCAAGTCGTAGATATTCTGGCATAGTCATTTAGACCTGTCACCATTAAAAAATGCAAGTTTTTAACGTGATTTGCCTAATTTATATGAATTAATAAAGTCTAATATTTCCTCAACCGTCCATCTATTAGCCATGTCACCCTAAAGAGAAAATTTATCATTTTCTATTTTTGAAAATGAGGAAATGCTATTAGGTGTCGCTACTTTACGATGCGCAAGTGGCGCCTTACGGATTATTCACAAAGTAATTTTCAAAACAGTGATGGCGGGGATTGCGGAACAATAACAGAAGCAATCTATGATATTTTCCATCAAAATTCCGCAGAATTTTGTGGAAAATGATCGGAGTATAATTGAACCCTTGAAATAGAAACTTAATTACTTCCAATTAATGCAGACTTTTCGTTATTTTTTGCCATTAATTGAGACAATGGAATGAAGAGGTTATAAACGTTGTGAGTACGCAATTGCATAAGAGAATCTGAATTTTTCAGACAAATTTGTTTCATTTTGCTTCTTGTTTTTTTCAATTACCCATTTTTTTTTATTCTAGAGCGGTTTTGTAGAGAATTTCAAGAGCTACAATATTGGATAAAGACAAAATCGCTTTATCTCGCTTAGTTTCCGAAATATTTCAGAAAAAAAGTTAACAGACTAAAATCAATTTGTCTGGAAATGTTAGAGTCATTTGCATCAACAGAACTTTTGAAGAAAAACATTAAAAAAATAAAATCTCTTCTTTTCAGGAAAAATGTCGCTCTTCCCAGCGTACGACATCAGTGTTCCTTCAACATCCTGTGGACCTGTAGTTGACGAAAAAGAAAATAATGCAGCCTGGTTAAAAAATTCCAGCTTTCAACCAGAGATAATCTCCACAAAAGTCGTAATTGTCTCATCAGACTCGTCAGACTGCGAATTTCTCGAGCCTCCAGAGCCCAAATCCCCTCCCATAATCTCTTTAGATTCAGAAATTGAAGAGATCCACGAGTACCCATCATCCCGAGGCAAAAAATACAAGAAATCAAAGAAGCACAAATCCAGCAAGGGTCATAAAATCAAAGTAGAATACGAGCCAGTAGTCGAAAATGTCTATTTCGACGACAAAGTGAGAGACAGAGGAAATTTCAAAGTCCCAACGCTCTGTTCAAGAGCTAGACCCCTCTACAACCTCTCTCGAAGAAGCTTAGGTTTCGTTTCCTTCAAATCAAGGAAAAAAGAGCCTTCCCAGCGTTACTTCGTTATTCCCCTCGTTTCTCAGAAAACTTCGAAACATAAGAAATTGAAAACAAATCCTCAAACAATTCCTCAAGAGGACCTCTCGACGATAAAGGACGCAAATGACGCTGAAGCAGCTTCTCTCACGTCCAAGGAAGACGAAACTAAGTTAAAAATAAAAGAATTTAACGAAAAATTAGCAGAAGACCCTCAGGACATTGACCTTTGGATTGATTACATAAACTACGAAGATTCCGACAGCAAATATCATATTTTCTCCCAAAGTACACGAACAGATGTATTAAAATATCAGCGAAAACTGGCGATAGCCGAAAAAGCTCTTGAGAAAAATCCCCACTCCTCTCGTCTTCTCAAATTAAAATTAAAAATCCTGGACGCACTGCATCCAGCCGATCAGTACTCTTCTCACTTAGAGCTCCTCATTGCCAAGGAAACTGGAAATATTATCCTGTGGCAGGCGATCATAGCAGCAACAAGATCCTCAATTGCTCTCTGCACAGCTCCAAAAGTCCTCGAATTATTCACCAAGTGCTTCAGCCTCTTGCACCTGTGGTCCAGAGCTTCGCCAAAATCATACGACGACAATTTGCTACAGATGCTGTACCAGTGCCTGATTTTTCTGAGGCATGCTGGTCTCTGGGAGCAAATGTGGGAGGCACTGCGGATGAATCTCACCCTAAATTTAGGAATTAGCAAGGGAGAACGAGAAGAGAAAAGCTGCAAGAGTTCGATTGACGAGAAGAAGCTCATTGGAATGGAGGAATTAATCTTAACATCGCAGCTTCCGTTGAACCAATTGTGGCTGAGAGTTGAGCTTCTTCGGGAAAATTGTCACTGGACAACAGTTACGAGAGAAGAACTCGAATTAATCGGTGATTCTCACAGATTCATAACTCCCGAGGATGTTACAGATTTTGTACATCCATTATTGACCAAAGCATCGAACTTTAAAATGGCTGTTTATGGACTTTTAACTCTGAAAGTACCACTTTTACCAGCCAGACACGTAATTCTCGAGGATTTGAGGATGGAAGAGGCGAATTGGTCCATTGACTCGATCGAGAACCTCTTGCCAATGCTAATTCCTTGTGTTGGTGAGATTTCTGGTCATCGAATGAGAAGTAGACTCTCGAGAGGATTAATTGAGGGCGGAATTACCAGTGGACCGCAGTACTTGAAGTTTCATCCAGCACAAGAGGGCTTTCTCGATTTTATTCGTGATTCATTCAGAATAATTGCGGAGAGACTGAATGCTGAGGAGAAAAATTGTATTTACGTTTGGTGGCTCAGATTCGAGAGAAGTTTGATTGTACTACAGAAGTATGATGGAATCAAAAATGAGAAGAGTCTTAAGAAGTTGAAGGGGATTCTGAAGGAATTTATGAAAAGAGAAGAGAATAGAAATAATTTGGATTTTTATAGGGAATATGCGGTTCTTGAGAGGGAAATGGGAAAATGGGAGAATTGTTTGAATATACTTGGTACTGCTATTGAGAATAGGGGAAATGTAGTATTGAATATTAGGGATGCTGGGGAGAGGAAGGCTATTGTTGGGCTTTATAAGACTCTTGTAGAGTCTCTGCTCGATACGAGAACGTGGGAGACACAGAATAAATCTAGGATATTGGAAATTTTTAGGAAAATGTCTTCTGGGGATTCGGACGACGAGAGAATACTCGAAACTGAAAGGTTTTTGAAGAGGTTTTATGATGAATTTATTGAGAGTTCGGATTTGGAAGAGGAGAGTTTCCTGAGATTCTTTCAACCGAATTTTTATTATGATGTGGTGATGTGCTATGTTTACTTCTTGTATGTCAGTGAGAGGAGATGGGAAGAGATTTATGGGGTCTTTGAGAAGTGCAGGGCGAGATCGAGGGGAGATAGATATCTTGAGGTAAATATGAAGACGATACAGAGAAAATTGTGTAGATAGAGATTGAAAAATATTTTTTTTTTATTTTTTATTTATTCAAATTGAAAAACAAATCAATTCAACTTTTTACGACTGAAATTTTTGGAGAAGTCGATTCCATTTCATCAGTTTTTTTCTTTCGAATATTTTGGAAACTAAGCGAGATGAGGCGAATCTGTCCTAAGCCTTTTTTTGGAGCCTTTGGAATATTGCTTTTGATAAATAGCTTTATCTCGCTTAGTTTCCGAGATATTAAAAAAAAACTGGTGATAAACAATTAATTTCAATTTGTCTAAAAATTTAATATACTCAATTTTTTTACTTAAATACTCGTTCTGATTTCCAGGAACTATTTTGTGAAGGAGAAATTATTTTCACCGAGTTCATTCATGAAAAACATCCAAGAAGAATGAGCGATTTACAAAAACGTTTGGATACTGCATTAGAGAAATTTCCTGATAATTTTTATATTCTATCGGTTTATGCAGGATTTCAGGTATGCAATTAATTATTTGATTTTTTATGTATAAATTATAATATTGTCTAGTTTTAGAAACGAAGAGGTTTTAAGTCCTGTGCATTAAAAAAAAACAGTTTTTTTCCAATTTTGGGATTTTTCGAATTTTCAAAAATATTTTAAAAATATTCCTAGAATGTCAAAATTCAAAAATTTAAAAATTCCAAAATTTCAGGATTCATATTCTCATTCAGATAAAATTCATATTCTTATATTTTATCTGATATGAAATTAATTATTTAATTCGTAGAATAAAAATACAGATTCAATCTTAATTTTTTTTCTTCCAGAGTGAATTACCTAATTGGTGTATTCGAACATCAGCAAGGAGTCAACGCCTGTGGCCATCAATATCACTGTGTCTGTCCGGTAGAGCACGTCTAAACTCAGAAATCTGTCGCAGTGATCCAACAGCACTGACAGCAGCACTCAACAAATTGCTCCACTATCACAAAAGATTATCAAAGTATTCAATCATGATATTCTCTATCAATCCACTCCTGCGTAATTCATTTGATTAAATGAACTTTCTTATTTTTCAGGATATCCGAGATTAATTGCTGTCCTTTGATATGGAGGCTCTATATGCTTCTTCTGAGGGAACGAGGTCTTTGCGAGAAAAAAGGAGAAGAGGTGTATCACGAGAGTTTGGCCTCGTGTCCTTGGGCGAGATGCATTTACATTGATGCTGCAGAAATAGCACCGCAGTATCTAACGCAAATTCAGGATGTCATCAAGGAAAAGGACTTACGAATGCACGTGACACCGGAGGAACTGGATATTCTGAGAGGATAAATTGTTTAATGTATTATAATTGTGTAAATAACTTCTTATATTCAGGGGAAAGAGGGGTAAAATGGACATTTCAATTGAATCCTTTCGAGATAGAGATTTTTTGATGATTCCATTGGAAAGCTGGGGAAATTTTAGGTGGAAAACACGTGTCGAAATCAATTTTTTTGAATTTTATCGAAAATTTGACTTTTTTGGGAAAAGTTTCAAAAATCGAAAAAATTTAATTTTTGGGGACATATCTCTGGTTCTATTGGTCGTAGCGACCTGGAGTTGATCTCAAATGAAAGGTGAGCTCTTTTTCCATTGATTTATGTAGTTCTAAATTTTTTAAATTGATTTTTCGATTAGTTACAATCCATTTCTCGAAATCAGCTCTTACTCTATATCTATCTATTCGAAAAAAATTGATAAAAAAAATTTTAACTACATAAATTGATGGAAAATGACCTCATCTTTTATTTGAGACCAATCTCAGGTCGTGACAGTCAATAGATTCGAAGAAACTTCACGAAAAAGTGCAATTTTTTCAAAAACGAAAAGGATTTCGTCTTCAAATCTTGATTAAAAAATAGAATTTTCCTAAAATTACTGAAAAAAAATTTTGGCATATGATTTCCATCGGAAATTTTCTCAATTTTTCAATGAAATCACCAAAAAAAACTTATCCTCAATATTTCTACTGATGTAGAGTAATTTTCATAATATAAAACATCAATACTAAGGATAGGTCCATTTTACCCCACCTCACCCTACTATTCTTTTCAAAAAAAAAAGAATGAAATGAGTGAGATAAAATGGAAATGATTGGATTCTCCATTTAATTCCAAAGAAATTGTACAGAATTTTCCGAGTGAAAATAATGTAAAAAATAAATTTTATTTTGATAAATTCAATTATTTCGGAGCACTTTGACAGCTATGATTTATCACAACATAACCTAAGTGATCAGCTGACTGCCATAGGTCAGGGAGTGATTGATAACAGGTTTCTGAATATTATTTTGGAGCAAGAAGTTGAGACGACCAGTTTTAGCACTCCAAAAGCTTTCAAAATAATTTAATGGAAATATTTTGATGCTGAGAATGGATAAAAAGGCGATTGTAGTTCCAGGAGAAGCTCCAGAATCCGATGAAGAGTCAGTGGACATCAAAACAGTGAGTATAAATAAAAATAAAAATAGCATGTTAATTAAATTAGCGAACATTTGACAATTTTTTGCATTCAAAGAAAAAAAAAATTATTACAAGAATAAAAAATATTTAAAAAATTAGCACTTGTACTCTTTCAAAGTTTTTACATTCGCATTTTCTCTATTTTTTTAAAGGAATATATCTATTTAAAAAAATAAAAATGATAAGAATTGTCAGATATTTTTGCTATTTTCAGTACTAAAAGATAACAACCATCTGACAATTTTTGAATGTTTTTTTCTTCTTTCAGGGAATAAATCGAAAAAAAAAAAATTAAATATAGGGGAACGTGGGGCAAAATGGACATTGTAGTGAAACTGTGGTAGATAGATTTTTTTCAATGATTCCATTGGAAAGCTGAGGAAATTTTAGTCGAGAAACATGTGCCACAATTAATTTTTTTCTATTTTTTGAGAATTCGACTTTTTCTGGCATTTTTGAGGGGTAAAAAGCCTTTCGATTTTTGAGCAAATTCAGTTTTTTAGGAATATCTCTGGTTCTATTGGTCATAGCGATCTGGGACCGATTTTAAAAGAAAGGTGACATCATTTCCCATTGATTTATGGGGTTTTGAATCTGAAAATATCGATTTTTCACACACTTATGGGATTTTTTGTAAAAAATTATGATCATCGGTTTTTGTCCTATAACTAAGTTGAAAATCAATATTTTTCAATTCAAAACCCCATAAATCGATGGGAAATAGTCTCACCTTTCATTTAAAATCAGTCCCAGATCGCTACGACCAATAGAACCAGAGATATTTCCAAAAAACTGAATTTGCTCAAAAATCGAAGGCCCTTTACCCCTCAAAAATGCCAGAAAAAATCGAATTTTCCAAAAATTAAAAAAAATTAATTCTGGTACATGTTTCTTGACTGAAATTTCCTCAGCTTTCCGATGGGATCATAAAAAAAAATCCATCTCCAATATTTTCATCCATTTAAAGATTTTTTCATAATATATGCATAAAAACTCAAATGTGTCCATTTTGCCCCTTATGTTCGCATTGCCCCACCTTCCCCTATTCACATGTGGAAAATTCAGAAAATTATGAGTACAAATTCTTTAAATATCTTTTTATTTTTCAATTTATATGTTTCAGAAAATTTAAAAAATTGCCAGATGTGTGCTGATTACATTTTATTATCATAAGAATAATCCGATTAATTGAAAAATGATTCCAAAATTCAGTAGAAAGAAACCAATTTTTCTCCAATTCTAAGATTATTTTCTAAACAATCAGGATTCATGAATTTCTAATACGCAATTAAATTTATCTCTCAAAATATTAATTAATTCCAGGGATTTGCCTTCAAGTATCTAACAAATGCACCTGGGACGATAATTTCCGGCGAAGCTACGGAATCCGATGATGGTATGACCCATTGGAATTTCCAGGAAAATTAAAATTTACTTATTCATCTCTCAATTAAAAAAAATCCATTTTTTTCCTTTTTCCCAACAAATGAATTATTCTAAAAAAAAAACGAAAAAATGTACATTCTGAAAATTCAAAAATCAAAAGTGCAAAATTTTTCAAATATTTTTTTATAACAATTCATTTGTTTGAAATTTTCTTCTTTTTCAATTGGCAGATAAATACTTATTTTATTATAACGAAAATCTCTTCTTTTTCTCGCAGATGGTGGAAGCTGGAGCAGTGCAAGTGCAGCAATTGATGCAACCGCCTGTCCCCCTTACGTAAATATAAAAGCAGCAAATGCAAGGAAATTCATTAAATACAACAGTTTACTTCACAAAAAATTACGTAAGTCCTTTTTTCTTCAATTTTTTTTCAAATATTCATTGAATCTTCTCATTCTTTATTGATTACAATTATTACAGGATCAAAATTAAAGATAATAACAATGTAATGGAATATATTCAATATAATTAGAGATTTATTTTTGTTCATTACGCATTTCCAGTAATTAAGACACTTACTATATTTTACTTCCTTTGCATTCGATATTAAACTATTTATATTTTTTTTTTCCTTCAAATTTAATCAACTTTTCCTTTAAATTACTGTTTCAATGATAATTACCAAAAACATTAATGCTAAATCTCAAAGCACTTAATAGACCAAAAAAAAAAGAAAATGATTTTTTTTTCATATTTTTAAAATGATAATATCACATTTTTATTCAATACTAATCATTACTGTGCTCATTTATTTAATTATCTTTTTTCTTCTCATTTGAATTTATGTTTTTTTTTTTTTTGTGCAGACGAGTGTAATGAATCACTGAGAAACAATATTCTTCGTCTGACTGAAACAACTGTCACTACTGGCATTCAAGAACTAAGTGGAATCAATAAACAGTTGGTTAAAAGCGAACAGACAGTTCAGGAAGCTGCATGTCAATTGAGAAATGCATCAGCCAGATGGAATGAAGCATCAAGTCTATTATTTCAAATAATTGATGGAAATTTCTTGAATACCATTAAAATATAGTGAATAAATATATGAAAGAAAAAAGGTAAATCAAAAATATATAAAATTATTTTAATTAACATTCAAATAAGATCCTATTACTCTTTATAACATTCAACAATTCAGTTAAATCTACTAAATATATTTATCGATAAAAATCCTGAATTATAATTAATTTAATGAAGAAATAAGAAAATTCATATATTTATATTTTTTTTACGATCATAAAAAAAGTTTGGAATAAAAGAAAAATTAAGTAAGGATCTTCTCAAACATGTAACACTCAATATACTAATATTACGTCATTTATTAGAATTGTACGATTAATAAAACGTCTGTTAGCCACTGGATGTTCAACTTGATGGCCTTTATATGACCTAAAATGAATAAAAAAAAGTGTCAAACATCTCAAAAGTTGTTGAGCAGTTTTATCGAGACTTGTTGGCTTTTATCTTCGATTTTTCTCCCTTTTTTTTTCTTCTTTTTGGTTGAATTATTTGATGGCAGTAGACTGTTCGATAGTTATTGACTAACAGCACGTATCGTGAATACAGACTTAGCTGCCGTTTTTTATTTTTTCTTTCTTTTTATGAATTATTTAATCCTTCAGAAGCTTGTTTCACCCTTTTACTCGTTAAATTTTTTTGGTGAAATGAATTTCATTCGCTTATTTTATGTTTAATTTAATAAGGGAGAAGATGGGGTAAAATGGACACAAGGGGTGGAATCGACACGGGTTGATTTTTGTATTTTATACTATTAAAATTACTCGAAATGGATGGAAATGCTGGAGATAGGTTTTTTCTGATGATTCCATTGGAAAGATGAGGGAATTTCCCATGAAAATCATATGTCAGAAGTTATTTTTTTGAATTTTTCAAAAATTTCATTTTTTGCGCAAGATTTGAAGGTGAAACTCTTCTGTTTTTGAAAAATTTCAGGTTTTCGAGAATATCTCTGGTTCTATTGATCGCAACGACTTGGGATTGATTTTAAATGGAAGGTGAGCTCATTTCCCATCGATTTATGGGGTTTAAAAAGAAAAATATCAATTTTTTCAAGTACTTATAGGGCAAAAACTGATATTCAGAAAGTGACCTATAAATATTTGAAATATTGATTTTAAAAAAATTTGAACCAGATAAATCGATGAGAAATGAGCTCACCTTTCATTTGAGATCAACCCTAGATCGCTACGACCCACAGAATCGGAGATATCCCTGAAAATGTGAATTTTTTCGATTTTGAAAAGGGAAACCCCTTCAAAACTTGGCCCAAAAAAGTGAATTTTTCCAAAAATTGAAAAAAAAAAAAATTTGGACACATGTTTCTCGCCTAAAATTTCCTCAGCCTCCCAATGAAATCATTAGGAAATTTCTATCTCGAATCGTTCAATTGGAGTGTCCATTTTACCCCACCTTCCCCCAACTGAATGCTTTTTTCATGGACTTTTTCATCTCTACTTCATTCCAATGCTTCTTCAACTGGTCGTTGCATTGTTTTTCCTATTTATTCTTGCAGTACTCTACTTGTTACCCTATATCTACATATTCATATTTTTTTCTTTTAAATTTAATTTCCCTCAACACTCTTTCTCCATCAAATCGGCAATGAAAACAATAGAATGAGGAGATAAGTTTTTTCCACTATTTTTTTGTGTTTGAGCATTTATCTGTTTTTTTTTCCTTTTAATCTGAAAGAATCAGAAACCTGAGGCTAAATTTGAATCGAAATATTGATAAATCATCGATAATTCTCTAGGGCCATGGTCGTTCCATTTTGCTTCAATAATTCACAAATTATTTCAATGAAAAATTCTTTTTTTTTTTGTTTTGTCAAAATGCATTCTATCCACATTCGGTGTAATCATTGACGTGAAATAGGTCACAAAAAATGCATAAAAAAGAAGAAATTTCAATTTAACTGTCCACTTATGATGTACAGGCCTTTTCCCATAAATTTTTCATTATTAATTCGCAAAATTTTAATATTAATACTAAGATTTTCATTGCAGTAATAATTTTCTTACAATTTTTTTTTTTCATTATCTCCTTATTCTCCATAAAAAATTCATTATTAAATAGTAATATCCTTTTTAAGGAAAAAAAAAGAGTAAATAACATCGAGAAAATCTTTGCTCTATGCAGGGGGCTTCCTCGGGATTCGTGCAGTTATTGACTTGTATTATTTACTTTGTACAATTTTTTTTTTATTCTTTTCCTTTTTTTTTTCATCATTTTGTAAAATTAGAACCTTATCGATGGTTTTATTTATTTTTTTCTCATCTAAAAAATGTTATTAATGCAGAATTACAGCTGATGAGGATGTGGGGGGCAGGACGCGAGCATACAGTCTTTATCAGAAGCCCCTAACACTAACAATTTCACTTATATAATCTATAAATTACCTTCGATTATTAAATAGGTCATATGATTTACTTAAATTACCTAAACTATTCTTAAATGTTTTTTTTTATTTAATTTTAATTATCATTAATTTTACTTATCAAATGCACAACTTCGCTTGGTATCAAAGGATTGATATCTGGTGTCACTTGGTATGGTATTATTATTTTTTTCTCTACAATTTATTTAATTTTTTTAAATTTTTTTATGTGGACGTGAATTGATGATCTAGATGGTTTCAATGCTGTTTTATTTTTTTTTCTCTATAAATTCAGTCTTTAAATCATTCGCTTGCACGTCATCTCAACACAGAACGTATTCATTTCTATACATTTTTCTTTTTTTACCTCTCGATTTTCCATTATTAATGTACGTACGAAGCTGATGGAAAAAACAAATTGTCAGTTGATTTCATTCAGATTTTTTTTAAATTTCCTTTTTTTTTTTGAGGGGATTCGGCGTTTTTTTTATTTCAAATTCTCTTTTATTATCAAACTAACAGCCACACCATCTGTCACCTGTTGGTGTTGTCCAAGCGATTTATTACGTTACCCTATTTTCCGAAGTACTTATACACACAATCCTTATTTCTCCATTCTCTTTTTTTTTTAACGATAAATATCTCAATTATTTTTACGATTAATGATTGCATTAATCATCTTGTTTTTTTTTCGAATGCTACTTTTTTAAATTTTTTTTTAGATATTTCTTAGTGAGCATCAATTATACAATTCCGTGGGGTGCGTTACTGTGACTCTGGCGGTCATAGCGATCATTTTAATTAATAATCAAGAAGAAAATTCACTTTTTTTTGTGTTTTTCAATTTTTTTTTATCTAAAAATTACTGAAAACTGACTAGCTACTTATCTAAAACATTCAGGGAAAAATTTTATTCAAGTTCAAGATCACTTAATTATTTAGAAACACTTGTTTATCATTGAAAACTAAAAAATTTGAATTAATTTGAGTACTTAATAGTTTAATTTTAATTAAAATTTTTCTCTGAATGAGTTGAATTACTTAATTACTTAATTTTACTTAATTATATTCATCATTTCATCGAACAACTAACAGAGCCATATATTTACATTAGACTCGACAAATAATTAATACGAGGTGAAATGATATATATAAACAATTACTCACACTTTTTGTTTTTTTTTTTCAATCTACAATACCTTTTCACCTCCTTCAAATTCCACAGCAAATTTAATCTGTAAACCTCCACTTTTCATCTCTCCAATTCGAAGACAGAAATTCCTCCAATCAATTCACAGCTGACAATCGAGAATTCAATCGAAATAAACCAAAAATCTTCTCGTTGTGTATGGATTCAGTTGCAATTACTAAGAAAATCGAAAAAATAAAAACATGATCGAAAATATACAAAAATAATTGGTGGGCTCAATTCCAAAAGAGAATCAGAGTTTGCTGCATCTGTCGACCCTTGTAGAAGATACGACGTCTAACCCGATACATGTTGGCCAGTGTGAGGGCGCCCACCCCCCACATGGCCTACGCCCGTTCCATCTCACCCCCAGTAGCATACATCTGGAGAAGTGCCATTGACTCCTGGGCCTGTCTTTTCTCCGCCAAAAATCTGCCCGATGCCTCTTTCAACTGCTCCAAAAACAGCCTAAAACAAGACAGTATAAGAAAAAAAATTCGATGAGTATCTCGAATGTAATAAAAAAAACTGGAACATTACCAAGTTAAGAAATTTCATGATACTGAAGTAGTAGACACATCTGGCTATTCTTATCATTTTTATTTTTTCAACGAAGAAATTTTTAAAAAATATGCACATATAGAAAATTTGAAAAACTATGAGAGCAGATTTTTTCAAGTATTTTTTTTGCAATAATTTATTTACATAAAAAATTGCAAAAAAAATTTTATTGCTATTTTCAGAGATAGTGAAATTTCTAGATTTCTAGTTGAATCTCAAATTTTTTTTAAATAGAACTGATTTTTAATATTTCAAGTGGCAAAGAAAGGTTGCCGAAGCTAGAAAAGTCTCAAAAAGTCTGAAAATAGCGAAATTTTCAGATTTCTGGTTAAAATCTCAAATTGTTTCAAGTAAAACTGATTTTTTTCATATAATTCATAAAATTTCTCTATTATTTCCAAGAGAATTTTTCAATATTCAAAAGGAAGATTTGGCAGTGAATTTATATGATATTCATCTAATAAATTTTGAAAAGAATATAAATTTGATCCATTTACTATGAGAAAATATAATTTTTTCTTTCTACCTGTCTGGTACAATATCGGCAAGACTATCTGGATTCATATCGCTCAACAATTCAAGATCATTGCCACCTAGCAAAGATATATGCGATGGATCACCATGCAACGTTGATACCAATGGTTCAACTGGACTGCGATAACGTCGTACAGTTTCATCAATTGTTCTACCAGCATTATCAACATTATCAACGACAATGTAACTCGATGCAGTTTTACTGCTACCAGGTGCTGTCCACTTTTCATCACCGTTGAGTATCATAAGGCTTGTATTCTTCTCAAGTGTTGCAAAGTACTCTTCGTCGTCCACCTCAGTGCCTGTAAGAATGTTTCATTGTTGTTTTATGAGTCGTGAAAAATTCAGGTGAAGTATCTTGTTCTACTTTAGTGTAGAATTAAAAGCCAGCCAATCGGAGAATTTTAAATAACTTAAAATTAAAATCAAATTTTTAAGGTTTTCCTCGAATAGAGCTCAACCGAGACTTGAACAAAGCTCAACCGAAGCTCGACCAGGGCTCAACCGACGCTCGACCAGAGCTCAGCCGAGACTCAACCAAGGCTCGAACGGAGCTCAATCAGAGCTCAGCTGAGACTCGACCAGAGCTCAATCCAGGCTCGACCGAGGCTCAACCGACACTCGACCAGAGCTCAACCAAGGCTCGAACGGAGCTCAATCGAAACTCGACCAGATCTCGCATTAAATTTAAAAATTAACACAAATTTTGAAGTAAATTTTAATAATTACCATCTTGCTCGAGTACAATTGTGAGATCAGCATCTGATGGCAGTGCCAATCTACTTCTCGCAACATTCGTCAAATCCTCGAGTGATGATGCAGTTATTCCTTTCCTCTTTTCTCTGGTGCAGTCAACAATTTTGTATGGATTGCCCGTTGACGTGATAACTGCTGTACTCTCCGACATTTTTTACTGATTAGAAGAAAAAAAACTTGTTTACGCCGCAATTTCAAGTTAACAATCAAATGGATTCAATTGATTTCAAATAGTTAAATTTCACGATATTCTATTATTTTCATTGTTCTTTTGTACTAAAAATCGAAAGAAGGAGGATTCAAATTCTCAAAAAAATAGGCACCATAAACGCACGCGTAACGCTATAACTACACCTTTTTGCACTCAACTTTGTGTCTCTCTCTCTCTTACACTAGAATAGAGTTCGTTGACTCAGAATCTTTGTTCGATCACTTTATTTATTATCAATAGAACATAATCACCAGTTCATCTTCATTTTAGGCAATTACAATATTAATTACACTAATTCAAAAATCGAGGAATATTGAAGATTATTTTATGTTTTTTTCTAAACTTGGGGCAGTGTCGAGGGATTGTACTTTGATAATTTTAATAATTTGTTCCACAATGATTTATCAATGAAAAAATTCAAAATAAGAAAAAAAACTCACGAGTTCATGAATTTTCTTTTTTTCCACAAAAAAAATACTTCGATTTAAATTTGAATTTTTTTTCTTTTTTAATTCAAAAAAAGGCGAATGATTCGCGTGTATTTGTATATCTATATCTGTATGTGTGTTTGCATGTGTATGTGTATAAAAGTGCGGTGCCCGAGTGAGAAGTGACAACTGCCGACCACCCACCCGGTCGTGCGATAATCCAACTAGCACTGGGTCAATGGTGCAACCACCCTTCCCTATTTATACTCTCCGTCAGACTTCGTGCGACGCGCATATATACAACATCAAAACCGAGCCACCCCCCACCACCACCACTAGAATCGCACGCGCGAGTTTCACCTCTCCTCAACTACACACACACACATACACAACGATAGGATCCTTTTTCCCACCCAAAACTCCACCCTCCTGCAAAATCAATAACCTACCCCACTCTCATTTCTATTCGCCTATTCCTCTCTTCTTCTGTCTCTCTCCCTCTCTCTTTCCCCCTCTTTCTCCCTCCTTATCTCTCTTTTTGTTTTAATCTCTCCTCCATGTTTCGCGTTATTCTGTATCATTTTTAATCCCTCGTGACCGGCGAAATTTTCCGCTCTCAGTTCAATCAGCCCCTGTCCCCCCCCCCCCCCCACCCCTCCCTCTCATTTGACAGTAGGCATATTGATGAAGATATAGAGTGCATCATTAATCCGAGGGCAAACTAGCTGGGAAGGGGGCGGAGAGGAGAGAAGGGGAAGAAAAAAGTGAAGAGTCGAGTTTTGAATAAGTGCTCTTTATCGATGATTAATTCATCTAATGAACCCCATTTAGTAATTCCCTGAATTCAACCAATCTACCTTTGGTATTATTGATTTTCATTTTAATTTGTATTGTCATTGTTCAGTGGTGGATGCGGTTGAATATCAATTAGGGTGATTATCATGCTTTTCATCTGGTATTTTTCAGTAGATTTGTCCACTGTTAATTAAGTCAGATAGAATACGGAAAAATTGAATTTCTTCATGATAAATTATTTTTTCTTCTAGATTCGAAGATAATTGGATTTTCGGGGTTTTTTTGGTCACTGCTTCATAATGAAGGAAAGTACTCGAGTTGATTTGATTAGCGTCTATGTTTTGATTCCATTGTAGAATCATAACGCAGGATACATTATTTATTCATTTAACGCTAGACCTATTTGGTCCTGCTATGACGAATTCGACTGCATTCCGCTGGTTTTATTTTTTTATGATCATTTGGCTGTGCGTAAAATTCTGTAAAAATATTGGCTTTGTTCATTGGAATGTTTAATGAACTAGTAAATTTTTTAAATGTCATTGCCTGCAAATTTCATGAAGAGGTAAAATACATGGAATTGTTCGGGTGAACAGCGCTGCCGAATATTCGGTAAATATGCTTGGGAAGTGTAGAGTGAATTCGACAACGTCGCAGCTGAAATAACACGCACTTCGCTGTTTTTGTTTTTCTATGATTAGTCGGTTGAGCGAAAAATTCACAAAAAAAATTGACATCATTCATTGAAATGTCTAACCAACTAGCATATTTTTTAAAAGAACATTTCCTACAAATTTTATGAAGAAATTCAATAAATTCTAGGAGCTGGTGAAATTTTTTCCATGCTAAATGAAATTGTAGGATGAGCAACGTTGCCGAAAACTCGTTAAACGCGCTTGGGCAGTGTAGAGTGAATTCGGCAACGTCGCAGCCAAAATAATACGCTTATCATCCAACCAGAGTCGTTAGATCGCTTATAGCGTCATCTAGAAAGATGAGAATATGATACACTGTTAGAAAAAAAATTGAAATTTCATAGGAAATTCGCTGAAAATTTTAATAAACGTGATACTGAATGTTTTTTAATGGGATAATGCTTATGAAATCTATGAGCTTCCGAAGAAATTCAGAGGAATCAATGAGTTTTAAGTAGAATTGAGACGAAAATTCTACAACTCACTTGAATTTTCAACTGAACATGAGTATTCAGAATTAAAATGACTTGAATTTTCCATTTTTTCTTGAATTTTTCCTATTTTTTCTAAATTTCCAAGAAACAATTGAACTGAAATTTGCAAATTTCATTGATATTCAGGCGTGAAATTATTTGAAAATCGATGATTTGCCCATTTCCAATGACGTAATTATCTGGAATTTCAGTAGAGATATAACTTCAAAATTTCAGTGATTTTGCGCGGAAAATTCAGACAGAAATTTTTAACAGTGTAACTGGTCGCCACTTTTTCAGTGAAAAGTATGTATCGTTGCCTTAAAAATAAAAGGGCGTAAGTGCTATATATAAGCACAGTACTTACGCCTTTTTGTTCCTAAAGCAATGATATATTAGCTTGCATCGCACATGCATTACGATTGTCTTTCACCTCAAAGAGTTAAGGTAAATCTTTGCTAAGTTTTTCAATACCTGTAAGATTCTATATTATGTTCAAAAATGAACCAATTGCTTGAAGGAAAAGGTCGCTTAAAACAGCGAGCAGTCTAGGTTTATCAAAACTTGCAAAAAATATGAAGGTTACAGGAATACAATGCTATTAATGTTCTATCAGAAGATATGAGATTAAAAAGATCCGGGATTGAATTTTTATGCCTTAGTTTATTGATAAAGTTTCGAATGAAATGTTCATTTCCACGAATCATTGATTTATTGTTTTATCATTTCCCAGTGTCCTGCGGTTCTTCAGTGGTCGTAAATTCATTAGCCACTAAAGCGAAGGTTTTGTTTTCACTACTTTGTTGCAGAGTTCATAATCTAATCAGGTGTTGGTACAAAAGTTTTCATTCTATTGATATTTATTATCTGAAACTTTGAATGAGTGAATCATTATCAGCAGAAAAAAAAATACTCTTACTCTCGATTTTGATGTTTCTTTTTTTTTTTTTTCCTACTTTTTGCAAAAATCTGGGAATCTAAATGTGAATCAGGGGATACCAAAATTTAAAGACTCATCCCTGCAGTTATATTTAGTAACACGGCTATTCAATATGTGTGAGACTATTTCCAGTTTAAAGTTAGCTCAGTCTTAGCTAAGACGTGATTATAGTTTGATCTCTTTATAATTTTTCTAGCGAATGTCTTGAACGAATAATCGAATTATCGAAACGATATCAATTTTCTAAAAATTAGAAATTTGTTGAAAAAAAAATAATAAAATTTATCTCGTATAAAATTGAAAGATGCCATCAAAAAATAATGAAGAACCCGACGACAGTCAGAATTGGGAATTAGTGGAAAGATGTATATTGCCAGTGGCATTTTCACACGCTTTTGCTGTTATACTTGGAACAATATTAAATGCATTTGGCATATCTCAAACATCAAGTTTCGTATTATTTATAATATTTTTATCGCTATCCATTAGCTTGACATTATTCTATCACAATCTCAAGGTAAGCATTCATAATTGACAACATGATGATATAGAAGAAAGAAAAAAAAAGGGTGATAAAAAAAAAATTCTGTCATGTAGCGAATTCCCTTAGTGCTCTCTCGACCTCCTGAGAGTGTACCTTTAGCTATAGCTGGATAAATTTAGAGCAGGTTGAATTATTCACGTGGCATAGACCCACATCAGATGACATTTTACGTGACACTGAGAGTCTCCACAGAGAAATAAAGAATTTTTTCTTCTTTTTACCTGAAATATCCACTTTTTTTTTTACCAATCTACACAATTTGATAATCACTTAAATTCTTAAAGAGGTCCGATTACTGCTCATGTTCAATAAAAATCATGAACTAATAGTGAAAATCAATTTTTTTTATAGTATAATTTATTTACCAGGTAACTTTTTAAGTATTGAATTTTGAAAAATGTCTTTTTTTTGTACTTTAGCTAATTTTTAGTTTTTTGCAATCTTATCTAATCGACAGATGCGATTATAATTCAAAAGAAATTGTTAAAATCCTGATTTTCCGTAAGATTCTAAAAAATTTTACATTTTCGAAGATTCAATCATTCTGAATTTTCGCAATAGTACAGATAACTTTAGATGTATAGGTCATGAGGCTTTAGAATAATTAAATTTAGCAATACTAAATAATCGTCGAATTAACGACATTGTGCCCGTTTTATTCAGATTTTCTCAGGTTCTTGACGACATTAGTACGTAATCAACATAAAACTAATTTGATCTAATATCACAAAATACGAAAGATGTGAAAATATTTTTCTTAAAGTTAACTTTTTGTATAAAATCGTTAATAGCAATCAATACGAGATCAAATTCTCGAATTTGATGAAATGAATCTGTAAGGAATGTAATGAGAAATAAAATGAGTCCTAGAAACAAGAAATTAATTGGAAATCGGAAAATTTTCTGTGCTTTTCAGATTCTTTCCATGCTTTCAAGTTTTGAAAGAATTTCCAAAACCACAGAAAAATTTTATGGTTTTCAACCAATTTCTTGCTTCTAGAACATATTCGATTTTTCATTGCATTCTTCACAGATTCACTTCATCAAATTTAAGAATTTCATATGGTATAAAAATTTAACTTTTTTTTTTTTTGACTAGACAGACAGAAATACCTTAAAACTGTACATTGTAACATTGTATTAAATTTATCTAAATTTATTAACATGCAAATGAAGATCACAATTGAGTTCAGATAACAACTGATGAACTATTATAAAAAAATTATTTTCATTATCTACTAATTTTTATTTAACATGGACAGCAACTGGACATTCTTAAGGATCATGACCAAAATTTTTCCTATCTCAATTCAAATTCCAGTGTCAAAGTGATTAATCTTACTCCTCCACTCTTCCAAATTATTAATGACAACTTGAGAGGAGAAGAATTTCTCGTTAATTACAAACTGAATGAAACTTCGGAAATTACTATGTTCCATTATCCAGAATGTCAGACGTTTCTTGAAAGTTCACAGTGCTACAACCTGTAATTCATTTCTTTTTTTTTGCTCCCCCCTTTTTTTTACGGCCGACAATATATTGATGTCTACCACTCGACTGACCTTCACTGAACTTGAACTCTCAACAAAAAGGGGTATCCTGACGTCATATTATCCATGGTTGACTGTAATTTCCCCTTTAATGAAATTTTCAGAGTCAGTAGTGATTTAATATTAAAATTCATATGAATATCAGGTTTCTGCAGCTGGCAAAGCTGTCCTCATCACTGGCTGTGAATCCAGAGTTGGATATGCATTGGCAAAACGTTTGGATGAACTGGTAATTCTTTTTTTTTGTGACAATTATTTATCCTCTTTGATCATTCGAATGGTATGAATGTCAGGTGGTTTGGAAATACTGGAAATGAAGTTATAACTTCATTGTTTGGATATAAAAAAGGCAATCTAAAAGACAATTTGATGAGAATTTTCATATAGGGGAAGGTGGGGCAAAATGGACATCAGGGGTAAAATGGACACATCTGAAATTTTTAGAAAAATATTATGAAAAACTCTTGAAATTAATAGAAATATTGGCGGTAGATTGTTTTTGATGATTTCATTGGAAAGCTGAGAAAATTTTGGACGGGTAACAAGTGCTGGAATTAATATTTTTGAATTTTCAGTGGTTTTGACTTTTTTCAGCATTTTGGAGCGGTAAGACCCTTCTTTTTTTTGAAAATTTTCAGTTTTTCGAGGATATCTTCGGTTCTATTTGTCGTAGCGTAAAAATCACGACAGGAGGTGAAAGGTGAGATCATTTTCCATCGATTCATAGGGTTTTCAATTGAAAAATATCGATTTTTGAGGTATTTATTGGCATTTCTGCGAAACAGTTTTGTGAAACAGTTTTTGGCCTATAACTATCCCAAAAATTGATATTTTTGAATTCAAAACCACATAAATCGATGGGAAATGAGCTCACCTTTGATTTGAGACCAACCCCGAATTGCTACGACCAATAGAACCAGAGATATTTGCAAAAAACTGAAAAATTTCAAAAAAGAAAAGGCTCACCCCTCAAAAATGCAGAAAAAAATCGAATTTTCAAAAAAATCGAAAAAATACATCTGACACTCGTTTTCCGGCTGAAATTCCCTCAGCTCTCCAATAGAATCATCAAAAAAAATCCATCTCTAACCGGTTCATTACAGTGTCCATTTTGCCCCACTCTCCCCTAAACGTGATATTGATTTTTTTTTAAGGGGAAGATGGTTATGAAATCTGTGAGTTTCAGAGGAAATTCAAAGGAATCTCGGAGACTCAAGTAGGATTAAGACAGAAATTCTACAATTCACTTGAATTTTCAACTGAACATGAATATTCAGAATCAAAATGGCTTGATTTTTCAATTTTTTTCAATTTTTCTATTTTTACTCAATTTTCAGGAAACAATTAAACTGAAATTCACAAATTTCATTGATATCCACACGTGAAATTATGTGAAAATCGATAATGTGCTCATTTTTCAATGACGTCATTATCTGAAATTTCAGTAGAAATGTGACTCGTTTGGAATTTCCGGGATTTTTAACAGTGTTATTTAGAATTTATAATATTAATTGAAGTATTTGATTTAACGTATTTCTGTCTGTACAGTCAAAAAAAAGTTAAATTTTTGCATAAAATCGTTAATAACCATTTATTAGAGATTAAATTCTCGCAATTTGATTCAGTGAATCTGTAAAAAATGTAATTAAGGATAAAATGAGTCTTAGAACCAAAAAATTAATTGAAAATTGGAAAATTTTCTGTGCTTTTTTCACATTCCTTCATTTTTCAAGTTTCGAAGGAATTTCCAAAACCACAGAAAATTTTACAGTTTTCAACCAATTTCTTATTTCTAGGACTCATTTGATTTCTCATTACATTCTTCACAGATTCACTTTATCAAATTTGTGAATATTATCTCGTATAAATGGTTATTAACGATTTTATACAAAAATTCAACTTTTTTTTTTTGACTATACAGACAAAAACACCTTGATTGAAGTATTTTTGAATAAATGAAAAAATTAAAGTATTGGATTTAAAGAGAAATTTAAGAATTTGAAGTTCATTCGATGAATATTTTCAGGGATTCACTGTTTTTGCGGGCTTTCATAATGCTTTGGAAAACGAGGATAAAGTGCAGAGCTTGAAAGACACAGCATCCAGCAGAGTTCATCCACTTCAGCTTGACGTCACTAGCGAACGTGATATACATTCAACTTTCTTATATGTGAATGAAAATCTACCGGATGGTGCACCAGGTAGTGTTGAAGAACTTTGACAGGGAAGAGTGGTGGGGAGAAAGAAAAGAGGGATGGCATAAGTATTTCAGGGAAAGGGTTTAAGATTGATTTTTTCAAGTTAAAATTAAGACTCTAACACCTGCTATTTTTAGAAAATTTTCATTTTCCGACTTTTCAATGGAATCATTCAAAAAATTCCCTTTCAGATCATTCCGTCGTCTTAGAAACAAAGAGGCCTAAGTGCTATGCTTATGCACTGGACTTACGCCCCTTTGTTTCTAAGGCGAAAATTCATTCAATTAGAATTTTCATTTTACCCCAAATTCCCTCTTTATCTAAAATCTAATGACTTCATCTCATCTCTAATCTCCATTCTATCCACAAGACATCATGGAATTTGACTTATTTGCCTATTTTCCCTTCATGTTCTATAATAAATACCTAGGTTTATGGGGACTCGTGCATGCAAATGCGTGGGTTGCACTTGGAGAATGCGAGTGGGTACCACTCTCTGTTATAAGGAAAAGTGCAGACATTAATTTCACTGGAATAGCACGACTGACTCAAGTAAGTGAAGCATATTCACGTAAATACGAAGAAGATGCATCCAATAATACATCCTTTTATTTAAATTGAAAAAACAATACTTTCCATAAAAAAAAAACATGAAATTTCCATTTTCAGGTATTTCTTCCTTTAATCAGACGCTGCAAAGGTCGAATTATTCTTGTATCAAGTATTCTAGCAAGAATACCAAGTGCAGTACGTGGAATTCAATGTGCAAATGGGGTAAAAATGTTTTTTAATTAAATTCTCAATTTAGTCATTGAATGAACATACGCGAAGGGGCAGTAAATTTCCTTGGAATTGATAACTCACTGCGACAAAATTGATTTTTTTTTCGCTTTTTTCACTCCTTCTTCGGAACTGTTAAATTGCGAAAGATATTGCTTTCGTGGAGCAATCAATAGCGTGACGGGAGATTTTAATCAAACTCGGGTAGAGAAATTCCCGAAAAAAAAAAAATTAATATCTGCAGTTATGCTGAAGCTAATCTGTTTAATTTTGAAATATATAACACCTGTGTAGTACCTAAATCAGCTTAACTTAAATCTCTACGTCGTAGTTATTAAAAAATTCATGAGACTCATCGTTTTGTTTCACTGGATTGTGGACTAAGAATTGAAACCACTGAATGATTAAATCATTGAAAAAGGAGATTATTCACGAGAAATAATAGACATATGGAACATTTTTGGAAAGCTTCTCTTTATAGGTGTCGTTTTGTGCTACAAAAAAAAATCATCACGAAAATTCATATATCTAGCTTGAGGGATAACGGGAGATCCATTAAATTTCAAATTCTCAAATTCATTGTTTAGTAATAATTATGATTTTTTTAAATGAAATAATGATATCATATATATATATACACTTAGTTTATATAATATATATATTATAATATGTAATATATAATATATTTAATAATATATTATATTATTAAATATAAAAAGGAAATATTATTTTCACGAATTGAGGAAAAAGAGAGTTTTAGTAGCGAAATTTACATTATATTCATCATATGAAGGATTCTATTTTGAAATTTAAGAAAAAAGGCTATTTTTGGGAATTTTCGATGGGAGTATTGATGTAGATTTTGTGAAGCTCAATAAATGAACTTTTGAAATACATTTAAATGAAATTTTCCATATATTTTATGTAGTTTTTATACCGAAAAATATAATTTCAATTAAATGCCCTCGATTTATACACTAGTTTTGAAATTCTGAAAATGGACCTCCAAAAAAGGAAAAAGAAAAAGTTTCAGATTCAATATGACTCCAGCAACCGCCTAAACTAGGATTATCTCAAAAATTTAATTTTTACTAATTTTATGTTACAGAAAAGTGAAAAAAAAGACCACTTTTTTAACATTTTTTGCCACAATTCCATTATTTTTGCATGGGCGTTAAAAATCCTCGTTGAAGCGGTTGTTGCAATTACATTGAACCTGAAACTCTTCATTTGTTTATCTTTTCCTTTTCAAATGGCCCATTATCAAAATTTTAACGTCAGCGCATGCACTATGCCACCTATAGAACCGGGTTATTGTATTGAAATGATATTTTTGGGTATAAAAACTGAATGAAATACATGGAAAATTTTTTATTGAATGCATTTCAAGAGTGCATTTATTGAGCCCCACAAAAACCGTACATATTCTTCGCAATACCTTTATTGATACTCCCATAACAAATACCCCAAAATAGCCTTTTTTTTCAAAGTTTTTAAAATAGAATCCTGACTTAATGCATTAAACATAAAAAGATAATGATCATCCTATCTCGTTAAGTTTCCAAGATATCAAAAAACAAGAAAAAAAACTGGTGACAAAATAAAATCAATTTAAAAACTTCATATTTAGATATAAAAAGATAATAATCGCCTTATCTCGCTTAGTTTCCAAAATATCAGAAGAAAAAAAATTGGTGACGAAATAAAATCAATTTGAATACTTCGTATTTCAATAAAAAAGATGATAATCGCCCTATCTCGTTTAGTTTCCAAGATATAGAAAAAAACGGTGACGAAATAAAATCAATTTAAATACGTCATATTCTCAAATATTCATTGATAATTTCAGGCTGCCCTGGAGGCATGGGCTAATTGTCTGCGTCTCGAAATGCGACGTTGGGGAGTGGACGTTGTGATACTTGAAACAGGTGACTATGTCTCAGGTAATACATGGCTAAAAGACAACATAACAATCCTCAATCAAGCCAGAGAAATGTGGATACAATTAGATCCACAAACACGCAAAGAGTACGGTGAAGAATTATTTCAAAAGGAATTATTGTCATTGGAAAAATACACAAAAGGACCAGATGCTGATTTAACAAGTGTTCTACGTGCATTGACAGATTCAGTTGTCAAGACATTTCCATTAAAACGATACACTCCAGTTACGCGAAAAGAAAGACTCCAAGCTTTTGTCAGTGATCATTTTCCAAAATCAATTTATGATATCATTTACACCGAATAAAATTCATAATTATCGTATGAAAGAAAGAATTCTGACAAAAATAAAATTGATTTTATAAAAAATCGGAAATTTTCAGACGAATTCGTTAAATTTTGTGATCAATTTTTCGGAAAATATCTTGGAATTTAAACGAGATAGAGCGATTTTAATGATTTCCTTTTTTTGAAGCTCTTGAAAAAAGGGAAATTCTCCAAAAAAAAAGGAAAATTGCTCCATCTCGCTTAAATTCCATGAAATAAATAAAAAATTGAAATAAATTTGATTTATCTGAGAATTTCATAGTTGTATTTTATAAATTGTAGAAATATTTGTTCTAATTAATTAATTATTTGATTAAATCAAATTAGAACAAGTATCATTCTTAATGACATGTATTTTCTTCTTGTCAATGACATAAACCTGCCAATAAATTAATTACAATTGAATCCAACGATTTGAATGATTTCATCAATCTCCTATTATCACTCCCCTCTTCTTCGAATCTTTACAAAATAAATTAATTCTCATATAGAATTGACATTTATGCTTCAATGATTGATCGTGTCATTCACACACATTGATGCAAGCAAAACAGATATGCTAAGTAATTTGTTGCATTATTCGTGTCAGGTAATTCAATCTACATTATTACTCATTCACTGAATACCCATTGTACTACTCTTTTTTCCCTTTTCAAATATAGTTGAATGGGGGAAGAGAAGAGTTTTGTGTTAAGACCTTAAGTGAATAACTTTTCCAGAGAGATTGAATAATAAACAAGGGGCACAAAAGAAAATTACCAATAAACTTGCGACCTTTCCAGCATTCCCTATTCATTGCCTATTCCTTTTTTCTTGCAGTAAAAAAAAAAATATTGCCTATTTTTCAATTCCGAGAGTGATATTAGAAACAACTGACATCTGACGATTTTGAGATTTTTTTTCTTCAAATAAATTATTTAAAAAAAAATATCCACTCTTAAAAAATTGAAAAATTATATTTATAGGATCACACGACCAATAGATGAACACTGACCAAAAGATGGACGATTAATAATTTATAATTTCTAATATCGAGGATTTTCATAAATAAATGAATAATTCTCATACATTTCACGTCAATTCCTGATTATTACATTCATATAGATTTATAAACTATTTTTTACATACCGATTGATCGAAATTTAAAATTATACTACTACAAATATGCAACTGTTCATCTATTGGGGGTTCAAGTTATTTTCCAGTTTTTCCTTAATTTTCTTTAATTATTTCTACATTATTCAAGTTTAATTGATTTTTAGTCAATTCACTGTATATTTTTCTGTGCATCGTTGCTTTCTGCAACTTTTTAACGTGATTTGCCTATTTCATATGAATTAATGAAGTCCAATATTTCCTTAACCGTTCATCTATTGGCCATGTTACCCTAGATGCAATTCTTTTCAATATTTTTTTTCATAATAATTCATTTGTTTAGAAAAAAAAGACAAAAATCACCAAGTGTGTTCTAATGTCATTTTCATTCGAAAATCATAGTGAAAGTAACCGATATTCGACAATTAATTTTTTTTTCTACAAAAATTGATTTAAGAAGAAAAAAATAAAAACATGGACATATAGGAAATTTGAAAACCTATAGGTTCAAATATTTCTTCGAATTTTTCAATAATAATTTATTTGTTCAGAAAAAAAAGGCAAAAATCACCAAATGTGTTCTAATTTCATAATCATTCAAAAATTATAGTAAAAGTATTCTACATCAGACAATTTTGAGTTTTTTCATAAAAAATAAATTATTTCTAAAAGAATGAAGAAAAATGCACGTTTAAAAAAATTCAAAAAACCTATAATTGCTTTAAAAAAATTCAAAAAACCAATGATTCAAATGTTTGAAATATTTGTTTTCATACTAATTTCCTTGTTTAAAGAAAAAATCCCAAAAATCCTCAGGTTTCTCCTAATTTCAAACTCCATTATCATCACCAAACTACGTTCTACATCATAGAGTGGTTTCACACAAAGGACCTGTCAAAGAGTCATAAACTTTTCCAATTAAAATAGCAGATGAATCAATATCACCCCAAGAATTTCCCAAAGACCCCAGAAAAAAAAGTTAATTATCATCGCAATTAATACTCACGTATTTCTCCCTGATTTCTCCAAAATTCTATGCTTTTTCTGCTGTCAAATGATTCCAAAAACAGCAAGAAAGACCCTCATTATTGATATTTCGAACACAAAAAGCACAATAAACACTAGAATTATCCAAAAAGATTGTCAATATTTACTTTTTTCACTCTTTGTGTTTCTTCCTCGATCGACAAAACAGAAAACACCAGAGAAATGGTGATTATTCAGCTGCCAATGGCAAATTCACTAAAGTACAAGATTTCTAGAGAATATAGGCGCATTGTGTCTGTGTCTAGTGGGTCTAGGGGAATATTTTGACCAATCAGAGGCCGACAGCACTACAGCCACTCTCGTTCGCCAGCTTCACCGCTTCAAGCCACGTTCCTGCCATCCCATTGGTCACTCCATTTGAAAACGTGTCCTGTAGATACTGAAAGAGACACCGGCTGCATTAATATAAAAGGGTTAGACAAAGAGAGTTGATGAAGAGTGAAGACGTATACTGAGAAATTAAAATTTTTCACTCTCTCATAAATCAGCCGGCAACGCGTTCGAGTTAACTGGACTTTATCAATTTCTCCCTAAAATGTTAGCTAAATTGATTATTTTGGCTTTTTTGGCAATTGGAGTTTATGGAGATGGTGTACTTGAATTGGGTGATAGCGATTTTTTGAGTGAATTAGAGAGACATGAAAATTCACTTGTTATGTTCTACGCACCATGGTAAGTTAATTTAAAAATTTGGACAATTTGCGGATTTTTTGATGCTTTTATTTCTGAATTCTGCTTTTTTTTTTTGATGAACTTCATTATTTACAAGACAATATGCTGATTTTTTTGGAGTGATATTGAAGGATTTTTAGAACTGGCTCTGAAAGTGCGAATCTGCGGCCATTGTCATTACTACGAGACCTAGGTTAATCCTGTTTTTTCTTTTAATCAGGTGTGGCCACTGCAAAAAACTGAAGCCAGAATATGATGAAGCCGCTAAAATTCTCAGGGGCAATGAGCCACCAATCACATTGGTTAAGGTGGACTGTACTGAGGCTGGTAAAGACACTTGTGGAAAGTATGGAGTCAGTGGATATCCGACCTTGAAGATATTCTCGAAAAAAGAAGTGGTCAGTGATTACAATGGACCGAGGGAAGCTGCGGGAATTGCTAAATACATGCAGGTTTGTAGTTTGAGTGGTTTTTTTTTAGAGGGGGTCAGGGGAATTTGAGTTATCATATTTCCTGGATGATAGGAAATTGTGTTTTGATGAGTGAGGGGGTAATATGTATCCTGCAAGGACTCTGCTTACTTTAAAACCGCGCAATTAAACAATTGAATTTTTTTTTAATTCGTAGAACTAAGAGGTTCCTGAGTATGTCTCGGAAACTAAGCGAGATAGAGTGCTTTTGTGAGCATCATTCTTAAAATTGTAGCTCTTGAAATTTTCTGCAAAAAGTAGATCAAATTGCCTTATCTCGCTTAGTTGCCTGGATAGGAGAGACTAGAGGAGAATGAACCAGTGCATTTAAATTATTCAGGATTTTTTTTAGAGCGAAGACCTCTTCCAAAAGATTAAAAAAAATTCAATAACAGATTCCACATTTTGGAGCATCCTCTCAAATTTTTTCATATTTTTCTACGAAGTCCTTCACTCCGGAAAAAATTTGTGAATTATGTTATCCCGGAGGTCTATTTTGGCCCAGTCTCCCCTATTCCAAAAAAACTAGTGACAAAATTAAATTAATTTTCAATTTCTCAAAACTTTATATTGTTGAATGAAAAGGCTTCGAGCCTCAATTTTTGCCGACACTTATGATATTATCTCTAATACTCTATAATATTATCTCAACCCTTTTGATTGATAAGTTCATCAATTTCAGTTTATTTAACTTTTTCTCATCCCATTCTTCATTTAACTGATTAATTAGCAAGATTGATTGATTAACCAATTTTTCCAATCTCTAGTCTCAAGTTGGACCAGCATCAAAGGAACTGAAGGGTGAAGACTGCCAAAAGGCATTCTTAACAACCGATGAAGTCAGCATAATCGGTTACTTCGAGAAAGACGACTCACCATTGGCTGCCTCCTTCCAAGCTGTTGCCAAGAAGCTCCGTGAAAAGGCACGATTTGCTCACACATCTGCAAAATCATTGCTCGACAAAGAGGGTCTGAAGAACAACATTGTCCTCTATCGTCCCAAAGTCCTCCACAATAAATTCGAAGCAAGCTCATTGAAATACGAGGGTGGTGACTCAATCGCTGACGTCAATGATTTCATCACAAAGAATTACTTTGGTCTCGTTGGTGTACGTACCAGAGACAATGCCGGTGAATTCAAGAATCCATTGGTCGTTGCTTATTACGGAGTTGACTACGTCAAGAATCCAAAGGGCACAAACTACTGGAGAAATCGAGTGATGAAAGTTGCTAAAGACTTCCCAAGCATCAGCTTCGCTATTTCAAACAAAGATGACTTCCAGCACGAGCTCAATGATTTTGGTATTGATTTTGTTAAAGGCGAGAAGCCAGCTGTTCTAGCACGTAATGAAAAGGGCGAAAAATTCGTTCTCCAGGACGACTTTTCGGTTGAAGCACTCGAGAAATTCGTCAAGGACTTGGAGGCTGGTAAATTGGAACCATTCTTGAAATCTGAACCAATACCAGAGGACAATTCTGGCAATGTCAAGGTACTTGTTGCCAAGAATTTCGATGAAATTGTCAATCAAGCTGATGCTGATGTTCTCATTGAATTCTATGCACCATGGTGTGGACACTGCAAGAAACTTGCACCAGTTTATGATGAACTTGGTGATAAACTTGCCGGTGAAAATGTTGTTATTGCCAAAATGGATGCAACTGCTAATGATACACCACCACAATTCGAAGTACGTGGCTTCCCAACATTGTACTGGGTGCCCAAAAATGCCAAAGACTCGCCAGTTAGGTACGAGGGTGGCCGAGAAGTCGATGATTTCGTCAAATACATCGCTAAACATTCGACTGAACCACTCAAGTCATTCGATCGCAAGGGCAATCCCACCAAAGCTCCATCCGACGAGTTGTAAAAAACAAAACTCGTGATATTTTGAGACTTTTTAACTCAATTATTATTATTTTTGTCATTTGTATTCCGAGAAAAAAAAAGTAATTTCTACGAAACTTCAAGATTGCCTTCTGAGTGAAATCTTCACTCCACTCTCAGTCTCTATCTCTCTGTGAGATAATTTCGATAATTTATACTTTCCACAATCAACGCACTTCCGGTTATCATTGACAGTTTCAATATTAAAGAAAAAAAATTACGTTTTTGAGAAGTATCTGAAGATGAAACAGTCAAGAATTCATTCAATGGCACAATAATAATTAAAAAAAAAAAAAAAACAATTGTAATAACGGTTGTGTGATAAGAGTGAATTGTGGAGAATTCGATGTGAGAATTTAATTCCATTCTGCTATTGATTTTTATAGATTTAAATAAGGATAGATTTTAAGGAGAATCAAGAATTTTGTTTATACAATGAGAAAACGAGTAATAAAAAAAGAATTGAATAAAAATTTTGGATTACTTATTTTTCCGGATAATTTCAGAAAATGCTGGAGAGTTTTGTGTTGGGTTGATCACTTTTTTAGAAAGATTGAATGTAATAAAGTTGGGATACAAAAGAAAATTACCAATAAATTTACAAAATTTAGCTTTTCAACATTTTCTATACATTAAAAATATCCGATAAAGAAAGATAGACTTTTCCAATTAAAACAGCGATTGAATCGATAGTTTTCCTAAAATTTCGTAAAGACTATGAAAGAGACAATTATGATCGTAAAACCATACGATTGTCTATATTCGAAAGTCATATCTTCAGTTTGTGAATCTAATTTTTTTCCTCTCTCCTTTTTTTTACATTAATCTCCTATCACATGCATGAGATAGAGAGAGAGGCAAATAGTTACGACTACCTTCTAATTAAAATTTCTCAATAACTATACGGTGAATTGAATTTTTTTTTCTTCTATTATTCAGTTAGAATGCTGTTCTCTTCGCCAAGTTTTTTAAATAATGAGTCAACCATGTGGTTTTGTAGTAATTTCGTTATTCCCGTCTGATTTAGGGCGTTTCATTCCCACCACCGCTATTTTCAGCGACTTTGATGATTCATATCTCACAGATTATGTGGACAAAAATTATGATGAAATTCTGGATGAATCAATATTTTTTTTAATTTCTCTAAAAACTACGCAAGAGGTGATTATGATCGTAATTGACTCACGTATTTACCACGAAATTTTCGAAAATTCGTTATTTTTAGTACTGTCAAATGAAATCATCAGGACCGGAAAAAACCCTCGGATTTATTGATTTTTGTTAAACATGAAATGAAACGATTATCTCAATGATTACCAATGAGAAAAACACACGTGGACTTGATATAAAATTACATCAGATAAAGTGAATAGATGGGGGTGAAGACATATATACTGGAATTGGATTTGGGCTCTTTTATACCAGCCAGTAAAGCGTTCGAGTGAACTGCGCTTATTAATTTCAGTAAAATGTTAGCTAAATTGATTACTTTGTGTTTTTTGGCAATTGGAGTTTATGGAGATGAGGATGGTATTCTTGAATTGGGTGATAGCGATTTCCTGAGTGAATTGGAAAGACATGAAAATTTACTCGTTATGTTCTACGAATCAGAGTGAGCGAATTTAATCATCTGGGCAGTCTGCACATTTATAAATGCTTTAATTCCGAATTCTGCCTTTTTTGTTCGCTAAGCTCCATTTTTCGCAACAATGTGCTCATTCTGGAGCGATATTTATGGGTCTTTAAGGTAGTATCCCGGGGTACGATCGATAAAACAGGAAAAATGAGGATTTGTAGGTTAATTTCCGAATAATTGCTGATGATTCGGGAAAACATGCTTTAATTTATCTGAAAAAGTGATTAAGCTATTTGAAAGTCATATCTTCAGCTTGTGAATATAATTTTTTTCTTCTCTCCTTTTTTTTTACATTAATCTCTTATCACATGCATGAGATAGAGAGAGAGGCAAATAGTTACGACTACCTTCTGATTAAAATTTCTCAATAACTATACGGTGCATTGAATATTTTTTTCTTCTATTATTTAGTTAAAATGCTGTTCTCTTCGTCAATAGTTTTTAAATAATGGCTCAACTCTGTGGTTTTTTAGTAATTTCGTTATTTCCGTCCGATTTAGGGCGCTTCATCCCTACCGCTGCTATTTTCAGTAATTTTGATAATTCATATCTCATAAATTACACGGACAAAGTTATGAAAAAATTCAGGAAACTGTGAAAAAATATTATCATTGATACGGAATAAAAAAAAGGGGTTTGCTGTACTCAAATTGGATGAAATACTACCTTAAACTGACTCCAAGGTCACAATCTCTAAGATAATCCTATTTTTCTTATCAGGTATAGCTCCTGCAAAAAACTGGAGCCAGAATACGCCGGAGCCGCTAAAATTCTCGAGGGCAATGATCCACCAATCATATTGGTTAAAGTGGACTGTTCTAATGCAGGTAAAGAGACTTGCAGAAAGTATGAAGTCAATCGATATCTGTCTTTGAAAATATTCTCGAAGAAAAAAGTGGTCACTGATTGTGATGGGTACTATGGACCCAGGGGAGCAGCAGCCATTGCTAAATACGTGCAGGTTTGTATTTTTCAGTAATAATTTCGGGGGAGTCAGGAAAATTTGAAGAGGCCCATCATATTTCCTGTCCGATAGGCAAATAGTTTTTTTAAATTCAAGCCACAATCGCCCTATCTCGCTTAGTTTTCGAGATCCTCAAGAAAATATAGTGAAAAAAATCAAATCAATTTATCTGAAAACTTCAATATTTCATTCAATTGATTGATTACCCTATTCTTTCAATCTTTAGTTACGAATTGGACCGGCATCAAAGGAGCTCAAGAGTGAAGACAGCCAAACAGCATTCTTAACAACCGACGACGTCAGTGTAATCGGCTACTTCGAGAAAAACGACTCAGCATTGGCTGACTCCTTCCAAGCTGTTGCCAAGAAGCTCCGTGAAAAGGCACGATTTGCTCACACATCTGCAAAATCATTGCTCGACAAAGAGGGCTTGAAGAACAACATTGTTCTCTATCGTCCGAAAGTCCTCCAAAATGAATTTGAAGCAAGCTCATTGAAATACGAAGGTCGTGCCTCAATTGCTGACATCTATGAATTCATCACAAAGAATTACTTTGGTCTCGTTGGTATACGTACCAAAAACAATGCTGATGAATTCAAGGATCCATTGATCGTTACTTATTACGGAGTGGACTCCGTCAATAATCCAAAGGATCCAAACTACTGGAGAAATCGAGTGATGAAAGTTGCTAAAGACTTCCCAAATATCAGCTTTGCTGTTTCAAATAAAGATGACTTCCAGGACGAACTCAATTATTTCGGTATTGATCCTGTTGAAGGCGAGATGCCAGCTGTTCTAACACGTAATGCAAAGGGCGAAAAATTCGCTCTCCAGGGCAACTTTTCTGTTGAAACACTTGAGAAATTCGTCAAGGACTTGGAGGCTGGTAAATTGAAGCCATTCGTGAAATCTGAAGCAATTCCAGAAGACAATTCTGGCAATGTCAAGGTAATTGTTGCCAAGAATTTCGATGAAATTGTCAATGAAGCTGATGCTGATATTCTCATTATGTTCTATGCACCATGGGACGGATGGTCCAGGCCTCTTGTACCAGTTCTTGATGAACTGGGTGATAAATTTGTCGATGAAAATGTTATCATCGCCGAAATGAATGCCTTCGATAATGATACACCACCACAATTCAAAATTACTGGCTTCCCAACATTGTACTGGGTGCCCAAGAATGCCAAAGACTCGCCAGTTAGGTACGAGGGTGGCCGAAAAGTCGATGATTTCGTCAAATACATCGCTAAACATTCGACTGAACCACTCAAGTCATTCGATCGCAAGGGCAATCCCACCAAAGCTCCATCCGACGAGTTGTAAAAAACAAAACTCGTGATATTTTGAGACTTTTTAACTCAATTATTATTATTTTTGTCATTTGTATTCCGAGAAAAAAAAAGTAATTTCTACGAAACTTCAAGATTGCCTTCTGAGTGAAATCTTCACTCCACTCTCAGTCTCTATCTCTCTGTGAGATAATTTCGATAATTTATACTTTCCACAATCAACGCACTTCCGGTTATCATTGACAGTTTCAATATTAAAGAAAAAAAATTACGTTTTTGAGAAGTATCTGAAGATGAAACAGTCAAGAATTCATTCAATGGCACAATAATAATTAAAAAAAAAAAAAACAATTGTAATAACGGTTGTGTGATAAGAGTGAATTGTGGAGCATTCAATGTGAGAATTTAATTCCATTCTGCTATTGATTTTTATAGATTTAAATAAGGATAGATTTTAAGGAGAATCAAGAATTTTGTTTATACAATGAGAAAACGAGTAATAAAAAAAGAATTGAATAAAATTCTTGGATTACTTATTTTTCCGGATAATTTCAGAAAATGATGAAGAGTTTTGTGTTGGGTTAATCACTTTTTTTTAGAAAGATTGGATGTAATAAAGGTGGGATACGAAAAGAAATTACCAATAAATTTACGAAATTTAGCTTTTCAACATTTTATATACATTAAAAAGATCCGATAAAGAAAGATAGACTTTTCCAATTAAAACAGCGGTTGAATCGATAGTTTTCCTAGAATTTCGTAAAGACTATGAAAGAGACAATTATGATCGTAAAACCATACGATTGTCTATATTCGAAAGTCATATCTTCAGTTTGTGAATCTAATTTTTTTCCTCTCGCCTTTTTTTTAGATTAATCTCTTATCACATGCATGAGATAGAGAGAGAGGAAAATAGTTACGACTACCTTCTAATTAAAATTTTTCAATAACTATACGGTGAATTGAATTTTTTTTTCTTCTATTATTTAGTTAAAATGCTGTTCTCTTCGCAAAGTTTTTCAAATAATGAGTCAACCATGTGGTTTTGTAGTAATTTTGTTATTCCCGTCTGATTTAGGGCGTTTCATTCCCACCACCGCTATTTTCAGCGACTTTGATGATTCATATTTCACAGATTATGTGGACAAAAATTATGATGAATCAATATTTTTTTTAATTTCTCTAAAAACTACGCAAGAGGTGATTATGATCGTAATTGACTGACGTATTTACCACGAAATTTTCGAAAATTCGTTGTTTTTAGTACTGTCAAATGAAATCATCAGGACCGGAAAAAACCCTCAGATTTATTGATTTTTGTTAAACATGAAATAAAACGATTATCTCAACGATTACCAATGAGAAAAATACACGTGGTCCTTGATATAAAATTACATCAGATAAAGTGAATAGATGGGGGTGAAGACATATATACTGGAATTGGATTTGGGCTCTTTTATACCAGCCAGTAAAGCGTTCGAGTGAACTGCGCTTATTAATTTCAGTAAAATGTTAGCTAAATTGATTATTTTTTGTTTCTTGGCAATTGGAGTTTATGGAGATGAGGATGGTATTCTTGAATTGGGTGATAGCGATTTCTTGAGTGAATTGGAAAGACATGAAAATTTACTCGTTATGTTCTACGAACCAAAGTAAGCGAATTTAATCATCTGGGCAGTCTGCACATTTATAAATGCTTTAATTCCGAATTCTGCCTTTTTTGTTCGCTAAGCTCCATTGTTCGCAACAATGTGCTCATTCTGGAGCGATATTTACGGGTCTTTAAGGTAGTATCCCGGGATACGATCGATAAAACAGGAAAAATGAGAATTTGTAGGTTAATTTCCGAATAATTGCTGATGATTCGGGAAAACATGCTTTAATTTATCTGAAAAAGTGATTAAGCTATTTGAAAGTCATATCTTCAGCTCGTGAATATAATTTTTTTCTTCTCTCCTTTTTTTTTTACATTAATCTCTTATCACATGCATGAGATAGAGAGAGAGGCAAATAGTTACGACTACCTTCTGATTAAAATTTCTCAATAACTATACGGTGAATTGAATATTTTTTTCTTCTATTATTTAGTTAAAATGCTGTTCTCTTCGTCAATAGTTTTTAAATAATGGCTCAACTCTGTGGTTTTTTAGTAATTTCGTTATTTCCGTCCGATTTAGGGCGCTTCATCCCTACCGCTGCTATTTTCAGTAACTTTGATAATTCATATCTCATAAATTACACGGACAAAGTTATGAAAAAATTCAGGAAACTGTGAAAAAATATTATCATTGATACGGAATAAAAGAAAGGGGTTTGCTGTACTCAAATTGGATGAAATACTACCTTAAACTGACTCCAAGGTCACAATCTCTAAGATAATCCTATTTTTCTTATCAGGTATAGCTCCTGCAAAAAACTGGAGCCAGAATACGCCGGAGCCGCTAAAATTCTCGAGGGCAATGATCCACCAATCATATTGGTTAAAGTGGACTGTTCTAATGCAGGTAAAGAGACTTGCAGGAAGTATGAAGTCAATGGATATCCGTCCTTGAAAATATTCTCGAAGAAAGAAGTGGTCAGTGATTGTGGTGGGTACTATGGACCCAGGGAAGCAGCAGCCATTGCTAAATACGTGCAGGTTTGTATTTTTCAGTAATAATTTCGGGGGAGTCAGGAAAATTTGAAGAGGCCCATCATATTTCCTGTCCGATAGGCAAATAGTTTTTTTAAATTCAAGCCACAATCGCCCTATTTCGCTTAGTTTTCGAGATATTCAAGAAAATGTAGTGAAAAAAATCAAATCAATTTATCTGAAAACTTCAATATTTCATTCAATTGATTGATTACCCTATTCTTTCAATCTACAGTTACGAATTGGACCGGCATCAAAGGAGCTCAAGAGTGAAGACAGCCAAAAAGCATTCTTAACAACCGACGACGTCAGTGTAATCGGCTACTTCGAGAAAAACGACTCAGCATTGGCTGACTCCTTCCAAGCTGTTGCCAAGAAGCTCCGTGAAAAGGCACGATTTGCTCACACATCTGCAAAATCATTGCTCGACAAAGAGGGCTTGAAGAACAACATTGTTCTCTATCGTCCGAAAGTCCTCCAAAATGAATTCGAAGCAAGCTCATTGAAATACAAAGGTCGTGCCTCAATTGCTGACATCTATGAATTCATCACAAAGAATTACTTTGGTCTCGTTGGTATACGTACCAAAGACAATGCTGATGAATTCAAGGATCCATTGGTCGTTACTTATTACGGAGTGGACTCCGTCAATAATCCAAAGGGTCCAAACTACTGGAGAAATCGAGTGATGAAAGTTGCTAAAGACTTCCCAAATATCAGCTTTGCTGTTTCAAATAAAGATGACTTCCAGGACGAACTCAATTATTTCGGTATTGATCCTGTTAGAGGCGAGATGCCAGCTGTTCTAACACGTACTGCAAAGGGCGAAAAATTCGCTCTCCAGGGCAACTTTTCTGTTGAAACACTTGAGAAATTCCTCAAGGACTTGGAGGCTGGTAAATTGAAGCCATTCTTGAAATCTGAAGCAATTCCAGAAGACAATTCTGGCAATGTCAAGGTACTTGTTGCCAAGAATTTCGATGAAATTGTCAATGAAGCTGATGCTGATATTCTCATTATGTTCTATGCACCATGGGACGCATGGTCCAGGCCCCTTGTACCAGTTCTTGATGAACTGGGTGATAAATTTGTCGATGAAAATGTTATCATCGCCGAAATGAATGCCTTTGATAATGATACACCACCACAATTCGAAATTCGTGGCTTCCCAATATTGTACTGGGTGCCCAAGAATGCCAAAGACTCGCCAGTTAGGTACGAGGGTGGCCGAAAAGTCGATGATTTCGTCAAATACATCGCTAAACATTCGACTGAACCACTCAAGTCATTCGATCGCAACGGCAATCCCACCGAAGCTTCATCGGATGAGTTGTAGGAAAAAATCGTCACTACTCTATCGAACGTGACCAAAATTGAAAAGGGAAAATAGATTACCAGAACCACTCGAATTACCTCAATGCCGTCAAGTGAAACCAGCAATAGTGGAAAAAGCCCAGATAACTGAATAACTTTTGTCAAACACGGAACAATACGATTGTCCATTTCCGAAAGTCATCTTCAGCTTGTAAATATCATTTTTTTGTCGGTTCTCGATTTTTTTTTATATTGCTAATCTCCTATCACATACACGAGATAAGGACAGAGGAAAAATAGCTACGACTAACTTCTGATAAAAATTTCTCAATAATTATACGGAGAATGGAATATTTTTTCTTTCTACAGTCCGATGACCAAAAGATTAACTTTCCTAAACTTAGGTCAAACCCAGGGCAGATACGGTTTGAGGCTCTGAGGAAGGTAATCCTCTCAAAAATCGGAGTATATCATTTACATAAAATGATGTTCTATTCACCAATTGTTCTTGAATTATGGGTCAATTCTGTGTTTTTTTTTTTAGTAATTTCGTCATTTCTTCTCGATTTAAGGCGTTTCATCTCCACCACCGCTATTTCCAGTAACTTTGTTGATTCATATGTCATAGATTACATGGAAAAAATTGTGATGAAACCTAAGAATTTCAGAGCTGTATTAAATTATGAAGATGTCTGGAAAAAGAAGCAGACACTACATACTACTGCCCTTTATCTATCTACTATGCGATTTCAACAATGAATGGCAAAGGCGACTGATGAGTGATGAAGGCTGAATATTTCCAAATTTTTTCCCATTTATTTAGCATATATAAATACTAACAAAAATCTACTATAATTTTGCTATTCTAGTGAAATTGTAGTACATTCATCGATTATAGTACATACGTTCTGCTACATCATACGATGAACGAAATTATGTGATGTGTACTATAACTATCATACGTCTGCCAAAATTGTTTTTCTCATTGGACCAATGGGGAAAAACCCATGTAGATTTGATATAGGATTACATCAGATAGAGCAAGTGGATGGGAGTGAAGGCATATATACTGGAATTGATCTTGGACTGTTTCATAGTAATCGTCGAAACGCTCGAGTTAACTGCTAATAATTAATTTCACTAAAATGTTGGCTAAACTAATGCTTTTGGGTTTTTTGACAATTGGAGTTTATGGAGATGAGAATAGTATTCTTGAATTGGATGACAGTAATTTTTTGAGTGAATTGGCAAAGCATGAATATTCACTGGTTATGTTCTGTAAACCATGGTAAGTTAATTCAATCATTTGAGCAATCTGCACATTTATAAATGCTTTAATTCTGAATTCCGCCTTTTTTGCTTCCGAATGGAAGCTTTGTAAACGTCGGAGTTTTGGATTTCGAGTTTTTATCGGAATATCACTCAAAATGATCCAAAACGTCGAAAAATCATATTTTTTAAGCATGTTTGTGGGTATGTGCGTGTGGTTGTGTGGTGTAAATTTTCAAAACACGCTCGCTCCAGCACGCTCTCATTCTCGTTTAGTTAAAATGCTCTTCTCTTCGCCAATAGTTTCTGAATAATTAGTGGACCCTGTGGTTCCTTTTTTTTAAAGTAATTTCGTTATTTTTGTCCGATTTCTTGCATTTCATCCCCACTACCGCTATTTTCAGTAACTTTGATAATTTATATTTTTCTTATCAGGTATAGTTCCTGCAAAAAACTTGAGCCAGAATTTGCCGAAGCCGCTAAAATCCTGAAGGACAATGAGCCATCAATCATATTGGTTAAGGTGGACTGTTCTAATGCAAGTAATGAGACTTGCAGGATGTATGAAGTCACTGAATATCCATCGTTGAAAATATTCTCGAAGAACGATGTGGTCAGTGATTGTGGTGGGTACTATGGACCTAGGGAGGCAGCAGCCATTGCTAAATACGTGCAGGTTTGTATTTTTCAGTAATAATTTCGTAAGAATCAGGAAAACTTGGAGAGGCCCATCATTTTTTCCCGTCCAATAGAAAAATAGTTTTTTTTTTCAAACTCAAGTCACAATTGCCCTTTCTCGCTTAGTTTCCAAGATATTCAAGAAAATCTAGTGACCAAATAAAATTAATTGATTTGAGAACTTCAATTTTTCATTCAATTGATTGATTAGCAAGATGACTACCCTATTCTTTCAATTTTTAGTTACGAATTGGACCGGCATCGAAGGAACTCAAGAGTCAAGACAGCCAAAACGCATTCCTAACAACCGACGACGTCAGTGTAATCGGCTACTTCGAGAAAGACGACTCAGCATTGGCTGACTCCTTCCAAGCTGTCGCCGAGCGGCTCCGTGGAAAGGTGCGATTTGCTCACACATCTGCAAAATCATTGCTCGACAAAGAGGGCCTGAAGAACAACATTGTTCTCTATCGTCCGAAAGTCCTCCAAAATGAATTCGAAGCAAACTCATTGAAATACGAAGGTCGTGCCTCAATTGCTGACATCTATGAATTCATCACAAAGAATTACTTTGGTCTCGTTGGTATACGTACCAAAGACAATGCCGGTGAATTCAAGGATCCATTGATCATTACTTATTACGGAATTGACTCCGTCGAGAATCCAAATGGTCTAAACTACTGGAGAAACCGAGTAATGGAAGTTGCTAAAGACTTCCCAAATATCAGCTTTGCTATTTCAAATAAAGATGACTTCCAGGACGAACTCAATTATTTCGGTATTGATCCTGTTGAAGGCGAGATGCCAGCTGTTCTAACAAGTAATGCAAAGGGCGAAAAATTCGTTCTTCAAGGCAATTTTTCCGTTGAAACACTCAAGAAATTCGTCAAGGACTTGGAGGCTGGTAAATTGAAGCCATTCTTGAAATCTGAAGCAATTCCAGAAGACAATTCTGGCAATGTCAAGGTACTTGTTGCCAAGAATTTCAATGAAATTGTCAATCAAGCTGATGCTGATATTCTCATTATGTTCTATGCACCATGGGACGGATTTTCCAAGCTTCTTGTACCAGTTTTTGATGAACTTGGTGATAAATTTGCCGATGAAAATGTTATCATCGCCAAAATGAACGTTGTCGCTAATGATCCATTACCACAATTCGAAATTGGTGGTGTTCCAACACTGTACTGGGTGCCCAAGGATGACAAAGACTCGCCAGTCAAGTACAAGGGTGACTGGAAAGTCGACGATTTCATCAAGTACATCTCTAAACATTCAACTCTACCACTCAAGTCATTCGATCGCAACGGCAATCCCACCAAAGCTCCATCCTCCGGTTTCTAAAAAAAAAAACACCTTATATTTCGAGGCTTTTTAACTAATTCATTTTTGTACTACTTGTCATAATCACTATTACTATTTTATTTCGATATTATGACTACTTACGATTCTAAATGTTGTTATTTTTGTATCTAAATTACAAAATAAATAGCATTTATATGATAAATGAACGTCGAATTTATTTTAACAACGATGCCGTCTCATATCGAGACTCGACTGTATTTTTGTCATTTTTTCTTTTCAGTTATTATAATTGCTGACTATTTCTATTGCTATGCTAATTTCATCATTTACTCACAAATATGATTCAAATAATTCCACTTTTTGCGCGGCAATACCTGAAGACAAGTGTCGCCACCTAGTATCCCAAAAAAGAATTCAGGAAAATGGGCTTTACACTTTTACTCGAATTTTATTGGCTCATCTCGCTCTTCCTTCGTCCAATCACACTCCCCCTATACTTTCTCCGGGTTGAGGCCACGGGCCCCACAGTAAAAGTAACCAATGATGCAACATACCGAAATAGAAGTTCCTAGGAAGCTATAGGAGTTGCACTTACTATACCATAAAATCTCTGTTTGACAGAACGCAATTCAATTTGCTACGGTCAATTTCCGAGTGCGTACTGAGAAGCATTTTTTTTAAATTTAGGCTGTAGTTCGCAAGACTACAAAGGGTTTAGTAATAGTTAATGTACAGAGTCTTATAATGTACAATGATGAAACATTAAGAGACGTACACGATTTAAAAAAAAAATCAACTATAACGATCAAGAACACGAAAGAATATATTTAAAATATGCATATTTCACAAAAACGCGACCTGTCTGAAACGCATTTGGCAAAGATCTAGCGATAATGTATAGATGTTTTTGCCCAATTGATGAATGCAAGCAGGAATTCATAATCCAAAAGGTAAAGAATTAATATCGGAGTAAATTGAAATTGTGAGGATTTCATAAAACTGAAGTTCCATTCATAGCATTTCGTTTTGACAGAGTACAGGTAATTGTTTATGTTATTAAGGATTCATTTTGTATTGTCCTTGATATTTGTAAAATAAGATCTCACCGTCAATTGAATTTCATTAATTACTGTAATGGTGTGAATGTAGATCCGGGAAACTGTGTATAAAAGCTGCAATTTAATTGTAACTGACTAACATTGGGATGAAAAAATGTTGCGTTCCGGCTGCGAATGCATAAAAATTTCATTTATTATTAATTGGGGAATAAAATGTCGAAAGCTTGAACGATTTTGAATGCCTGGAAACTTTTCACTCCTCAATATTGTTTGCATTCTGCCATGACTGTACTAGTGTAGGAGATTGTATAAGTTGACTATAATGAGTATAAACAATGAGTGAATTAAAAATCGAACAACTATTCATTTATCCAAATGCAGATTATGGTGTGATTTGGCTTGTCGGTAAAGTCGTCAGTAGCTCAACGTTGGCCGCTCGATAACTCAATTCCGATCAGTAGAAGGTTACCCTGGATCGGTACAGCCGGTAAGTGTAAATAGCTTTTTTCAGTATCCATAGATGGCGCCACGAACTCTTCTTTTACACTTACTAGAGATGAAGTTGAAAAATGAGAAAAAGCGGCTCCTGCCCTGAAAAATATTCTTGTGCATAGCTCTTGTTGTAGTGTTTTTCATTGGAAATTTCCCAAGCTTTCCAAAAAAGACATTCTCAAACTTATGCGACTTCAACTTCTCTTAATAATCCTTGAAAAAGTCATGCAAATAAATCAATAGCGAGGTTTCAAAAATGCATCAGATAATGTTGGGATCAGTTATTGTTAAATATCTTTATAAATAATTGAGTCAGAGAAATTTCCTCAGTGAGCTTTTTTGTCAAGGTGATGAGAGCTAAACGAAAAGTCTATGGAAATTCCCCTGTCTCTCGTAGCTTCCGAGATATTCCTAGAAACTGAAACGTGGAGATTATCTCACTCACTCTCCAATGAAAAGGGAAAAGAAAATTGATCAAGAAGGAAAATTTGAAGAAATCAACAGGTTGCCCGGGACAATAGTAATAATTTGAATACGTTTTCCTTCATATCAATTTTTTTTTTCTATCAATTTATCAGAAGCCCATTTTTTTTTCTAATCATTAATTTTTATTTAATCTTTTTCTTTTTCCTAGTATAAATAATTTTCATGATGAACGTGAAATAATCATGGAGATTAGTAAATTAATGATTATTGATAGAGTAAAATAAATATCCCATTGGGTTGTCTTTATTTAAAAAAAGGAAAAAATAATGTATAATTGATGGAAAATAAAGAATGCCTCTTGTTTGTACGTTCAACCGTTGTACATATTGTTTCGATTTTTCCTTCAAAAAAATGAAAATCAGAAAAACGATTTGGTAAATAAATAGTATTGAACAAAAACAATATCACCTTTGCTTCCGATCGATCCATTTCAAATATTCGATTAGTCAATGTTCCCTGTTCTGATTTGAGGAAATTGATCAAATTCAAATATTCGATTAATCAGTTATTATATCACACAATTATTTCAAGATATCGCATACCATTCTCGATCGATCATATTCAAAAATCGAGTAATCGATGCAATATTAGTTCAATGGGAAATACTATTCTCTATTGTTTTCCAGGAAAAAGTCGATACGATTTTTCCGAAAAATATTCAATTTTTTATATTATTGCAGAAATTTGATTTCAATGAAAATTCTGATCAGTCGGCATCAGTTATCATAGTCTGTACCGACTTGTGATTTTCAGTCGATAAAGCAGTTTTCGCCTTATCCTCCTCCCTATTCCTGTAAAGCCTAAGACAGTCGGTAACATTATTTTGGAGAAATCAACAATTTCTCTCATTCCGTTTTGATCTGAAAGAAGCATTTTTCTAACTCTAATAACTTAGCAATCAAAATGTTACAATCATATTATTCCCTTATTTATAGCCAACAAAGTTTATCGAGAATATTTAATCCATTGAAGCTTATACTAATTATATATTAAATACACTTTCAATTTGAAAATTATTCAATTCACCTTATCTATTCAACCTTCCCCCCATTTCTAGAAATTCAACTCTTCATCAGGAATCTAGTGGACCGATGGAATTTTGCAATTGAAAATTCGAGACCACTGTAAACAGTTTTGAAATCGATGGATTCCGAATAGTCGGCTGTGTCCGAATATCCAAGTATTCAATTCATGTATTTAAATGTACTATATATTTATTGAAAAATATCAATATCTTCTTGCGAAGGTTTGCGATAATAGCGTTCTCCATAATGCACATTATAGGAAACCTCACAACTTCGGAAAAAATAATTTAAGGAATCATACATTACATCTATAAAATGATTGTATTTATATATGTCTTTATTGTTCTCAATATTTAATAAATAATCATTTTTTATATTGTAAAACTGACAAAATGCGCAATCTAAATTGCAGCGCACTAGGAATGAATAACAGAATTTTTCTTCACATCATAAATTTTCACAAGCTATACTCATTACCAATTAGACCACATTGGATACAACGAGAACATAACCGTAATTTGAAAGGACTGTAAATAAGAATCATTTCCAACATACAAGTACATCGAAAAAAGTATTTTTAAATTACATGATGACTTTTCTGAATAATTCTTATAATTATTAATAAGAGCGGCAATTCATCCATTTTGTATTATACTAGCATGGCTATAGGAAGTTGCAGTCTTTCTGAATGCTAGGGATTTTTTCAATTTGATCAGTCACACCTGTCTAACAAATGAGCACTGGGGCTCGTGGCCTCAACCCCTTTCTCCACCCACAGAAGAATCCTATCATTGTGTTGGTGAAACGAAAAACGAGCCCACACGCAAAGGTAAACGGCCATAGACCAAATAGGACCTCGGATTCTATTCGATTGAGGTGATAAAAAAAAAAAGAAGGCAAAAAATAGTAGAAACCTTTTTTTCTGCGTGTTAAATTCGAGGTACTTGTGTGTCGGAGGTCAAGGCTGAAAGAATAAACATGACTCGTAAGTTACTTTTTTTTTTTATCTATGCAAACATATATCATTGGACGTAATTACTCATTGGCGAGAATTAATCATCCACTGGCCGGTGTTGGCAATTTTTTTTTTTATTAAAAATTTGCCACTGCCACCAAAATTTTTGAACAAATATCTTATTTATTTAATGGAAACCTGTTTTTTCATTTCTTGAAAATTAATTAATTTTTCTTTTTTTTTTTTAGATTGAAATTTTTATTTTTTCACTCATTTTAGTGCCTCGAGAACTATGGAAATTTTACTTTCAATGACCTCCATGTTTACGTACTGTTATAACGTCTGACTGCTGAAATTTTTACCAATAGAGAGAGAGATATACCATCCAGAACTTTCGATGAAATATCAGCACTAATGATTGTCTATTTGTCTCTTGGAAATAGGATTTCATTATATTCTTTAGAAGAAAAAATTGCGCCTCAATTTTTTTCCAGGAGTTTCATAACTTGTGGTTTAAACTCAGTCGTAGGCAATTTAGATTTTTTTTTTTCGGGTAACTTTCTAGTTAAATGACCTTTTGTTCACCACCCACTGAATTTATTTGGTCGGATGAGATTTCGTGATTCGCTGGAAGAGAGAGAGGGAATTTTCAAGTCAATTAATTTAGGGGAGAGTGGGGCAAAATGGACACTGTAATGAAACGGTTAGAGATGGATTTTTTTTGATGATTCTATTGAAAAGCTGAGGAAATTTCAGTTGGAAAACAAGTGTCAGATGTATTTTTTTCGAGTTCTTCGAAAATTCGATATTTTTCGGGATTTTTGAGGAGTGAAAGCCTTCCTTTTTTTGAAAATTCTCAGTTTTTTGGCAATATCTCTGGTTCTATTGGTCGTAGCGACTCGGGGTTGGTCTCAAATGAGAGGTGAGCTCATTTCCCATCGATTTGTGGTGTTTTGAATTCAAAAATATCAATTTTTGGGATAGTTATAAGTAAAAAACTGTTTCACAAAACTGTTTCACAAAAATGCCCATAAATACCTTAAAAATCGATACTTTTGAATTGAAAACCCTATAGATTGATGGCAAATGATCTCACCTTTCACCTCCTGTCGGAATTTTTACGCCACGACCAATAGAACCGAAGATATTCTCAAAAAACTGAAAATTAAAAAAAAAAGGAAGAGTTTTACCCCTCTAAAATGCTCAAAAAAGTCAAAATCGCCGAAAATTCAGAAAAATTAATTCCGGCACTCGTTTCTCGCCCAGAATTTCCTCAGCTTTCCAATGAAATCATCAAAAGCAATCTACCGCCAATATTTCTATTAATTTCAAGAGTTTCCATAATATTTGCCTAAAAATTTAGATGTGTCCATTTTACCCCTAATGTCCATTTTGCCTTACCTTCCCCTTTACAATTTTTTTATTGAAATTATGTCATTAATTCAATGCTTTAATTGTTCATAGGGATATTGGAAAAATAATTTTGAACATCAAATTATTGTCAATAGCGATTTGACAATAATTTGATGTTGCTAATTATTTTTTCAATATCCCTATGGACAATTGATGCATTGAATTAAAAAATGGAAAATGAATCCAATAATAAATATGTCATTAATGATTTTCTTCTTGATGATGATTTTCTTTTGCAGGTGGAAATCAGCGTGACTTGGCTCGTGCTAAAAATCAGAAGAAAACCCAGAAAAAAGCAGCTGGTGAACAAGAGAGTAATAAGGGACTGACTCTCGAGCAACGTAAAGAACGGTAATTATTTAGATTTAATTTTTTTTTTAAGTTTTTTTTTTATAAGGGCCGGTGGGATGAAATGAATGAGTATATTGAGAAGATGAGAAAATTTCCTATGAAAATCATTAGTTAAAAGTTATTTTTTTGAATTTTTCGAAAATTTCATTTTTTGCACTCTTGACATAATTTCGCATATTTTGTTGCAGTGATGCCGAAAGAATGAGAGAGAAGCAACTGAAAAAAGCTCAGGACGCCCAAAACATGAAGCAACAAGGAGTTCGGTAATAAACTTAGAGTACCTTAATAACATAAAATAATTTCGTGAAAAAAAAAAAATGATTTAATCTCCGAATAATATCAATCTAAAGTAAAGACAACATTACAGCTGAATCGTGATTAAAATTCACTAAAAAAAGAAGTAAATCATTGAGTAATTATCGCATCGGTACGCCAAATAGTGAATATAGAATTTCATTGTTACAGATAAATTAAAAATATTATCTTTTGCCCTTTTACTTTCTTCGACATCTTTGTATCTCATTAATTGTAATTAGAAGTACCAAAACCATTTAACTAAAACGTTACTTAATATTTGCGGCTCACTCTGAGATAAATAGCAAATTTGTATATTATAAAAGGAAGAAAAGAGAAAAAATAAACGAATTAATCTCATCATCATCAAATGTATGAAAAAATGAAATAATATCGTCGAATCGTTGTAAACTATCATTAAAATATTTAATTAATGTAATTTCTATAAAGTTAGCAGAAATACGTAAAGAAACAAAAAGAAGAGATTTTTAACATTTAAATAGAAAATATCATCGTATTATTTTGTAATGTAATAATTCTAAAAGTTTAAAAATGATGAAATAACATTTTTCGTTCGTGTAATAAATTCATTGACATTTCAATACCACTCTTATTGATTAATAGGGGAAGGTGGGGCAAAATGGACATCAGGGGTAAAATGGATACATCTAAATTTTTCGGCAAATATTATGGAAAACTCTTGAAACTAATAGAAATATTGATGGTAGATTGTTTTTGATGATTGCATTGGAAAGCTGAGGAAATTTTAGGCGGGAAACAAGTGCGGGAATTTTTTTTTTTGAATTTTTGGCGATTTTTCCTTTTTTGAACATTTTAGAGGGGTAAAATCCTTCCTTTTTTTGAAAATCTTCAATTTTTTTAGAATATCTTCGGTTCTATTCGTCGTAGCGTAAAAATTCCGATGGGAGGTGAAAGGTGAGATCATTTGCCATCGATTCATATGGTTTTCAATTAAAAAATATGGATTTTTCAGGTATTTATGGGCATTTTTGTGCACCATTTTTGTGAAACAATTTTTGGCCTATTACTATCCCAAAAATTGATATTTTTAAATTAAAAACCCCATGAATCGATGGAAAATGAGCTCATCTTTCATTTGAGACTAACCCTGAAGTGCTACGACCAACAGAACCAGAGATATTTGCAAAAAACTGAAAATTTTCAAAAAAGCAAAGGCTTTCACCCCTCAAAAATGCCGAAAATATCGAATTTTCAAAAAAATCGAAAAAAATACATCTGACACTTGTTTTCCGGCTAAAATTTCTTCAGCTTTTCAATAGAATCATCAGAAAAAATCCATCTTTAACTGTTTCATTACAGTGTCCATTTTGCCCCACTCTCCCCTATATTCATTTATTTGAGTTAATCGGGTAATTAAAAGATAGTAAATCACAATTTTCCCATAATTTTATTGCACTTTCCCAAAAAGAAAACAAGAGTACATTTCTTAAAAATTCTTCATTCTGCATTAAACAGAATTAATGCTCAATTTTTTTTCTTTTCATTTTGTTTCCATGTCAATTATTTTCCTTTTTTTCATTGATTACATTCAATCGAAATAAACATGGGAAAGAAAATTATTCAATAAATCGACAGATATAAATATTCGTATTATTTTTGTTTTTTTTTTCTTCTTCATCAGAGTTTAAATCGATTAACACAGACCGAAGATCTTTACTTCTAATACGAAATAATTGGATTTATATAACTACGTGTATAAATTTTCGAATGGCTCGTCACAAACGTCTATAATATTCGTTCGAATGTATTTAATCGATTTTGAAATAAGTTTTAGAAGAAAAATTAAAGTAAAATCAAACACTCTAAAAAAATTTCAAACAATCTATGTACAAATTTCAATTGAAATTTTTCTAAAAAAATCAAAAAAGAAAGAGAAATTGAAATTTAACAAGTAAATTTTTTTCAAAATCATCTAAATTGTCAGTAAACATTTTGAAATTATTAATTTTCAAAATTTCGATGCTAACAAGCCACTTGTAAGTCGTTGTGTCTCAATGTTTTCAAATCCGATTATTCAACATTTCAGTTACAGCCAAATGGCAAAATTTTCTTTTTCGTATACATATAATTCCCTTTTTTTTGCTTAATCTTCCACGTCTTTCTCGTTTTTTCGTATACCATCAGTCGTATTGCTTTCGTTATAACAACAACAATTAATTATTCTACCTTCGTTTATCAAAAAGGTAATTCGAATTCTACAGCATGAACTGCAGCAAAAAAATGACCAATTTATGACCAATTGAGCGTTGAATTATGAAGATTAATAACGAAAAAAACTAAATTCTCATTGACTGAATTGATTATAACAAAATCTGCCTTTAATTGAGCACCAATTGAATTCCTCAGTTACTGATAGGTGAAACTGGGGCAAAAAAATGGACCTGCAGATCAAAATTGATTGGGGATTTTTTTTTGAATGTGGAAGACTCTTCTAAAAAATCTCAAAAAATTCACTCGAAATGTCCACATATTGCAGCATTTTTTCCAATTTTTTTCCGACTTTTTAATAATGTCTTTCATGGAAAAAAAAAAAAAATTACGAATCATTTCTTGATTTATGTTATCCTAGCGGTCCATTCTGCCCCGTTTTCACCTTATTTTTAAACTAATGATAAACCGTAGATACTTATAAATAGTATAAATCATTGACAGTTTCTCAAGATTGCAATCCGGGAATACATCTATTTCTATTAATCAACCTATAGATTTTAATTGCGAAATATTGCATGATTAATTATTGAAGAGAGGGGGAAAAAAAATTAACCGGTGGGACTTACTAACTACAAATTATCTGAACATATTCATAGCACCATTGCTTTGTGTCTGCGAAAAGTAGAAAAGACAAATAATAAACTCTACTATTCTACACAATGAGACAGATCACAAGTGAAGTATTACCCGGGAATTTCATCCCCGTTATTATAAAAATTAGAAAGGGAATGTAATTGAAATTGAAAGAAAGAAAGAGAAGAATTAAAGGGGGAATGTGTCGTGTGTATTGCCACTGAAAATTGAACTAAAGATTCAAAGAGCATATGGAGCAGGATTGAGCGATACAGTGGGCATAGTGACGGGATGGATGATGATGGTGATGGTGATGATGATGATGATGATTTTGGCTCGGTGGCTGAACTGGCGGCTGAACATAAAGCCAACTTGGTGGACTTGCTGGCCAACCTACTGTTGCACGTGGACGAGCTGGTGAATTAGCAACTGAATGTGAATGACTGGAGCCGCTTTCTCGACAGTTGCTTGCAACTCCACTCTCTACTCACATGACCTGATGAAGAAAATAAAAATTAAAAAATTATCAGGAGAGAAGGGGGCAAAATGGACCTGCTGGTCAAAATGATTGAAAATTTTTTTTTTTGAGTGGAGGCATCTACAAAAAAATTTGAAAGAAAAATCCACAGCAATTCAGAGATATTGGAGCATTTTCTCGAATTTTTACAGATTTTTTCGGGAACTCCTCTACTCCGAAAAAAAAATCTTGAAATATTTCTTTTGTACTCCATTTTGCCCCTTTGTCCTCTATTATTAATTAATTTGGGTAGGGAAAACCGGGGCAAGATGGACCTGTAGTTGAAAATGATTCGGGATTTTATTTGAAAATGAAGGGCTCTTCAGAAAAATTTGAAAAAATGCACAAAAAATATCCACATATTAGAGCATCTTCTCAAATTTTTTCAGATTTTTTTGTAATGGCCTTCACTCCAAAAAAAAATCATAGATGATGATACTCTGGTGGTCCATTTTATCCCAGTTTCCCCTATCTTAAATTTTAAATTGAAAATTTTAGTTTTATTTAATGAAATTGAGATTATCATGGGCTTAGAAGCAAAGCACTTACGCCCCTTTGTTTCTAAGGCGACAAATATCTATCAAATTACCTGAAGAATTTGACTAGCCTCGAAAGCTGTACCCGGAAGTAGTATAACAGGACTACTAACGTGTCCACTCTCAACGCAAATCATATTTGGAAATTCATCATCTCCAAAATCTGGTATATCTCTTGCCTTTTCCTGCCATGGATTCCAAACAACAGTATCTGGAAAATTGTACTTTTGTACTCTCATTTTTCTGCCAGAAACAACATTTGTTATGATGTGTTCTGGCTGGGTATTCTGGTAAATTCTGTCTGTCCATTCGCGTACAGTAACCACGTCCAAGCCCTCCTGGAATATCTGATTGTCCCTTGTCTGAAATGATTAATCGTTTTATATTATTAATATTTGTTATTTCACAAGTTTCTGAATAACTACAGGTAATAGGAAAAACTGGAGCAAAATGTACCTGTGTTTTAGAATGATTTCTGGGATTTTTTTTGAGAGTGAAGGGGGCTTCGGAAAATTTTGAAAAAATTCACCAATAATCTCTACATATTGGAGCATCTTCTCAAATTTTTTCAGATTTTTCCATCGATTACTTCACCCCGAAAAAAATTCCTAGATCGTATTGCCACGTCTATTTTGCTTCACTCTCCTCGATGTTGATTAATTTTTTTTTAGAGTGAAAAAGTTTTCAGGAAATTTTGAAAAAATTCACAAATAATCTTCACATATTGGAGCATCTTCTCAAATTTTTTCAGATTTTTTCATCGATTCCTTCACCCCGAAAAAAATTCCTAGATCGTATTGCCACGTCTATTTTGCTCCACTCTCCTCGATATTGATTAATTTTTTTTAGAGTGAAAAAGTTTTCAGAAAATTTTGAAAAAATTCACAAATAATCTCCACATATTGGAGCATCTTCTCAAATTTTTTCAGATTTTTTCATCGATTCCTTCACTCCCAAAAAAAATTCCTGGATCATGATAACATGGAGGTCCATTTTGCCCCACTCTCTCCTCTATTCAATTACCTTGTCAATGAAAGTACAACCATGAAGACCAGTTATCTGGCATCTCCGTACATCGGGAACCTTGAAGTACGTGTGTAGTAACAGATTGAAGCTGAATGTGTGCTCTTTACTTGGATTATAAACACCTATGTTGAAGTGTAATTCTTTTTCACGTAATATTAGTCTGTAAGTCAAGCGAAATGGATAATTCCACATTGAACGAGTAAACTCGTTGTCCATTATTGAAAATATTGCCTCGACATCACCACTTGGCATTCGTTCTGGTGCTTTTTCAACGTTCCAACGCATTATACGTGCAAAACCGTGACCTGGACCAAAAGTCCATGCTCCAAATTGCGCTGAGAATGAAAAAAAAAAAGACACCAAATTATGAAATATATCAAGGTTCAATCAAGTTTTGTGAATGAATAATGTTTCGATGGCGAAATTTTCCCTCAATTTTTTTTATAAATTATTAAAAAACACAAAAAATATCTCATTTCATTGTCCGCAATTTTAGAGTTCTACGAACATTCTGTAGTTTTTTTATTAGCGAGTATTGTAACTGAACACTCAACGCGTTTTCGATTGGTTTCCGTAGCATTTCATTGGCTTTGAACAGAAATTTTCAAATTAGGGAAACTGGGGCAAAATGGACCTTTACAATAAAAAAAGATCCAAGAATTTTTTTTGGAGTGAAAGGGTTTATAAAAAAATTTGAAAAAATTTGAGAAAATGCTGCAATATGTCTACATTATTGGTGAATTTTTTCAAATTTTTTCGTAAACGCCTTCACCCTCAAAAAAAATCCCCAATCATTTTTCTCCGGTGGTCAATTTTGCTCCGGTCTCCGTTTGAAGCCAACAAAACTCGATATTAAAAAAAAAAAAAAACGCTATAGATATGCACCCTGAGTTGCACTCAAATGAACCCTCGAATCAGGATATCTGCAGCAAATAAAAAAATTGAAGGAAAAACGAGAAAAAAAAGCTGTCTGTCTTCGTTGAAAAATTCAGCAGAAATTGCTTTTTCATATTTGCTCTCTTTCAATCTGTTAAAAAAATATGCTAACCCTTCGTGAACTTTCCCGAATACCCGTTCTTCGTGCGAAAAAGCAATTCAAAGTCAATGCAAAAAAAAAGCGAAAAAAAAGTCTCTATTCCGAAATGATTTCCCTCATTTCCCCTCAATTTTTCCCAATACAAAACCATGAATTGCCGTAGATTCTAAACCCGATAACCCAAATGCCCAAAAAACTCTCTACATGAGTCCAAAAAAAAAGGAAAAAAAAAACATCTACCTGATAAAAATATCCCATTTATAAGATGATAAACAAAAATAATATTGAGATATCGCGTGTCTCGGTTCGCTTCCTCTACTTACGAAAGACAAATGGAATTCCGCCTCTAATGGCCTTCTTCCCGTCGAACACCGCTTGCTTACTGAAACATGACAACAAAAAAACAATTAGGTAAAGTAAGAAAAAAAAAAAAAAGTAATGAAAAAAAAAAAATAGAGAAACGAAATAATGACAAAAGAATATAGAAACGTGACTAATGTACAAATAGATCTCTACAAAGTACTGAGCATAATCAATATTGAATTTGCTAAAACACTTTCGTAAAATGAATTATACTCTGGAGAACAAGTAAAGACAATGCCTAAAAACAAGTGGGTCTTATCCCCCCCCCCCCTCCTCCTTCTTTACCCTTCTCCTTTCCCTTCATTCTGCCGATGAGTTTATTTCGTCCATCACTCTTCTCCAGCATCCACGTTTTCTCTCTTCCTCTCTTTTTCCCTCTTTTTCTCTCTATTCGCCTCTTTTTTCTTCTTCCTCCACGTTTTTTTTTTCAAAACCCCTACACTTTGCCCCTCTTTCCCTCGCACGAGAATGAGAGGAGGAGAAGCTGGAGATGGAGAAAGGGTGAAATAAAAAAAATCCCCCCCCCCCTTCCCCACAGAAGAGAGAAGCAAGAGGATCATTCTCTCTCATACGTCTCCAGCTCTCTCGCTCTTCTCTCTTCTCTTTTTTTTTATCCTCTACTACCTTCAAACCGTTTTTTGCGGTCCTGTTTTCTCCTGATGAGCACACACATTCTCCTCTTTTATTCCCTACTGAAAAATATATACAGGTATATATAAAATATATGTATATATATATAGATATAGTGTAACGGATGCAAAAGAACTTGGCAATTCTGGGTGACCGAACTATTTTACAGCAAACCCTAAAGGAATTTCATGGTAGAATGGATGTATTCCGTATCGATTAATTTTGTTTTTATTATTTACTTTTTTGTTTCTTATTTTGCGAACTCTTACAGAGAGTGGAACATGAATGGAGGGAAAGGAGGGGGGGATAAAAAACGGGGAACAATTCATGCATTACCTGCAGCTACTTTATTTCACGTTAAGGTGGTATCCCAGCGGTTTTGAGTTCAGTTAACCCTTTATTTTTTCAATGCCGTATCAAATATGTTATTTTTTCTACACTTTTCTGAATTTTTTCAGAATTTTTGACCGTGCAGTTTATGAGATATGAATTATCAAAGTTGCTGGAAATAGCGGTGGTGGGGATGAAACGCCTTAAATCGGACGAAAATGACGAAATTACTAAAAAACCACAGGGTTGACTCATTATTTAAAAACTATTGGCGAAGAGAACAGCATTTTAACTAAATGATAGAAGAAAAAAATATTCAATTCACCGTATAGTTATTGAGAAATTTTAATTAGAAGGTAGTCGTAACTATTTGCCTCTCTCTCTATCTCATGCATGTGATAGGAGATTAATGTAAGAAAAAAGGCGAGAGGAAAAAAATTATATTCACAAGCTGAAGATATGACTTTCGAATAGTTTAATCACTTTTTCGGGTAAATTGAAGCACATTTTCCCGAATTATCAGCAATCAATTGGAAATTAACCTAGAAATCCTAACTTTTTCCTGTTTTATCGACTTTACTCTGGGATACTGCCTTAATTCCTATATTTTGCCAACTATCCTGAGTGGCCCCGGTTTCTGACACTCTAGAACTTCTTTCTGACAGCATAAATCGAATGCAAACAACTATTCCCTCATTGAATATAATTCAATTATCCCAATACATATTTATTACGCTACACAAGTTCAGCAATCAAATATTAACCAATATCTTGTACATTGAATTATAATTGAAGAATTTGCAGAAATCGTCAGTTATCAGAATAAACCCAGTCCACCACAGTAAATTCAAAAAAACCGCTCCCGAATAATAAAATTGATGAATCGACTCGGCCCAAGTAGTCACTCATGAATAATCCATCAATCAATCGAAAAATTGTGAAAAACTTTATTTCACTCGTTCTCGAAAACAAAAAGGATGAAGCCCTGAGAGACCATTCTCGTTACCTTACTCAGCATTTTCAACAGTAACACAGTAGCCAAAGGGTTCCAACAACGTTGGGGGGGATTTGTTGTGTTGATAAAAAAGTAGCGCAAGAAGAGAAACGAAGATCACAGTGAGAGTTCGGTTTAATCCCATCGATCGATCCTTCCTCACGATCACTATCCTACAGAGACCAGAAAAACTACCGAAGGGACAAAAGAGCGAGAAACACCAAATGCTTTATCTCTCTCTCTCATTTTCTGCTGAAAAAACGGGGGGGAGGAGGGAGGAGGGAAAGAGCGATGTAGCGCGAAGCTGCAGGCGGTGGTGCGGTGATGGTAGGGAACGCGGCTGACGCCCAACAAAAACTATCGCCGCTGTCTGGTGTGCTTTTTGTGGGCATCGCAGAGTTCCCAACCATCTCGCCCTCCCCGTTTCTTCTCATCCTACTTCTCTTTATATATATATACGTGCACACTCGATTTTCTTCATGTACAGAAAGAGAGAGAGAGAGGCTGTAACCCGTATTACGCGTTTTGTAAAAATGTTGGATGAGAAACTAACGAAAAGTTCTTATCGATTAATTTTAATCGTTTCAATTGCTAAGTTCAGCTGTTTTTGCTTTCGAATGGGACTTTTTTTGATCGCTCACGATCGGAATTGGAGCAGAGACCGTTCGAATTGCTCCGAACGATCTCGAAACTTTTTTTTTTCTTGTTTAATCTTGTGGAGAGGATGACATTCTGTATCAAAGATCGGTGGATGCTTTTTCGGGAGATGAAGATAGAAGAAGCGGTTTAATTCGGGGAATTGGAGATCCCGAATTTCACGGCAACCGGACCACTCTTTCTACTCTTTTATCCTGTGGAAATCACGCCGGATCTTCGCGTTATCGGGTACTAATAGAGATTCCAGACGTAAATTCATCTTTTCTTGGACATTTATGACCTGAGCTTTCATTTTCGTTGCAAAATGACAGGAATTTTTCTGGACTGTCAGCAATAAAATTGAGTCATCAGAAAACCATCTATATAGTTGCAAAGTTACCAGAATTTTGAAATTCGATCATTTTATGTCATTTTTTCGGATTTTTTCGTTTCTACCTTTAAGAAGGAAAAGATGAATGAAATCTGTATGGAAAAAATGTTCTTTATTAACCCTCAAATACTGATTTACGTACTGGAAAGGTAAAACAATCATATCGATCCATCTTCATACTCATTCTCGATGAAATTGATCTGATCAAATTAATTTACATAACTCAACAGGCGGCTTTTTCTATCTTCTCCCTTCACTTGTGAAAATTCTCACCCTGCTCCAAAATGTAGTGAAAACAATAAAAGAAGTTTATCCAATAAATAATGAGTGATCGTAAAATAATACTGGATCATTATGATTGATTGATTTAGCCAAATAATTGAAGTATATAAAAAAGACAAAAACAGCAAAGTTCAATCAAAATACGACATCAATAAGACTCAAAATATTTTATAATTTATTCAATGAAAAAAATGAATTGTTGAATTATGCGAATCTATGAGAGGAACAAATATTACTCTCTTTTGTACAAAACCTTGTAACTGATCTCCTGAATTATGTGGATAGTGCAAAGAGTAATATCACCAGACTCACCCCCCCCCCCCCCCTCTTCGTTCAAAGCGCAATGAAATTGCAGCTATTTGTTCGATAAGGAAACGTAGTTATGCTCCACTAATGTCAAGATAGATAAGTCAATGTAAATGCATGAAATTGAACGATTTAAGATATAGTCTGCTCATCCCAAAATGTCTTTTTGTAAAGTAATATAAAACCTGTAAGCCAACTACTATAGAGCGTATAGAGTCCCTGCAGCGTAGTTATTATTAAATTGAATAAAAAGTAATAATAAAATATTATGAAAGTCTATTTAGATGAAAACTGAAAGTAATAAAAAGAGTTAGTTTTGAAAAAAAAGGAGTTAGTCAGCTTTATGATGCGACATTTGGTCATTTTTTTCGCCACTGAAATGAAATGGTCAGTAATTATTTGGTCAGTTACCAGTGAACTGACTGTCAGCTGACTGATAATTTTTTTTGTCACATTTCTAGAAAAAAAAACGCATTTTCATCCACAAACGGCGAAATAATTGCGATAAAATTACAATGCAATGCCTCTTTCCTCCTCTTCTCTGAATTAAACAACATTTGCCCAACCAATAAAAAGCGAATTGGTAAATAATCTGTCCCGCATCGGAAAGCGATTGAGTAATCACCAAATTTTTTAATCCAAACGGATAAAAACCCTTTTTCTCCCCCCCTATTTTCTCTCATTCGTTTGTGCAAATAAAGTGACGGTACAATGAAATGTATAACGACATAAAAATCCTCACGACAGAGTCACCCGGTACGTTGTAAGCGCATCAGAGAGAGAGAGAGAGAGAGAGAGAGAGAAAGCAAGAGAGAGATAGTTATATAGCCAGTGGTTTTTGCGATTAGCCGGGCTCTGGACCGCTGCTCTGCCGGGCTTGAACCACCTCATCCCCTCTAGCTGTCCCTCTATAACGCTTGTCTCCGCTATTCTCCCCTTTTGGAATAGTGATCCGGCATCCCACCAACACACAGCCCATCCTATTCCTCAGCTCCCCAAAGTCGCCGCGAAACTTTGCTCAACCAAAGTCAGCAAGAAACAATGAAAGTACGTAGGTTAGTACCCTATTTATACTATCCCTCTTGACTTCTAGCACTATCTCATTCATCGGTGGAGGGGGAGGTTTCGTTAAACTTTCGTTAACCCCTGCACAACTTTATGATTCACCCTCCTATTAATTTAGTAATTAATTAAAACCGAAAATTCGAAAACTAATTTACACTTTTTGAAAAAAAAGGTTTTTTTCTCGCAAATTGAACTGATTAATGGAGAGATTGTTTCAGGGGGCACGTGCGATCTATATATATCTATAGATATATGTCATATGAAGTTTAGCACTCAAAATTCGACAATTTGAATGGAAATTTTAATTAAAAATAGTTCAATAATTAGCAATGCATTTTATCATCAAAATAGAGAATATTATTTTTTTTTCATAATTAAATACAAATTTGCCAAACGTTTAAGCTCCATTATAATGCAGGTTGCCCTCAAATTTAATGTGATTTTTCTTCATTAATTCAATAAACTTCATGGTAAGGCAAATATTTTATTGCAGAAAAGGAAATTTGTATATTTCAAAAAGTTAATTTTTAGTTTTTCTTTCAATTTGATCTAATCGACGATAGTATGATTCAAAAGAAAGTGCCAAGATCCTGATTTCCCATAAGACTGCATAAAATTTTGCTTTTTTGAAAATCCATTTCTAAAGATTTTACGCAGTAGCTTCAATCGAAATTCCGCGATTGTACCAATAGCCGGCATGAATTATCATTTAAAAAAAAGAATTTCATAATGATCTGACCCTTTTTATTTAACATAGTCAGCAAATTTCACCTCCTCAAATCTTGTTATAAAAATCTGGAAATGAAAACGAATGATTTCATCATTCTCATGGAATTCAGCGTCTTTACATCCCACTCGTACACTTCAAATGCGCAAAAGCGTACAACATACACTCCGGCAATAAGCGGCCTTCCAAATCACCTCGTTAGTTTCGTTATCGCCGCGAGCATTAGCCTCCCTTGACAATGCCCTCTCATCACTCATTTATTTTATTTTCTCTCTCCTCCTTTTTTTTTTTTATTGTTTCTCATCTCAAGTATCACTCTGTCTCACTTCATAAAATCCAACTGGGGTCAATGTATTTATTTTTATCCACGAACACTCTCTATGTGTGTGTGTGTGTTTTAGTCATTTACTTGGGCACGTCCGATGCAGCCTCACTGCACGTACTAGTGATATATAATTTGATAGTGAGATGACAAGCGTAAACACACACACTAACACACACAGGAGTGTGGATGATTTAATGAGATGAGAGGAAATTGAGTAATGCAATGATTTTCTTTTTGAATTCAATGGGAAGCTGAAGAGAATACGTGGAGAAAATTCGTTTTTTCATTACTGAGAGAATTTTTTGCGTGCAGCTACAAATATTGCAGGAAAGATCTTTCTTGAAAAGAAAAAAAAAAAATAGAAAAAAAATTAAAAAAAAAAAAGATCTTTCTTGACTTATGAAATATCGTAACAATGAGCAGATTTTCATCGAGTACAAGTATCAGATAGTGCACATTATTGCACTGAGACAAAAAAAGTGGTAGGAACTATAAAATATTGATGCCATTGGTTCTTAACAAATTTAAATTCGAATTCAAACGATTTTTATTGACCTCATATGCAGTCCAGTTGCTAAATACAATATTTATACAATTAAAAAAAAATTTGTTGTATGAAAATTTACTGAGTTGAAGAGAATTTACATGACTCCAGAAAATTTCAATATATATAGATATAAAAATTGTGAAGGAAAATTTTGTTAAAAGGCAATTTTCTTGCTACAAAAATTTTTTTTTCTCAATGCACTCGCATACATCGTACTATTTACATAGCTACAGCCCTTGGGCTTCGACTCATATTTAAGTGATTTATGTTGATTTTGATGGATCTTAAAAGTTTGATTATGGGTAAGATTTCGGGGATAGGGAAAAATTCTGGAAAAAAAATAAACTCTATGACTGGTACTTAACAAATATTATTTTTAAATAATTGAATTTTTTTTTGAATTCACTGAATTTAGTCAATTTAACTAGTTAATTTGTTTGAATTAACTAAAATCAGTAAATTCAACAATTATTCAAATAATTAAAAAAGAAAAAATTGCTAAGAACCAATGGCATTGATATTTGATTATTTTTACAATTATTCCTTTTCTCAATGAATAAATTAGTGATTCGAGTCATAATTTTAAGTGCTAAGTAAAATGGTTGGTTTTAACTTTTAAGGAATAAGTCTTGGTTAGTAAGAAAAAATGCCCCCATTGGAGGATTCAATTGCTCCGGAATTGAGTCGAGCCTTTTCCATTCAAATCTGCACCGCACGTGTTTCTCGATTTCCTCGCAGTCAATGTCGGGCCGTTAACACAAACGGTCCAGCGCGCCTCCACGTGTACTCCACGTGTTGACACTTCCATGAAATCAATGAAACAGCAAAATACCGTATTTTTCGAAGGGAAAAATACTCGAATAACACTCGTAATATCATACGAAGTATCACCCGGTATAGCACCGGTACGTTTGAGCTATAAGCTTCGAAAAAAAGTTAGAAAGACAGAGACAGAGAGAGAGAGAGACTGTAGACTAATGATCCCGGTGGCTGGAACGCTTTTTGCCGGCATTCTACAGCATTCCCTTTCAACTGCAGGACTCCTTGGGTCCCCTCCCTCCATTCTCTTCAAATTCCCCCCCCTTCCGTCTTTTTCTCTCCCCTTCACGGTATTTCTCAACGTCGGACAACGCACCTTACTTCTCCTCAAGGATATGTGTATGGTGAGGATAATAAATTTTGAAATTATCCAAAAGTCATAAGTTTTTTCAGGAAAAGGCAGAAACAGAGTGAATCAATATGACGTTTTTTCTGATGAGAATGGCTTCGACATTCAGCGGAATAGAGTAATTTTACTCTAAACTTTTTTGAAGACAATTTTTTGAGGGGTAAAAAATTGGAGTATCTTGCTTAGTTTCTGAGATATTCTCAATAAAAGTAGATTCATCCAGTTTCACCTCTTCACAACTGGATTTCTCTCAATTAATGTAACATTGACATGGAAAAATTCATTATCTAGTATTATTTACTTGATTACAAGATTAACATTGTATGAAATAATCAAGATATGAAATATTGAGCATAATAAATTTTGAAATTATCTAAAAGTCATAATTTTTTGTCTGCAAATTCGTGAAATTCAATAGTGAAAAGGTAAAACGGAATATGTTCCTTTTCTTCGAGAATATTTCGGAAATCAAACGAGATAGCACGATTTTAACAATTTTTTTCAGATAATTTCAGGAATTATGAAACAAGATTGTCACCAAATCGACTTATCTCGCTTAGTTTTTAAAATAATCTTTAAAAAATCATATTCATCCAGTTTCCCCTCTTTTTCGGGTATTCACCCCAAAAAATTCATTATTTTGCATTTTTTTATATGATTACAAAATTGATCTCATATAAAATACTCAGGATATGAAATATTGAGTATAATAAATTTTCAAATTATCCAAAAATCATAATTCATTTTTTTTTATCTCCAAATTCATTAGATCCAGTAGGAAACAGGCAAAACACGATAATTCCCTTTTTTTCACATTTTTTTTCGTTTTAATATCAAGAAATACAAAAGAAAATTAGGGCGAAAGTGCCCTATCTCGCTTAGTTTCCAAAGAAAATCCTCAAAAAAATGTTCATCCAGTTTTACCTTTTCCCTCAATTAATTCACCTCAATTAATGCATCATTCCCATAAAAAATAAATAAAAAAAATACTTTATCTCATTTTATTTATTTGATCAAAAGATTAATCTTGTATGAAATACTCAGGGATATGTTTTCACAAGTTGGCTTTAATCCTACAGCTCTCAGAGTCTCAAGTGAGTCTCACTGAGCCCCCAGAGTTCTCTCAGTCCCGAGACAGCGACAAAAACCAGGGACGCTCGACTACGACGACGCCAGGCGCTCTGTGCAGCATCATTAGTGCTCCATCTCGCTCCATTCCCCCTCTCTCCCCTCCCCCTCTTTTTTTACGCACATACATACGCCGTGTGGAGATAAGTAATAACTCGAATTCGTTGAGTTAAGAATTCTCTCAATTCTGAAAGTATACTATCTTAGTTAACATGAATTCTCATACTTTTAGATATACTTTTAGAAAAAAAATGGAAATTTCACATACAATTTGATGGAAATTTTCATATACGTGATATTGAATTTTTTTTTTAATGGGAAGATGGTTATGAAATCTGTTGTTTCAGAGGAAATTCAAAGGAATCCATGAGTCTTAAGTTGAATTGAAACGAAAATTCTATAACTTACTTGAATTTTCAACTGAATATGAATATTCAGAATCAAAATGACTTGAATTTTCAATAAAAAAAAAAAAAATTCCTTATTTTTACTAAATTTTGATGAAACAATTAACCTGAAATTATCGTTATTATCGGAAATTTCAGTAGAAATGAGACTCGGAAAATTCAGAAAGAAATTTTTACACTGAGAGAAAAAAATGATTTTATTGAGAAAATTTGTCTTTGAATTGAAGAAAAAAAAAACGAATTCATTGATCAATTAATTGATTGACGTAAGAAATTTTCTTTGAAAAAAGTATATTCACTGTTGGACCAAGCAATAAAATGATTAATTTGAAAAATCTTCAATTCGTTCTAAATAACTGATAAAAATGAATTAATTCCAATCTACTAATTTCTAAAAATTAGTAATTATTGACTCTTCTCAGTTTCAAGAAATTCAATTGTTGGGAGAAAGCATTTTTTCCTCAGTGTAATGACATTTATATTTAATTCAAAGTTCACGTGATATTGGAAATTTCCAATCTTTTTATTTCTCAATAAAATATATTTTTTTCTCTCAGTGTAACAGTGCAGTTTGGAGTGAATTTTTCGAGTTAAATACTCGTTTGAGTTTGTAAATTTATCGTGAATCCATCGAATCCAAAAGGGATTCAATATATACCATATATATATATATACATATATATATGTGTGTATTTGTGTAGGTGTCCTTTGAATCCGTCTTTCGTCCCGAGCTACCCCTTTTTGTCGAGATAAATCGTTTGGTTGTCACTGATGTCTCTCTGTACCTTTCTCCTCCACCACGGAGAGAGAAGATATACCCTCTCGAATAAAACGAGGAGAAGGAAAGAAGTAAAAAGATAGAAAAAACAAACGGATCACTTTGTGATTACGTCCGGGGACACAGTCCCTTTTTTTTTCTTTTTTTTCTTGGGCGAGCACTCATCACACACAGAGAGAAGCATTTAAATTAGTTGGTAAATTTTTTATCAGGGATTTTGTGAATGGACTCGTCGAAGACGAGATTTTTCTCAAGGGATAACGAAGTACCCGGGAAATTTCAAATTTTCAAATTCATTGTTTAGGAGAGATGGGGGGGGGGCACCTTAAACACTTTTTGCTTTTTTAATAATTTATTTTAACATGATAAAATAGTTAATCATCAATATTTTTCATCTCGAATCAATACTTTGGATATTGGATATTCATAATTGAATTTAACATTGCTAATTAAGAGAAAATGGTGAATCACAATTATATTATCAATTGAAAAAAAAATAATTTTGCTCAAAGTTTCACCCCCTCCCCCTCTTCTCTTTCCTAGCAATAATTATGAATTTTTTTTTTTTCATGAAATAATACAAATATTGACTTTTTAATTTTTTTCCCCCAGTTCATTACATTTTTTGATGACAAAAATATTAATAAATATGGGAAAATAATTTGATAATGCAATAAATACGAGGTTTTTTGTTTCTCTTAAGGGAGTTCATCCGCAACAATCATATTCAAAAATATAGTCCTGTGCAGTGATCGAAAAATTGTTGGATGACATGAGCCAGAAAATAATTTTGCGGATTTCAAATGCAAAAAATCCTTTTCCTTGGAAACATAACGAATAAAAATCGTCTGACGACTGCGACATTGTGTCAAGCTTTTTAAGCATAATTTATACTTTTAAAATCGATATCATCTGAACAAAACCATCAAAAAAATGGGAAAATTTTCATAACTTTTCTAATTTTTTGATTCATCATGCAATTAATTTTGGGAAAAAATCGAAAGAACGGTTCTCGACATATACAAGAAACTATGCGTTTTTTAAAATACTTGATTGGCCTTCCGCACGTTAATTATACAGATTTCCATTGTTGACATCCTTCACAATCCACTAAAAAATTCCATTTTTTTAAAATCAAACGCAAGACACTTTTTTTCATCTCAAACTTCAAATTTCATCAAATTCCCAAAAAAAACTCGTTTTTCGAGTCTCCTCCCTCAAGAAAAAATGAAAGATTTATCACATTTTCGCAGAAATACTAAATTCACGATTTTCCCTCTCTCCCCTCATTAATATTTCATTTCAATGGTAATCAAAACAACTCAGCAATTGTTATATAACCATTAATTCAAAAACTCTCAATCTTTAATTTCGAAGAGTTTTTTTTTCGGAACCGCGGGAGAAAGCAGGAAAGCAAAAGAAATTTATATATTCCCTCGTGAGGTTTTTCTATTCGGAATTTTTTTGATTGTGATGGTAATAAAGAACCACTGAATTTCTGAACGTTTTTCTATATATTGTTTGAATGCAGAGAATAAGAAAAGAGAAAAAAAAAGGAAGGGGTTTTTTTTTGTGCGGTCTCTGTGTGTACTCTACACGCATGTGAATTAGATGGGAAACTCGGCTGGCACATGTGTGCCTTGGATCGGAGCAAAGAGGGGGGGGGGGGGGTAAAGGGGGGTTGGAGGGAGAGAAATGTGTAGTGATGTGTACGCAGAGAAAAAGAATGGCCGTTAACGGCCACTGGCGTTTCTCGTTTTGCCCGTTAGTTTTTTCTCTAACTCTCTCTCTCTCTCACTCTGACTTGCTCCTTTTTTTTATCTTACTTATTCTTTTTACCATTTAAGTTTCTCTCGAGGTAATTCTCGCTACTACACAGCCCTTCCTTCCCCCCTGGGAAGTTCTTCCCCCCCCCCCCCCCGTTTTTTTCATCCTGTTTTAATCAATTTTAAATACTTTGAAAAATTTATTCCCAAGAAATTCATCTAATGACTTTGCGAGAGACTTTGAAGTTATTTTTTTTTTTGCTTTTTTCTTCGTAAAATTTTGCGGAGAAGTTTTCCAGCGTTTGGCAAGTAATTAGGGAAAAAAAGTAGGTGAAGCTCAGTAAATTCTCCTTAAAAAATATAAAATTCAGAGTTCGATTCCAGAGAAATTTCAAAAAAAAAATCGGGAAAATATTGAATTTACCGAAAAAATCTCGAAATTAAATTTCCACATTTTTGTCTAATTTTAAATAGTTTGATTTTTTTTAAATTAAATAGTTTGGAATAGAACTGATTTTTAATGACTTTTTTTTTTAATAAAATTTACTCACCTGACAAACAGCTGTTCTTGATTGTTCACCCTCCAAGAAACAACGGTTGCGCCTGTAAAAAAGATGAGAATTCAAATTTAAATTGACTTTAAACTCGTATATGTGTGTCTGTTGCAGTAAAAAAAATTCACCTATTCCAAATGAAACGAGAGAAAAAAAACCTAAGTTTCAAAAAAAAAACCATTGAACGTTGTACTAGTTTGCAATTCCAACGTCATGCGCATACACACAAATATATGCACATAACTGGAGCCGGTAAATGCGCGCGCGAGACCTCTTTTTTTTTGTACGTTTGAATGTTTTTTGTCCCCTCTGTGTCATTCGTATTGAAATAATGTTGGCAGCTCAATGCCGGATTGAGTGGAGAATTTGCGTAATAAAAAAACTTCATCAACATGTCATTGAGAAAAGTAAAGAAAAAAAAAGAAGCGCATTTCAAAAGCAGATGCAGAAAAAAAAGCGTGAAAAATGACTGAAGTTTAAAGTTTTCGCTCCGGATCCACGTGGTTTTTGCCCGCCAATAGCCCGCGCTCTTTGCCCTCATTCACTCTCTCGCACGTAAATAAAAACACGTAACTCTACTTCGAAAATATTTGGCATTGTACTTTCGATTCTTCGCAGAACACAAAACAATGATAAAACTGGAAGAAAAACCAAAAAAAAAAAAATTTAAAGTTTAAGATAAAAGGTATAGCGCACTGAAAATCACACTCATGACTTATTTATTTAAAAAAATAATAATTTAACGTTTAAAAAGAAAAAAAATTACATGAAAAACACAAAAAAAGCGCACTTTTTCTTCTTTTGAAAATTCAACATTTTATATTTAAAAAAAAATTATTATAAATGAAATTAATATATTATTATTTTATCAAATAAGAAAAACACAAAAAAAAGCGCACATTTCTTTCTACTGAAAATTTAACAATTTGAATTAAAGAAAAAACATTTTTTCAATTTTTTATTACAAATGAAATGAATATATTATTATTTTATTATTTAAAAAACTCGTGAAACACACCGTGTAAGTTGATAGTGCAGGTGGTATTGTTGCCCCTGTCGAGCACGACAACGCTGGTAGCTGCTGCCATGTTTGAATCACGAATGCGCCGCCACTCCAGTAGGTTTGTCCCTGTGACCAAGAGATTTTAACTCCTCCTGGCCCCGCACGGCCCTCAAACGAAACGCGCAGTCGACCTTTGTTCAATTCTGCTGCTGCTCTCTCTCGCCCCCTCCTCTTTCACCCTAGTCTACCCCCTCCAATTTACCAGCAAAACAACAAGATCATCGTTAACGATAGTCCCGCCACCCTTGTATTATCCTTAACATTCTCGCTTATCCGCTGGCATTTCGCCGCTCGTTATCCTCATGCACAGCGCCATCTTGTTGATGTGTTATCAATCAAAGGATAACGAGGCTTTTGCTCCATTGGTGAAGAGCTTCCAATTGTTGATAAGTGCTCCAGAATTATCATTCAATCCAACTGTTCGTAAGGGTGGAATTGCTCCGAAAATTGAGCGAGCGGATTTCAAGAATGATTTTGATCTTTGAGAGCTCCGAAAAACGTCGATTTATTTGAAAATGTGGGAACGATTGCAAATCCTTAAGGTAGTGTCCTAGCGTACGGTCGATAAAACAGAAAAAATGAGGATTTGAAGGTTAATTTCCGATTAATTGCTGATAGTTTGGGAAAAAGTGCTTCAATTTACCCGAAAAAGTGATTAAACTATTCGAAAGTCATATCTTCAGCTTGTGAATATAATTTTTTTCCTCTCGCCTTTTTTTTACATTAATCTCCCATCACATTCATGAGATAGAGAGAGAGGCAAATAGTTACGACTACCTTCTAATTAAAATTTCTCAAGAACTATACGGTGAATTGAATATTTTTTTCTTCTAATATTTAGTTAAAATGCTGTTCTCTTCGCCAATAGTTTTTAAATAATGCGTCAACCCTGTGGTTTTTTAGTAATTTCGTTATTTCCGTCCGATTTACGGCGTTTCATCCCCACCACCGCTATTTTCAGTGACTTTGATAATTCATATCTCATGAACTACACGGTCAAAAACCCTGAAAAAATTCAGAAAAATGTAAAAAAACATCAATCTTCGATGAAAAATATCACCTCGAAATAAAACCCCTAATCATCCCCCTAATTTCCCCTCTTCTCCCACCCCTTAATAACCGGAAACCGCTCAAAAGCTCAGTTCAACCTTTTCAAGTATTCAAAATGAAAATCCATTTTACCCCAATTTTCACAGCAGTCAAAGAAACTAGCGCCATGGTAATTCAACGAACTACCATTCCTCGTACACATGCACAAGCACACCCACACACATATATATATACACACCCACACACTTGCACAAAACTTTATCAATGTAGATTAGCTATATAGAGAGTATAAAGTCATACTGGCCAATGAAGTAATCTCGGAAATATTCGGCTTCCATACTACAACATGTGAATTTCAGCTTCGGCTGGACTTCGTAGGTTCATTCTCTGCCTAGTACGACAATACATGGAAAGTACTCGGAGACGGCGCCTGAGAAAGTAACGGCGCGCAGCAGCGGCGCAAAACGGAGTAACATTTGTGAGTGGCTCTTCTCTCCTCCACACGGTAGCCAATACACACACGTATACGTGAAAGAGTGAGAGCTGGATCGGTAAATGAGGTATAGACACAGAGACAATTGTCTCTTCACTGGGGTTTCCACCAGCAAAAGAAGAGAAAAAAATATTTCAAAAATTAAAAAAGATAACATATATTGATAATATCCCCGGGTTTATGTTTCATGTGTGAAGTAGATAGAGTGTGTTTCAGTGAAATCTGACAATTTCAACGAGTTTATCAAAAAATATATATATATATATCATAAATGATATAGAGAAGCAAAAAAAAGCGCAGAAAAACACAAATGAAGCTAATCACTTTCATGATATTTTCAAGTGAAAATATATCAGTTTAGCCCCCCTTTTTTTTGTTCTTGGACTATGCATCATCGGGTTTATTCGTACGAGCAATCTGTAGTCACGTCGATAGTCGATACCCTGGGCTTTGGAGAGTAACACAGTGGCCCGGTCGCGTGTTCCTATTGTCAAACCCCTGTCGGCCTGACACAGGCGGTAGTACTTCCACCCCCTCTCTTCCGACAATTCCCTTTGAAAAAAAAAAAAAAGTGACAACACTGAGCTTTGAATAATTCTATTGTATTATTTATTTCACGTTTTTATCGCGGAAGAAAAAAGGAGAAAAGCGCATTTTACGATCAAGTGTGTGGTGCTGTGGGGGAGTGAGGGATGAGGGCCGAGGGGATAATTTGGGTGACGATCTGAGGGCAGAAATGTTGAAATTTGGCAGTAAAAACGACGTTACTGTGGTGCATCGCGCCACTATTCGACTACTTGACGACGCCGAAATTATCCACTGTGACTTTCAGGTGAGTAGGTGAAAAATTTATCACACAGAATCACTGCGGATATTCTGGAATTGAATGGAAATGTTGATGAAATTAGCATATATCTGATTTTTTTTATTTTTTAAGTATAGGAATTAGTCGAAAAAATTTGGGAAGAGCAGAGCAAAATGGACCAGTGAGCTCAAAATTATTTCGGATTTTTTTTGAGGGTAAAGGAGTCTCTCAAAAAATCTGAAAAAATTCAACAACATGGTCCACATATTGGACCATTTCCTCAATTTTTTTCATATTTTTTCATAACGTCCTTCACTCCGAAAAAAAATCCTGAATCATGTTGCCATGAAAGTCTATTTTGCCCCACTTTTCCCCTTAAAAAAATTTGCACTTACAGTTTCCTAAATTTTTTAAATTTGCATGTTTTTTCTTTTTTTAGAAATCATTTATTAGTTGCAAAGAAATATGAAAAAAGAACTTAAAATCGTCAGATTTCTGCAATTTTCAGTATCATTAAAAAATTAATTTTCCTCTGCATGGTGAAGTGTTGCCTATTCCACGACTAACGTGTCACATTCAAGGATCCTTTCTTTATCTCTTTTTTTCCAATGAAAAAACGATGAGATCAGTGCTCCTTGAGAGAATGTGCCTATCGTAAAAATTCACTGTATTCTGCACATGCATCTTTGATCATACTTGATGCAGAGCTGTATGAGTGTGTGTGTGTGCAGGGTCGTTCATTTATCTGCAACTGACATTTCATATATTACACATACCTGGAAAGGAAGAATTGAAGCAACTGAAGTATATAAAAATAATGAAAAAAGACGGAAATTCCTTCATACACTTGTTTCCACTTGTCTGCACATTTTCCCTGTCACATTTCTTTTTTTCTCCCTTATTTTTCATTAAAAACCAATTGGTCTCTTGATTTCATATCATTGCTAGAAACTCTGGCAGTTTATTACTGAAAAGCAATCAATCCAATTTCCTCTCAAGATAAATCTGTAAAACACGAAATGAATCGATGCTGCGAAAGGAGTGAAGGAGGAAGATGAGAATGAAAACAAACGTTGAAGAGAGGAGAGAGAAAAGAGGGTGGAAAAGAAAAAAATAATCTTAAAAGAGAAAAGCAATATATATATATATTGGAGAGTACCAAATAGAGCAGTATATTCTCGTATTTTCCTCTTTTTTCTCCTTCTTCTTCATCTCTTAGTTTTCAATTTTTTTTTCTTCTCCCCAGACTTTCGGCACTAGCCGGGTGAATGTGGGACAAGGCTTTTATTTTTGGCACAATTCTCGCACGACCCCCACGATCCCATTCTCCAGAGGGGATGAAAACGTTCACCCCTCACTCGGTTATTTTTTTTAGTCTTTTTTGTGACATCTTTCCTCATACCCTTCTGCATTCCCATCGTATTTTCATCCCTCTAGGCTCACTCGTCCAACACTACTACTCGTCTGCTCTTTTTTTTACTGTTTCAATGGTTATTCACAGCTGCCAGAATTACCCTACTCGATCATAATCGCGGTAAGATTGAAAATCTACTTGTCCTCCACTTGGAAAACCACTGATTGGTCATTGGCATGTGGAGAGGTTCAAATGGTTTATCGAGTTTCCCTCACTTCGCCAAGTAGAGAAATGTGGTTGAATTAATTTCGAGGATTTTTTGGGCAAAAAATCTACAGTAGTTATTAGGTATTGAGAAGGTACATGAGATCTATATATGTCATGTATGGAAATTTAATACTGAAAATTTGACAACTTGAATTGAAATTTTAATAAAAAATAGTTTAAGGCAAAAATAAATAATTTGCAATGCATTTTATCATCAAAATAAAGAATATTTTGTTTTTTTAATAATTAGATACAACTTTGCCAAACGTTTAAGCTCCATTGTAATGCAGGCCCTCAAATTTTATGTGATTTTCCTTCATTAATTCAATAAACTTCAAGGTGAAGCCAAAATTTCATTGCAGAAAAAGAAAATTGTATATTTCAAAAAGCTAATTTTTAGTTTCTTTTTGCAATTTCATCTAATCGACAGATGATAGTATATAATTTAAAAGAAAGTGCCAAGATCCTGATTTTCCATAAGACTCTGTATAAAATTTTGCATTTTTGAAAATTAATTCCTTTAATAAAATTTTTTTTATAGATAAACTACATGAATGATCATTAAAAAAGAAAATTTTATCATGATCTAACACTTTTTATTTAAGGTAATCAACAAATATGCCTCCTTAATTTATAAGGATTAATTAATATTGATAATAAATTAGGATCAAGTAATATCATGAATTAATTACATTATTTTATCAATCTAAAAAAAACTCCAGAATAATCAAATTTAATCGATTCCTTTTTTCCCTAAAAGTAATTCAGGATTTAATTGAATTGTCGAAATGTTTAAAATCTCAAAAAAATTCCAATTGTTCGGTAAAAGCCATTCTCACCTATAAATATTTAGTTCCAGAGCTTTGGCCAAGAGTATCGATAAATTTTTTTCCATGAAATTTCATAAGCATATCAATATGCATGAGTCTTTTCAGTGACGTTCGAAAATGGATACAAAAAAGTAATAAACTCGTTTCTTTTTTTCTTCAACACACTATTGAATCTAGTAGAATCACGGTGTAACGTGACACTCTCATCATCTTCACGTACTACTTTTTATAGTGCTTCAGTGGGAGTTTTCAGAATCTCGTCATTGCGTCATGTCCTAAACGAAAGAAAGAAAAATTGCAGAGCAGTATGAGACAAGAGACTCTATTCTAATTCACTCGAACATATTTTTATTTATCATTAATATGCAATTGGAGACAAAATTTAGGTCTAAATTAAACTAAAATTCCCTCTCGTTTTAACGTGTAATTTATGGTGAATGTACTTCTACATAATAGCCACAGTCATGTATCACTAATGAGATTCACCAACCGTCTACGACACACATATACACACACACATCCATATCATCACGCAGATGTATCCTAAATAGTGCAAACGATTCAAGCTTGATGCAGAATTTTAACAATAAGGATACATATTACCTGTTTTTATTTTTTTATGATCAATTGGTTCAGCGGAAAATTCTGAAAAAATTTGACTTTATTCATTGAAGCATTCAAAAAATTATGGTATTTTTTAAAAAATGATTTATCCTTCAAAATTAATGGAAAAATGAAGTGAATTTGAGGTAGCTAATTTTTTCTGATGCTAAATGAAAATGTCCGGTGAGCAACGTTGCCGAAAACTCGCTAAACGCGACTGGACACTGTAGAGAGGATTCGGCAACGTTGCAATAGGAACCACACGCCAGGGAATCCCCCCATCACTCGATCAAAGTTGTGGTAGTATCCCAGCAAACTCGAGTGCAGTTAATCCCTTATTTTTTTGATGCCATATCAAAGATGATATTTTTTCACATTTTTCTGAATTTTTTCAGAATTTTTGACCATGTAGTTTATGAGATATGAATTATCAAAGTTACTGAAAATAGCGGTGGTGGGGATGAACGCCCTAAATCGGACGGAAATAACGAAATTACCAAAAAACCACAGAGTTGATCCATTATTTGAAAATTATTGGCGAAGAGAACAGCATTTTAACTAAATAATAGAAGAAAAAAATATTCAATTCACCGTATAGTTATTGAGAAATTTTCATTAGAAGGTAGTCGTAACTATTTGCCTCTCTCTCCATCTCATGCATGTGATAGGAGATTAATGTAAAAATAAAGGCGAGAGGAAGAAAATTATATTCACAAGCTGAAGATGTGGCTTTCGAATAGTTTAATCACTTTTTCGGGTAAATTGAAGCACTTTTTCCCGAATTATCAGCAATTAATTGGAAATCAATCTACAATGCCTCATTTTTCCTGTTTCATCGACCATATTCTAGGATACTACCTTAAATTGCCAAGTATTGAGCTGATATTTCATGAAAAATGTTATTCAAATGACTCTCATTAATTAAAATTAATAATTTCCCCCGTGTAATTATGTACATCATAATTTTCTGGATGTTCCAATTTTTTTCATCAATTTTCACCCCTAAATTAACATTTTAAAAAATTGAAATGGTCGAATATTACAGCCACGCTGATTAAGCCCTCCAAAGGGTTCCGAAGCATTCATTAATAATAATAAAAAATATATAACAGCAATGGGAATGAACCGCCTCGAATTAACCAGAATTTTTAAGAGTTACACGCAAACTACCAAGTTCATTGATAATTCAAAAATTATCGGTTGAAATAACAACATTCCAGCTGTTTAATACCAGAAAGTATAAAGTTTACCGTATTTTCATCGAAGAAGCGTTACTTCAAAGGCAAATGTATGTCTCTATCCCGTGTCTCGATTACGATAGTGTATACACTATTTTATAAAATTCTGATTCGAGTCAAGAAAAATTCGATTTAAATCACAATTTATTGCTGGAATAGCGTGTTAATCGCTGCGTGTTAATTACCTCTTTGAATTTTGTAGTGAAGCGATAGAAGAACAAGACGAATTGACTCTGCGGTAATTCTTCATGAAATATCTCGGAAACTAAGCGAGATAGCGAAATTTTCGAGGAGCCCATTTTTGTAGCGCTTGAAATTTGCATTAAAATGGTTTAATGCAAAATAACGCTATTTCGCTTATTTTCCTAGGCATCAATAATGAAAGATCTGAAAAAAGCTTTCATCTCCCAAAACAATTTCTTTCCACTCTGAAAATCAATAATTTCAACTTTGAAATTTTCCACCAATCCAGAAAGTTCTATTTAAGGTAGTACCGCACAGTTCGGTCGTTGAAACAGAAAGGAATGAGGATTTGAAGGTTAATTTCCGAATAATTGCTGATGATTCGGGAAAAAGTGCTTCAATTTACCCGAAAAAATGATTAAGCTATTCGAAAGTCATATCTTCAGCTTGTGAATATAATTTTTTTCCTCTCGCCTTTTTTTTACATTAATCTCCTATCACATGCATGAGATAGAGAGAGAGGCAAATAGTTACGACTACCTTCTAATTAAAATTTCTCAATAACCATACGGTGAATTTAATATTTTTTTTTTCTATTAATTAGTTAAAATGCTGTTCTCTTCGCCAATAGTTTTCAAATAATGGGTCAATCCTGTAGTTTTTTAGTAATTTCGTTAATTCCGTCCGATTTAGGGCGTTTCATCCCCACCACCGTCATTTTTAGTAACTTTGATAATTCATATCTCATAAACTGCACGGTCAAAAATTCCGAAAAAATTCAGAAAAATGTAAAAAAATATCATCTTTGATACGACATCAAAAAAAAATAAAGAATCAACTCCACTCGACTTTCCTAGGATACTACCTTTACTCAATTCCTCTCAAACCCATTAACATCAAAAAATGATAAATTAAATTTCCTTTGTAACCGTCTAATTAAACCGCTATAAAACTTTCCAAATAAATTAACAGTATAACAAGGGGGTAGGGCAACTTTTCACGAATGTTTTGTTCAAGTAGACTCGTCATTTACCAGTTCCCGCGGAAAAGGTCAGAAGTTGTGTAGGAAATGGACAGTAGAGCAAATGAGGGGTAGAGGAGGAAGACAATAGGCAGAAGTAGAAATGTTAATACAGCATATAAGACATACCAATAGAATTTTCCCCCCCAGTAGGGGAGTAAGAATCCAAGGTCTATGGCCGTGATATAAATACATGTGCATGTTAAATCCAGTTGTACATGCATATGTATGAAAATTTTTGTACATAAGACAGTTTTGGAATTGACACGACACACAGTGTACCATCCCTTTTAGTACATTTGTGTGTCACTGTTCAAAAAGAGAGACTCTAGGTCTCCTTGGCCTGGCTTTTCGTTTATTAACGTGCGTGAGTCGATCGCAGCACATTAAAGACCATCACATATATATAAAAACACATTCACATAGATTGAAAAAAAAGTTCTCTTTCACCTCCCCCCCCCCTTCTCCTCCCTGCATCACTCGAGTTTGCTTTCAACATTGTAGACTCGTTGTATAACATTTGCTTATTGACGAATCATCCGAGAAAACTCAATCGAAACAGCAAAACACGTGTTTGTATATCTGTATATATTTGTATGTGTCTCTGTTTGTTTCACAGCTATTTTCCACACATTTTTTACACATTGTCAATTTTATCTGCAAACGGAACATCCGCAGAGTTGCATGCATTGAATGATAGACAGGTTGTGGTGAAAAAGAAAAAAACGAGGAAAAAAAGAGAGAATTATGAATGATAGAGGCACATTCAGTCGAGTTTTTATCATTTTTTCATTGCATTTTTCGTTCGCACTTTCGTCTCTTGAGATGATTTAGTTTTTTTTTTTTTTTTTCTTGCGAGAATCCTTCGGTTTTATGCTCAACGAGCAGTTGCAAAATACGATAGCAAAGTACACGGTCATGGCCTGACCTGGGACTCTCAATTTTACCGCATTTTCGCAACGTCTTCGTGGCCTTGTATTGTTGTTCACGAACACATTCGAGGCGCAATAAGTTGCTCTGCGCAATACGTTTTTCTCTCACCTTTTTAAACCTCTGTATTTTTGTATTTTGGAGTCTCTAATTTCACACCTTACCTCTCAAATCAACCCTTTGAAGTATCAGCTATTAATATTATTATTATTATTATTGTTATTAATTTGACTTATCATGGAGATATTGGAAGAAAACCCAATAAACAATACCAAGTCATTAATTGTCAAATTACGACGTTTCGCTCATAATTTACGCTTCCTCGGGCTCTTGACGATCATCGTGTATTGTCAAATTAGAAATAAGTGAAGTCATGATGAAACCAATGACTTGCAACTAGTCGGTGCTATTGAGCACTTTCTGAATGACATTCATAACAAACACATCAAATAGATCACTATTTTAGTTCTAATTTGACGAGATACGATGAATGTCAAGAGTCTAAGGAAGCTTCAATTATTAGCGAAACACAGTAATTAGGTATTAATATCTGATAATTCCGCCATCATGATCGGGCAGAATATCCGATCTCTTCTTCCACGTTATTAGAATACAAATTATCACGTAAAAAGCCACACGAATTTAGAAATTTCACTTTGACATTTCTGAATGGAAACATATATCATTTGATGAGGCTAGGTTCAATCTGGTCAAAACAAAGATTAAACTGCCTGGCCCTATGTATTAGCATTGATTATTGTATTTTCTTCTAATATCTCTGCACTGAGACAATTTTTTGAAGCCCTAGCTGTTCGTACAATGAAAACAATGTGTGGATCTTACGTATTACAATAAAACTGCAAAAAACCTGCAATAAGTAGACTTATGACGTCTATAGACTTATACTTTACATTGTAGGAATTGTAAGAATAGCTAGGACCATTTTTTGGAGCTCCGAACTGAAAAAGTATGGTAGCAGAAAAAAGACTTTGACTATAAAAAAAATTGTAGTCGGAAATAGGAATTTATATTACGAGAATGAATTTCATCAGCTTCATGTATAATCATCAGATAGTGGACATGAGTACTAACTGTTGGTTCTCATTATGTAAAGTTAGATCCTCATGGTTGTTATACAGAATTAGTTATGTTAACTAAAAAAAGACGTAACTAAATTCATGATCTTCGACAAAATTTGAAATTGATGAGAAATTTACATACCATGATGGTTTCGGTGTCTGCCTAGTACTTTAGAGCTAGTTTCTGACAGCATATTTGCTTATTGAATGTGTTTTAATTGTATCAATACATATTTGTAGTGCAGAAAGTGCTCAACAAATGAATATTGAACAATCTATTAAACATTCAAATATAACTGAGGAATCTGAAGGAATTGTCAGTTACTGTCAGAAACCGAAGCCACTACAGTAAATAGGATCACTTACTCACCTACTAAATTATTAGTAGTTCAAATATAGATTCATGGATTCTGTTCTATCTTAGTCGAACTATGCTTCATGAAGTGTGGGTTTTGATACGGAAATCACTGACAGAACTAAGATGTAACAACGGATATGTTACATGTCTTGATTCAATGAAGTGATCTCAAATAGTAACCCTAACATAATAATTTTAGAGGTGATAGCTAAATTTAAAAGCGTCAAATAGTTCATTTTGATCTTGACTGTTAAACCTTTTCTTTCTGAATGTTGATTGCGAGTTAAGCCAAAAATACAATTTTGATACATTGCATTCAATAAACACAATTTCACATTTGTTGCTTAATAGTTGGTTACTTACAGAAAAGACGTTGTACGACATGATCTGCTAAAACTGATTGTGGGTTTTTTGTCATCTTTTCTATATTTGGATCCAATAATGTTTATTGTCTGCTGATGAACGTGTATCGTTTTTTTGAAAAATGTATTCGAAGTGGAAAGGCTTCTGAAATCACTTCATCATTACACTATTAAAGTTCTAACGCCGCGTTTGGACAAAATACGTACGCCGCGGGTCCTTTTTCAGCCGAATGCGGTATTAGAGGATTAACAGATCGTCATAGCAGTAAAAAAAATCGTGGTGATAATCTCAATTTCATTTAATGCTTGTTTTTTTCAATCGTTCTATTGATTATCAGCTTCCAACAATACTTCGTTGTTTCGTGAAAAAATTTAATTAGAATATTGTCTCTTAGCTTTGAAATCTTGTGACTGACCTCTAATCAATCGAAATGCATCTCATTGAGCCTAAAAACTCAAAAAATCTTGAAAAAATTTAATTTGGTGCGGCCGAGTGAAACTACCCCTTTACCGAAAAATCCCTTCAGTGTATAACATGTAAAATCGATAAGTCAATCATGGAAATTAATCCAATTCATGTCATTAATTATTATTATTATATTTACTTTTTCAAGCCCCAGCACAAAGGTCGGTACATACTCGAGTATGTTTGCAAGCAGCTCAACATCATCGAGACGGATTACTTTGGGCTTCGTTACGTGGATCACTGCAGGCAACGAGTAAGTAATTCAAATCACATTAAAAAATCGTCTTTTTCTGTAATAATTGAGATGGATTGGCAGGAGAAAAGTGTCCCTGCAGTAATGCGCAAGAAAATCGCACTAGAATCGATGGAATTTCCTATTTTTAGGAGTTTAATCAACGAATATCGTGTTTAATTGAGTTTGCAAAAACTAAGAGGGGAATTTGAATTAAAATGGAGAGTTGAATAAAATGGCTTGAGATGAAATTTTTTTGAGGATTTCATTGGAAAGGTGAGGAAATTTCACATTTGGGGCTGGTCTTAAATGAACGATGAGATCGTTTGCCATCAATTTATGTGGTTTAGGAAGAAAATATGATAGATTTTTGAGCTTCTTGTGGGTTTTTTCGAGAAAATCAGTTACGATCTTATAAGTATTTCAAAAATTGATCATTTTTCCTTGGAAACCTCATAAATCGATGACAAATGATCTCACCCTTCGTTTAAGACCATTCCCAAGTCATTAGGACCAATAAAACTGAAGATATGATCGAAAAAATTGGAATTTTTTAATTTCGTAAAAAGTTGAATATTTTCAAAATTATCCAAAGATTTATTTTAACATATTTCTCCAAATGCAAACTTTCTCAGTTTATTAATGAAAATCATCAGAAAAATTCTATCTCAAATATTTCCCCTGATTTCTCGTGATTCTCATAATATTTACCCTCCCATTGCCTACATCCACTTTCCTCATTAATCACCGCAGAGACTCCCTCCTCTGTTTTAATTGACAGTAAAAAAATAAGAGAAATTCAATTAAAATTAATCCGTTATTTTTAGCATTGGCTGGACCTGGCGAAAACGGCTATCAAGCAAGTGAAAGGTAAATATAATCATCAAATGCCTTTCATTGTATCGATTTAATGTACAGCAACGTAACGTGTACTGGAACAGTAGTCACAAGATCCTGAGTATAATTGTGAATGAGGGGAGGAGAAAACTGTGGAAGAGTGAATCAAGATAATCCGAAAAATAAAGAATCATGGAAATGAGTGCACGAGACCTTTCACGTTATTATCCACGATAATTGATGGATTCTCTATGGGAAAAATCAATAATACAACTCAATTCGAATGAAAAAATAGTTTGAAAAATACTGAATTGATGGTATTTTCAAAAATTTACCATCACAAATTTTTCTCAATGGAATTCAAAAAAATTTCAATAATTCACGTAACTTTAGTAAATTCGAGGAAAGAGCTTTTTCTCCACTTTAACCCTATTTTCTTTTTTAAAATCCACGAATACATTTTCCCATGGAGGACGGATATCGCGCAACCAAGTTACTGGGTCGATGTTACATCAAACTTTCAGTGGTTTTACCCCTCTTTATATTTCACCTTCTCCTATCCATTTCCCCTCCACTCATAAATATCATTCTCCTTCCACCCCCGCAATTTCTCCATGCTACAACTTAAATTTCAAGTTAAAAAAAAAAAATACTGTATACCTTTATGATAAATACTCTTTCCATCGAGTTATTCACGTCACGTTTAAACGTAAAAGTGCTGAATAAGACATTTTTAGATTGAACATCGTGCTCAGTCAATCGTGGATAATCTAGTTGACGATTATTGTCCCAAAGAAAACTTGGACAACTCGGAAAATTTTCGATGTCACTTCATTTTTATATTCAATTTTCCTTTTATTGGACTTTTTATCATTGATGAAAAAAAAAATTTGAACGTATTTTCTCGTTAATATGTTTCTGTCTCTACATTTAAAAAAAAAAGTTAAATTTTTGGATAAAATCGTTAACAACAATTTATACGAGATAAAATTGTCAAATTTGATGAAGTGCACCTGCAGAGAATGTAATGAGGGATAAAATAAGTCTTAGAAACAAAAAATTAATTGAAAATAGGAAAATATTCTGTACTTTTTATATTCCCTCATTTTTTCAAGCTCTAAAGGAATTTTCGAAAACCAAAAAAAATTTAATAGTTTCACTTCATCAAATTTGAGAATTTCATCTCGTATAAATTGTTATCAACGATTTTATACAGAAATTCAATTTTTTTGACTATACTGACAGAAACCCTTCAAGTCAGAATTTTTCCGTTTACCTCCAGATTTTTTGACTACTGACCCATTTACTATGAGTCAATGAGCCCATCCGATATTCATTCACTCTATTTTTCCCCGGATTTTCCACCTTTTTTTATCTCCTACTGATACCTAAAACCAACAATGCCGAATAATACAATTTGCTTTTGCTCGATTAAACGTTACAGATATGGAACCAATACTGTTCAGTTTTCGTGTTAAATTTTATCCACCCGATCCCTTGAGGCTGAAAGAAGAGATCACTAGATATCAAATTTATCAGCAGTTAAAGAGGGATTTATTGCATGGTAGATTGTATTGCAGTCCTGGTGAAGCAGCACTACTAGCAGCCTGTATACTTCACAGTGAGTTTATTTTTCTTCACTTTCATACCAATATAATTGTATCAATCATGCCAACTCATACAACAACTGATTGCTTTCAATGAAGATGTATTGATTCTTCAATCAACTACGATTGATTGTAAAATGAATTTTCTTTGAAATAAACTTCTTTTATTTTTTTACTCTAATTGGTTTATTTGCACTGATGAGTGAGCAATTCAGTTGTTGTGACGTAGAGCAAGATAAGTCTGAGACGAAGTGAATCGATATCCAAGTAGATAAGGTTTTTTTTCGCACATTCTGCTTTGGATGTCTTTGAAAAGATTCAGAGGTGACCCTTTTTTGGACAATTTTACGATCTAAAGAAAAAGCCTCATAAATCCTCCAAAAGCCAATAGTTCTGGAGATATTTGCTAGAAACTTGAAGCATAAATTCTGAAGACATCTCGTTTTAGATCAACTGATGAATCGTATATTGATATATATATCATGCTAATAATATTGCTTCCATGCTTTTACCATCAATTAGACGAACTTGGTGAGTACGATCCTGAACTGCACATTGGTAACTACATGTCAGAGCACAAGCTGCTATTGAAACAGACTGAGAGTATCGAGGAGAAAGCTATGGAGCTTCATCAAACACAATTGAAGAGCTTTACAGCAGAACAGGCGGAGACGCATTTCCTCAGGCTTGCTGCACAACTTGACACTTATGCAGTTGATCCTCATCCTGTCAAGGTAAATCATGAATAATTTGATTTATTTGATGATAAGTCTAAAACGAAGAGGCTTAGGGGAAAATGTCGAGAAATCTCTTTTTATTTAGAATTTTTAATAATTGTCTACAAAAAAAAGGGTTTTGACGCTTCTTTTTTCGTAGAGCCAATGGTTTCCAAAATATTTGGGGAATAATGTCAATAATTTGGAAAATAATTGTAAAACGAAGAGGCTTAGCGGAAAATGTCGAGAAATCTCTCTTTATACAGAATTTTAAATAATTTTCTACAAAAAAAAAGGGTTTCGACGCTTTTTTTTTGGTAAAGCCAATGGTTTTCCAAATATTTAGGGAATAATGTCAATAATTTGGAAAACTGCGTTTTGACTATCTAATAATAATGAATAAGGATATCAATAAAATGAATGATTAAGTTGAGAACTCTTTATGAAGCAATTAATCTAATGAAGATGCTAGTCAATTGTAATAAGTTTATCATAATTTATTTGCACTCCATCTGCTATATTTCATAATTGTTTCTGGAATATCGTATCACCTTATTGTTTTATTTTTCTAAATTTCTTATTTTTAATTTCCAAATTTTCCTGAAACTTTTCCTAATTTCCAGCAAAATGTATAGAAAAATTAGTGAATTTTATGGATAAATTTCCTAATTTTCATGGAAAAACTCTGCTAACGCGACTTTCAACTTATATATATGCAATTTACCCTATTAGTTTAAATGAACCATTTAACCTGAAGTTCTAACAATAAAACATCAAATAACATTCCAACAGGATCACAAAGGAACGCAACTCTATCTAGGAATAAATCACCACGGTATCCTAACATTTCAAGGCTCAAGAAAAACGAATCACTTTCGATGGTCGGAGGTTCAAAAAATAAACTACGAGGGAAAAATGTTTATCGTTCATTTAACAATAAATGAGGTGAGTGAATCAAAGATAAATGTGCTATCATTCTCCCTAATTAACTCTTAACCAGAAAACCCTTGAACTTAGGTCTTTAGAAATAAAAATGTCAGGGAGGCACAGAAAAAGAGCTGAAAAGCATTAGTCTACGACCTTGGATTTAATTCCAAAAGGGGTTTGTGTGTGGCTTTTCATTACGAAAGAGTCATGTTAGGGCCTCGTTGAATGCAAAAGAGTGAGGAATGTAAAAAAAAAGAGGAGAAGAAGAGGAGGAGGCAAAAAAAAAAGTTTTAGGCAAAAATGAAGGAAGCAGTATGTTGAATTTAGCTGTGTCGTTGATACGATTACATACACCAGACTTTAGATTTTCTCCCCCACTCCGATTCTACTCAGTAATCCAGTTATTACTTGGACGTCGTTTCTTCACTGCCTTTTTTTCTTTTTTATATATTCCTTTTTTTTTGTTTCACTCTGTGCTCTCACTCATTGGCTGAATACCACTCAGGACTTGAGGACGAAGGTGAGTAAATTATACGTGTGTGTTTAGTGCAGTGATGACTTTTTCGTGAGGCGCCTCGTTGCTTCGTCGAGCACATCGAAATACTCGTTTTTCTTATTCGTCTTGAGAGTTTCCAAGTGTGCGAGAATAATTCGCGTTTTTCTATAAAAGGAGGGAAAAAAAAAGGAGATTAAATGTTTAGAGATCTAATTTTCTAATTAAATTTTTTCGCTTCGAAATATCAACTGCCCGAAATTTATATTCATCCTTAGGTATATATAGATACTTTGTGCTTTTGTAGAAAATTTGAATAATAGACTTGAATATTCATACACTGTCAAAAAATTGCAATTTCATAGACAATTTGATGGAAATTTTCATAAACTTGATATTGAATTTTTTTTAATGGGAAGATGGCTATGAAATCTGTGAGTTTCAGAGGAAATTCAAAGGAATCTATGAGTTTTGAGTAGAATTGAGACGAAAATTCTACAAATTACTTGAATTTTCAAGTGAACATGAATATTCAGAATCAAAATGACTAGAATTTTCAATTTTTTTTGAATTTTTCCTACTTTTACTCAATTTTCAAGAACAATTAAACTTAAATTTGCAAATTTCATTGATTCCAGACGTGAAATTATTTTAAAAATCGATGATGAGTTCATTTTTCAATGACATAATTATCTGAAATTTCAGTAGAAATTGTTATTCGTTTCGAAATTTCCGGGATTTTGCACGGAAAATGTAGACGAAAATTTTTAACAGTGTATATAAATGTGAATTTATATTTTTATATTTTCTCCCTTTTTTTTAACTTGATATAATTCAATCAATAGTAAAATTGTTTGGTTTCAACAGAGAGATAACCCATTAATCTGGAATTAAAATCGGTAGAATTAAAAAAAAAAAAAGGACCGATTAATTGAAATACACTGTTTTATTTCAACGAAATCGAGATATTTTTATCTAGACAGCTTTAAACTTTTTAGAACCCGTAGTTTTTATATCACAGTGTAGAAATAAATTTTGAAAAAAAAATCCCATTTACAGAAAAAACATACTGTCGGCTTCAAGTGCCCAACTGGATCAAACTGCCGCCACGTATGGAGATGTGCTATCGAGCAAATGTTGTTTTTCACGTAAGTTAGATAATTGAGTGCTAGAATGTTATCGTTAAATTTATCATTAGTTTAGAGTTGTTTTTTTTTATTTATTTGTGGTGATTTTATTTGATTAACTGTTGAAGTTTAAAATGAGGACATTAGGGTAATAGAAAATATTGAAATAGCGGATATCCTTTTTTTTTAGTGCTTGAAAGCTAAAATAAAAAAAAACCTGTGACAAGTTCGATGATTTCCTGTTTTCTGATATTAATATTAATATCGAAGTGGAACACGATCACTTCCGGTTGAGTGAATAAAAGTCGAGGGCAAAAGATATCAACTTCGAATAGTGGCAATAATTATGAAGATGAAAAGATGATCAGAATTTTTCTGTCGATATTCTCGATCCACGAAAAAATCGACGAAATTTACAGTTATCTCCTACAAATATCGAAAAAAAAATTTCTTCAAAATATCAATCGAAGTTGCAGTCGACTTTAGAAGTTATAATTTTTTCAAATAAATAATATAACACACAGTCTTATGGGCTTCTTGAAAACATGCCAAAAAAATTGAATAATCACAAAAAAATCAACGAAATTTTGCATATCTGCTGATAAAAGGGAAATAATGATGTAATAAAATTTTTTAACTGATTAACAACTTAATTAACGATTAATAAATGAAAAACTATCAAGAAAAGACCGAGGCAGTGATGTATGCGTGCAAATAAACAATAATCAAGTTAATTAATTATTACTCATTATATTAAATAATGAAGTTTAATAATTGAATAATCAAGTTTACTGTTAAATCATTGAATAATTGAGTTTAATTAACAAATAAACCAAAATTAAGATTATTCAGCTGGAAAATCGTCATTTCCACATTTCGCTGTATATATAGACAATTGGGTTTTTACTTTGGCATTTTTTCGAAGCCGCGCATGTGATATATCGTGATTTTTTCAAATTTTCGTCACTTTTTGAGATGACTATAAAGAAAGGAACAAAAATTTGAAGATAAATTTCTTTAAAAAAAAAAAGTGATAATTGAATTTCATTGCATTGAGTTACAAAATCATTTGTTTTAATCAGTTCTTTGCCTTTCTCCCAGCGTTCTTCTCTCAAGTTCAAATTTCTAAATATCATAATATTAATAAAATTTTAAATAAAATAGAGACTTGAAAAAAAAAGTGAAAATTTCGTGATGATTCAAACATTATTATTTTCTTTCTGCTTTCTGAAGTTTACCAAGAGCCTCAGACGCTCCGGTAGTTAGTGGAGGTTCAATATTCTCGTGGGGCACTAAGTTTAAGTACACTGGTAGAACAGAACGTGAAGTACTAGAAGAAACAGCAGCAGCAGCATCGGCTGGTTCTGCGGAGGCGTCATCGTTGAGAGGAAAAGGAGATACACCAGTGCAACGGTGTCAAACTACTGGACTGAGAAGAAAAGCAAGCAGTGTACCAGCAACACCTAGTACACCAAGCCAAGATCTTATTGAAATACGTGAGTTATAAATATTGTTTTTTAATGATTTTTTTTTTCTCTCTGTACACCTTTCTCTCTTATTATTCTTGTGTGAATAAAGGAAATAAGTTAAAAAAAACACGGAATTGTGAAGAAGAAAGAAACAAAAAAGGGAAACTTGGCTGGAAGAATTTCACTCTGTCTCTCTCCCCTTTCATGTCATCTTCAACATCTCTCACTATTAAATGTTAATCTAGTTGAACAAAGAAAAAAAAAAAGAATGGCTCTCTTGCACAACTGAATTCTTAATTTATCCTTAAAAAATTAAGAAATAATAGATATAGTCCTATTTCTTCACAAATAAAAATAATCTTTTCACACCAATTTTTTTCTTGTGTTTAGATTATCTCTTTGGATTGATTTATTATAACTGTTTAATTTTTTTATTAGTGAAAGAAACATAGTTTGCATGCAGCAAAAATCTATAACTAATAACAATATCTTGATAATGATCCAAGGAAATTTTATTTACTTAATTTAAAAAAATCCTTAAACGGACGAAAATGTTCTTTTTACCATAGATTTATATCATTCTGTGTCTCTATAGTTTAATTATGCATGAATAAATTTGTTAATTAGATAAAATATCATTTATTTAGGATATTCGAGTTTACCTCGAAGCTGTCATAGTGCGGGTCTAGACGGGGCCGGTATGTCTGAATCAGGCCCAACAGGCCCCTGCACTGGGGTACCACTAAGTTCACCATACTGTCCAGACAATACATTACCACTACTCGAGACTGTATCCGAGGACCAAGAAATTTATGCCAAAAGGAATAATGGTTAGTACTTCTTCATAAGTTTTATGGCATTGATTTTTTTTCTCTAGTTACTTCTTTTTTATTACTTGTTTGTTAAATAGATAGCACTGATGTTTCTTCCATTGTCTGTCTAGTAAAGAAAATTTTCTTGTCTCGTAAAAAAAAACTCGTAATTTTTCCACTTAATGATTTTGTTAGTTTTCTCGTTTTATTATTATATACATATATATAGATATAAGTCTCTTTCTCTTTTTCTCTCTATTTCTATCTCTCAAGCAGTAAAACAATATGAGAAATTACCAACAAAGCAACTGAGAAGCCGTGAAACATATAACATTTGGGAAATTGAGGAAATTTCCGGTGTCCAAAATCTTATAAATTAAGTTATTTATCATCTCAACAATGTTGAAAGGCGAGAAAAACACTTCAACTGAAAGTAAAAAAGTTGGATCTGATAAACAGTTATAAATTTGAGACAGTTTAAATCTGCGAAATCTTCGGAAATTTCCCCAGAAATTAATTAATTTAATGAAAAAAAAAAGGGGAAAGGCCAAGATCCTTCCTCTTTTCCTGCCAAAAATCACAACCAGTTTTAAAACTCATTCCCTCACACAATACTATCAAAGAAATCTTTCATATCTCCCTTTCTCTCTCTTACACACACTCCACGTTCCACTGCGTTCCAGTCTGCATCGGATAAACAACTTCCGGGGATGGCTTCCCCTTCATGGAATACATCCGCAAAGACGATTTACAAGATTTTTCTTTTCACAATTCTCCAGTGTCCATTGGAGAGAGACCTTTTTCTTCTCATTCATTTGTAATTGTTTGAAATTCAATAAATCTATTTTTTTTTCATAAATTAAAGGAAGAAAAGGGGAAAAAACTAGATGAGCTATTGAGAAGTTTGGAATATTTATCGAGTTTCTGGCGTATCCCGAAGAACTCTCGACTTTCATGAGCATCGGTAACGATGTTTCTGCTTATTTGACAAAAAAAAATATATATATGTACATACAATATTCTTCATTTCATAAAAATTTACATTGCGATGCAGCACAATATTTGAATTTACCATGTAAATATGATAAATCCCAAAAGGAAGCAAAAAAACTTTAAAAAAATTCAAGAGAACTAAAAATCTAATCTAATAATTCTAAAGAGTACATTTAAAATGTAATCACTATGTTCTGTTCATGTTATGTTGTTTATGGTTTTTTGCGTGTGTTGTTATGCTTCTTATTTGCTTCTTATATATTCTTTTTCCCTCAGAAAAGAAAAAAGAAAATTAAAAAAAAAAAAAAAAAAGAAAACAAAAAAATCGAAGAAAAAACCCTTAGGATTTCCTTTATTTTTATAATTTTTCTCTTTATTTAAATTTTTTTCTTTTAGCATTAGACGAAAATGAAAAAACGCATGCGAGTGCCCACTACACCACAACCACAACCACCACTACCACCTCAAATCAAGTGAAAAAAGTGAAATTTCCAAAGAGCACATACGGCCGTCCACAACAGACACTGTACAGTAAAAAAATAATCATTGAGGCTGATGAATTAATTGGAAAAAATATAAATAATGTTGTATTACAAAAGATTAATTCACTTGAAAAAAGTCCAAAGGTCGTAAGATCAACTGCATTGATAATAAAGACATCAAGAACCCCAGTGAAGCCGATAATACCAATTAAAAATACGTTAAAACCAACGAATATAACATCAGAAATTAAAACATATACAACAACAATGCATCGAAGTGAAGATAAAACACCAAAATTGAGTATTTTATCATCACCAGGAAGTCCTGGACAGGTCAAAGTTAAGGTGCAAGTTCAGGTAAGCTCATTGGATGTCTGCAAGGAAACAAAAATAAGCGAAATACAGCCATCCAAGATCACAAACGATAATAAGGAGATCAATCAAAAATCAACGATAAATGGAAATATATCATCATCAGTGAGATCTATAAATCGACCAATGGCCTTTGTATTGGCAATGGCATCAGCAGCAGCTGCTGCTGTATCCTCAACAGTACGTGGTACTAATGGAAAAATTGTCGAAGATAGTAGCATCAAAAATGGAAACGATACGTCATCAGGTAAGATTCATAAAAAAGCCTTGGAAGAGACAAATAAGATGTTATACATATATATATATATAACATTATATATACTAGTTTTTTCTATATGTATATATACTTGTGTGTATATATATTATTCACTGAAGAGGTAGGTGTCTCCTCTTCTCACTTATTAATGAATCCGTTTTTAGATTTTTTTGCGCCTGGATTGAACTGAAAATTCACTTACCAATTTGCTTTCACTGTATCCAATGCTTTATGTTAAAAAACAATTGTTATCCTTTTTTTTTAGGCTCTTTTCATGTTTCGACTATGAAAAGGCTTGCATGATTGCATTAACGTAGTTGTTTCACCCTAGTAATTTCCATTACGATTATCGATTCTCTATCATCACCTCTATCTCTCTTTCTTCACTGAAAACAACAAAAAAATTTAAAAAAAACGATAATTATGATAACTGAAAGAGAATAATACACATGAATAAATAATTTTGTACAGTCGAGAGTTTGTACAGTAAATGGACGCTCGAATCTCGATTCGGTGATCCGAAATGATGTATTGATCTTTTTTTTTTCTGAAAAAAAAAACACAAAAGTAAACGAATATTTGCGTTTAAAAGAGCCATCTATCATTTAAGAAAATCTATTTCATTCTTATTTTTTTCTTAAAATTTTTTTTCCACCTTTTTTTTTTTCAACAAATCTGTTACAGTTGGAGGACAACCTGGTGATGTTGATGCCAATGATTATTACTTCAGGGATTCATTTGATCATTCATCATCGGAGAGCCAATTAGTTGATGGTATTGGTAAATCACAGAGTAGATCAATAACACCAGTACCAAAAATGCAAAAATTACAAAATACAAAATTATGTTTACAGCCAGTTGGTAGTAGAACAATGATTGGTAGAGTTAAAGCACTCAGGGGTATACGTATTGTACGTTTATTTGTATCAGCATTTGTATTAACAATAACAATGCTATTTATAGTTATTGTACTTGTTTATGAGACAGAATCAAGTTATTTTGATAGTTTACGTAAAACACCGGAAATGGTTGCATTTAAGAGCCAATATTATGTGCCCATAAGGGAATTTTTGAGGACCAAACTTGGCCTATTCTGATTATCCGATTGGCCGATTACGAGAATTTTTATTATAATAATCTCGTAGTTGCTTAAACTACTGATTTAAAAAAAAGAAAATTTATTAAATATTATTTGTTATTTAATTAAATTTGCATTTTGCGAATGGAAAAGAGAGATTACCTCGTTTTTTTTTTTAAGTTTCTCTGGTTTTTAAATTTTTTCATTGAATAATCGACAGTGCCAAGATATAAAAGAAGAAAAAAAAGGAGAAAAAAGTTTAAGAAAAGTCGAAATAATATTTATTTATTTTTACTATTAATTTAAAACAATTTTATTCGAGGCCTATTCATTCGGAATAAACAGATTTATTTGTGCAAATAAAAAAAAAAAGTTTAAACGTAAAATAACAGATGTGCGCGGGACCTACTTCCTAAATTGTGGTTTGTATTCGAGAGAAAAAAGCTGGCGAAGATACACAAAAAAGGGATAAAAAGATGAAAAATAAGTGAAAAAAATACAAAAAAAAAACGAATGTAATACCTAGACAGAGTCAAATATTTTATCATGAAAAAGAAAAATAAGCAAACAAAAATACTAATAAAAAAAAAAGATGATATTGTACCTATACATCTGTTGGATGTATGAATTGTTAGATTATAGGAAACTTCAGATAAAAGTAAAGTAAAAAATAACGTTGATATGGAATCCTTCGACGTTCAATCAACGAAAGAAAAAATTAATTTTTCTTTTCTTTTTTTCGTTTTTCTAATTAGGTGAGATATCTTGAATGAATGTGTGTTATGCATTCAAAGGGAAAATCATAATCTTTGTCGTGCTAAAACAAAAAAAAAATTCGTGTCTTCGCTGTACGTGAAAAAAAATCATCGCAAGATCAGGATAATAATTGAATTTAGATATTAAATATTAAAAAAGACACAGGATATTATACATTATACTTTATAATATTTGAATGAAGAGAAGAAATCCTTTGAATATCAAATGGCACCATCAAAGTGTCTTCAACCTAAAGCTTCTCACGATATTCATGAAAGAAAAAAAACACATATATATGTATATATATGTATATTGAAAACTTAATAGTACTCCTCATTTTATGACACTATCCTCTCTATATATCTCTCTCTTTCTCTTTCTTTCTGGTTCAACAGATTGTATAAATTAATTTCGTCATTTTACTCCACAACTTTGTGTGATCTTGCGACTGATCAGAATAGCCATGAATAATATTTCCTAAAAGTGCCTACGCTATTCTAGAATTTTTTGAGCATCCCGCGTGTTCTTGGCTAAAAAAGTTGAAAGAAAGGAAAAAAAGAAAGAATCTCTGTTAGTTTAAAAAAAAAATTTCAAATGAACCGAACCAAAAAACGATCAAAAATTAGATGAAAAGAGAAAAACATTATAAATAAATGAGAAGTCATTCATTTTTTCGCATTAATGCATAATATTATTGATAATTAGTGATATGTATATTTCACTACGATGGGTGGGACTGAGGGAAAAAAATCATTTTGAGGTGATGGAGTTGATGATTTATTAGGAAAAAAGGGTCTTAATACAATAAAATTTGATGCAATCATTTTTGAGATGAGAAAAATGAAAGGAAACGACTGATTAAATTGTTTTCTCAATATTTCAGAGGCTTTTGCATCAAATGCACTTGTATTATAGGGGGAAGTGGGGTAAAATAGGCAATGGTGTAATGAAAATGGTATTTTATACTATGAAAATTACTTGAAATGGATGGAAATATTGGAGATAGGTTTTTTCTGATGATTCCATTGGGAAGCTGAGGAAATTTCTCATTAAAATCATATGTCAGAAGTTATTTTTTGGAATTTTCCAAAAGTTTCATTTTTTGCTCAAGATTTAAAGGTAAAATTCTTCTGTTTTTGAAAAATTTCAGGTTTTCGAGAATAGCTCTGGTTCTATTGATCGTAGCGACCTGAGGTTGATCTTAAATGAAAGGTGAGCTCATTTCCTATCGATTTATGGGGTTTAAGATGAAAAATATCAATTTTTCAAGTACTTATAGGGCAAAAACAGATTTTCCGAAAATGACCTATAAATATTTGAAAAATTGATTTTAAAAAAATTTAAACTACATAAATCGATGAGAAATGAGCTCATCTTTCATTTAAGATCAACCCCGGGTCGCTACGACCAACAGAACCGGAGATATCGCCGAAAAAGTGAATTTTTTCGATTTTCAAAAGGGAAACCCCTTCAAAACTTGGCTGAAAAAGAAAAATTTTTCCAAAAAATGAGGAAAAAAATTTTGAGACATGTTTTCCGCCTGAAATTTTGTCAGCTTTTCAATGGAATCATCGGAAAATTTCTATCTCGAACCGTTCAATTGGAGTGTCCATTTTACCCCATCTTTCTCTACATCATTTTTCAATGGAAATTTCCAACTCGATCAACTCAAAATAATAAAAAAAATCAGTTTACGGATATCTGCATAACTCTTTGTCTCCAATCTTCGTATAATTTATATTGAGAAACGAGACATCAAGTTCTGCAGATACACAGAGTGAGAGCCATTGCAATATACTTCGAAGTTAATTGAACAATCGCGTAGAATTTACTGCGAGTACTCTTGCCCGTTGCAGTTGCAGATGAATAAATTCAAATTGTATAAATAAAATTAAAGAGATTAAAAAAAAAACGTATGTCAATTGCAATATCATCTAATCTGAATTTAAGCGAGATTGAGAGTTGTGTATGTGCTTAAATGTGAAAAATTAGAGAATTAATAAAAATTAAATTGAGAAAATAAATAATTGACAAAATAATTGTCAATTTGTGAGGCAGATAATCTCAAATTATTCTTAGGTTTTCATGGATAAAATATGTTGAATATATTTGTAATTACGGGTGTTTAGGAGGGATTTTTGTTGATCCCAGATTTGTTAATTATTGTTATTTACTGCTTCGAGGAGATTCAATTTTAATTAAATGAGGGATTGAAACAAAAGAAAAATTCGGAAAATTATTACTAGTCATCGATTTTTAATTTAAAAAAAAAAATTCACGAGTTTATTTGAATTTCTAATAAACTTTGTTGAAGAAAATGTAAAATTACTCAATTAAAAAAATTCTAATGGGAAGTGAAATGACGGAATGAGGATCTCCTCAAGGTGGTGGGACAAAAATGCGCTTTTTGTTAGAATTGTAAAAAGAGAGGAGAAAACCATGGCAATATTATATTATTTCAATTCAGTAAAAAAAAAGATGACAGAATATTTTCCCATTTGCCGTTTCTTTGTTTTAAAATCATGTTTATGTTGAGTGCTAGAAAGAAAAAGAGTAATAAAAAAAAGTGAAATGAAAAGTGACTGGAATTGTGTGTAATACTTGTATGTGCAAGAGAGTGAGAGCCTTCTTAGTGCTAATAATGAAGAAAAATAAAGGAGAAAATTATTAAACTTAAAAAATAACAAATGTAGCCTCGAGTCAAGGGATTTTTTCCAAATCTAGGTTGATAAATGCTTTTAGCTTACATATCACGTAATTAGTAAAGAAAAAATTAAATCATCATCATCATTATGCTCATTTGAATTGATGAAAAAAGTCATATTTGAGATGAAAAATAAGAATAAAAAAAATTTAATAAAACTTCAAAAAGGGTGCTAATTAATGCGCCATGACAATGATATTCGACACACAATCATTAATCTCCGCGCCAATTTATGCGCCAAATATTTCCCAACAATCTATCATTATTATTATTATTATTTTACGAGAGTAAAATTTGCACCTAAATTATTTCAGCTGAATAATTTTTTTATTTACTCATTTTCTCGGTGATATTCAATGAGAGGCTGAAAAATAAAAGAGTAATGTTTAATCGAAAAAAAAGTAAAAACAAAAATATAGTTCCATATATAATTCTGTAATCAAAAAGAAAAAAAAAAAAACACGATTAAAAAAAAATCTAAGAAAATCTTTGTATTGCTCTCAAACTTTTGTACGCTTGTTCTAGGGATCTAGTCGTGTCTATGATTATGATTATGATTATGATATTGGTAGAATAAAAGAAGAAATGATGAAATTTTAAATGAAAAGTCAAGATTTTTTAGGATTTTGTGCGGGTTTTGTAATTCTCTGATACTGACAAATTTTCAAGGATTTTTTTTCTTCAAAGGAGAAATGAAGTAGAATGGATATTTCAAAGGAATGGCTTTGACATACAATTTTTCCGGATGATTGCATTGAAAAAGTGGGAAAATTGAGATGAAACATATTTGTCAAAATTGTTTTTTGAAAATATTCTATTTTTAATTTTTTTACCAATTTTTTTTTCATTTGATCCTGAATCAGTGGAATTTTGAGATTTTTTCGAGATGAATTAAATTGACTGAATGATGATTCAATTATTTTTACTAATTATTTGTAATTAATTAATGTCATAAAAAATCAGTGAATTATTCAACCAGCACAAAATGATTTCAAAGACTTGATCGAAATGATTAAAAAGAAAAAGCTACAAATAAAGAAAATGGGAAATGGCAAAAAATGAAAAATGAAAAGAAAAAGAAATGGAGGAAATGAAATTACGATAACAGAAGATGATCTCTTCAAGATGTAACATCAAAATAAATTGAATGAGCACTAATAATGAAAAAAAAGCAAGAAATTCAACATTTCAGAACTAAAATCAAAGAGTTATCACCTTGTAAAGATCATCTCTGCGCAATCGATAATAAATTTGCACTTTTTCAAAAACTCAAATTTGATGTTTTCTATTTAATTATTTATTTAATTTGCTGAGCAAATCCCTGATATTATTGAGAATATAAATTTTGCATCAGAGTTACAAAAAAATTGTAAATAAGAAAAAAAAGTGAAAGAAATGAAAAAAAAAAGTGAATCACAAGAAAGTAAAAAAAACAGTATAAATCATCTCTGTAAATCGAACAAAAACATGAAAGAAAGATAAAAAAATGAAAATAATCGATGAAACAGAGACATTAATAGAACCATTCCCTTCTATATTCCTGTACTCCAAAATAATTTATTATTTCCCAATATCTCTTCAATCATTTTCCAGATAAAAATCAAGATTGATAGATTTGAAGACAAAAATACTCCAAGTTTCATTGTTTGAAGCAAAAAAATCCGGCAGATATGAGAAAATCGTCGAATGATACGAATCCCCTCAATTTTTATAAGATCTTCCAATTCCCCCAATTTTTCTTCCCATTTCAATTAATCAAATTATACAGCAATGTCCATTAAGAGATGAATAATGGTAAAAATAATCAAATATTGAGGCAAATGGTCTTTAGCAAATATTTTTTTTAATAATTATTAAAAAAAGCTATTGAATTCACTCAATTTAGTCAATCCAACTAGTTAATCTACTTAATCTACTTAAATTAGCTAAATTCAGTAAATTCAACAACTCTTAAAATTATTTCCGAAAAAATGTTCGCTAAAGGCCATTTGCCCCAATATTTCATTGTTTTCACGACTATTCCTTTCCCTAGTGTACAAAACACCAATTGACCTAAAAAAAGGTCTAAACACTCCTTTTTATTAGTCCCATTTAATTCTCCGTAAAACCGAAAGAATGATTTTCTTTGATCTCCACCACTTCAATTTACCAAGAAGAGCCCATTAAAACATCCGGAGCAGCTGTTTGTGCGCCTAATCTCAGTCATTCAATTGAATCGATTAACCATTACTCTTCACGTTTTCCCTAAAAAAAATCGTAAAAATCAACAAAAATAGAAAAAAAAGAAGAAGAAGAAATTAAATGCATAATGAAGCTGTGCACCTGACATTGACAACTAAATTGGGTCACTTCTCTCCTCTCAACTCCCCCTCCCCCCTCCCCAAAGTTCATTGAACCCTTTACAGAAGCACAAAAGCACACCTGGAGTCCCTAAATCGATTGGAGCAGAGTGAGTCAACCGTAACGATTTTGTCGCCCCTTTTAATTTTTTTTTTTGTTTTTAATTTTTTTTTTCATTTATTATTGCTTCTAAATCCCCGAAGTGGGTTTATTCAGCATTAATTGATAATTATTTCCATTTTTTCATATTCTAATATCAATTTTAATATCCAATTATCATTTTTTGATTTCCAAAATTTTTGATAAATTCCAAATAAAGGGTAATTCAACGATACAAGTGCCAACCACTGCCTAGCACAATGATATTCTCACTTTTCACATAAACACAGTAGTCATCACTGCATAAACACCAGTCATGAGGGACTGGCCCTTTTTTTTTCCTTTTAGCTAGACTCCCACTTGGAAGTATACATATATGTGCCAAAGGACTGGCCCCTTTGCTTGATTCTCTCCTTTTAAAAAAAAAAACTTCTACTTGAAATGTGGGCGCGTAAGCGTGCGCACGCGTGCGTTAATGCTCCAAAAGTGAATTGAGTGAATGAATAGCAGCGGGAAAAAAAAGGAAGGAGAGAGAGAGGGAAAGAACACACGTTTTTCACTCTCTGCGGCTCTCTTTTCTTCTTTTCTCTCTATTTTACACAGAAAACGCGCACCCGGGGCCAGTGGCACTTCGTCCTCGCAATCAGTCGGTGCTGCGGCTGCATAAGGCCGAAGTCTTTTTTTTTCTACCAACAAATATATATATATATATACACTCTCAAAAGTCATCTCTCTCTCTCTGTGAGTCACACGTTTACCCATGTCAGGCGTTTACAACGTTTACAACGTCATACGGGAGAGAATTACTCACGAAAAGAGATAGGAGATTAACCGAAGAACACACGACGTGGTTTAGTCGGTTTTGTACTGTCGGAGGAAGTGCTTCGCTTTTTTTTCCTCAATAATATAATTGGAAAAATATTGAAAGTACTGAAAATGTCACTTGCTCTTCATTTTTAACGCATTCGGTTTATTGATTGTTTTTTTTTTTTTGGTGAAGTTTTTGTGATTTTTTGGGATTTCTTTCATCATTGGAATTATTTTTTTTAAACTTTCACGATGGTGAGTAGTCATTTTTAATCATTTTTAACGACCCATTTTTTTCCTATTTTTTTTTGCTGGAGGAAAAACAAATTTCCGGTTGAATCCTCGGGTTTGTCTGTGTGTTTACACGTTTGATTCACTTCTGATGAGTTCATATTCTAGTTATTAATCATCCGTTGAAACATCGCGAATAATTTAACCGGTTGAAAATTTTTCTTCAATTTACTTCATTCATGATTTTTCAATAAAAATTATTTATACGATATTTTTTTTATTTTTGATACTAAAAGCAGAATTAAAATTCTGACAATTTTCATTTCTTTCTTAACAATTAAATTATTTTAAAAAATCAAAAATATGCACATATAGACAATTTAAAAAAAGTAAGTGACACATTTTTTTTTTATATTGAATTTTTTTTTTGTTTGAAAAAAATCTAAAAATTGTCACATGTGTAATAATTTTCATTGTCATTCACTTCTTTTTTTCTTTCATACATCAAAGTGTATTATCAGATGTCAGAAATAATATGCTTTGTCAATCCGGCTTCTTTTTGAATCATTGATAATATTATAACACACAAGAACACAAGAATGACTAATCGTATTGTTTTAAAATAAATTCATTGTAATTCAAATTTTACCTATGATTTATTGATAATCATTATTACGAGGTAAATAGTGAGAAACTTTCACGTGAATTTTTGATTTACGAGAAACTTGTTGGCATTAAGTGCCTGACATTTCGTTGATTTTTTTGTTGTTTTCTTTTTTTTTGGGGGGAAAAATTACAGGTGTTTAGGTAATTCAACCTGTTTCAATATTTTTCTTCCCCTCATTTCTTATTCAGACAGATGATTGGAGGGGTATAACTGTTTTGTTTTGAACTTGGAATAATTTAACCCGAAATTTAAATATTCGCGTGACTCGAAATTTTTGAATTTATTCAAAAAATTCTATGAAATACTGAGAAAATGAAATTCTGGTCTCAAATAAATGGATTTTGCGCAAATAGAGAAGTTTTTCTCGAAAAAGCATTGATCATCTATATCTATAGGAAATTACTATAGCGGAAAGTGGGGCAAAACGGACCTCCAGGATACTAAAATTATCCATGAATTTTATTCGTAGTCAAGAAATTCGTGAAAAAATCTGAAAAAATTTGAGAACATGCTCCAAAATGTGGAAATGGTTAGTGAATTTTTTCATAAAATTCTGAAGAAGCCTTGACCCTCAAAAAAAATCCCGAGTAATTTTTGAGACGTCCATTTTGCCCCAGTCTCCCCTATTTACTTATATATACTATAAATATTATTATTAATGCAAAATACATTTATTTGAGACCAGAATTTTCATTTTTTCTCAGTGTAGCCCACAACTTCGTGACTACCTGTACAAATCGAGTTGTATCGGAGCTATTGATAAGATAGTACTGCCCCGATACACATCAAACATATATATATAAAAATATCCTTTTCATTCGGTTTACTGAAAACAAAAAGAAATAAACTTTTGAATTTCTCACGTAAAAATATTAAATTGCGGACAGCAAGAAGCCTTGAGAGTCCGAGTGCAGCTCATCGACGCGAGACAAGTGACAATTTCCCCATTTTTTTAATTTGCCTGCAAAAAAAAGAGAAAAAGAAAGAGTAAATTCTTATCTCGGTGATATTTTTCTTAATGAGTTTCATTTCTCAACTAAAATATCTGTAATTATGACAAATTCTTATCTCTCATCTGGCTTGAGATTAAATATTTTTCCTGGGTTTAATTTTTTTTTATCTTCTGAATTTATTCATCTGATAATTGGATTATTTTCATTTGCGTTTAAACTCCGTCATAGTTTTGTAACCGCGTTGTACGGTGAACCGTAATGATGTGGTGTACTCGGTGATGGCCCACATTATTAATGCGTCTCGGTTATTGATTGAATTGTACGGTTTTCGAGCTATGCCATAACGTTAGAATATGAGTTACTGGGTAATGTTACGTTTTGTCAAATGCGGAAGCAAAAAATGTGATTCACGTCATGCTAAGATAGTATTTCAGGGCAATCGAGTACAGTTAACCCCTTATTTTTTGATGCCGTATCAAAGATGATGTTTTTTTACATTTTTCTGAATTTTTTCAGAATTTTTGACCGTGCAGTTTATGAGATATGAATTATCAAAGTTACTGAAAACAGCGGTGGTGGGGATGAAACGCCCTAAATCGGACGGAAATAACGAAATTACTAAAAAACCACAGGGTTGACCCATTATTTAAGAATTATTGACGAAGAGAACAGCATTTTAACTAAATAATAGAAGAAAAAAATATTCAATTCACCGTATAGTTATTGAAAAATTTTAATTAGAAGGTAGTCGTAACTATTTGCCTCTCTCTCTATCTCATGCATGTGATAGGAGATTAATGTAAAAAAAAAGGCGAGAGGAAAAAAATTATATTCACAAGCTGAAGATATGACTTTCGAATAGCTTAATCACTTTTTCGGGCGAATTAAAGCACTTTTTCCTGAAGTATCAGCAATTAATGCGAAATTAGCCTACAAAGCCTCATTTTTTTCGTTAATTCATGATAATTAATTACAGTGATCATCATTGTTTTCAAAAAATCTCTGAAACTAAGCTAAAAATGATGATTCTCCCTTAAATCTTATTTGCAGCTCTCGAAATTCTCTATAAAAGGGATTAGGACGAAATTGCTCCATCTCGTTTAGTTTCCAAGATATTTCCAAAAAACTGATGATGCAATGACATTAATTTTTTCATTAAATTCCGCAATTGTTAAAAAAAAGAGGAATTATTTATTCATCAATTCTTGCACTTTATTCAAATGATTAAGATCATTCTCCAATGAAATGAAAAGCGTTTTATCAAGAAAGTAGTGACCTTAATCTTAAAATAAAAATATGATGATACATTGCACGTTATTCTTCAAACAAGGTTGAAACCTCCATTCCAAATAAAGTAATCTACGTCCCTGGAATTCATTTGACAATGGGAAATACACGAGAGAGCACACCAACGCAAATTTCAAAACACTTATTTACCGTTACACACCGGCAAAGAGGCACTCAATTCACTGTGAACTAAAACGAATGAAACCGTAAACGGAAGTGCCTCTCTTTCACTTCTTTTTTTTGTTCCCACTTGTGTCTTTCTACCCTATTCTATTTTTTATTTATTTTTTTTTTTAATGCTCATACCAAGCACTGACAATGAGATTCGGTGTTACACGTGTTTTAAAACGTCAAATGCACATTTACAATGAAATCAAAATTGTTGAACTCTTTTTGAAGGTGTATTCATGCTGCAGCGGAAGCATTTGCTAGACGGACGCGACACTCCCATTCTCGTTTCAATGGGAGGTCAAATAACAGATGATATTCAGCTGGAGGCATTTATTTTTATGGGAATTTGCAACATAGAGGAAGCTGGGGCAAAATGAACATGAGGGGTGAAATGGACACATCAAAATTTTCAGGCAGATATCATGGAAAACTCTTGAAATTAATGGAAATATTGTCGGTAGATTGTTTTTGATGATTCTATTGGAAAGCTGAGGAAATTTTAGACGGGAAACGAGTCCCGAAATTATTTTTTTTGATTTTTTGGCGATTTTGACTTTTTTGAGCATTTTAGAGGGGTAAATCCTTCCTTTTTTTGAAAACTTTCAGTTTTTCGAGAATATCTTTGGTTCTATTTGTCGTAACGTAAAAATTCCAACGGGAGGTGAAAGGTGAGATCATTTGCCATCGATTGATAGGGTTTTCAATTGAAAAATATCGATTTTCAAGGTATTTATAGGCATTTTTGTGAAACAGTTTTGTGAAACAGTTTTTGGCCTATAACTATCAAAAAAATTGATATTTTTGAATTCAAAACCCCAGAAATAGGTGGAAAATGAGCTCACCTTTCATTTGAGACCAACCCCGAATCGCTACGACCAATAGAACCAGAGATATTCACAAAAAACTGGAAATTTTAAGAACAATAAAAGGTTTTACCCCTCAAAACTGCCGAAAAATGCAGACTTTTGAAAAAAATCGAAAAAAATACATTTGACACTTGTTATCCAGCTAAAATTTCCTCAGCTTTTCAATAGGATCATCAAAAAAAATCCATCTCTAACCGTTTCATTACAGTGTCCATTTTGCCCCAGTCTCCCCTAATTCATTTTGAAGAATCATTTCATTCAGTTTCGTAAAAATCTTCTCCATCAAACCATTTCCATCGAAAACTTCATTATGATCATGATCATTTTTAGAATTACTTATGAATCTGGTTACCTATCATAATATCACACCCTCAAAATATCACAACAGCATACATCACGGTTCAGAATATTACCAAATTATAATGTTACAAAACAAAAAAAATGTCATGGAATTAAAATATCACAGTATAAGACATTATACTTCATAAACTTCCTAAATTTAATCATTACAATTCGTGGTCCTACAGTGAAAAGAGCGTAAATACATATGAAACGTGTACCGCTTATGCCCTTTTCATTCTAGAACAGCGAATGATTTATTTAATACTTATTCATTTGATTTTTATCTATGATTTACAGTTCTATTTGAACAATCAATCAATAGGCCATCTTTTCGACCAAATTTTCGGTGGAAAAATGCATGAACAGAAAAAAAAAAGTAGAAATATTAACTTAACAGTCAATATTGTAAGCAATGTTTCGAAGATAATCTAAGAAACATCATCTTCAACATTGAAATCATTGAGCATAGCTACTTAAGTTAGCAAAAGAAGTAAACGTATGAACAAAATCAATATATGGATTTCTGAAAGATAAGCTAATATATCAAAATGAACTTCCATGAAAGAAAAAACATTATAAACTCAAATCTATGATATTCTTATTACCTAATATTTCTCTTTCGTAATATTATAAAGTGCGATATTATAATACTATAATATTTTGACGTTTAATACTTTTTGCAATATTATAATTACATAATATTGTAATATGTCACCATGAAAATCTATCACTGTCTTCAAACTAATTGAATAATTCAAGGAAGTTATGGAAATTTTCGCTACATGCTCTGAATCTCTAGGTAATTCATCATTGGCAAAGTCAAAATGTCAAAGTGTCTGGGGTCGACGACATGGTCCTCCTACCAAAGATCACGGAGGAAGCCATTATGGAGAATCTCCGGAAGCGTTATATGGATGACTACATATTCGTATCCTTTTGATCATTGAATATTTTTCTTTTCACTCAACTCAGAGGCACTTATTCAATTCTTTTTTTTTCTCTCTCTCTCTTTTTCCATTTATTTTTGCATAAAAGATTGAGAGGATGAGAATTTCTCACGCTCAGATCCTCATCCCAGGTGCATTAACTGAAAGTCTAGTGACCTCCCGGGGCCATTGTACCTGCATAAGATGCGCATTACGTAAAGTGCATTAGAGTTGTATTGCATAATTTATTTAATCAATCTGTTAATTTATTTTCCTCAATTTGTAACTGTTACATTAATCTTTCAATAGACATGTATAGGGCCTGTTTTGGTATCGATCAATCCATTCAAGCAGATGCCCTATTTTGGAGAGAAGGAGGTGCAGATATATCAGGGAGCAGTAAGTAATTAAATGTTGAGAGCTTATTTCATAATTCGTTAGTCAAGGGGAAAGACAAAATGATTCAATTTCACTTAATACAAAATTTTCTGGAATATCTCCAAAACAATTAAATATAGAGCATTTTAGATTTAAAAAGAAGCCTTTTTGAGCTCTTAGTGTCTTCCAAAAAAGAGCCTTCCCAAAAAAATCCTCTAGATCTCTCAAATTTCAAAGATATTCTTAAAAAATAAAGCTGCAAGTAAAATCACTTTACTCTTCGATTTAAAAAGAAGCCTTTTTGAGCTCTTAGTCTCCTCCAAAAAAGGGTCTTCTCAAAAAATCCTCTATTTCTCTTAGTTTTGAAGATATTAAAAAAAAATGAGCTTGCAAGTGAAATCACTTTGCTTTTTCCCAATTTTTTTACCAAAGTCCTCATGTTTCATTGATTTTTTTTCTTTGTTCATTTGAAGGCTCCTTATGAGAATCCACCTCACATCTACGGTCTGGCAGACGAAATGTATCGAAACATGCTGATAGACGTCGAGAGTCAATGCGTCATCATAAGGTTTGTCATCCACATGTGTTTTAAAAAGCCTGATATAATATTCTTTGTCTCATAGTAATTATTCAACTTCTCTCAGCATAAAACACTATCCTTTTTTTTTTCATATTTATTTATGCCCTCAACTCTTGCACTGATTCATCTCCATTTCATTGAAATAGCGGCGAGTCAGGCGCCGGCAAGACGGTTGCAGCTAAATACATAATGGCTTATGTATCGAGGATAAGCGGTGGTGGTGAACGCGTTCAGAGAGTCAAGGACGTTATCCTAGAGTCAAATCCACTGCTCGAGGCCTTTGGCAATGCTAAAACTATTAGGAATAATAACAGCAGCCGATTCGTGAGTCTATTATTTTTTATTATAATTTATAATCTTCAAAAGAGAGTTTTTTTAATTTTTTTTGCAATTTTTTCATGTTAATTTCCAAGGGAAAATATGTTGAGATGCAATTTGGCGATGGTGGACAACCAATTGGTGGTAAAATCACAAACTTCCTTCTGGAAAAATCACGAGTTGTTAGGCACAACACTGGAGAAAGAAACTTCCATATTTTTTATCAACTGGCATCTGGTGCAAACGAGCAGATGAAATGTAAGTGGGTGGGGGAATCAGTTGTCAGGGCCATTCTGCTGTTAATGACACGTGCTCACAGATTATTTTTTTCGTTTCTTTGAACATTCTTTTTAATTCAATGCATGTAAAAAAAAAAGGAATTCTTGTGTCCTAAATTCCTTGAGAGTGAAAAAACATTAATTATCTGAGAATGAACAAAGAAATTGGAGAGTCATCGTACTCTGCGGCTTTTTTTAATAAAGAAAAGAGAATTTCAGTTTTACAGGCAATTTTTTCAATAATCACATCATTCTCTTTTTTATTACTCAGCTGAATTCGGATTGAGACATGAACTCGATCGTTGTGATTATCTCATGAATTGGAACGGTAATACACTTTGCCAAGCAGATAGAGGAATTGGTTCTGATGCCAAAGACTTTCAGGAGACCTTGAAAGGTAAATGGGCTTTGATAATTCACCGAAAATCCAAATCGTGTATTTAATCGTGGATAAATCATTGATACGCTCGAACAATCGTGATTCATTTAACGCTTCAATTTCATCAATAATGAAACTAACATGTTAACAAATATTGATATTTTCAGCACTCAGTGTCATGGGAATACGTGATACTGAAGTGACAGATATCCTGAAGATTGTTTCAAGTATACTTCACATAGGAAACATTAAATTCCGTGAGAATGGAAATTACTCACAAATTGCTGATGGAAGAGGCAGGTATTTTCAACATTAATTAAAAATTTAATTAATTAAATAACACATGTGGTTTATCTTGTTTTTATCCTAGAACTTGAATTCCCATCTCATTTACTTGGTATTTCTGCTGAACGTCTTTCCCACAAGTTGACATCAAGAGAATTTGAGTCAAAATGGGGCAGTCAGTCAGAGAGTGTTGATGTTACACTCAACGTAGCACAAGCACTTTACACTAGAGATGCACTTGCTAAAGATATATATGCTAGACTATTTGATTACTTGGTAAAGCGAGTTAATTCAGCTATGGAAACAAGTGGAGACTCATTTGAAATTGCTATACTTGATATTTATGGCTTCGAGATATTTGATACTAATGGATTCGAGCAGTTTTGCATTAATTTTGTCAATGAAAAATTGCAGCAGATTTTCATAGAGCTGACCTTGAAGGCAGAACAGGTAAATCATTTTTTTTTTTTAATTTCTCTTCTATTCCCCCTTCTTCTTTTTTGTCAACTTCTTTCCCCTCTTGACTTCAAAACTGTCGAGGGGAAATTGTATTTTTATCCAGGTCACACATCTGTGACGCAATATCCAGCTTCAAAATTTCCAAAAAGTCGATAAATTCTTTATCGCAATATTCGAGCAACACACATGGCCTCGACAAGTTAATTAAAACACGACCTCAACTGATTTAATCGCAATACGATAATTTTACTAATCGATTTTATTAGGAAGAGTACATAGCAGAGAATATCAAGTGGACGCCAATAGACTATTTCAACAACGCAATAGTAGTTGACCTTTTGGAAGGTAAACGTCCACCAGGACTTTTCCTAATCCTGGACGATATATGCGCAACATTACACAGTGGTACAGGTTCAGCTGATTCAGATCTACAGAAGAAGCTGTCAACAGTATCAAATGGTCATGCACATTTCGCTGACACGAGTGATGGTTTTGCAATTCTTCATTATGCAGGACAGGTGGTCTACTCGGTTGATGGATTTTGCGACAAGAATCGTGATGTACTGTTCACGGATTTAATTGACCTCATGAGAAGCAGCTCGAATAATCTCATACAGTCGCTCTATCCGCCTGATGATGAAATTAATAAAACGAGGACACTGAAGAGTCGTCCAACTACAGCAGGAAGTAAAATTAGGAGTCAAGCGAGTAGACTAGTTGCACAACTTATGAAATGTACTCCACATTACATTCGTTGCATTAAACCAAATGAGACTAAAAAACCCAGAGACTGGGATCAGCTTCGAGTTAAACATCAGGTTGAGTACTTGGGTTTGAAGGAGAATATAAGAGTGAGAAGAGCCGGTTTTGCTTACAGAAGACCGTTTGCTAAATTTCTTCACAGATACGCTATATTGACGCGTGAAACCTGGCCAATCTGGTCGGGTGACGAGAAAAAAGGGGTTCAATGGATCATGTCAAGTATTCACATAGACGAGAGTCAGTATCAATTAGGCACTACCAAAGTCTTCATTAAGGCGCCAGAGAGTATTTTTATGTTGGAAGAAGCACGCGATAGAAAGTACAATTTTTACGCGAGAATCATTCAAAAGGCATTCAAAAAGTTTTTCGCTAGAAAACGCCAGGACTCGGAGAAACAAGCAGCTGCTGATATCATGTTCGGTCACAAACAGAGACGCAGAGCAAGTTTAGAAAGAAATTTCATTGGTGATTATATTGGTCTAGATGGTAGACCCGGTCTCATGACACTGCTTGGTAGAAGGGAGAAAGTATTTTACGCTGAGGTTGTTAAGAAGTACGACAGGCGATTCAAGATGTGCCGGAGAGATTTAATTTTAACTGGTAATTGCTTGTATTTAATTGGTAGAGCAGAAAAACCGGGAAAGGCTGGGAAAGGGCCATTTGGTAGATCACAAAGAGTTCTCGAAGAAGTAGTTAAAAGAAAGCTGATGTTTGAACAGATAAGTCACGTATCTCTGAGCACACTTCAAGATGATTTTTTGATAATACACATCAAGGAAGATTACGCCAGTCTGCTGCAACTGATGTTTAAGACTGAATTTCTCTCTGCTTTGAGCAAGAAATACCTGCAAGTACTTGGTCATCCATTGAACATAAGATTTAGTAATAGTCTGGAGTTTAAAGTGAAGAAGGAAGGGTGGGGCGGGGGTGGAACGCGTCAGGTGAAGTTTGGGCAGATAGGATGGGGCGACGAGGAAGTACTAAAGCCAAGTGGGAAGATTCTGAATGTGTCCATTGGACCAGGAATGCCATCAACATCCCGACCATCAAGAATATCGGTCCAGAGAACATCGAGACCAATGAATCATCGGCCAGTTCCACATCCAGTCAACAATTCATCCGCAATCACTCAAAACACAAAACCTGCTAGACCACCAATGCCAAGTGAACCCCGACCATCACCACGAATAGCACCAGCTGTCCAGAGCACCATCAACACGTTACCAACCAGCTCAAGACCTCAACTGCCACCAAATCGACCGAATGTTCGACCTACACCCAACAATCATCATAATAACAGCAATAACAAAGTAGCCAATCTATCAGCGACTCTTGGCAAAATGATAGTGAATCCCTCGGGTGGACCGAGAACCGGTATGGTAAGAGCACCACCACCGCCATCCGATCCAGCGCCACCTAATCAACCAGTTGTTCATCCATTCACGAATAATCAAAGAATGGAAAATAAAAGCAATGGTAATACTGCTAGGTTTAACACTGGAATAACAGGGATGAATGATCCTAATCAGAGGTTAGCAGCTGCACTGCAGGCTCATGCCAATAACAGAAACAGGCAATCACAGCCACAGCAACAACTACCACCTAGGCCACCATCAGTATCAAATTTTCCCAAAGTAAAGGCTCTCTATGATTACAGTCCACAGGACTTGGATGAACTCGGATTGAAGGAGGGAGATGTTATTGAAGTATTACAAGAACGTGAGTTAATGATATGATGATGAGACAGTAGAAACTTGGAAAGATGCGGTAAAATGGGCAGTTTCAGTTTTATTTGAAAAATCATTTAAAAAATTCCATCTTTAACAATTTTCGTTGAAATACCCATTTTACCTCATTCTTCTCTATTAATAGACTTTAATTTTCCTTTTTTTTTAATGCGCAGATGAAGGTGGCTGGTGGCACGGCAGACTGAATGGAAAAATGGGACTTTTTCCATCGAATTACGTAGAAAAAGTTTAAATTCACGCATTTATTACGCAATAATGATTTATACGTTTTCTGTTCATTTTTCATATTATTTTAAGTATGAATAGAAACCTTCCCAAAGAGACGCTGAAGCGTCAATTAAGTTTGATATGATATACCAACGTTTGTATATATTTAGAGTAGAATGGAAAATTTGTCAAGTCATAGTGCATATAATAAAATTACATGTTTGAGTGACAAACGGAGTTGTTGCTCATTTTTTTTTTTACCTTCTTTTCGTGTCATTACGTACATTGTTCCTGGAGTTAAAATAAAAGCCTCAAGGAAAATTGTGCGGAAATATGTCGTTCGAGTCTATAATTATTTGAATAAATGAAGTGAAAAGACATGGATTGACGGGGATTTTGGAGAGAGAAGGAATTTTCTCTGCAATTAATACACAGGTACTAAAATTTCCATCGTTAAAATGAAATTCTCACTTTCTTGATTGGACAAGTCAATTCAAATAAAATCATTTTATTTCATTCCTCTGTAAATTAAGAAATTAATTACTATTCAAGAAAAATATTAATCTCTCATTATGATAAGAGATTGAAAATTTGAACGTAAATGAAAATACGAGAGTAGTGCTTGTACAGATAAATTAAATAATATTTCCGATGAAATTAATATATTGATCATTATTTACATCATGTGGACGATTTACTCTTCATTTTTTTTTCTTGTTCCTTAAGACAATAAGCTTCACGCATTGAATATTGCTTATACTTATATAATTGTTAAAGCTTTTTTTTTTATTTATTTAGTTCGTGGATCAATTACTTGCGCAAATGTATTATATCGAACGAAAAAACAAAATTAATGACTCCCAAAAAAAAAAAACAATGAGAAATAACTTCGGTAAATTTTCATCCAAATGAAGCTTTTTATGCACTTCAAAGGATCCTTCAACAGCATCTCACAATTAATTATTTCTTCACAATAATATTAATTCTTAATCGTGATGATTTTTAAAAAATACTCTTTGACCAATTATTATCGAAGCGAATTAAAAAAATATCTGCACACAATTATTTTCCACAATTTTATCTTTGTTTTAGAATATTTTTTTTTCTTTTTCATTTTTTTTAATTGAAAATGTGCTCACTAAATTCGTGATTTAATAGAATAAGAAAATGAATATGATTTCCACAATTTTTCTGCGATAATCGCAAAAATTAAATGATAATGAAATTAGCATACATCTAACAATTGTTTGGAGTTTTTCAAACAAATAAATTATGGTAAAAAAATAGTTAAAAGAATTGCGCTCATAGCTTTTCTAAATTTTTTATATGTGCATATTTTTTATTTTTTTAAATAATTTATTTGTAACACCAAAAATTGACTGATGTCTGCCATTTTCACTATCATAAAATAGATGGTTAATACGCTTATGAAAGCGAGAAAAGATTCTCCCTTCAATCTGAAGAAATTGCAAAACAAATTTTTAATTCTGAGATGAATTTAATTTATGTTCTTATTCTACATAATCACATCGATGTGAATATAACACTGAGGCGATTTTTTTTTAATAATGGAAACAGTCATATTATTTGTCTCAAAAAACCAGTCAATTGAGTACAAAAACATTTTTAGCCTTGAACAAGTGAGAAATGAGCAATGAAAATTTCAACTAGGTTGACTTAATGTGTCGCATTGTTTTCCATTCATCATCATCATTAATGAACCAAGAGAAAAAGAAAAAAATTGCACCGAAATGCTACTATGGCACAGTTGTGAGTATAATTGATACCTTATAACTCGAGACAAAAAAAAACCATTAAAACTCTTTCTAAATCATTAAATATCACTTAATGATTCAGAATTACCCTTAAAAAGTGAATTAAAAATTCTGCAATTTTTTTGAAATTCCTAATATGAATGAACAATGACAAATTACACTAATAATTTTAAATCGATCCTAAATTCATGAGCAAAAAGAGAGCTTTTCAAACCCATAGTCATCACGTAATAAAAAAGTTCACCTTTTTTTCTTAACTTTAATTAGAACTTATTCCCCATTTTCCAATAATCGATAAAACGAGGATTTCATTATTTTCCATTGATCTAACTAAATTATCAATATTTTTGTTTCGTCTATAAATTAAAAAAATAACCGAGAGGTAACTAAACCCTTTAAACTGAGACATTTCAACATACCATTCTACAAAAACACAATCATTTGTTCTTTGGCAACTCCACAGCAGCGTGAACTTCAAAATTCATTATTATTATTCCATTTCCTTTTTTTTTTAAAAGCTCAAAATTAGTAGCACTTATTCACTGAACAACGCAATTTTTATTTCTCTGAGCTAATCCAGCACGAGACAAGTCTCTCTCAATTTCATCATCATCTTCAATCCTGCAACAAAAAAAAAACAACAAAATTACTTTAAAAATAGATAAACTCCAACACAAAGTGTCTCCACATTAAAGCATCAACATTACTCACGCTCTTTCCTGTGTATCCAAATGATGTACCAATTCATCACGTTTATTAACAATGGAAACCAGCTCCTCAAGCAATAAATTTTCTCTGATCTTCTGCTCAGCAGTTTTTTGCCACTCTTCTACAGCTAAAATACTCCTTAATTCACGATTTAATAATTCAAAACGTCTCTCTAAATCATCCTCTTTCTCTAAAATATTCAACTGCATTTGTCTTCTGAGTAGTGCATTTTTTTTATTAACAAGAGTAAACCAAAGTGACATGAGTCTTTCCGTGTCTTCCTCATTGTCACTCTCCATTGCTGCACGCAATTGTTTCTCTAGTTTTGCTGCTTGCACATCAATTTGGCTCTGTTCTCTCTCCAATGCCTCTAATTCATTTTGTATATAAGACGTCATGTCTTTACCCAAGCCTCTTACAGTATGTGGACTTCTTTCAGGGCTTTTTTCCGGTGAGATTCTCTCGATTATTTTTGAGAACGAGTAGAGTGGTGAATTTGTTTTCTTATCGCCATCTATTGCACTAGCATTCGCTAGAACATTTCCATTGTGCTCGGACTTAATGCTCAAGCGGTCACCGGGTGTTGATGGCGTCATGCTCCTTCTTGGGCTATTGTTCTGATCATCAAAAGAGCGTCTGTCGCTATTGTTATCGTCTACCAATTGACTTGGCGTTACAACAACACCCATTCTGGCTTCAGCTATTAGTCTCCGAGCTCTTTCCCGCAATTGTGCCTGTCTATCCTCGTCATTTTGCGCTTCAATTGGACTCGATACTGGTGATGAGACACAAGACGTCTTCGTTTGACTTCTCGCTTGCTCCAAAAGTTGCCTTGCACGTTCCCGCAGCTCATCGTGACGAGTAACAAGTGGATGCTGAGAACGTGCGTCATGAGATGGCGACATTGTCCCTCTGCCCTCGGAACTAGCACGCATTCCACGATCAAGCAAATCGTCTCTAGGTGAAATCGGCGATTTTCCCATTGATATAGACTGCGACCACTTATCATCAACCACCTGAATATTCTCATCCTCATCGTCAGAGCCAAAAGGATCAGTCAATTGACGACGTGTCATCAGTATTGGACGCTGCTGCACGTGCAATGAACGCGGTGGTGATTTGCTCTTTTCTCTGGATGAATACTTTTCTTTTGTAGGCGACAAAACTTTACCAAGTATACTCTTCGAACTTGCTAAAATAATGTCTTTAACGTCCTTGACACTAGTCGGTGACTTGTCCTTGGACAAATCGTGATCCTGACTGTCGGAGCTGAGGCTGAGATGTAATTTGTTTTTTAATGAATCACCACAAGAATCCTCTCTCTTGTAATCAAATGGATTTGATCTTCTGTTACTCTCTCCTTTCTGTCCTCTGTACTCCAACTGCTCTTTCTTTCTCATGTTGATGATCTCCTGACCGAATAATTGGACACTTACGTCGGTGTTATTGTCAGTATTGAATCTACCAATCATGTAGGAAGATTCATCAGCAGTTTTACCAATTTGATGAACCTAAAAATAGATAAATCAGGATAAATATCGTCGACTTAGAAGAGAAGAGACCTAATTACTATGGTACACATTTATACATAGTGCTCAAGATGACTATATGTTGGAGGAAAGGGGGCACCTTTGAACACTTCTTGCTTTTTTAATAATTAATTTTAACATAATAAAATAGCTAATCATTATTATTAATTTTTTTCCATCAAAAAAAGGTGGATTATGAACGTGCAATATCGTTGGCTTAGCGTAAAAGGGGCGCAAGTGCTATGTTCATACACAGTACTTACGCTCCTTTGACTCCAAAGCGATAATATCCAGAATATTGATTCGAAATAAAGAATATTGATGATTTTTCATCTCGAATTCAATACTTTGGATATTTAACGTTCATAATACACCTTTGTTAATTGAAAAAAAAAAACACAATTATATTAGCAATTTTTAAAAAATAATAATTTTGTTCAAAGGTCTCCAAATTTGTTAATTCAATGACAATAATTCACCTCCAACTCGTGTCCAGTAAAGTGGGCCCTCAATTGATACAAATATGTCATAACAGCTAGCTTATCCGGTACTGTTAATATATCCATATCCGCTGGTTCAATTACCCTAGGTATACCAAGTGCTTCACCAGCATCAAATGCCTTTTTACAGTTTCCCTTAACATCGTGAGGCAGCAATGATTCGATTTCCCTGTAATTTCAAGAGTTACACATCAATTATGATGATGGAAAAAAAACACATAGTTTATGGAAAAGAGATTGAGGAAGTAGTGACCATGAGATCAGGTTTTCTTACATGAGATCAGGTCTGAAATGATGGATAATAGCACAAAAAGCCATTCCATTTCTCCATGATGTCGTGAGATTAGTAACCTTGACTCCAGGATAATTTCTAGTTACATCTTTGCACCACTCCAATAAATCCTGTCCCGGTGTTATTTCACGAAGCCTCGGAGCACCAGTTTCATTCTTCTTTAGATCTAGAGGCTGTAATTTTGATCTCATGGCTGTATTCTTATCATTCTCAACGGCTATTTCATCCTTGAACTGCGAAGTATCTTTAAAATTCTCGGAAATACCACACATGCTTATTCCACGTGGCATTCGATTTTCGTCGTTAGTTGGTGTCATTGTATCGTCTTTAGCTAAACTTGCGATACTTATTGGAGTACTTGGCATTTCACTCTCAGTTAAACTACTCGTCATTAAATCAATCTGCGTTGATATATCGAGTATCTCATCTAAATTCTTGAGCGATACCTCTTCGACGTCTTCTGGTATATCTTCATTATCAAAATCATCAAGTGGTGCTATATCACTGTTATTATTCACTGACATCAAACTCGCCATACTCTGCATATCCTCATCCCTATTCATGATAATCATGATAATGAGAGACAAAAAAAGACGTAAATTAGTAATCTATCCTCATTTGGATTCAGTGAAACAAAAAAAAACGAAGAAAGAGGAAAAAAACAGTCTTACGTGGCTTTTCCTTCGCGAAGAAAAACGCAGGATAAAGTACATTCCAATGTTGATCTAACAATTTTCTTTGATGTTGGCTTCAAGTCCAATTTCAGTTGTTGCTGACTAGATTCGAGTGTTGCATATTTTTTCATGTTTATATTCGTAGCAGCTACGTGACGTCTTTTACCAGTTTGAGAGACCTACATTATTTTGATAATTGAAAGATAATTATTTGAATGTTTTTTAATGACAAATTGATTTCATTTTTTCATTAGTTTTTTTGAGAATGTCTTGGAAATCAGGGGAGATAGGGCAATGTTACTCTTATCCGTTTTTTGCAGCTTTCGAAATTCTTTACCAATAAAGGATTAAAACAAAATCGCCTTATCTTGTTTAATTGCCAGAATATTCCCAAAAAAAATGGTAAAAAAATGAATTGAATTTGTCTAAAAAATTGATATTTTTAAGAACAAGATGATAATGAAATGAGCATAAATCTGACAATTTTTTGAAATTTTTTAAACAACACATAAATTAATGTAAAAAAAATTGAACAGATAATTTTTTGAATTATATGTATAAGTGTATTTTTCAATTTTTTTAAATAATTTATTTGTTAAGAGAAAACTTGTCAAATGTCTGCTATTTTCACTTTCATCATAGGAAAAAAAAATTGTTTCTTACATCTTCAACTACAAAAGTCCAGTCCTTATCCTCTAATTCATGTGTCCTAGGATCTTTAAACAATGTTACTGAAACTGTATGATTGTCAGGTACTGGCCAACTGACAATTCCAATTAGTGGATCACTCAGACAAGGCTCCCACTCGAGTGGCTCAGAGCTCACTCTTCTGCTTCTTCTTGTCCATACTACACTCAGTTTATTAGGTTTCCTGCATAATAATATTTAAAAATTATAATTAAAACCAAGTTCTTTGCCTCTGAAGTTGCACGAATAAATTTCCATTAATTCATGAAACTTCATTAGATGAAGATAAAAAATTCAAATAAATTCGTAGTGCCTTACCATTTTGATGTGGTTTCGAGTGTTAGTTCATGATAAGAAACAGTGAACTGAAACTTAGCAGCTCTTTTATTGACTCTCTGCAATCTTTTCCAAACCGAGCTCATCTTCACAGAAAAATCTTTGTCATCAAAAGAAAATCCAATGTTCTCAATTTACCAATGAAACGTGTGTTGACTGAAAATCTTCGAGTGAAGAAATTAAATGATTTATTATAAAATCACTCAATAAATTTCATCATTTCTTAAGAGAAACCACTAATTTTTCACCACTTCCGTTCTATTTTTTCTTCGAATTCTTCTCTTCTTTTGAAAAAAACACTTAGGAGTTGAAAAACAAATTTTGCAATATTTAAAACTCCTCAAATCGATTGCAACAACTCATTCGTATTTCTCGTATATAAACGAGTAACAATACGACCCCGTCAATTATCCTGTCAAGTCTTCTGGCCTTGATCTTTTTCTGGCTTTTTTTTTTTTTTTTTCTTTAAAAATAACAGGAAATGTTATTATCAAATGGCGACGTCAATTTTGCGCATCTCTAATCTATTTCAATTGAATATTATCATGTTTCTTATTAAATGTTGTGATTTATTAGGTGATTAGATAAATTAATAATATCCAAAAAGCTTAAATGTTCATTGAAAACAGAAAAAAAAATTGTTTTCAACACACCTCATGTAATTCGCTGGAGGTAATGGTTAAAAAAAAAAAATTATTGAACACTATTCCACTTCCCTCGTTTTTTTTGTCTTCTTTCACTCAATTATAACGTCATGCACGATTTTATAATCGTGATGAACAGTGGGACACACAGCTGATTAGATGTACTTTATTAGTGAAAATTTTTCTGTGATCACTCACATTTCATGTAACAAAAGAAAAAAAAATAAACTAAGCAGCACCCGAATATGCCGTACGATATCGTTGGCTGTCGTACGGCCTCTTCGGTTTTTTACACAGTGTGCTAAAAGTGGACGTCAGTCTTGGGGAACAAAAAGAAATGAACGAGAGAGAGAGAGAGAGAATGAAAGAGAATAGGGGTAATTTGGCGCAGTTTATGGAGTGGTCAGGGGGGAAACTCGGTGATGTATCTTTTTTTGGTGTTTAGTGATAGTGTAAGATGGCGCTGAGCTCAACTTCAGCGCGAATTTTCGAATTTGTGAAAATTTATATTTCTCCAGCCGATAATTAAGGTCCACCTACTTTACGAAATTGTAAGAAATTTTTGTTTTTTTTGGGAATTTTCGAAAATTGAAAAATTTAATTTTATTGTCTTTTTGAAGAAATTGATTTTAAAAAATCACTTTTTTGAAAATTCTTTCGGCTTTTTATTAATCGTAGAAATTTGGGATTGATCTCGATTGAGAGGTGACATCATTCACCATCGATTCATGCAGTTCTTTTCAAAGCATGAAATTCAGGCAACTAGAAGTGTTATTGTTATTCGCCATAGCAAAAAATACACTCTCAAAGCACGCCTAAGCAGTAATTTCAAAAAAAAAAAAAAAAGGCTTGGGTATCAAAATTGATGGAAGTTATGATATGATTGTTGTAATCTGAAAACTTTTCATTACCTGAAAACATCAGCAAAAGCTTGAGATTTCTATTGGCAGTAAAAATTCAGAGCATGTGTTCAAAACAGAAGACTACTGTGAGAAGGATTGATAATGATAATAAGGTCGACAAGGTAAAACGAATATCTATGGAAACTTGTTGAGTCTAGAAATAATTATCTGAAAAATCAGTGAATACTCACTTCATAATTCAAACAGCCTGCACATTCGTGGATGACCAACTCGATCCTGCTGCAAGAGATGGTGGCTCATCGAGCCAGGCCCATCTACCGATGTACCTTGGAGATTCTAAGATCGATGGCTCTATTGAGCCAGCTCGATCCGGCTGCACGAGATGGTGGCTCATCGAGCCAGGCCCATCTACCGATGTACCATGGAGATTCTGAGATCGATGGCTCTATGAGCCCGCTCGATCCTGCTGAAAGAGATCGATGGCTCTATGAGCCCGCTCGATCCTGCTGCAAGAGATGGTGGCTCATCGAGCCAGGCCCATCTACCGATGTACCTTGGAGATTCTGATCGATGGCTCTATGAGCCCGCTCGATCCTGCTGCAAGAGATGGTGGCTCATCGAGCCAGGCCCATCTACCGATGTACCTTGGAGATTCTGAGATCGATGGCTCTATGAGCCCGCTCGATCCTGCTGAAAGAGATCGATGGCTCTATGAGCCCGCTCGATCCTGCTGAAAGAGATCGATGGCTCTATGAGCCCGCTCGATCCTGCTGCAAGAGATGGTGGCTCATCGAGCCAGGCCCATCTACCGATGTACCTTGGAGATTCTGATCGATGGCTCTATGAGCCCGCTCGATCCTGCTGCAAGAGATGGTGGCTCATCGAGCCAGGCCCATCTACCGATGTACCTTGGAGATTCTGATCGATGGCTCTATGAGCCCGCTCGATCCTGCTGCAAGAGATGGTGGCTCATCGAGCCAGGCCCATCTACCGATGTACCTTGGAGATTCTGATCGATGGCTCTATGAGCCCGCTCGATCCTGCTGAAAGAGATCGATGGCTCTATGAGCCCGCTCGATCCTGCTGAAAGAGATCGATGGCTCTATGAGCCCGCTCGATCCTGCTGCAAGAGATGGTGGCTCATCGAGCCAGGCCCATCTACCGATGTACCTTGGAGATTCTGAGATCGATGGCTCTATGAGCCCGCTCGATCCTGCTGAAAGAGATCGATGGCTCTATGAGCCCGCTCGATCCTGCTGAAAGAGATGGTGGCTCATCGAGCCAGGCCCATCTACCGATGTACCTTGGAGATTCTGAGATCGATGGCTCTATGAGCCCGCTCGATCCTGCTGAAAGAGATCGATGGCTCTATGAGCCCGCTCGATCCTGCTGAAAGAGATCGATGGCTCTATGAGCCCGCTCGATCCTGCTGCAAGAGATGGTGGCTCATCGAGCCAGGCCCATCTACCGATGTACCTTGGAGATCCTGAGATCGATGGCTCTATGAGCCAGCTCGATCCTGCTGAAAGAGATGGTGGCTCATCGAGCCAGGCCCATCTACCGATGTACCTTGGAGATTCTGAGATCGATGGCTCCATGAGCCCGCTCGATCCTGCCGAAGATCTTGGTAACTGGAGAAATATGATCTGCACGGAAAATATTTATATGCCCAGATTAGGCGAGCATTTTTTTGTTAAATTGAGCTCTTTTTTTTCGATTCAAGTTCCATAGATATTCGTTTCATTTTTATGTCACAATAAGTTCAGAAAGTTTCAAAATTCAAAGAAATTTCTTAGAATATCTTCCGTCAATCCAATCAATAATAGACCAGATAAATGTCTTTGAATGTTACTGCTTAGAGTGATACATCAAGACCAGAATACACACAGGGAAGAGAAAAAATCAGTCATCTACACAACTAATTATGAGCAATTGAAAAATTTGAATCTACTGCGTCACTAAAAAAACCTTAATCGTTTCCGATTTCTTCCAATTGGCTTCCTGAAAAAGTATTCCTGTCTGGAGAAAAAATTAATTGACAATGATTACCTTCGAACAAGAATTCTTCTCTAGATGATAGAATAAAATATTGTCTCATATTCCGTACACAGTCGCCCATCAAATATACATGAGAGAAAATCCTCATTTTCTCAATGAAAGAAAGAAATAAAAATGTTCATCAATTTTCCGCTGCTGAAAGCTGAAGTCAAATAGAACACAGCCTTCTCAATGGTTCAATAAAAATTATGTTTTTTACCTATTTATTTTATCATGAAATAAATTATAGAGTCATTTACTACACAATTCATTCCCATTTCCATCAATTAGGCAACTGGAAAAATTCGCTCTCATTCGCTCCCCCAACCCCCCCTCCCCCAAAAAAAACCGTTGATGTTTAAAAAAACAACCATCAAAAAATTATGACGCTCAAAAAAATCGCAGAATTCTTCTCTCCTCTATTTTCCATATTTTACCCAATGATGCTGATAAAGACATTATTTTAAAATTTTCAGGAATCAAAAAAAACGACGAAGGAACGATTTTTCGATGAAAATAACGGAAAAAATTAAGGTATTGAGACTCACTGCTTGTTGAATGTACTTCTCTATGTTTTTTGATGACTCTCCAACTCCTCTTTTGCCTTCCACTCCGTTGACTCCATGAAATAAACAAAAAAATTCACCTCACAATTGGCGCAATGAATTGCGCGGGAAAATTCTCTCCTGTCGCTTTCCTCAATATAAATATATTGGTTCAATGTAAATTCTCAAAGAAATATCAAGAAACATACGTGAATAATAATGAAAATGATTGGCACATGACTGCATTAATAATTTGAAAAATTAATTAATAATCACGCGAGCTTATAAATTCAGAACCGAACCGTTGAGTCTCCGAGTCCCGAGTGACAATTGCGTAGTATTTGCCTCACTCTCATTGGTCAATGTGAAAAATCGTTGGATTAAAAAAAAAATAACTAAAAGAATTTTCTCGAACGTTGATAAAAAAAAATAATATCTTAACTAAATTCACATTTTTACAATGGAAAATAATCCCACGATTTTAACGTAATTTATGCCAATTTTGTTTTCAATCATTTTGTTGATCACTCTTTCGCATTTTTTGGTGACTTCACAGCCCTCCTGCCTGTTGCCTGCCCCCCCCCCCCCCTACAAACTCCTGTGATTTTTTTCCACCTCACACTTGTGACGATTAATTAAAGAATATCCAGAAAACGATTACGGCACATACTCTCAACTGGGAGTTTAGCCATGAAAGAATGAAAAAATAAAAACATCCAGAAAACAATTGCCCCTTCAATGAATCCGTAGTGAATGTACCTTTCATTAGTGAGTGTACCGGTTTTGGCGGGCATGGCGCTAATTGGTCAGCGCAGAGCTGTTACAATTTGAAAAATAACGAATGGGAAGCGAAGAATCAGCTGCGCCGCTAGTCACACTTCTCGTTGAAAAGACTATTTTACCCCATACACTTTTTTCTATAAACTTTTCCTGATATAATGAAGAAAAAAAGTGAATGTTTCATCGTAATTTCTCTCCTGAGAAGTCTTTCTAACAGTTATTTTCTCAATTCTAATCTTTCCAGAATCTACTCCTCTACTCAATAATCAATTTACAAAAAAAATACAAGACCCATCAACATTGAAAAAAATCTCTATTTCATTATAATGAAAAAAAAAAAAAAAAACTAAGTATACTTTGTGGAGAATACATCGTAATAATTGTGGACAATAGTGAAGAAGATTGTTTATATATTGTTTAATTAATAACTTCAACGAATACTACAATGTATTTATTGAAAAAAAAATTGAGTTGAGAATATAATATAATCAGATGTAATTGTAACACATTAATTTAATATGTAGAACATTCGGTTCCTTCATCCATTCTTAATTTATGCATTCGTCTCTGTCCTCATCATTCGTATGGAAATCTTCTATTGAATAAACGAACCTATAGCAAAATCTCATGAGAGCAATACCGTATATCAACGCCTGTTGTAGACATTTCGGCCAGTGCTGTAACCTATTGAAGTGGCAGCTCCAACATTCCTCGCAGTACGTATACCGGCACCAGTGAATCCACCAGCAGTGTCTACGACGCCAGATAGAAGCATTTTACCAGTAGCCTTGAGAGGTATTTCCCCGCGTGAGATGTGATCCACCACCTCTGAACCATCCTCAATATAACCACGTTCGTCGTCATTTATGAGAGAGGTGGTCAAGTCAGCAACCACGCCCCCGATCATACCACCCGCAGCTGTACCAAAAGGACCAAATAATGATCCCACAGCACCACCCGTGAAAACAGATACCGTTCTAAAACTTTCCTCCATTGTACAATTTGGTCGAAAATTTTAAGATTACCACCAACTGGAAAATTAACTTCTTGAGAACAGATGATTTCAAGTTATCTTTTATATTAGCAATCAACGTGTCCAATGTTTATTCGTACTGATCCAGTAGCAACTAACAGGAGATGATTTTCTTCCTTCTGTCGTGGATATTTCTTTCTCTTTCTGTTCAAATCGAATATAAGACTCAATTTGTTGTATTGGACTTGAGACTCTCCAATTCTTTCAATGCAACAGTCTCTCTTCTATTGGTATTACAGGAACAAGTATCACTGTGAACAATAGCAATTATTAGTTGTATGACGAGATATGATGAATCACACAATACTTTGGCTGTATTCGTCTTGAAAAACTCATGGACTTTGATCGCGTACATATAGATATACATCAGATGGAAAATACTATCAATAGCGCTCGCAATGTCCAAGACAAAGGCAGCCTTTGTCACATCAATAGCGAATAAGCCTCATCAAAATAAAAGAATTACAGAAGAAAAAAATTATGTTCATTATTAATTATCTTGTACTTGAAAATTATTTGTAATAAAATTTTGCTAATGTAATAATTCACTGTAAAATAACTATCTTCATTCAAAATATCAGTTGGAAAAAAAAAATATTTTAAAATCAAAATATATCTTTAAACTACCACTAACTAACAACAGCGTCTCCAGAGTGTTTTAAAACTGTATACAAAAGTATCATAATTTCAAACATTTGTTTTTACTGTATTCACAGAGTGCAAACTGAGAATTGACGTGAAATAGATTTTCTTGAAAATTGATCAGCCGTCAATTATTATCTAATTTCATCTAATTCAGGACCAGGTGAGCCTGGTTCAGTAAGTAATGAAATAAAGAAAAATCAACTTACATTTGTTCAATTTCGAATGATATACGATGAATATGTCTACCAAAACGATTTTACGGAAGAGAGGTGATGATTCGGCTTTCACATGAAAACAATGCGTGTTATACGTCTGGCGAAAATAATCGACATTTATATCGACATTTATATGGTAGAGCACATGAAGTTGGCTGTATAGTTTAACCACTGAAGGCCAGCTGTGACCACGGTCACAGCACAAATAAGAAGAAGAAGATATGGTAGAGCATAGGAGCCGAAGAAAGCCGATGTTCTTCTGTCGTTAGTCGTACGATAATAATAATAAAGATATTATTGAAACGCTTACTTTAGTCCAATTTTAGACTTGATTTTGATAACAGCAACAGATCCATCCAACGTTGCCAGTTCTTTCAATCCTCACGTCAGCATTACAGAAATTCCAATGAGGTTCTGAAAATGCGGTGTGAACACCGTGTATACACGGTTGGCGTGTAAAAACTGTGTGAATTCCGTTTAAAAACTGTGTAAGCACTGTGTACTTCCCGTTGAAAAACTGTGTATATCCCGTGTAAAAACTGTGGAAAAACTGCACAAATGAACGGTGTAAACACAGTGTTTACACGGTGTTTATACTGTGTTTTCGGAACCGCTAGGGATTACATCAGAACGAACGGTATTCCATCAGGATCTAATTTCAGCTTGCAAATAATTTTTTTTTTTCCCAGAGGAAAGTATGCTGAAATTCATTTGTGAGATTTTTTTAAAAAATCTATTTTTTTTTAAGGTAAATCAGGGATCTCTAATCGTTTACAAGCTGGAAGAATCATTTTACTCTATAAACTTTGCTCTATAAACTTTTTTTAATCATGGAGAAAAAAAGAAAATTCCGATAGTTTTTTTCTTCAATGATTTCATTATCAGAATCTACTGCAGTCTCGATAATTAATTTCAAAAAATAAAACAAGACCCATCAACATTAAAAAAATCTCCACATCATCATAATGAAAAAAAAAAAAAAACAAAGTACTGTAAAAATATCATTATATTTATCGTGAGAGATTCCACTCAATTCTCACAATGATGTTTTTTTTTACAATCTACAAAAATCAAAGAATACATGATTCATAAAAACGATTAATAGTATCCTTTGTAATCGTATTCATCCACATGTCCATGACCATGACCATGACCATGACCATGTGCCTCGTGTTCAACAGTGAGGAGTCCTGGTGCAGCATGGAGTGAATTTCTGTGGACCAGAAGTGCCTGATTATGCTCAAGATCTTCCAACTGTGGCTGAAGATAAGTCTCGTGATGAACTGGTTCATGATGACCGTGTTCTGCCTGAGCTTCAACATGAGCTGCTACTTCAAGTGCAGCTGCAGGATGTCCATCCTCTTCTTCAGCTACAGATGGCGCTGGATGAGCATTGGTTGCGGCACTCTGTGCTGCATGTTCAGCAGCTGCTGCTGCATTGTTCTGTGCTTGTTGTGCAGCAGCCTGGGCCTTGTCTCTAGCTGATTGTGTTGCTTCAAAATCGATGCGTGAAGCTTCAAGCTGTTCATCAATGGACTGTGCACGTGCCTTGGCCTGTCCCAACATTGAAGTTTGTGCTGCAAGTTCAGCGGCAGCTTCGGCTGCAGCTTGTGCAGCATGATCTTGAAAAAGAGAAAAAAGCAAAAAAACATGTAAGAGTCGATCGATAAACACTGAGAGAACAAAAGTGGTAAAAAAATATCAAATATTTGTTCCATTGATCTGTTAAAAAAACTTTTCTTTTAATTATTAAAGAATTTAGTGAATTTACTGAATTTACCGAATTTTGTTCATACAAACACTTGATTTATTTGAATCAATTCAGTCAATTCAGCACCTTTCTTTAATTAGGAAGAAGCGGGGCAAAATGGACCTGAATGCCAAAATGATTTGGTATTTTTTTTGGAAAGTGAAGGCTTTTTCCAAGAAATTTCAAAAAAATTAACTAACAGCCCGCACATATTGTAGCATCTTCTCAAATTTTTTTAGATTTTTCTGCAAAGTCCTTCACCCTGAAAAAAAATCTTGAATCATGTCGTCGCCTTAGAAATAAAAAGGAGTAAATGCTGGGTTTATATACAGCACTTACAGCCCTTTGTTTCTGAGGCGATGATGTTAAAGTGGAGGTCCATCTTGCCCCAGTCTCTCCCATTTAAAAAAGAATAATTGCTAATAATTACCAATGCACCAAACATTTCATAGTTTTTACCACTTTTTCTCTTCTCACTCAAAGAGAAAGCGAGAGGGAGGATAAAGACATTCTAATATTAATGCTAATTACCTTGAGTAGCTTGGGCTGCATTCAGAGCAGCTGTGATAACTTGGACCTGATGCATAGCCTGTTGTGCAGCATTTCTGGCAGCTTGTGCAGCTCTTGCTGCTTGTTGGAGTTGTCTTGCCTCACCCTCAACAGCTGTGCGTGCGTCTTTGGACTGTTGCTGCAATCCAAGGAAGATGATTTGTTTGCCAGCGAATGCAGCATTTGCAGTAGCTGCACTCTGTGCTGCAGTCTGGGCCAATTGGTTCTTTGCCATGTAGGCAGCCTGTCCAGCTGATGCATGCTGACTAGCAAGTGCAGTACGTGCCTGATCGGCTGAGCCACGTGCAATTGATACCAATCCACCACCGGAACTGAAACCTGGTTTGAGAGGCACGTGGTGATGGGAATGGGCTACTGCACTGTCTACATGTGCCAATGGCACTGATACCTCGCTGACAAGACCGTAATCAGCATACTGAGGCTGCTCTTCATAACTGCCGTAATATTCACGTGGTTTGCGTGATTCTTTAACTGGTTTCGTGCCAGCGATTACTAAACCCACTAGGCTCAGGCTGATGATTACTTTCATGTACATCGTGCAGTTATTTCATGCACTTGAATAACTGGGGACATATAAAAATATTGAAATATGAAATATTGCAATGAAACATATGCATATATAGTAAATTCCAAAAATTACAAATGCGGACTTTTTTATTATTTTTTATAATGGGAGAAGGTGGGGTAAAATGGACATGGGTTAATTTTGCTATTCTATGCTATGAAAATTACTCGAAATGAATGGAAATATTGGAGATAGATTTTTTCTGATGATTCTATTGGAAAAATAAGGAAATTTGCCATTAAAATCATTATCAAAAGTTATTTTTTGGAATTTTCCAAAAAAATTATTTTTCGCGCAAGATTTGAAGGTGAAAGTCTTTTGATTTTTGAAAAATTTCAGGTTTTCGAGGATATCTCTGGTTCTATCGGTCGTAGCGATCTGGGGTTGATTTCAAATGAAAGATGAGCTCACTTCCCATCGATTTATGGGGTTCAAAAAGAAAAATATCAGTTTTTTCAAATACTTATTGGGCAAAAACTGGTTTTCAGAAAAGGACCTATAAATATTTGGAAAATTGATTTTAAAAAAATTTGAACCACACTAATAGATGAGAAATGATCTCACCTTTCATTTGAAATCAACCCCAGGTCGCTACGACCAACAGAACCAGAGATATCGCTGAAAATGTGAATTTTTTCGATTTTCAAAAAGAAAACCCCTTCAAAACTTGGCCAAAAAAGTCAATGTTTCCAAAAATTGAGAAGAAAAAAAAGTTGACACATATTTTCCGCCTAAAATTTCCTCAGTTTTTCAATGGAATCATCAGAAAATTTCTATCTCAAACTGTTCAATTAGAGTGTCCATTTTACCCCACCTTCCCCTAATTTATTAGTAATTTATTTGTTTCAAAAAATCTAAAAAAGTGTCAAATGTCTGCTAATTTCATAATCATAAGTATTGGAGCATTGGTAAATTATATAATTTGCTTAAATAAAAAATGAGAAAAAATAGAATAATGATGAAACTCCAAGTTTTTTCGACCGGAAGATGCAGATCATCGTTCAATGATTCGAAAATAATCAAATTTCTCTGAAGAGGGGAGAAAACCGCATGGTCAATCACGTGAAACTACGATAGAATTGTAATTGGCAAGTTATCGAGGAAATATTCATGATAATGTTAACGAAATAAAGAGTAGTGTTCTTTGTTTTTATCCTAATTTTTTTCTAAATCATTCTGCGACAAGCATTAAATCAGTTGAAAGTGAGCCTAGTCATGCGTAGGCTCTTTTCCATCGTAATTGGTTAAAAGGTGATGCAATAATAAAACTGTTACATATCTTTTTACTTTTTATTGTAAAAATTATTACCAACGACATTGAATAATAAAATGTTGATTTTTCACGGTTTTCAAAGTGTTTTAGTTAATCAAGCGTGTCTGCGGCATTCCTTTCTATCAATTTTCACGAATTAAAAAGTAGTGCAGACGAGTTATCGCATTTTCATAGGAAATGTGTAAAACAAGTTTTTTTAAAAATATTTCGGAATTCATAAATTTTTTAATTAGAACCTTTCCACGATAATAATGAAATTAGCACAAATTTTTCAATTTTTCCTTTTTTTTTTAAAAGAAAATAAATTATTATTAAAAAAATATTGAAAAAATTTGCATCTATAATTCTTCGAATAATTTGGAAATAATTTATTTTACAAAAAAAAATATAGAAAAATTGTCAGATGTCTCCTATTTTTATTTATTTATTTATTTTTTTGTAGATCTCATTCGGCAGCGAAAAAAGGAATTTTCCAGGATTTTTGCATCTCCCTTCAATTCCGAAATATCAACAAAAAAGGAAATTCCAAATGCGCTTCTACTATTAGGGAAAAGTGAGACAAAATGGACCAAGAAGATGAGATGACTCGAGATTTTTTTTAAAAAAGCAGCGGTTGCTCCAAAAAATCTGAAAAAATTTCCAAACAGTCTAGACACATTGTCGAATTTTCTCAAATTTTTTCCGATTTTTTCATCAACTCCTTCATTCCGAAAAAAATTCCTCAATCATATTGCTAAGCAGATCCATTTTGCCCCACTCTGCCCTACCTCTTCAGAACCGCTTCTATTTATTTGTAAATGGTAATAGTTGTCAACTAAATTCCATTGGCCACGCCTTGAAACAAAACGTAACTAAATCGAAAAAAAAAACAAGTAAAAACATTACGAGAAGGTAAACTGCAGCTTTCGTCGAGTTTATCTGAATCAGGCCTCTAACAAGCCATTCTCTACTCGTGCCTCCTGTCTTTCCACTCTTGTTTCATATACCTTTATCTCGCTCAATCTAATACAACGTTAACGTTTCAAAAAAAAAAAAAATCATCGGTTACATATGAAAATGATTCAGATATCCATGTGAATGTACTTGCAATTCCCAGTTTGGTTGCGTTCTATTTAGAAATGCTTGGAGGTAGAGAAACCGGGTCCTATCCCTTCCATTTAATCATTTAAGCGAATTTGCATTACCGCATGATATACGAAAGAAATATTATACTTTGTACCTTTCTTTTTTTATTTTTCGCTATTAATTAATTCGCTACCTTTCAAATCATACTCGTACTGACCTTCTATCGATTTCCTATCACTCTGCGCATTTTTCCACAATTATTAGAAAAAAATGAAGTAAAAAAAAGTAATTGTTCGTGGAAACGATTGGTGAATGTCGATGGAATTCCAGTGGATTAACATAATTGAGATAATACAATATGTAACACGTCATTTCATACAAATTACAGGGGAGAGTGGGGCAAAATGGATTTTAGGTGCAACATTTTTCTTTACAAACTGAAAAAATCGATGGAAAAATCTGCAAAAAATTTGAGAAGATGTTTCAATATTTAGAAATTATCAGTGAATTTTTTTCGATTTTTTCTGAAGAATCCTTCACATTTGAAAAAAAAAACAAATTATTTTGTCAGGCAAGTCCATTTTGCCCCAGTCTTCCCTACAGATAGTAGTATTTCGTCTTCTACGAGTGAAAAAGACGTGAAAACGTAGAAATTACGAGACTTACGCCCTTTTTACTCCAGGAAGACGAGTTAATTGATAATTTAATGAGGAATTGGGTCAGGACTTTTTTCTTACCGCTTTGCTTTTCATTTTTTTTAAATTAATTTATTTTTTATATAATTTTCAATTTTTTATTCTATGATTTTTTCCAAATTAAAGAAAAGGCAAATTGATTTTTTCAGGAAATGAAAAATGATCGATGCTGTGTCTTCATCAATTCAAACACCAATGAATTTTCAACCCTACTATTTTTCTATTCTTCTTTTCGTTATTCTTTCACTTTTTTTTCTACCCCAGTGGACTTAACGTCGCGCTAAAGTGCAAATAATGTTAACAAATGAGAATAGCAATGTATTAAAGCAATAAATTATTTTTATTTCTTGCTATATATATTTTTTTTTGTTTTATCATGCTATATATTGGATTATTAAAAAGGGAGCAGCCCTGTGGTGGGAGGTGTAACGATGGACTATGTAAAGAACCAAGGAACAAATCAATAAATTATCATTTATTATTGGTGCTACTATTATTAAATAATAGCACCAATTTTTGGAAAATTGAAAAAAAAATGAAGAAAATAGGAAATTTAAAAAAAGGTACTTACAAATAAAAGTGCCGAATTTCCAGTGAAGATCCTCGGATGATTGTGATTTTCAACGTTTTCAACTGAAAATTTCCGATTATTCTATGAAATAAAAATCGTAGAGTAATCGCCCTTTCACGCAGTAGTAACAACTAAGAACTGATTGGTAGGTGGCTGGTCAATGGAGCTCTTATACTCCCGCTGGACCAGTTTATTCGGGCTGTCGTGACACAAGCACACACAAAACGCCAACGAGGTGGGATTTCGAATGGTCCTATCACAAGATCCATAACAATTGGATGAACCAAAATTTCTAGGAAAAAAGGAAAATTTAATCATTGCAGAAATGCAAGATAAGAAATTCATCTGAACGCAATTTAATTAAATCAAATGCTAATTTAATGAATTACTGGAAACGACCTTGCCTTGTCTCCCTCACATCCTGTTAATCGCCTCTAATCTAGAATCAAAGAAAACTGGAAATTATTTTTGCACATTCGAAAATGATGCTTGATCACTAATACATAGACTTGAGGATTAGTTTCGGTCTAGTGATCTGGAATAAAGTGAAAAAATAAATAAATGAAGTACATATAAAGGTACTAAGTAAATGGTTTTTCAGGCACACGCCCTCGCTCTTACTTTCACGTGGCTCTTATTATTATACATGAAATAATACAGTTCACTGACAATAAATTAAACGAAAGTATTATGGATTTATATCAGAGTTTAATTAATTGGTTTTGGAGTTAATGAGATGATTTGGAAAAGCGCAAACAATTATTCGTGCATTTAGGATGATTGGGAGGTGCAATCGGCAAAAAAGTTCATTTTTTGTATAAAAACGTTAATAAAAATTTATACAAGATGAAATTCCTCAAATCTGATTCAGTGAATCTGTGAAGAATGTAATGAGAAATGAAATAAGCCGTAAAAACAAAAAATTAATTGAAAATTGCAAAATTTTCATGATTTTTTTGCATTTTTTTAAATCTCAAAAAATTTGAAGAAATGTAAAAAATAATGAAATTTCTTCAATTTTCAATTAATTTTTTGTTTCTTTACAGATTCACTGAATCAGATTTGAGGAATTTCATCTTGTATAAATTGTTATCAACGATTTTATAGAAAAATTTAACGTTCTTCCCAATTGTGCCTCCCAATCATTCTTAAGGGGTTACACTACTGCAGAAGCTCAAGAAAAAGGCTTTTGAATATTTTCGAATGGATGGAAAAATAAGGAGGAAAGTTTTATTTCTTGTGCGTTACTTGAAGATTTCACTACTTTTCTCAATTTTAATATTCTGCTGATACAATTGGCAGAAAGCTTCCGAATCTTATTTTTATTTTACAAATTCTTATTAAAAGAGACAAATATTTATATTTCAGCAATAACAAAATTGAGTAATGTATGCATGACGATTAGGGGATATAATTTCAGCACCTAGGCTTCTACATTTATAAACTCAATGATAATTAGACTTGAAACATAACAGGTTTCAGCGAATAATGTCATTTGATGCCAAAAAAAATTCAATATTAGATGAAAACTAAGATCCTGCGATAAAACTTCAAAATCGAAAAATTTAAGTTCAGGTTTCGAACGAATATTTCTGTCTCTTTTCGTTGTCATATCGGAATGAAGATGATGATTTTGAAGGTCTTGAGCTCATTTTATAGGAAAAATTGTGTAATTTTTAATAAAAAAAAATCAAAAATACTTATATTTCCAGGCAAAATCAAGAAAGATCGAAATTTTCGAGAAAAAGGATTTTTTGCACAAAAAAAAACGATTTTTCGAAAATTCCACAGTGGAATAACAGCTTGAAACGTTTTTTTTTATGAGAATTTTTGATGAAGCAACTTCAGAGGATACTTTTCATTTTCAACAATTTTCTGAACGTCGAAAATGGTTAAAAAGTCATTCTGCATTTTCTGTTTGGGTAAATATGATAATTAGCAATTTTTCTAATTCAAGAGTAATAAAATTAAATTTTATGTACAGCTGTTCTGATAATGGGAAATTGCGGGAGCATTGAAGCGATTGGGAGACAGGGCAAGGTAAGCTTGTGTATTAATATCACTCGCAAATAATAATAATAATAATTAGAATTTCAGGTGAGTGACTCCGATACTGACTAGACATTTTTTTAAAATTCATGATTGACACCCACAATAACCGCAGAATACATTTTACCCATTTTCTTCACTGAATTATATAATTTTTCCATTTTTTTTTGCCTTCTCATGGATTTCTTTTTGCCTATTTGAAGAGGGAAGCCGATAGAGAGGCTCGATTTGCTGGTGTTGATGGAAATGGATACACTGGAAAAGGAGATATTGCCAATAAAGCTGCACAGGAAGCTAAAGCTGCTTCTGATGCACAGAATATCGCAGGAAAACAGGCTTCACATCAAGTACATCTTTATTTTCAAATTTTCGAGAGAAATCTCGGAAAATAACGAAAAAATTAGAATTTTTATATAAATTTTCATTTATAGCTCTGCGTTTTTCTAAAAAAAAGTGAACTTCACGAAAATTTCTGTATTTTTTTTTAAGATTTCGAGATATTTTCTGAAAACTAAAGAGTATAATCTCAATATTTCAAAGAAATAATTGTTCAATTAGTTAAAAAATGATGCTAAAAATAGTAAATATCGGGAAATTTCAAATTTTCTTCTTTCAACCAATAAATGATTTTCCAAAAAAAGGAAAGATATGTACATCTAGAAAATTCAAAAAGCTAGAAGTGCAAATTTTCCAATTATTCTTCTTATATCAATTCATTTGTTTAGAAAATACGAAAAATTTGGTAGATGTGCGCTAATTTTCTTGATCATTAGGTAAAAACCCAACTAGCAGAGAAAGCGCTTCGAGCAGCAAAGGCAGCTGAAGCAGTGCTCATTGGTAAAGTAGCACTGGTAGAACAATTGGCAGAGGAGACGAAAGAAACTCAGAGTGTCGAACGTGAAGGATCTTTAGGATTACAAAAGGCTCATGAAAACCTGAATGCTGCTACTCGAGCAGCCAAAGATGCGCATCAACAGGTTTCTTCATCAATTATGATATCATTACCTTAGAAGTAAAGGGGCGTAAGTGCAATGCTTATTCACAGCACTTAATTCCCTTTATTTCTCATCTTACATCACCTTAGAAACAAAAAGGCCTAAGTGCTGTGTTTAAGCATAGCACTTATGCCCTTTTCTTTCTCACTTTACGTAATTTTAGAAGCAAAAAGGTGCAAGTGCTATTCTTATACAGAGCACTTAAGCCCCTTTACTTCTAAGATGAGGATAGAAGAGACTTTCTATAGTTAGACCTATCTATTTCATCTAATTAACTGTTATTCAACTAAATACAACACTTTAATTGATTCCTTTGAAAAAAAAAAACTTTCATGGGTACAGGTTGAGACTTTGAGACATGCAGTTGAAACAGCAAAATCCAACGTTAATAATGCAAGAATTGCAGCTGATGGTGCACGTAAATCATTAAATGAGAAAGAGCAATTATTATTGGCTGCTAAAAAACGCGTTGAAGAGCTAAAGAATCGACTGCAAAAAGCCAAGGGCGACTTAGCTAAGACCAATCAGGCTGCAGTGAGAGCTGAAGCAGCTGCAAGAGAAGCAAGAGTCAAAGTCAATCATGAAACACCAAAAACATGAATTCAATGAGAAAATTAATTAATTAAAAAATGATAAAATTCTTGGATTAAACAAATGCCAGCGTTAATAGATCTGTCATTTTTATTTAGGAATTTTCTTGAAATAAAAAAGCTTTCATTTTTAAATTTTCTTAAAATAAAAAAGCTTTTATCTTTGAATTTTTTTGAAATAAAAAAAGATATGAGAATAGACATTTTGATTTTTCTCATTTTAACTTTGGAGTCAAATAGCTTTAGACAGGAATTTTTCCGGGGAACTCGCAATGCAAATGAGGTAAGTCTGAAAAATTAAGAATTTCTTCATTAATTAACTTGATTAATTAATCAGGGAGTGCCCTGCAATGGAGCTGAGGGTGCACACTCGAAGGATGGCTCGAATTTCGCACAAAAAGCTGCGCAACAAGCCAAGGCTGCTTCGGATGCACAAAACATAGCTGGAGCACAAGCAGCTCATCAAGTAATTATGAATATTTTATGGTAATTGTGGAATGCATTGAAATTAATGGAATTTATTGATTGAATTTAGGTCAAGGCACAACTTGCTGAGAAGGCATTGGAGGCAGCGAGAGTCGTGGAAGTGGAGTTATCAGGTATTTTCATTGATATTCCAAGAAAATGTTGCTTTTTGTGATCCTCCCGGAGCTTAAAGAGAAGTTTTCAAAGTAAGTTTGTTTTTATTCATTTTTTGATGATATTCGAATAAAAAAATCGCTAAAAAATTCCATTTTTAGGGTAGTTTTGATTTTTTTTTTCTAACTTTCGTATCTTCTTACTCGAATATCATCGAAATTTGAATGGAAACGAACTTATCTTGAAAAAAATGAAGGTTTTAGGCAGCGAGGACACTTAAAAAGAACATTTTCTTTGACTATGAACAGCAAGAATTTATCGAAGATTCTTGCACTAATAAGTCTAGGAGGACTCTATTCAAGGGATAACAGAACCCCTTGTATATATTGAATTTTTGAACTAATTGTTTGATGATGCTCATTAATATTTTTATCATAGAAGACTGTAAATAAGTGAAAAAGGTAATCAAAAAGTCGATGCTTCCGTTATTTCATGAAAAAATTGATAATTATTGTTAAAAAATGGGTTCAAAAATTCACAATTCACTGGCTCTTTCGTTAGACCTTGAAGGAAAATGTCGTGAGATCTCTTTTTGTACAGAATTTCATGGGCTAAAAAAAGGATCTCTTCATAAATTCTCCTAAACCTCATCATTCTCAAGATATTCCTTTTTTTATCTCCCTTTTTCCACCTGATTTTTCCTTTTTCATCAGGTAAGCAATCTATTGTGTCACAGCTGCAGCAGGAAGTGAAAGAGGCGGAGGCGGTTGTGAGGGAGGAGATGGCAGCGATTCATCAGAGCAAGGCTCATGTGGAACGATCAGTGCAGGCTGCAAGGCAAGCTGAACAGGAAGTAAGTCTAGAACTAAATACGCGGAGAAAAAAACAAAACTAGTAAAAACCATAAAATATTGATTCTATTGGTCCATAGCCAATTGTTTTATTTTCAATAATTTAAAAAGTTGTTGAATTTCCTGAATTTTGTGCATTCAAACCAATTTGAATTAATTCAAACTAGTTTGAATTCAAACCAGTTTGAATTAAACATTCGGTAAAAATTGCAATTTTTTGGATTATTCAAAACAAATATTTGTTAAGGACTAATGCAGTCAATATTTCGTCGTCCTAGAACGAAACGGGCTTAAATTGTCGACATTTCCTATCTTATTACGTCTTTTTCACTCTAGGATGACGATTCGATGATTTTTACCACATTTTTTTGCTTCTTGGCATATCTTCACCAATTAGAGAAGAAAATCACATCATCATCATAGAGATAAAGTGGCATAAGTGCTGTGTATATGCATAGCACTTAGGCCCCTTTGTCTCTAAAGCAACAATATCATTTCTTCCTTCTTGAAAAATCAATTATTTAAAAGAAATAAATGAAAAATATGCACATGCAGAAAATTTTAAAAAATTATGAGTGCAAATTTTTTAAATATTTTTTTTTTTATAATAATCTATATGTTTGTTGAAAAAAAAATTGTTAGATATATGCTAATTCTATTATCATAAAAATGATCTATCCTGATGATCTATCATTATTTTCAAGCTGAAGACCCTGAATCAGGCACTTCAAGTGGCTCAATCGAACCTTCAGAATGCGGAACGTGGAGCACAAGGTGCACAGCATGAATTAATGGAGAAGCAGCACTTGATTCAAGCAGCTAAACACAGATTGACTGAGCTATTAAAACGATTAAAGTGCGCCAAAACGGAACTTGAAACGACGAGGGTGGCTGTACAAAAGGCAAATGCATCAGCACATCAGGCAAAGATAAATGCTGCAAGAAACAAAAGAGATCCGCATCATCCATCAAATATGAGATGATTCATGAAAAAATCTGCATTCTAATTGTAATTCTGATAAATGTCCTTGATCCACTTTCTCCAGCTCGATCTATTGATAACATTGGGAATTTGTGATTAAAATAAAAATTATAAAATAATAAAAAAAAATGGGAAAAAAAAAATACAAATTATGTTGAAATTACAAAACGCCTTGGGTTAATTTTTTCCTCCGGTTATTTATTGGTTTCAGCAGGTGCTACATTGTAATTGAGCCTCTTTCCTAAGTTTACGTCACCATAGCAACGACGCAAAAACGTTTTACGAACCTGAAATAGAGGATTGATGGTTTCATGAGTGTTTTTAGAATGGATTTTATGAATTCGGACGTTTAATTCAAGTTTTGTTCAAGAAAATGGGTGATACTATGATGGAATCTAATGAATCTAAGGACCTGATGACGTCGAAATTCGGCGATTGGACGGAGGATAATTCTTCAGGAGTCAATGAAGAGAAGATGAAGTCTTTGAAAGTCCTGGATCCTGATGATCCTTTGATGAAGAGGTTTCAGGAAGCTCTTAAAGCGCATCTTTTGAGGATTGAGGAGAGACTGAATGCTGATATTCTTGAACTCGTAAGGATTAATTATCTGTGATAACTATTTTTTTAAAATGATTTTGAAGTTTTCAGATAAATCGAGTTTATTTCATTTAAAAAAAAAAATAAGTTTTTTTTGTTAGTATATTTCGGAATTAACTAAATTAATTTGTTTGAAAATTCCATATTCTCTCTTTTTTTTTAGAGTAAAAGATAAGCTGGAGAATTGGTTGTTACATTCTCTTATGAATATGTTGGAAACGAGTGGGTTTGGGGAAAAATGTTAAGAAACCTTTTTTGTAGAGGATTTAATGGGCTACGAAAAAGGTATCCTGACTTTTTTCTCTAAACCCACTCATTTCTAAGATCCTTTTAAAATAATCAAGAATAAGTGGTTCGAGGTAGTATTTCAAAAATAATGATTCGTAGGTTTGTTTCCAATTAATTGCTGATAATTCGGGGAAACGTGCTCCAATTTACCCGAAAAAGTGATTAAAGTATTCGAAAGTCATATCTTCAGCTTGTGAATATAATTTTTTTCATCTCGCCTTTTCTTTACATTAATCTCCTATCACATGCATGAGATAGAGAGAGAGGCAAATATTTACGACTACCTTCTGATTAAAATTTCTCAATAACTATACGGTGAATTGAATATTTTTTCTTCTATTATTTAGTTAAAATGCTGTTCTCTTCGCCAATAGTTTTTAAATAATGGGTCAAACCTGTGGTTTTTTAGTAATTTCGTTATTTCCGTCCGATTTAGGGCGTTTCATCCCCACCACCGCTATTTTCAGTAACTTTAATAATTCATATCTCATAAACTGCACGGTCAAAAATTCTGAAAAAATTCAGAAAAATGTAAAAAAATATCATCTTTGATACGGCATCAAAAAAAAAAGCATTTAATCACTTTTTCTCCTCTTGACTCTTTAATTCCTCAGCAAGCATCCAATAAAGAGGCATCCCGGAAGCGCGAGGACAAAGGCATGGAGATGTACGATGCTCAGCGTGAAATTTCTCGGCAGCAGACGTCGATCGAAAAATACTGCAAATCCCTGGAAGACCTGAAACGATCTCGTGAAGAAAAAGAGCACTGCCTCAAAGAAAAGAAACAGCTTCTCAACAAGGTCCGTCAAGGTGCAGAAGAAGAGAACCGACGAGCTGAAAAATTATCCAGAGAAATCGAGAGTCTCTCGTCTCAATGCAAACACTTTGAGGGATTCGAGGAAGAAATATCGAAACACTTGAGTATTGCGAAGAGAATGTCAGAAAAAGATGCGAGTGTCCAGAGGGAATTGATTCGCCAAAAACAGCAGAAAGACTATATTCTCCTTAAATTGGAGGAGGAAGTTTGGAGATTGGATCGGGAAATTTGGGATTTGAGGAAACAACAGGATTCAAAGAATGAGGATAAAATTATCGTTGGACAAACGATTGCTGATGCTGATGCTGATCTTGGGGCACTGCAGAGAGAAAGAAATGGACTTTTGACCGGTTGGAATCGTGTCGTTGCTAGTATATTGCAGCGGGATAAAATAACTGAGGATTTATCCGTTGAGAGAACGTGAGAATCCTTTTTTTTTTTAAATTACACTGAAATTAGAAGTAAAAACGACGAATTTTTGGATTTTTTTTTTAACAAATAAATTATTACGACAAAGAAATATTGAAAAAATTGGCACTTGTAGTTTTTTCAATTTTCTAAACGTGCGTATTTTTTATTTTTCAAAATAATTCATTTGTTGAAAGAAAGAAAGGAAAAAATATTAAAATTGTTACATGTCTGTTATTTTTAGTGTCATCATTAATTAATTTTATCGATCAATCATGCAATATTTTGGTAATTTGGGATTTATCTTGATCTTCAGGAAAATACGCGAATCTTTCAAGACTCTGCAGTCGCGAATTGATAAGACGAAGAAAGACACTTTGAAGGAAATGGAGAAAAATGAGAAATTGACAGGACTGCAATCGAGATTGGAGGAGGATATTATGTGCAATCAGAGTGCAATTGGAATGGAGAAGGACAAAGCTGATGTTTTGGAGTATAAGACACTTGATATTGCTAAATTGCTTGAAAAAACAGAGGCAGATTATGACGCAACGTTTTCTGTAATTTAACTCATTTGTGAACTCATTCATTTTTCTTTAATTTCCTAACATTATATTATTGTCATATAAATGTTAAAAAAATTAAACAATATTTTTTTTTAACATTTTTGAAACTATTGGATTTAGATAAAAATATGAGGTGACTTTTTTTGCTGAGAATTAAATGAGCTTTAAAAAAAGGGCTCTTGATAAATTTCCCTAAATCTCATATTTTTCGAGATATTCTTGAAATAATAAAACCCATTCTCCTTCGAATCATTAAAATTATTAAATTTGCAGGAATTTCAACGTTTAAAAAATGAGGAAAAAACGCTCGACAAAGAATTGGAAAATTTGGGAAATCAAAAGCGAAATCTGGAAGAGGAGCTCATTCTGAAGCTGGGTGAGAAGATAACTCATGACAAGACAGTAATGCATCTCAGTAAGATTCTGCGAGAAGCGAGAGAAACAGTTGCTCAATTGGAGCTGACAATGTTGCAAACTGAGAATCAGTATGGCAAGAATTTATTGGAATTCGAGAGAGTGAAGAATTTCGTTGCAACTGAAAAAGAGGATTTGGAAGAACTGGTCAAGGCGAATATATTGAAAGAGAAAGAGTTGAATAGAATGAGAACTGAAATTGATCGATGTGATACGAGTATCGAGAAGAAGATGAAAAAAATTGCGGATTTGACTCGAAAAATTGATGAGGTGATTTTTAATCAATGGCTTTTACTATCAAAATTAGGGGAAATTGGTGGAAATATTGGAGATATATTTTTTTTGATGATCCCATTGGAAAGCTGAGGAAATTTACCATGGAAATCATATGTCGGAAGTTGTTTTTTGGAATTTTCCAAAAAATCAATTTTTTGCTTAAGATTTGAAGGTAAAATCCTTCTGTTTTTGAAAAATTTCACTTTTTTGGGGATATCTCTGGTTCTATTGGTCGTAGCGACCTGGGGTTGATCTTAAGTGAAAGATGAGCTCATTTCCCATAAATTTAGATGGTTAAAAACAAAATTTATCAATTTTTCAAGTACTTATAGGTCAATAACTAATTTTTGAAAAATGGCCTACAAATATTTGAAAAATTGATTTAAAAAAATTTGAACCACCTAAATCGATGAGAAATGAGCTCACCTTTCATTTGAGATCAACCCCAGATGGCTACGACCAACAGAACCAGAGATATCGCCAAAAACGTGAATTTTTTCGATTTTCGAAAGGGTCACCCCTTCAAAACTTGTCCAAAAAAATAAAATTTTCCAATAATTGAAAAAAATTAATTTTTCCATCTGTTTTCCACCTAAAATTTTCTCAGCTTTCCAATGGAATCATTAGAAAATCTCTATCTCTAACCGTTCAATTGGAATCCCACCATTTTACCCCACTTTCTCCTATTTTTAATCCTTTTTTTTCTCAAATTTTATGCTTTTTATCCCTTTCACCAGTTTTCTTCAAATTACCAGTTTCCTCAATGCCTTTTATCCCTTTATGAAAGGCTTATCGACTATTCTGAATAATTGCTCTATCAATATTTTCCATATTAGTCGAAAACTTTGGGTGGCACTTTGGACATGACAACCCAAGACCTGAAGATCGCATCCCTCGAGAAGCGAATCGAGGAGGTAGACTCTAAAAATCAGGAATCCAAAAAATTCTGGCTTCGTCAAGAAAGCCACATGGTGACTCTAAGTCAAGAAAGAGACACGCAACTCCAAGAATTGAATCGCTTGAGCAGACAGATAACGATAATGGAGCAGAAAAACCTGAAATTGGAGTATGCACTGGAGAGAGAAAAAAAAGACGAGGAAAAAATTGACAGAAGAATGAAAGAACTTCGTCAGAGACTTTTGAGATCCAACACAATTCTAGCTGAACAAAAAGAATTACGTAATAGTCTTCTTGACAAAAATTTTATCACTAGCGATGAATACTCAAAGACTCTCAAAGAAACTGAGATGGAATTGGTGAGACTGAAGAATGAAATAAAGGAATTGAAAGGCGAGAAGATAACACTTGAGGAAAAACTTTGTGGTGAACTGCGTGATTACTATTCTTGGGAGAAAAAAGTTAAATTGGCGGTTGAAACGTCAAAAGTAATTAAAGAGGAGCGTTGCAGTGGTGGAGAAGTTGCTACTATGAAGACCGAAATACACAAGATGGAGATGCGTTTGTCGCACTTGAGAAAAGTGCAGGAAAAAATGATTAGAGATATGGAATTTTGTATTGCGAGGAGAGATGTGATTTTCGATGGGGCATTGGCGAAAGAGCAGAAAAATCCCAAAGGGCTTCATAATAAGAGAGTGATGAGCCAGAAGAGGATGGATGATCGTAGAATGAAGATTAAACAAGTGATCAAGGTAAAAAAATTGAAATTATTCTAGTTTATGTTGATTTTCATGATTATTTTTATGATACTGACAATAGAAGAAATGCTTGACATTTTTCTTCTTTTTTCTATAAACGAATAACAAAAATAAAAACGAAAACAAAAAATATAAAAAACTGCAAGTGCAAATTTTTTAAATATCTTTTTTGTAATGATTTAGTTGTTTGAAAATGACAAGTTTTTTTTTCGAAAAAATCCAAAAAATTGCCAGATATATTTATTTAAATAAACTGAATATATCCGATAATTTTTTGGATTTTATTTGAAAAAAACTTCTAATTGTTGAACAACTGAATTATTATGAAAAAGAATGATGGACACTGTAATGAAACGGTTAGAGATGGATTTTTCTTGATGATTCCATCGAAAAGCTGAGGAAATTTTAGCCGGAAAACGAGTGCCGGATGTATTTTATTCGATTTTTTTTGAAAATTCGATTTTTTTCGGCATTTCTGAGGGGTGAAAGCCTTGGCTTTCTTGAAAATTTTTCGTTTTTTGTAAATATCTCTGGTTCTATTGGTCGTAGTAATTCGGGGTTGGTCTCAAATGAAAGGTGAGCTCATTTCCCATCGATTTATGGAGTTCTAAATTACAAAATATCAATTTTTGGGATAGTTATAGGCCAAAAATTGTTTCACAAAACAGTTTAACAAAAATGCCCATAAATTCCTTAGAAATCGATATTTTCAAATTCAAAACCCTATGAATCGATGGGAAATGATCTCACCTTTCACCTCCCATCGGAATTTCTACGCTACGACAAATAGAACCAAAGATATCCTCAAAAAACAGAAAATTATCAAAAAAAGCAAGGGTTTCCCTCTAAAATGCTCAAAAAAGTCGAAATTGTCAAAAATTCGAAAAAAATAATTTGGGCACTTGTTTCCCGCCTAAAATTTCCTCAGCTTCCCAATGAAATCATCGAAAACAATCTACCGCCAATCTTTCTGTTAATTCCGAGAGTTTTCCTTAATATTTGCCTAAAAATTTAGATGTGTCCATTTTACCCCACCTTTCCCTATGCTAATTTTGTTATCTCTTTTTTGTTCAGGATACTAAAAACATTGAGAATGAAATTGCTGAATTGGATGCAGAACGGGAGAAGCTCCTCAAAGAAATTGAGGAGAATCAGAAAAATTTGAAGATGCATCAAGAGTCAATTTCCGAGATTGATCGGCAAATAACTGAGGGTGAACTCATGAAATGCCATGTAAGTCTAGTGTTATTGTTATATTGTTATATAAGAAAGAGTTCCTATTCCATTTTTTTTAAACCTATTTCGATTGATTTGTACCTGAACTTCTTTCTGTTCTTTCGTTTTTTCCAGAAACTTGAGTGTCTAGTTAGAAAACAAAGAAAAGTACGTCTGCTCCAGAAAGTACGTGACCGTAAATACAAGATGCTCTTCAAGTCAGAAACAGGACTGAACGAGGAATACGAGAAGCAGAGAGACATGAAAATCCAATTATCTGAAATAATGGAAGAAACAAATAGAGATTTTCCACATCTCAAAGATGACATAAGAAAAATTATCTTAACAATTCAATCACCATGAATTCTTTTTACATTTCTTTAATACTTTAACACTTACTCACAAAAAAATTATAATCTAAATGTTTTGAAAAAAATTTTAAATTACACTAACCACCTCACCACGTGATAATTCTTCTTTCCCACTCTGACCAAAGTCGTATTGTTCGGTAATATATGAACACCGGGAGTGATAACTTCATTGGGATTTAGCACTTTACTGTGATTAATGTAGAATCCACCGGCTCCAATTATTCTGACAGCATCTCTGTCGGTTTTGAAGCAGTTTATCTGAAGTGCAAGGTCATAAGCTGTTAGTCCTTGTTGCGCGGGAAGATCGGATATTTTAGCACCCTCGAAAACGTTCACCAATTCGTCGGAAGTGAGCTTCGAGAGAGATTCTAGGGAATTGTCGTAGAGAACTGAGGAAGTTTGTTCTGCTGCATGAAGTCCCTCGACTGAAACAGTTTAATTAGGTTTTAATTATTTGTTCTCCATTTTCCAGCGTTTCAGGGAATAATAGGGAAAGGTGGGGTGAAATGGAGACAAGGGGTAAAACGGACATGAGTTAGTTTTGGTATTTTATGGCATGAAAATTACTCGAAGTCGATAGAAATATTGGGGATAGATTTTTTCTGATGATTCCATTGGAAAGCTGAGGGAATTTGCCATGGAAATGATATGTCAGAAGATATTTTTTGGAATTTTTCAAAATTTTCGTCTTCTGCTCAATATTTGAAGGTGAAAACCTTCTGTTTTTGTAAAATTCCAGTTTTTCGGGAATATCCCGGGTTCTATTCGTTGTAGCGACCTGGGGTTGATCTTAATTAAAAGGTGAGCTCATTTCCCATAAATCCATGGGGTTGAAAAAAAAAATAATCAATTTTTCAAGTACCTATAAAGCGAAAACTGATTTTCAGAAAATGGCCGACAATTATTGGAAAATTTGATGAAAAAAAATTTAAACCTCATAAATCTATGGGAAATTAGCTCACCTTTCATTTGAGACCAACCCCAGATCGCTACGACCAATAGAACCGAAAATATCCCCGAAAAAGTGAATTTTTTGGATTTTCAAAAGAGTCACCCCTTTGAAACTTGTCCAAAAAAGCAAAATTCCTTAAACAATTTTAAAAAACTAATTATGATACATATTTACCCCTTAAAATTTCCTCACCTTTCCAATGGAATCATCGAAAAACCTCTATCCCAAACCACTAAATCAGAATGTGTCCATTTTACCCCACCTCCCCTCCACCAAAAAAAAAAAAATAATACTCACGTCCATGAACCAACAGAGTAACATTTTCCGCCAATATTTTCTGTGCTTCCCTCGCCTCCGGTTGTGCCTCCTGTCTCTCCATAATCCTCTTGATTTCCTTCAGCTCCAAAAACGTAAAGAACTTCAAGAACTTCTCCACCTCGTCATCTCTCGTTCTTATAAAAAATTGATAAAGATTGAAAGGTGAAGATTTATTCGGTGACAGCCACACAGCATTTCCCACTGATTTTCCGAATTTCTTTCCACCCTCAGCTGTTATAAGCGGCAATGTCAGTCCATAAACCTGTTTACCAGTCGCTTTTTTCACCAAATCATGTCCAGAAACGATATTTCCCATCTGATCATTACCGCCTATTTGAAAAAGGCAGTTATACTTCGAGTACAGATAGAACCAGTCATATCCCTGAAAAACTTGATAACTAAATTCCGTAAAGCTCATTCCAGTTTCCGAGTTCAATCTAGATTGCACCGATGTTCTGCCTAGCATTGTTCCCATTCTGAAGTACTTGCCAACGCCTTTTATAAAATCGACAACGTTCAAATGCTTGTACCAATCTGCATTATTCAAAATAATCGGTGGCTTGAGTTTATCCTTCTGGTCATTCCAAAATTGAGCCTCATGATTGGCAAAAATTGTCTCGATATTCCTTCTTATTCCTTCGACATTGTCGTTTATTATTGTACTGTTCATTTCTTCTCGCTCCTTTTTTCGGTGACTAGGATCTCCAATTTGACCTGTTGCTCCACCGAGGAGAACGATCACCTGGTGTCCAGCTCGTTGCCAGTGAAGTAAATTCATGAGAACTAGTAAATTTCCTACGTGAAGAGATTCGGCTGTTGGGTCGAATCCTGCGTAAGCACACTGGGGATTTTTAACTACTAGTTCCCTTATTTCAGGCCTGAAATATGAAAAATTTTGAGTTAATGAGGTAGAATATGAAAGGAGTGAAGTTTTTCGACTAATTTACTTTGTTTTATCATTAGTTTTTTGAGGGGGTCTTGGAAACTAAGCGAGATAGCGCGACTCTGCCCTAATTTTGGCTTTTTTTGCAGCTTTTTAAATTTTCTACATAAACGATTCATGGAAAATTCGTCCTATCTCTTTTAGTTTCTAAGATCTTTAATAAAAAAGTGGAGACCTAATTACGGGAGGGTGGGGTAAAATGGACGCTCTTTCAGTTGAATTGTTCAAGATAGAGATTTTATGATGATTTCATTGGAAAGATGAGAAAATTTTAGGTGGACAACATGTACAAATTAATTTTTTTCAATTTTCGGAAAATTTTACTTTTTTCGACAAGTTTTGAAGGGGTTTCCCTTTTGAAAATCGAAAAAATTCACTTTTTCGGGGATATCTCTAATTCTGTTGGTCGTAGCGACCTGAGGTCGATCTCAAATGAAAGTTGAGCTCATTTTTCATCGATTTATGTGGTTCAAATTTTTTTAAATCAATTTTTCAAATATTTGTAGACCATTTTCTGAAAATCAGTTTTTGCCCTCTAAGTACTTGAAAAATTGATCATTTTCTTATTTAATCACATAAATCTATGGGAAATGAGCTCACCTTTCATTTAAGATCTACCCCACGTCGCTACGACCAATAGAACCCAAGATATTCCTGAAAACCTGAAATTTAAAAAAAAAACAGAAGGTTTTCACCTTCAAATCTTGAGCAAAAAATAGGATTCTTGAAAAATTCTAAGAAAAAACTTCTTACACATGATTTCCATGGGAAATTTCCTCAGCTTTCCAATGGAATCATCAGAATAAACTTATCTCCAATATTTCAATCGATTTCGCAGTATTTTCATTTTTTTCCCCTTCACTCCACCTTTCTCTGAATCAATTTACCTGAATACTTTTACATTTTTAATATAAACTAAATAAATAGGAATTTTCCAATGACACTCACCCACTAGTCTCTGGAAACATATCCTCAAACATTCCCCTCTCATGAAGCAATAAAATATTTCTGTTCGAATAAAATCTCTGCTCATTCCTCAAAATTAATTTGCCGGTAGCACATAACCTCAGTGCTCGTCTCAAATGCATTTTGTATTTTCCTGAAAAAAAAATAAAAAAAATTACAAAACTCATGTTTTCTATTTTATAAATAAATATATTGTGCAATTATCAAATGCAAAATTTAAAAAATCACATGTGTTGACACTAAGATCCTTCAAATTTTTCAGTCAATAATTCCTTCAATTCCTTCTTTTCAACAATAATAATAATAATAAAATAACTGTCCACCCTCAAATTATCTGAATTTCTTCAAAATCACTCTATTCATCAATCAATAAAAATGTTAACTTTCAACTTACACAGAGACAATTCTTTGAAATTAATTATCACAACTCCAAAAATTTATTGTTGGGGTGATTCTAACCACGTGTCATCCCTCATTGGCTCAGACTAGTCCCCCAAGTGCCTCCAAGCGCCAAAAGAGACAGGCACACTGTATATATGTATATATATAGATGTATTAACGAATGAGTCGACATCGGCTTTCTTCGGATCCAATGCCCGAACATTTAAATGTTCGCTTCGGCACGTTTCGGACGTAGATTCTTTCGTTAGTAGGACAATAATCGGGTGATTAGAGAGAGACGAAGTCAAAGATAGAGGGTGAAGCGGTGGGGAGAGGACAATGTGGGAAATTTGGCAAAGTACCACAGTGCAATGCGCGAAAAACACCTTTCGGTGTGAATGGCATGAGAATGACAGTTGACTTTAGTAGTGGTTTTGATACAAGAAAGACGAGATTTCACATGTGTCATAGAAACGTGAGCAATCGTTGGAGAATTTCTAAAAAATTGGGTTTGGAGGGGATGTGAAAAGTCAAATGAAGAGGATAACGATAAATGAACTCTAAATTCTTAATAATGCTCTGATCTCCAGAAAATCCTGTTAATTTAATGATTGTTAATGAAAATGTGTTGTTATAAGCAGTTTCAGAGAATTTTCCTCGCAAATTACTGGAAAATCACAATTTTTATTCAATAAAATTCCAAATTGAAGGAAAATTGGAATGAGAGTGGTAAAAAAAGACTTGAAAAACAGAAAATTCTAGAGAAATTGTCAAATTTAGAGAATTTCATGAAAAAATAATTTTAATCCAAAGAATTTTCAAAAAAAAAACCTATTGAAAATCTGGAAAATTGTATTTTCCTCAGGAAACCAATGTACTCTTGTAATTTAGAATAAGCACAATACTGTTAAATCTATGTATTTTTTTCTCTTTTAACAGACGAATTGTTCTAGAAAATAAAAAATATACACTTGTAGAAAATTTAAAAAAAAACTACAAAATATAGCTTTTACAACAATTCATTCGTTTAAAAAATGATCAAAAAAATGTTAAATGTGATCTAATTTCATATTTACCGTAAAAAGAGCGAAAATCTTTAGAAAAAACAAAGATTTGTAGAAGAAAAAATTCCGAAAAGTTAATCATAATTAGAGAATCTGGTAAAAAATACAATACAATACTTGTAAGAAATTAAAAAAAGCTATAAGCGCGAATTTTTGAAATATGTTTTCTTCACAACAATTCATTTGTTTAAAAAATTTTAAAGTACATGTGTTGGATAAATATTGATTTCCATAATTATTTTCATAATTTATTCATTTTTACAATTATTTTGATAATTTATTAATTCTCATAATTATTTCAATAATTTATTAATTTCCATTCTTATTTTAATAATATATTAATTTCCATAATTACCTCAATAATCCCCAAATAAAAAGCAAAAGAAAATCTGAAAATTTGCGCGGTAAAAAATTGATTGAAGTAGTGTATATCCGGTGGTGATATGTTGTAACTACAGGCAGTGCAGAGAGAGCGCTATTGAAAACGGGTACATACATATATACACACCACGGGTACCGCACGCGGACACAAAACCATACGCGTGTGCAGTGTGCGCGGCTATTAACCCAGGGAGAATAAGATAATTATTTTTTTAAAAAAGAGAAAGACGAGAAAAAAAGGAGAAAGTACTAAATAAATTTAAAAAAAGAAGAAAAAAGAAAATTAACAAAGTTATTTCTCAAGAAAAAACTTGAATTAATAGCAAAAAAAAAAAAAAGAATTAACGTAATATTGAACAGTTACAAATTTTGGCAGAAAAAACCCATATTATTGTTCATTAATTCCCAGAAACTAACTGTAATCATCTTTTTTGCAAGTTTTCATTGTATATTACGTTGAAATACACAACACAACACATAACATTTGTGCTAAATATGGCGAACAGCGTAGCACCGGACTCGTGGGAACAGCAGGCGGACAATGGTGATACGACAACTGCCGATAATAAATTTATCGAAGGTAAATTTTCAACGTTAAACGTTAATGCAGCTGAATTTGTGCCTTCATTCTGCATTAATACAATAAATGATAATACCACGAGTTTGCAAAATACGAGTGTCGATAGTATTGTGGATAATAACATTACAACCGGAATAACTACGGGCGATACGCCAATTGGTGATACAAATACTGCTGATGTCGCCGTTGTGACGACTTTTGTACCACCGGAGACTCATCATGGTGAGAAATTAAATTCTCATTATCAAATTATTAAGATCTTCGATTTGACGATTTTTATTTCTTTCCTTTTTTATTTAAAAAAAAAAAAATTTATTGTTTCCAACGAAATTTTTTTTTTAATGGAATTTTGGCTCTTTTTTTTACTGCTCGATTTTTATTTAAAAAATTCAAATTTTTCTTTTATGATCATCATCGAGTTTTGAGGAAATGCAAAAAAAATTTGAGGCATTTGTCGGGTTTTTTGAGGCTCTTCTTATGCTGCTAATGCTGCTGCACGTCTATAACCCCCATTCAACACGTTGCCCTCTGGTAGGAATTGATAACCTGATTGACGATGATACACAGAGAGACTGAAAGAAAGACAGAAACAGCTGGTCATGTCCAGTTAACTTGGATTTCTTCGTTTTTTTTAAAGAATTCTATCTAATAAAATGGACTTTCTATTTTTTTTTTTTTTTTTTTTTTTGAGGAAAAGCGAAAGGCTGGTTGTGTGGTATCTTCATGGTTCTCTGGAGAATTCCTCATTTGTAGGTGTGTGTGAGTCTGTCTGTATGTGTATGTGTCTATCTATCTCTGCCTATCTGTCTGTCTGTGAGTCAGTCAGCACTTGAGCCTGGGATTTCATGAAAAATTCTAGAAATAGAATTTCAACGGTTCTTTCTTCATCGTTGTGGTCCTAATGAGATTGGATGATGCATGAGAGAGAAGAGATGTTTCAATTTCAGGCAAAATAAAGCTGAGATTTCATTCAGTTAGCTTACTGGAGTAAACTGGATGATAACAAGAATATCAGAATGACACACACACAGTTGGTTGTACATTCAGTTCCTCATTTTTTAATAAAAACCTGAATTTACATGAAAACCTGAATTTAATTGGAGATCTGCAAGAGTTGTTTTGCTCGCAAACATATCGAAAATTGGTAGAGTCATGCAGTTTGATGCATTGCTTCTAAAAAAAAACCTGAAACATCGAATTGGAGGATATTTTTTCTCTCCATTCTTTGATGGAAGAAATGAAAAATGAAAGAGATGGAAAAATTTCGGGGTTTGAACTAGTTTATCTGCATGATATTCGTATGTCGGTCTCAGGAGAGACCCAGAAATCTAACTTCGACACTCGACCACGGTTTGAAACATTGCCAAAAAAGAAAATTCAGATTGATGTTTTTTTATTTTTTCTTTATTTATTATATTATTTATTATTCATTTTTCTTTACAATCATATTTTGTGCTTTTTGAGTAAAGAAGAAAAATAAATATTTGGTATTTTTTTTTAATTTTAGCTGCACCAGTACCAGCTCTGCCGCCAGATCCTGTCGGTGAAAGGGTGGACGAGCCACCTGCTGGCGGGGGAGCACCGCCACCCAGTATCAATGATCCTGAAGCAAGCAACAGTAGTCCAGAACATCAACCAGCTGACTCGTGGGAAGAGGCTGCTGTTGATGGAGATCCATTGTTGACACCAGAAAATGAAGAAGTAATAATTCTTGCGGTTGATTCTTAACTGGCAGTTTTGGGTCAACCTTGCTTGCAGCACTGGTGACCCCAATTTTTTGCCAGTGACCCCAGTTTTTTTTTTCATTTTTTAACTATTTCAACCCTTTCATACCGGATAGGACATATGCTTGGGATGTCTAATCAATGCTTTTCGAAATGTTTTGTAAAAAAGCTTGTAAAATCATTGTTGTTGATGATGCCACGTTATGGGGTCGTGTTTGCGTCTCTAGAGACCTTCAGTTTTTCAGGCAAAAAAAATGATTTCATTGTAATAACCACCTGAGAAAATAGATGACTGTTTCTGGTTATAAGGCACACACTCGAACTCATTTTTTTCTGTCGTATTGAAAGGGTTTAACATAAAGTTAATTGTTGTGTCTTGTTCTATCTATTTTATAAAAGACACTTTGAAGAATAGTTGAACCAAATCTTAAAGCGAAATATTGAGTAGCAATGTTATATGTGGGCACATATCTATTTAACAAAAAACAAATTCAACACTCACATATTCAAATAATATTGAAAAGAAAAAGTTGAGTTACATGTTGAAATGATCGAATGTCAACATTTACAAATGTTAAAGCTAATGTGCCTGCTAAGAGTTAAAATCTGCTATTTTTCAAGTAAATGTAATGTAATGTTGCTAATTATTTATTTTTTCTTTTATAATCAGGCGGATATTGAGGAGGACGAAGAAGCGGTTGTGAAGATATCAAAAAAGAAGCCAGTCAAGATCGCAGAAGACACTAAAAGTAAAAAGGAGCATGTCAATGTTGTTTTTATTGGACACGTTGGTGAGTATACATTTGCATTCAACGCTTAAATAAGCGAGATTTCTGTTGAACGATATGATACAATGTCTCATTGTGTTTTCCTTGTTCTTGTGTAATGTATACACATAAATTTTACTTTGTAAATGTGTTTAGACGCTGGTAAATCAACAATTGGCGGTCAAATAATGGCACTGACAGGCATGGTAGATAAGAGAACACTTGAAAAATATGAGAGAGAGGCCAAAGAGAGAAGCCGAGAAACGTGGTACTTGAGTTGGGCACTCGATACCAATCAAGAAGAAAGAGAAAAAGGAAAAACAGTTGAAGTTGGCAGAGCGTACTTTGAAACTGAGAGAAAACATTTTACAATACTTGATGCACCAGGACACAAGAGTTTTGTACCAAATATGATTGGTGGTGCTGCACAGGCTGATTTAGCTGTACTTGTTATATCAGCGAGAAAAGGTGAATTTGAAACTGGCTTTGACAGAGGTGGACAAACAAGAGAGCATGCTATGCTTGCTAAAACAGCTGGTGTTAAACATCTTGTAGTACTAGTTAATAAAATGGATGATCCAACTGTTGAATGGGATGAGGAGAGATACAACGAGTGCAAAGATAAAATTTTACCATATTTACGTAAATTAGGATTTAATCCAGCTAAAGATCTCACATTTATGCCAGTTTCTGGACAATTAGGAATTGGCTTGAAAGACCCAATACCAGAGAGTCTATGCAATTGGTACAAGGGTCCACCGTTTATACCTTTTATTGATTCATTACCATCGTTAAATCGTAAGAGCAATGGGCCATTTATCATGCCAATTGTAGACAAATATAAGGACATGGGCACGGTAGTTATGGGGAAGGTTGAAGCTGGTGAAGCGAGAAAGGGACAGTCACTTTTAGTTATGCCGAATAGGGTAATCATCATTTTCATAATTAATTAATTGATTAATTATAATTAGGACTGAGACGTTGGTGTACGGTTTGATTTAGATTGAAGTTGCCTATGCATCCAACACATTTTAAATGGTTATTAATGTCATATTGACTTTATAAACGTTGAAGAATTCGTGTTCCCCAATAATTTGAAGAATTGGTCAACATTTGGATATTATTATTCATCTTGAGTTATAATTGTAATGAGTTCCCCTACGAGCTCCCTTGAAAGTTCCTCTGGAAGTTCCCCTAAAAGTTTTTAACGTTCAAAAAGTCATTTTGACGTTTATAAATGTCATTTTAAAATATTCATAACCATTCATCACCAACGTTTAGGCTCTAATCATGAATTCTTCTCGTAATTTCGATTTAAATAATTAATCACTTGACTACATAATTGCAGACGGCAGTCACTGTTGATCAGCTATGGTCAGACGACGAGGAAGTCACGTCTGTCAGTCCTGGTGAAAACGTTAAAGTTAAACTAAAGGGCATTGAGGAGGAAGACGTTAGTCCGGGTTTTGTCCTATGTGACAGCAATAATCCAATTAAAACTGGAAAAACATTTGATGCACAAGTTGTTATATTAGAACACAAGAGTATCATTTGCGCTGGTTACAGTGCAGTTATGCATATACATTGTGCAGCTGAGGAAGTTACTGTAAAACAACTAATATGTCTTGTTGATAAGAAAAGTGGTGAATTTAGTAAAACGCGACCTAGGTTTGTTAAACAAGATCAGGTTGCTATTATGAGAATAGAGTGTGCTGGAGCTATTTGCCTTGAAAAATTCAAATTATTTCCACAAATGGGACGATTCACCCTCAGAGATGAGAGTAAGTTGAATTTATTATATTCTATCATTTATTCTCTTTTTTTTTAACGTGCAAATGAAATTATTTTATCTCTTTGTTCGTTTGAAACCCACAATTTTTATTTGGAAATGAATTAAGAGATAAGATTATCATTGGGAATGATTCTTAAAATTATCTGCAATCATTTTCAATCAAAAACTTATTCTTGCCTCTTTTTTTTTGCAGATAAAACCATTGCCATTGGCAAGGTGCTGAAGGTGGTCGAGTAAAAAAATTGAAAATCCACCACTTTGCTCAACTTCGTCGATCTTAATTGCCTAGAATAGGCAGATGATTAAAAAAAACAATTTAAACAATTAATAGCACTGTCGCGCGAGAATATCGGTTTATGGGAACTTTGAGGAACATTTAAACTACAATTCAATAGCAACGAGGCATCGATGCCTCATCGTGAATGAGGTGATGCGTTTAAAAAAAAAAAACAATTAAATAATGAAATACACGCAGAAAACATTCTAATGACTACATGAATTTAATAAGAGAGATTGTTTAAAAAAAATCAAGTTCTGAATTTCCGATTGCTTCGTTTTATCCCCTTCGATTTTCAGAGGAATTATTGAGCAACGGGATATGTCTATATTGGCCTCTAATTATTAATTCAAAATAATTTTACACTTATTTTAAAATAACAGAAAAATACACTTTCTTCTTCTTCACAAAATGAAAAAAAAAAAAAAAAAAAAACATAATCGCAATCAATTTCATCACGAATTTTTTTTTTCATTTTATTTCATTCATATGTTATTTTTGTTCTTTTCTTTAATTTTATTAACATTTTTTTTTCCTTTCCGTTTCTATATCAGACGACTGAGATACGAGTTAATTAATTGAGAATGGACTGTGTGTGTGTGTGAATGTGCGTGACTAATTCATTTTTAGGTGCTTGTAGAATTATTAAGTATTTAATATTTTTTTCTTTATTAATTCAATACCAGAGCTGTAAATGATCACAATGCGGGTTAATGGCCTCCTATCCTGACGTAAATAATTATAATCCATTTTTTTTTCGCCTACGTCGGGTTTTTTTTTCAACGCGATCCTTCATGTGATCATTGAACTATTAAAAAAAAAAAATTGAAAGTATCGAATTATTTTAAAAAATGTTTAATTTAAGGATAAAAAAATCATGCAAAAAAAAACAATATATTTTTTTTTAGTTCATGTGCATTTATTTAAACAAGCATCACTTCAATCATTGCAATTAGCGGGAAAATTAGAGTGAAAATTCAAATTTGAATATCCAGCAAATCGTAAAATTAAGAAAATATATATAAGTCACGCACATTTAACAATGCTCATGTACAGTTACAAGGCTATTATTAATCAAATAAATAAAATTGTTACCCTAGAAACAAAGTGGCATAAGTACTGTGTAATAAGCATATCACTTACGCCCTTTTGTTTCCAAGCCAACGAAAATATTTTCAACAGAAAATGCATATATTTGAACATTGAATTGAAAACCTGTGGGGAAAATAAAAAGCGCGCCTATTCTGCGACTCGACGATAGTATCTGGCAATATATGAATTTGAAAAAAAAAAAAAAAAATTGAATCAATTTTTTACATGAATAAAAGAGGGACGAAGGTATAACAAATAATTGGAAATGGAATGAAACCCTTGTGACGTAAAAGCTCGTTGAACGAAAAACTTTGTAAAGTGAAAACGACCAGTCATATCGTAGTCCTAGAAAAAAAAGGGCGTAAGTGCTGTGTTTAAGGATGGCATTTACACCTCTTTGATTATAAGACGACGATATAAAGATTTGATTTCGTTTGTAGCTTTTTTCTTTCTTCTTTTTCATTGTTTTCTATTATCTAACGATTATAAAAACGTTTATTATTTTATGTTCATCTCGAAAATCACACGAAATTGTGAAAAATAACAGAAAGAGAGAGAGAGAAAGAAATAAATAATATAATAAGCAAGTTGGAGAGATTAATAGCTGGAGAAAACAATTATTATCTTTATTATTATGAATTATTCTTCAATCATTATTGCTAATGACTATTTACTAATTATGAAAAAACAATAAATAAAAAAATTGGCGGGTAAATGAGGTGATTTTGAAAGAAAAAATGAAAAATTATTCTCGAATTTAATTCAAAAAGGTATAAAACAAAAATTGCAAGTTGGCATTAATTGGAAAAGCAGAAACTAGTTAGAGTTATGCAACAATGAATAATTAATTGAATTATTATTATTGCTATATTATTATTATTGTACTGTTTCTTATTTTATTGCCATTAAAAATGAGTTTACGAGAACACTGAATTATTTAGTCTTCCGTTTTGAGTGACGATTTTATTTTTTAATTATTACGATCATTTTCTTTTTTTTTTTTTGTTTTAAAAAGAAAATTAAACCTTTTTACTGTCTAATTTTCTCTATAATTCTTAATTTCTCATTAATTTTGTTTTTTTTTTTGTTTTCCGTCCCACTTAGGTGTTACTCCTTATCTCGGAAACTGAAAATAGAGAAAGAAAGAAATTAAAAAAAAAAAAAAATGAAAAGGCCTCAGAACGTGTATTTTCAGAAGTTTAGAGAACAATTGATATGGATCGCATGTAAGATATTTGTAAGAATATATGCTTCAGCACACACGCGACTTTTTGTGCCGATCGCAATGACGAAAAAATTTGTCTATTATTTGATTAAAATGAATGCGTGGGAAAAATAATAATTAATAATCAATTTAAGGATAATCGGGAGGTACAATCGAAAAAAAAGTTAAATTTTGGTGTGAAATTGTTAATAACAATTTATACAAGATGACATTCTCAAATTTGACTCAGTGAATTTATAAAAAATGTAATGAGTCATAAGATAAGCCCTAGAACCAGAAAATCACTTGAAAATTGAAGAATTTTCATTATTTTTTGCATTTCGTCAAATCTTGAAAAATTTGAAAAAATGCAGAAAATTTCCAAATTTTCAATTAATTTTTTGCTCTTAGGGCTTCTTTTATTACTCATAACTTTCTCCACAGATTCCCTGAATCCGATTTGAAAATTTCATCTTTCATAAACAATTTTACTCAAAAATTGAACTTTTTCTCCAATTTTACCTTCCAATCATCCTCAAATAATTATCTTTTTTTTTTCATGCGAAAGCTGAAAAAGGTAAAAAATATTTTACTTCAATATCTAATTTAATTTATTTTTTGAATAAATAATTGATAAATAAAAAGTCCTTTTAGCGAGTGAAAATGTTTAGATGCCGAATAATGTGTAACAAAAATTTTGCAAATTAACTTAAAAAATTGTATTAATGAAGAAAGAAATGAAAAAAAAATTTGGTAAAATGAGAATTAACACAAGAGACGAGATGTCGGTGTCAAGCGTGTGTGAAAGATGAAAAGAAAACAAGTAAAAAAAAACTAAAAATGAGAATGAAGCAATTTAAAAAAAAAAAAAAAAAATTATTTTCTAGTAAAGTAAGCCGGATGGGATTTAGCGAAGAAAAGAAAAAAATACGGTAGTACTTGTAAAAATTAAGGATCGGAAACGACCCCATTGTTACTATTACTTATTAATAATTAAGATTATAGAATTAATGAATATTAATAATGGAGTAATTATAAATGAAAATAATATTAAATTAAATTAAATTGAATAAATAAGCGATGATAAAAGCGCGAAGTGAAATAAAAGTGACGAAGATACACACACACGAAAAAAATAATAATAATAATAATAATGATAATAGAAATAATTAAAAATCAGTGTGGAACGCAGGTCGGCATTCTGGCACGTGTGTGATTTTAAATGATGAATTAATGCGATTAATTGAAAAAAAAAAAGTAAAAATAATCAATCGATGGTGATTTAATTAATATTAATCAATATTAATTGGAGTTGAAAAAAAAGAAGAGAAAAGGTAATAAATGAGAATGAAGAGAAGAGGGAAAAAAAAATTAATTAACTAAAAAATAATTAAAAATAGATGTCCAAGAGGCTTAGCGTGAACCACGTAAATGGATCGCGGTCACATTCATATTTTTATATTATATATCACATGCGCCACCATTTTTAATTAATTAATCAGAGCCTGGGGCCGGTAGGATCGGTTGATCCTCCGTCCATCAACCGGTGGATGTATAAAAAAAAAATGAAAAAAAAAAAAAAATTAATAATAAAACTTATTAAGGTGAAGAAGAAATAATGATAAAAAAAAATTGAACAGAGATAATTATTTAGTCTCTGTTGTGGGGGATTAAAATTAATTTGTGACGTTGAAATGGAATTATTATTTCCAACGCACTGTTTTGAATTTTTATTGATTGATTTCTATACTGTTCGGGCCAATTTCATTTATCAAAGATTATCAGAATCTTACCTGTTTAACTATTACTTTAATCAGAAGCAGAGAGTACTTCCCAGAGAGAGAGCAGAATTGTTCGGGCTTTATTGTTTCATTATGTGAAATAGGAAATGTTCGGGATATAATTATTTATGGGATTTACTGTTCGGGCATACTTTGAAGATAAGGTACTATCTGAGACGATTTGAGATGTTTAAATTTAACAATATTTATTCAGTGAAAAATAAGGATACTTTTGACACACCCGGTACCTTTGTACATTGAGTGTACCGCGCGTTGGGATATGCTGCGTCCAGCGATATCCCCACTCACTCGCTCTATCTCTCTCACTACTGCACACAACCCTATTCGGATATTACAGCTGTCTCTACTGGCAAAATAATTATTATTTCCGGTGGAAATTAGTTTCAATACTTTCGGATAATTACCCTCGATTTTTCTGTGCTTACAACTTAATTGTCCGGGCAATAATTATTGCAATATTCGGGTTTTTCGATTATCCACCACGTGGCAATATGCCAGTGGCCAAGATGGCGTCGCCGGAGAAGCCGGGGACGTCGCAATTGCAATAATTATTTAATTATATTCGATGGGCGCACTTGATACTCGTAATTTAATAAACCGACTGTCAATAACCAACTTATCGCAATAACAATACTCTCGGACTTATTTACTCTATTTAATTCCCGTAATCGCTACGGGAAAACACGTGTTTTGCCTATCTTAAATTCGCACACACACCTGTCACTTTATGTAACAATTAAAGTGTACTCACGCACAATATTACGCTCGGATTTGCTCTGGATATACTGCTAGTTTGTGTAGTATTTTTCTGGTTGATATGGGTCCTCTCTTTCAGTTCAATTATCTTAATTTATAATAATAAAAATATATAAATTAAGAAGTGAACCAAAATGTACGAAGACCAAGACCAGAGTGTCGTTGTCCGGGGTCAGGTAGCCAACCACAGCTTCCTCCTTCTGGATTCATAGATTTCGGCCAATCCTGATAGAGAATTCCCCTTCAGTAGTTGCTCATTGGCTCGACGTGTCGTCAATATCGATTCAGGCGCTCGGTGGCGCTTATCAATACCTCAGGCCCAGTTATCCAGTCGATAACTGGGTCAATGTCACGACAGATGGTAATTGTCGTTTAGCCTTGAATCTTCTTATTCCGGGAGCAATGACCGTTCAGTGCTGTCCTCTAATATTTTTGGCGGCCTTTTCTCCGTATTTGAATTTAGCTCTTAGCCCTTGATGACTTTTCCGGGACTTTTGGACATTACTCTGGCCCTGGCACTTTTGAGGCACTGCTGCTCTCCTCCGTTGTCCTCCGGGTGATAACTCCTCTTCAGCACTCCGGGCGTAATATCGTCTCAATCATTCACATGAATTTTCATTCACTCAATTCATACATTATCTTAACTTAGAGTAGGGAGGGCCAGGAAAGTACTCTCATTTTAACTAACCAATTTAATTGACGGGCATTTATTCCCGTCACAAAGCCCCGCCCAAAATGAGACGTACTTCTCCAACCTCCGTACCCGACTCCGGCCTGATCTTAGTTATTCCATTCGGTATTTCATTTATTACGTGAGCTATTTTGTTTACGACCCGTGCTGTGAGTACTTCTTGATGCAGTCCAATCTGTCTTCGTCATAACTGTGATAGTGCATTTCGGGAAATAGGATTATAAGAATTCTGATGAAAAAAAAAAATGGATCGAATGTTCGGCTAGAATTGTTCGTTATTAACATTCTAATCTGCGGGTAGGAGAAAAGGGTTGTTGGCACCTGAGTAATGGCAATGAGTAAGATCACTGAATTTTCAAAGAGCTATCTATCGATATTCACTGTATGAGTCATTACCTGCACTTTCCCATCAGATACTTTGATCGACTGAAAGAAACGATAGAAAATAAACTTATATGCTGGTATCCCTGTAATCAAAACAAAAAAAAAAGAAAATCAAAAGTGTTGTATTCTTCTCTAAGAATCTGAGAAGTGATTTTAATAATGAATAGTTGCAGTTACTCTCATCTCTCCAAAGGGGGAAGAGAAAAAGTAAAAAGAAACGAAAAAGAAAATGAATTACGTAGCATTACTGCCAGACAAAAAGGAAAAATAATTTGTATCAATGTTTCATTGGAGAAGAGAGAAGTTGCTGCATTCTGTGGAGTTCGGGTTGAAGTTTTATGATTCGGGTTCAGATTCATCGGAATCCTCTTCAAGAATCTGCGTTCAATGGCCATCAGTGAGTTCAGCTAGTTTAGCTATATCATTTCGGGCTATTACGTCATCTTCTAACCCATATTGATTCACTGCAGCTGGTAGTGGTGGTCGATACGCCTGGGCGTACTCCAACTCTTCTTCCCAATCTCCAATCACATCAACCAGTTCCAATACAGTAGTGAATGGCTTTTGGTGAAGATACGCTCTCATATCCGAGTGTAACTTGGAGAACATGAATCGGAGCTGCCGCTCTTCGTTGTCTTCTGAGTCTCTCATCTTCGGGACGACGTCTGAGATAAATGTCAGAATTCTTTCTTCTTTTGGTAAACTTTGATTCCAGTGGCGTAATTTCGGACTACTGGCAGCTGCACTCTTGAGGCAAAAACAACTGGTTTCTCCTTCGGGTTTCTTCTGGGTGATTTGAGCCCCATTAGCAACGGCGCTGGCATCAGTACATATGGTAGACCTCTTCCGGGAGTTCGGTTTCACTAGTACAGGTGGATAATTGATTGCATCTCGCAGTTCTTCCCATGCAGCTTTTTCTCCGGGTTCCCAACCCCATCTGGCATTTTCCTTTAGCAGCCTCCATAAAGTTACCTTCTTTCGTGCTACTTCACTCGAAACTCGCAAGTACCAATCGATCATCCCGAGGATTTTTATAAGAGATCCTGATGTTTTTGGTGGTGGGTATTCATGCACAGGTTCCTTCATGGGTGTCATTTCAGGCCAGTCAATGTTGTATTTCTCCAGTGGATTTACTAGGATTATTTCGAGTTCTTCGGGTAACCAGCTCTGCAGTACTCTATTAACTTCATTACGACGCATTTCACGTGGAGCGGTTAATTGGATTTGACTGATTCCGATCCTGGAAGGTTCTACTCCAATCTTCGGGTACTGAAGTGGCTCAGCCACTTTATTCATGAATTGCTTTTCGGGCTTTCTTAATGAGCCGTCTGAATTTTCTTTTGCCTTCAATCTACCTTCCATGATTTTCAAGAAGTCAATACTCAAAACACACTCCTCTTCCAATGCATCCATAATGAATACGGGGACGGCTCCCTTGATTTCGTCCCAATTGCATTCCAGGGCTGCCTGGTCTCTTACAGCGATGGCTGTTCCATCATCTGCATCGATTCGTCCAGAATGATGACCAGTGAAGCCCCGTACTTGGGTTTCTAACTTCGGGCTAATACGAGTACGAGCAACGCCAATACCTAGCGAAACTTGTCTCAGTTTTTCCCGTAATTCCTTCGCCATGTACCATCTCGTGGGTTGCCTTGATGTAGCTCTCGATTCCTGAGGATATTCTAGTGCTATTAACTTTGGTGGCAGGTGCATAGGTATTTCAGGCAGTTGTTCAATCCTTAAGAGCATTGTTTTTAAGCTCATAGATTGAAGGAACTCCCACCCGTCTCGTATAACAGGTAGACTGACGTGTATGCTTACTACTTGGAGCTTTTTGTGTCGCTCCATACCTTCCCATTCCCTTTGTCTAATGACTTCATAATCTTCGGGTTTTGTGCACATTTTCCATCCATTTCCGAGGTTTTCACCATCAAAACATGTTTCAGTGTACCTTGCTGATGATGTGGATTCCGTAAATGGAATTATCTTCGGGACTTTTCCCAAGTTTGATGTAGTTAGAGTGGCTCGAGATTTGATTTGCTCTATTGGTGATGATGCTGGTTGGAATGTCCGGGTCTTTTGCACTGCATTACTCATTTTCGGGTGAATAGAAACGTGTGGCTTCTTTGGTACCAGCTGAGGCACTTGGGTTTGTGCTACAACTTGTTGCGAATGCTGCGGGCTTAATCGTTCTCCCAATTGCATCTTCAACTCCTCTCGTATCATCAAGATGCCCTGGGTAGCAGCTTCGGGTAGAGAATTATATAAGACTGTATCCCCTTCTTCTGGAATCATCCCATTGATTCGGGTTCGGTACCCATTCACTCTTCCAGTGGGTTCATCTCCAACTCTTCGAGCTCCTGTGGGATAGTCCAACCCGTATGTATTCACGACTGCTGGTGGTGGTGGACAATTAGTCGGGACGTAGTCCAAGTCAGCTCCCTGAAGTTCAACTTTCAACAATTCCAACAGCGTGGTGAACTTTTCTCGCCCTAGATATTTTCTCACATCCTTTCGTACCTTGGAGATGATATATTTAACCTGCTGCTCTTCATTGTCCCTCAAGTCTCTCAATTTCGGGACTGCATCAACATCATACGGGACTATCCTCTCTCCTTTATCTTGAGTTCGGGTATGCAGCTTTCGTTCTAGCTTCGACCTCCAGTCTCTCGTGATGAAAGTTCTTCTGCAGGAGAGCCGGAAATCTGTATACGATTGACTGGCTTGTCCTGTAACCTGATACCCTCCAAAGCCATGATGATGAAGAGTGAATGGAAGTAAATCGTGTTGTTCTTTTCCGTCAACACCATCTTTCCTGACAATGAATGTCATCTGGGCCAAATAAGTTTCGGGGTTTCCATCTCCCATTGTCACGTATTGGAGGTCTGTACTGCACGATGCACCAGCTGCTTTGGCACATTTACCTAGCGTATTTCTGGTGCCACGCACGAATGGATTATTTCCAGATGTCATATCGCAGTCTTGCCAGTTCCTCCGGGTACAATTTGTGTTGCTCTGGCTATGCTGAGGCTGTTTGCCCTTCCCGGAATCATCTGACAGTTCCGGGTGATCATTGGGGTCACTATTTGATCCATTATCGCTAGGCCTGGGATCATCTCTTCCGGGTCCAACCATTTGAGAATATCCAAGTGGTTCCCTCACTAGAAACTGTTGTGAATCAGTTGGAGCAGGAACTTCTGGATCCGGCGGATGAGTACTCCCTGTTAGAGTCTCATTCAAGTTTCCCTGATTCAAATCGGCTGAGTCTCCCACTGCTTCATTTCTGTTTTCATCAGTATCTTGAATCATTGCAATCCCCTGATTATCGGGCAACAAGAGCAGCTGCCGTTGTTTCGACATCTGCTCAATGACTGATGGAATTAGTGGAATTGTCGGTGTATCTTCAGTGGTATTTCTTCGGGTATTTTCATTGATTGTTCTTGACGGTGTAGCCATCGCTGGTGAAGATACTGAGGCTATTGGGTTCAGTGTTAATACCACACTGACTGTCATGAAACTCTCATTATTGTTGAGTGATCCACCGTTGCTATTGCGGGAATTATCGTTCGCTCCATTTCTATTTTTATCATCATTAAGGTCTCCTGGTTCATTTGAGAGATTGGGAGCTGGTGATGATCGTCGAAAAGCAGGACATCTGGAAAACGACAAAGTATTTGAATCGGGTATCCCTTTTCCATCAGGATTACCACTTGGCTCCATTGGTGATGACTGATCATTAGTACCTGATTGATGATCAGCGAAGGAGCCAGGAAGAGTGTACTCACAATACGGCTTAGATGGAAATTCGGGCACATTCGTGAACTCCTGACCAGGTGATCTTTGCTGATTATCTAGAGGTGGTGCAGCATTGCCTGCTGGCTCGCATCTTGATTGAGCTAACTCCAGATGGTCTGGTACAGATGAAACCATTGGTCTAGCTTGCTCATGGTACATTCTCCTGGAAGCTTGCGGGACTTCCGCTGTTGTACTCATCGTCACCGGTGATTGGCAGTTGAGTGGTGCCGCACTACCCTGCATGTTTTCAGCATGAGGCCACTTCGTTCGGTAGCCTTCTCCTATGACTTCCTCCAGTGGTACCTCAACGTGAAATCTTGGGTCTCCATCTTGCAATAAAACTGAGTACTCAGCTGGCCTTCTAGCTGATGACAATCGGGTTTCAGTGGAAACCCTGATTCTTGAGTCTTGAGTACTGTCGGTTTCTAACAGAGCTTCCGGGATATGACTACTGAGCTGAGTTCTTGGATTTTCCAGTGTTAAACCACCACCTTCATCAGCCTGTTGTTTCCTTTCATGACCCATATTCTCAGACAATGTCAATAATTGCTGATCCTCTTTATATTCAAGAATAACTCTCGGGATCAATGATGTTACTGATGGATTTGTGGTGGAAGTTCTCTGGGAATGAGCCTCATTCTGCTGTTGTACTGTAGCAAGTGTTGGTGTGGACACTGGCGTTGTTGCAGTTAGTATTGATGGTTCAACTGTTACCACACTTCCAGCAGCATCTGGCTCTTCAATGGGTTCAGCCCCGAAATTATCATATTTTCGGCTATTACTTTGTTTGTCCACGGAATTTACGGGATCTACGTTGAATTGCAACTGGGAATAGCTGTTGTCTTGTTTTGCGGGTGATGAGCACTGGATGAGCGCCGGTATTGTGTTTGACTCCTGTGCTCCACTTTGTTCACCCGCTGTACCAGGATTTCGTCTGCATGCTCCTTCTGCTGTCTCAGTGATCGTGCTAGATCCTCTCACTTGTTCGGGAAACATGTGTTCTTGTCTTCTCATCTGGGGCTGTTGTACAGCCTGGCATGGTGTCGTTCGAGGAACTCCGGGAGTCTGAAACACAGAGCGTGATGAGAAACTGCTAGATGACAACAGAGTTGGAGTCTGAAGAGAGTTACTTGATGGTTGTCCATTTTGGACATACTGAGAATGGACCACGTACTGCTGTAATGCCAACAAATATGGGGTTTCCATCGTAGTGCCAGGTAATGGTTCAAAAACAAGTTTACCTAGTGCTCTAACTCCTCCCAGCGTGTAGAGAGCCGTATGGGAGAAATCTTGTGCATTGTCCCAGTAATGAACACCATGACCACGTCTCCGAATTAATTCATACCGGAACGCTCGATGGAGTATTGTCTCCTGATCTTGTTGGGCAATCCTCAGTCCCGCAATGTCCATTCGTACCAGCAGTAACCCATATGGGACATACCATAGCGATTCCCTCAAATACTCAACTGGAACCTCATCAGAGATTAATTTCGTGCTAAAGGTGAAGCGTTGGATTGCTGAACTAGTCATCTTGTCCAATCGTCGTTGATTTTTCTTCGGAACATTATACTGCTCATCTCTCCTCTCCACAAGAACTCAATGATACAAGCATATTGCATTTACGTTAAATTCAGAGTAAAATTTTCTGCAAAAATTCGTTCGGGATTAGTTCAGTTAAAGAAGCCTTGTAACTCTACTCTTTGCTTCAATATTTCTGCTCGAGGTGATTCAATCCGGATATGGTTAATTGGTATTATCGTGCTATCAGTGATGGTAATTACTTGATCATTACCATTGCAATAGTGATTTTACTTTTCTTAAATTGAATTTCTCATTGAGACTGAAGTATTTTCTTAACTTCCATAATCCGGGATAACTATCACCTCTTTGGGAAATACTGCCGCAATTATTCTGCTAATAATCCAGTAAAGAGTAGTCAAAGGAGTAATTTCGAGATCTGTATCACTCCGGGATCACGTGTAGCACTCGTAAATACAATTTAATTATTTGTATCTGACTAGAAATTATTTCGGGAAGAATGACCACAATTACCGCGCGTGGGAGGAACTTCAAACTCCCGAAATATCAAAGCCTCGAAAAGAAATCTTTCCCTGAAAATTCCAAATTCCATCTATCTCAATCAGTAATTTTATGATCTTCCAAAATACCTACTTTGGTATTTAATTACCATTGCCAATACTCAATGCGAACAGGGAAAGGAGGGTGCAATGTGCAATCAGGATTTAGTGGAACAATTGTCTAGTACCGTCAGAAGTTATTAACTATTTTAATTTTATTATAAGTGACAGGTGCCCCCTAGCTACACATTCACACTCATTCTTTTCGGCAGATTCTGTCCCAAGTGTTTCGTCCTTGTCGTTAGTTTGTTCCAATGTGAACTTCTAATTATTGCGCAATATTGCTGCAATTTAATTCACTAATTTTTATTTTAATTTCGGATCAAGTTGCAATGCTATTAACTTGCTGCAATTCTTCCCCCAATGGGAATTGAATTCCGTAAGACTTTGACTCGTGAAGTCAATTCCAAAATATTTGTGTCAAATTAATTTGTATGTAATTGGCTATATTTATTTTTCGTAATTGAATTCGGGCTTCGTAGTCTTTTCTCTCTCATCCACGACCTGAGTTCCAAAGGATTTCGACTCAATAATCTATTTATTTACTATTTGAAATTTTCAATTCTTGAGCTTCAATGCTTCTTTTCTCAATTATTCGTTCGGGAATTGAGTCGAATTCCGAGGATCGCAGTACGTGTACTCCTTCTTTAAATTTTTCTTAATTTGTTTTCAATGCAATTACGAATTTGTATTGCCTCGGTTCTTTCTTCTCTGGGTCCAATCGGCCCAGTCTTATTCCACTACGTGATTCAAGTTCCGGGAAACTCCACTCTATTTGTGAATTAATTTCCACAATTGCGATGACTCGACCTTATTATTTCAATTAACCTTGTCAATCAACTCCTTGAGCTGATTTACTTTCCGGGAACCTTGACTCACGCAACTCTCTCGAGTTCTGTTACAGTTTATCTTACAATGTACCGTTAGTTATTTTAACTTTAGATGACACAAAACAAAGTATTAAACATCTCAATTCGTCGTCCAGTGCAACTGGAGCTAGATAATCAAGCTCTTAGGCTGCAATCAGAGTGATTACGCCTTTGAAATCTGTTCGGGCGCCATTTGTGACGTTGAAATGGAATTATTATTTCCAACGCACTGTTTTGAATTTTTATTGATTGATTTCTATACTGTTCGGGCCAATTTCATTTATCAAAGATTATCAGAATCTTACCTGTTTAACTATTACTTTAATCAGAAGCAGAGAGTACTTCCCAGAGAGAGAGCAGAATTGTTCGGGCTTTATTGTTTCATTATGTGAAATAGGAAATGTTCGGGATATAATTATTTATGGGATTTACTGTTCGGGCATACTTTGAAGATAAGGTACTATCTGAGACGATTTGAGATGTTTAAATTTAACAATATTTATTCAGTGAAAAATAAGGATACTTTTGACACACCCGGTACCTTTGTACATTGAGTGTACCGCGCGTTGGGATATGCTGCGTCCAGCGATATCCCCACTCACTCGCTCTATCTCTCTCACTACTGCACACAACCCTATTCGGATATTACAGCTGTCTCTACTGGCAAAATAATTATTATTTCCGGTGGAAATTAGTTTCAATACTTTCGGATAATTACCCTCGATTTTTCTGTGCTTACAACTTAATTGTCCGGGCAATAATTATTGCAATATTCGGGTTTTTCGATTATCCACCACGTGGCAATATGCCAGTGGCCAAGATGGCGTCGCCGGAGAAGCCGGGGACGTCGCAATTGCAATAATTATTTAATTATATTCGATGGGCGCACTTGATACTCGTAATTTAATAAACCGACTGTCAATAACCAACTTATCGCAATAACAATACTCTCGGACTTATTTACTCTATTTAATTCCCGTAATCGCTACGGGAAAACACGTGTTTTGCCTATCTTAAATTCGCACACACACCTGTCACTTTATGTAACAATTAAAGTGTACTCACGCACAATATTACGCTCGGATTTGCTCTGGATATACTGCTAGTTTGTGTAGTATTTTTCTGGTTGATATGGGTCCTCTCTTTCAGTTCAATTATCTTAATTTATAATAATAAAAATATATAAATTAAGAAGTGAACCAAAATGTACGAAGACCAAGACCAGAGTGTCGTTGTCCGGGGTCAGGTAGCCAACCACAGCTTCCTCCTTCTGGATTCATAGATTTCGGCCAATCCTGATAGAGAATTCCCCTTCAGTAGTTGCTCATTGGCTCGACGTGTCGTCAATATCGATTCAGGCGCTCGGTGGCGCTTATCAATACCTCAGGCCCAGTTATCCAGTCGATAACTGGGTCAATGTCACGACAGATGGTAATTGTCGTTTAGCCTTGAATCTTCTTATTCCGGGAGCAATGACCGTTCAGTGCTGTCCTCTAATATTTTTGGCGGCCTTTTCTCCGTATTTGAATTTAGCTCTTAGCCCTTGATGACTTTTCCGGGACTTTTGGACATTACTCTGGCCCTGGCACTTTTGAGGCACTGCTGCTCTCCTCCGTTGTCCTCCGGGTGATAACTCCTCTTCAGCACTCCGGGCGTAATATCGTCTCAATCATTCACATGAATTTTCATTCACTCAATTCATACATTATCTTAACTTAGAGTAGGGAGGGCCAGGAAAGTACTCTCATTTTAACTAACCAATTTAATTGACGGGCATTTATTCCCGTCACAAATTTATAAACGAAATATGGCAAGAAAAAGAAAATACTGGAATTTTGAATCGCTTGGAAATTAGAATACGCAAAAAGACATTCTTATTAAGAGTTGAAAATAATTTTTTGAAGAAAATTTGATAAAATTGAAAAAAAAAAAGGGAATAATGAGAAAAAAATAATGAAAAATATGGAATAATATTATTGAAAACGTGCAAAGTAATTTTAGAGTTTGAAAAGTGCGTGTGCGAGAGTGCTCTTGATTGTAGACTCTAAATTTGTATTTATAAATTCAATTGATTGTATGGAAAAAAAAAAAATCATTGAATTTTTATGATTCATGTCTTTATGGCAATCAATTGGTGAAAATTTTTCAATGGAGATAAAAATTCACGGAATAATTGAAAATGTGGCATATTAAATTGGGAAAATTGAATGGAAAAAAAAAATGAAATTACAATGGAATCAATCAGAATTGCACGGGTTTCAATCTCTAATTCCAACTGTTATTTTTTAATTTATTCAAATCTAATTTTGCACCGATATCTTTCGCATTTCGCTATTTCACTATTTCAAATGCTTTTGAATTCTGCAAACTTTTGATAATTTTATTTCTTTTACTAAATGAATAATTGTAAAGAGAAATGAAAAATATCATTCAGTTTAAAAAAAAAAAGAGAGTATTCAATATTTTCCGAAAAAAATTGGAAAAAATAAAGAAAAATTCGAATCTAAGTGCATCGAAACTAAATTCCCTTCATTTTTACAATAAAATACATTTCTAAAAGTGAAATTAAAAAAAAGGCATTTTCTCTGAACAACTGATGAATGATTGCCTTTTATTTCAAAATGAAGAAATTATGAAAAAAGAAGAAAAAATAATTAAAAATTAAAAAAAAAGTAAATGCTGCCTTATATATGTGTATATACCGTAAATGTACTCTCGCGCCAAATAATTCACACGCACGGCTCCCTCTCGTCTCTTTTTTGTACAAAAAAAAATATATAATTAATATTCATCAATCTAAACACTAAGATTTTTTCTTTTAAAAGCTGAAGAATGGAAGAAAAAAAAAGTTTTAATCAATGAGTCGTAAATACGTTCATGCTACTCCATAACTCGGCTCGCTTTTATCTTTGCTTTTGAAAAAAAAAAAAAATAATTAACACATACATAAAGAGAATGAAAAGAAAGAATAATAATTAAATAATAAAATGCGGTTTTTAATTGTGTATAGGAGATGGAATCCCGTGATCATTGTGAAGAAATAAAATCAAGAAAAAAAATTTAAAAACTTATGATGATAAGAACTAATATTAAAAGAGCAAAAAAAAACATTTTTGAGAATGAAAGAGTATGAGATTTAAATGAATTAAACGTTTCCACGTGTTATCAATAAAAAAAAAATGTAAATCCATATATAAATTCCTGAAATTCCTTTATTTTTGCATGATATGAAGATTTGAAAATTCCTGATTTTTTAAATATTACTAGAAAAGGCGCGAAAATTCATTTTACGCTCGATAAAACAGGAGAAACTGAGGATTTGTAGCTCAGTTTCCAATTAATTGCTGAAAATTCGGGAAAAAGTGCTTTAATTTACCCGAAAAAGTGATTAAACCATTCGAAAGTCATATCTTCAGCTAGTGAATATAATTTTCTTCCTCTCGCCTTTTTTTTACATTAATCTCCTATCACGTACATGAGATAGAGAGAGAGGCAAATAGTTACGACTACCTTTTAATTAAAATTTCTCAATAACTATACGGTGAATTGAATATTTTTTTCTTCTATTATTTAGTTAAAATGCTGTTCTCTTCGTCAATAATTTTTAAATAATGGGTCAACCCTGTGGTTTATTAGTAATTTCGCTATTTACGTCCGATTTAGGGCGTTTGATCCCCACCACCGCTATTTTCAGTACACAGAGAAAAATGTTTTCTTAATTTAAGAATGTGCAGTCACTTAATTCAAGTGACCTGTTATTCTTAAATTAAGTGACTTTTCTCACTTAAATTAAGTGACTTTTCTCACTTTAATTAAGTGAGTTTTCTCACTTAAATCGAGTGAATTTTTCTTTCTTAAATTAAGAAAGTAAAACTCACTTAAATTAAGTGACTTTTCTCACTTAAATCAAGTGATTTTTCTCACTTAAATCGAGTGAATTTTTCTTTCTTAAATTAAGAAAGTAAAACTCACTTAAATTAAGTGACTTTTCTCACTTAAATCAAGTGATTTTTCTCACTTAAATCGAGTGAATTTTTCTTTCTTAAATTAAGAAAGTAAAACTCACTTAAATTAAGTGACTTTTCTCACTTAAATCAAGTGACTTTTTCTTTCTTAATTTAAGAAAGTAAAACTCACTTAAATTAAGTGACTTTTCTCACTTAAATCAAGTGATTTTTTTCACTTAAATCGAGTGAATTTTTCTTTCTTAAATTAAGAAAGTAAAACTCACCTAAATTAAGTGACTTTTCTCACTTAAATCAAGTGACTTTTTCTTTCTTAATTTAAAAAAGTAAAACTCACTTAAATTAAGTGACTTTTCTCACTTAAATCAAGTGATTTTTCTCACTTAAATCAAGTGAATTTTTCTTTCTTAAATTAAGAAAGTAAAACTCACCTAAATTAAGTGACTTTTCTCACTTAAATCAAGTGACTTTTTCTTTCTTAATTTAAGAAAGTAAAACTCACTTAAATTAAGTGACTTTTCTCACTTAAATCAAGTGATTTTCTCACTTAAATCAAGTGAATTTTTCTCTCTTAAATTAAGAAAGTAAAACTCACTTAAATTAAGTGACTTTTCTCACTTAAATCAAGTGACTTTTTCTTTCTTAATTTAAGAAAATAAAACTCACTCAAATCAAGTGAGTTTTCTCACTTAAATCAAGTGACTTTTCTTTCTTAATTTAAGTGACCTGCACATTCTTAAATTAAGCGACTGCACATTCTTAAATTAAGAAAACATTTTTTTCTGTGTAACTTTGATAATTCATATCTCATAAACTGCACGGTCGAAAATTCTGAAAAAATTCAGAAAAATGTAAAAAAATATCATCTTTGATACAGCATCAAAAAATTAAGGGATCAACTATACTCAGATTTCATTAGAACACTACCTTAATATATATAGTGAATTTTAGTTTCTTTTTTTTTCCCCCATTTTTTGTGTACCGCCAACTTCGCTTCGTGGCTATTCGTTCGAGAGCCATTCGGAGCACGGACGCTGGCGAAACTACGCTTCGCCATTTTCATCAGAAAAAATATAATAAATGGAAAATCAGTTAAATGTGTTTCATTCGATATTTTAAACGTTTAAACAAATAATTAATAAAGTAGTTGACTTTAAAAAAAGCTGTAAATTAATTTAATCACGCGTTAATCACGTTTGTTCAATCATTTTTGCTCGGATTTTTGAGAATAAAAAAATTAAAATCAGTGAATTTTCATCAAGGTGGACGAGGTCAATCTCGGGGTTAGTCTTCCGACAAAATGACGGCACACGACCAGATGCGAGCTATGCTCGATCAATTAATGGGCACTGGACGTAATGGTAATTGCAATTTAATTACATTCATATTAATAAATTATTTATTTTTTAATTTTTTTTTCAATTAAAATTAATTTATTGTCATTATTGTTAAATACTAAGGTCATAAACAACATATATATAGAAAACATATATATGTATATCGTTAGACCTTAGAATTAAAGGGCGTAAGTGCTATACTTATATATAGGACTTACGCCCCTTTGACTATAAGGTGATGATATATATATGAAAAAAATACAATACAAAAATCTCTAAACTCACAAAATTTGTAATAAAAAAATTATTCATCATTATTTTTATTCTTCTTATTTTGCCATTAATCGAATTTTTATTGTATTGTGTTTTTCATTTAATTTCAGGTGAGAATAACAAATTCCAAGTGAAATACTCGGATCCAAAGGTCTGCAAGAGCTTCCTCTTGGCATGCTGTCCACACGAAATTCTATCATCCACTGTGAGTATAAAATCATTTTTATATGAAAAACAAAAAACTTGAATAATTTGGAAAAATGAAATATTTCTTCGTTTTTCATATTTTCAATGTTAAATGAAAAGAAATAAAAAAAAATAATGATACATCGTTTTTTTTTTTACTTCGCGTGTTCTGATGAAAAAAAGCGATAGCAGCAATAATAACTTCAGGATTATAATTTTCTTTGTTTTTTTTTTTTAACGTATCATTTTTCATTTTTTTTCCTCTTTTTGTGTATTTTTTTTTTTCATTGAATTTCATTAACTTTCTGATAATTTTTAAAAATCAGGAAATTCGCGATGTGGGAAATTGAAAAATGAGAAAAAATTGATAAATAAATGATAAATGTTTTTTTTTTTTCATTGAAATAAATTTTGCGAAATTAATTGAACGCGTAGACTAATTTGTGGTTCCCAATGCAGTTCTTATTTCCAGAGGTGTCTGGAAAAACCAATTCCAATAGAGAAACCATTCGAGAATAATGTCCTCTCTTATGTCGTACTTGTCTCTCGCACACACGCGTTAACCTGTAAGTACTGAAAAAAAAAAAAAAAAGAGAAAAAGAGAAACACATAAAAAACAAAAACAAAATTTAAGAGATATTAAACTGAGAGAAAAAGGACGTACGTATGTTATATTGATATACATAACATTTAATTGTTTCTACTATAACCGTTCTTTGAAATTATTATTATTTTTTTTATTACATTGGTGGATATGTTAGGAGGAGAGATAAATCTCATGCTTCTCATTATCTTTAATGAAGAATTAGTTTTTTCTTCATCTTTATAACTATGCGAATATTCAATTCAATAGAAATTTGGAAACTGATCAATTTTTGGGCAGAATTAACGTTAAAATTTTATTATGGGGGAAATTGGGGTAGATATGGAATATTAATGAAATGGGGGGAGGGGGGAAATTTTTTTGATGATTCCATTGAAAAGCTGAGGAAATTTGTTGAGAGAAGCATGCGTCAGAATTGATTTTTTTAAATTTTTTTAAAACTTTTGGCTTTTTTGTTGATTCTTTTTTACTTTTTAAAGAATATCTTCAGTTCTATTAGTTAAAAGGACTTGCAGTCAGTCTCAAATGAAAGGTGAGATCATTTCCCGCTTATTTACGTCTTTTTGTTTTGAAAATGATAGATTTTTGAGGTATTTATGGCTTACTCTATAAAAATTCGATTTTCATCCCATAAGTACCTCGAAAATCGATGATTTTTGTTTCCAAACCACGTAAATTAATGAAAAATGATCTCATCTTTCATTTAAGATCAACCCCAAATCCCTTCAACCAATAGAACCGGAGATATCGCCGAAAAAATGAAATTTATCCCTTTTTCGATTTGAAAAACGTCAAATTTTCAAAAAAAAATCTCAAAAAATAATTTTGATATGAATTTTCCAAGTGAAATTTTCTCAGCTTCTCAATGAAATCATAAAAAAAACGTAACTCAAATATTTTCACTGATTTCTCGTGATTTTCATAATATAAGACACAAAAACTAAAATGTATTCATGTCATCTCTTTCATTTTTTCATTCAACTCATTTTGCTTTGTAGAATTGATTAGTTTCTATAATAAAATTCTTTGAAAATTCGTATGGTTACGGATTAAGATTCATGAGAGGATAAGCCATCGATGCATTAAAATATTAAAATAGATTCAAAATGAAACAATCGCTTTGGTAAGTAGCGTAATATTAGTGCGTTTAAGAAATAAAAATCCAATAATTCAAGTAAAAATTAATAGCAAAGGGTTGTTGCACTATTAATGAAAACAATTATTCGGCCTCGATATCATTCCGTGAGTATTGAAAAAAAAATGAAAAAGAAAAACTAAGAAAATAATTAGTCACACCCCGAAGCTCCGCAGCCATACACGCAGATACTCTGTAAGTAAAGAACTCAGAAAATGTCTTGTACTTCACAAGAGAATTGAAGAAAGACATTCACATATTTAATTTAAAAACAAGTTTTAAAAAGAAGTGATCGAAGTAACGATTATCTCCTCAATGTGCATGATTACTACCCGCGAGATTCAAAATAAAAATTTAAAAAATAATAATAAAAATTCAATAATTTAATGATTTAATAATGTTTTTCGACGATAAAATTGAAGAGACAAGAGAGACTACTGAAAAAAATGTTGGGGAGAAAAATGTTATTAATTAATGGAAAATCGAAAAATGAACGACCAGGATTATGCAAAATTCATCCAATAGATGTACGTATACGATTACATAAATTAGAAACAAAAAATCATTTGATAAGAAAAAAAAAAGAGTTTTTTTGAAAAATATTATCTTTGAAATTCTGATAATTTACAAAAAAAAAATTTTTAAAGTCAGATTATTATAAATAATTCAATAACATAATTAGGTTTTAAGTTTTTGTCATTTTGCAAAAAAAAATATTTTGAAAAATAATTTGACAAAGCCTTAAGGTGTTGTGTATGCTGATTTGTAGCATCATTACCCATCGCAATCGCGCGTCAGGCGGGGAGGTGTTGCCACTCTGTAAGTCAAAAACAACAGAATATTGTATCTACCTATATAGAAATATTGAACCTTACTTCGCGGATGATGAAAAAAAAGAAAAAAAAAATTATTGAAAAAAAAAAGTTATATACTTTCATCTAAAAAAACAAAAATGTGTCTTTTTTCTATTAGAGAATTTTTTTCTGAACGTGCAATCATGCGTGGATGTGTGAATGATTGTGTGTGATTGGTATCAACCGAAAGTGGGAGAGTGCACGAGAAAAAAAAACAAAATAATAATTAAAAAAAAAAAAAAGTTTACAAAAGTAAGAGAAATGGATAAATTGATTGCTCCAAAATGATATTTGGGAGCCAAGTGGGTTATTCACATTTTGAATTGATAGATAAATGACTTTTTATAGTAATTTTTTTTCATGATTATGATTATATAAAGGGTTTGAGGAATTTATTGCGTGATTTTCTATTTGTTGAAAAAAAAATCCGCAATTTTTTTTTTTTATACTTTAGTATTTTAATTTGTTGAAATTACTTAATTGTTTTTATGATTTGTCAATCGCAGCGCATGGACCTGGGAGAATGCCCCCAGATTCACGATCTAGCCCTACGGGCTGACTATGAGGCAGCACAGAAGAAGAAGGATCACTTCTATGATATTGATGTGAGTATATTGATTGTCTAATTAATAAAGCAATTGTAAAGTAGAATAGAGGCAAATATGAAATTAAAATGAAATAAGCACATATTTTTCTTTTTTTTATATTATTCGTTTACTAAAAGAGTAAATAAACTGAAAATTGTCAGATATCTGCTATTTTCAGTATCATTATGAAATGATAATGAAATTAGCACAAATCTAACCATTTTTCGAATTTCTTTTTCAATATATAGATTATTAAAATAGAGAATATTTGGGAAAATTTGAATTTTTAATTTCTCAAACTTTATACATAGGGGAAGGTGGGGCAAAATGGAAATTGTAATGAAACTATGGGAAATAGATTTTTTTCAATGATTCCATCGGAAAGCTGAGGAAATTTTAGTCGAGAAACATGTACCAGAATTCATTTCTTTCAATTTTTGGAGAATTCGATTTTTTCTGGCATTTTTGAGGGGTAAAGCCTTTCGATTTTTTAGAAAATTCATTTTTTTGGGGATATCTCTGGTTCTATTGGTCGTAGCGACCTGGGGCCGATTTTATATGAAAGGTGACATCATTTCCCATCGATTTATGGGGTTTTGAATTCGAAAATATCGATTTCTCAAATAGTTATGGAAATTTTCGTGAAAAATTAAGATCATTAGTTTTTGTCCTATAACTATATAAAAAATCAATATTTTTTGATATAAAACCCCATGAATCAGTGGAAAAGGATCTCACCTTTCATTTAAAATCGACCCCAGGTCGCTACGACCAATAGAACCAGAGATATTTCCGAAAAACTGAATTTTCTAAAAAATCGAAAGGCTTTTTACCCCTCAAAAATGCCAGAAAAAATCGAATTCTCAAAAAATTGAAAAAAATTGATTCTAGAACATGTTTCTCGACTAATATTCCCTCATCTTTCCGATGAAATCATTTAGAAAAATCCATCTCCAATATTTTCATTCATTTAAAGATTTTTTCATAATATCTGCATGAAAACTGAAATGTGTCTGTTTAACCCCTTATTTCCGTATTGCCCCACCTTCCCCTGAATAAATCAATTGATGTTAAATCTAATGTATAATTTACTCGATTCTAGGCCATGGAGCACCTCCAGAATTTCATTGCCGACTGTGATCGTCGTACCGAGCAGGCAAAGCAACGTCTCGCTGAAACTCAGGAGGAATTAAGCGCTGAAGTTGCTGCAAAAGCAAACAGTGTGCACGTGCTTGCCGAAGAAATTGGTAAAAAATTAGCAAAAGCTGAGCAGCTTGGTGAAGAAGGTTTTGTCGAAGAATCAATGAAATTAATGGGTGAAATTGATGAATTGAGAAAACGTAAGAATGAAGCTGAACAGGAGTATCGTAACAGTATGCCAGCATCTAGCTATCAGCAGCAAAAATTACGTGTCTGTGAAGTATGCAGTGCTTATCTTGGTATTCATGACAATGACAGACGTTTGGCAGATCATTTTGGTGGTAAATTGCATCTTGGCTTCATTAAAATACGTGAGAAACTGGCTGAACTGGAGAAAACTGTCGAGGAGAGACGAAGGGAAAAACGTGAATCAATGATGGATAGAGACAGACATCGGGACAGAGATGATCGTGATCGTCGTGATTCGAGAGAGAGGGGACGTGGATTGGGATACAGAGATCGTGAACGTGATCGTGATCGTGATAGGGATCGTGATAGGGATCGCAGAGACAGGGATAGAAGGCGTTCTCGATCACGCAGTCGCAGTCGTGGTAAAAGGTAGTTGATTTACATTAAATAGAATATATTTAATTATACTGAAATTAGACGATTTTGTAGTTTTTTGAATTTTCTACATGTGCATAGTTTTTATTTTCTTAGAAATGATTTATTTTTAAAATAATTGGTAGATGTCTGCTATTTTCAGTATTATAATCTATAGAATTTTAATTATGATACTAAAAAAAGCAGAAATCTGCCAATTTTCAATTTTTTTTCAGCAAATAAATGATTTTAGAAAAATAAAAATGATTATGAAAAGTATGCAAATGTAGAAAATTCGGAAAATTATAAGTGCAAATTTTTTTTCTTTGTAATAATTTATTTATTGAAAATACAGACATTTGTCATTTCCTTCTCTTAACAAATAAATTATTTAAGAAAATGGCAAATATGCACTTGTAAAAAATTAAAAGAACTACAAGTGCAACTTTTTCAAATATTTTCGTTAATAATAATTCATTTGTTTAAATTTTTTTTTAATTCTCATATTCTTGCTCATTTCATGATCATATTGGACTCAATGAAGCGATTCTCATTCCCTTCTTTTCCTTTTCTTTCTAGATCAAGACGCTCACGTAGCGGTAGTCGTGGACGTCGTTCACGTTCTCGACGAAGTGGATCCAATGATCGTAAACGATAAATTTCAATTGACGATAATTCAAGGACGAGGTAAGGCATTTAACTGCAACTAGACGATACGGAGACTTGACACACAACAGTTTACAATAAAAGAAGAAGAAGAAGAAGAAGAGGATGAATAAAATAAAAAAGCAAGAAAAAAAAATTAAGCGAACACCAACCTACCAGGTTCACCAGCACATGCAGATGTAATGTAAGCTCATAAAACATCAAATTGTTTTTCTTTTCCTTATTATTATTATTATTTTTTTTAGTTTCTTTTTTTCCCATCTTTTTTTTCCCTTTAATTTAATTATTGAAGATTATATTGTATCAGAATTCAAAATCAAAGACACTTGAATTTTTTTTTAGCAGCATATTGCTGCTTCTTGCCACCTGATATATGAAAAAAAGAAGATGAATCCTGAATTTTTATTACATTGAATTTTTTTTTAACAATTCAATTCCAGAGATGATTATTTTCATCTTGAGCTATTATTTATGAAACTTATAAATGAAAAATAAATCCAATTCCCTTCTTCAATTAACCACCGAGTTATATTCTATCTTTTTATGTGTAAATAATCATATATTCCATTTTTTTTCTTTTTTATCTACCGGCAAAAAAAAATTTGGGAATTTATGCTCGAGCATATTGTTAAGGAATTTTCTAGTTCACCCTACGGATATTTCTTTTTTTTTTCCTTTTATAGTTGATTATATTAGTCCTAGGTCAATGTATATTGTTGTGTAAACCCTCATCATCAATCAATAAAGGTATTCATTAAAAAAAAAAGTAAAGTTATTGGAGTATTGAGATTTTTATTTAAATTATCAAACATTTGTCATCAATTGCTGTTGTATTCTATTGTGTTTGGACAAGCATCGTTGTATGGCAATGAGGCAACCTCTTACGTCAATTTTACCGCCACGCTGTTTGCTGTGGATGTTCAAATAAATACCCAGAAGAACTAACAGGCCTGACCAGAGGTATTGCATCGTAAAAGGTTTGTAGAAATAGATGAAGCTCAATAATATTGTAACTGCCTTTCTACAGGTGGTGACAGTGACTGCAACAAATGCACCATGTGTTTGAACAAGTGTCAGAACTATTTGAATCCCCAGGTATCCACTCAGGGAGAAAAGAAGTGCATAGCCATAAGTTTCCATGGGATGCTGGAATTAAAGAAATAATTTTTTTAATTATTAAAATTTGATAATAATTAAATTAGGACACTAACCATTTTTTTGCATTTTTTCAAACAAACAGATTGTTATAACAAAAATATAACGAAAATTTTCACTTACAGTTTTTTTTTAGTTTCTGCATGTGCATTTTTTTCCTGATTTAGGAAAATTTATTTATTGAAAAAATTTAAAGAATTAAAATGATCAGATTTTCGCTATTTTCAGTATCATTGAAAATTTTATATTTTATGATACTGAAAATAGTAGACATGTGACACTTTCTAGACTTTTTTTCTTGCAAAGACTGAATTTAAAAAAAATCTGCACATGTAGAAAATTCAAAAAACTGAGTCTAAATTTTTTGAATATTTTTTTTGTATAATCACTTATTTGGAGAAAAAAATTGAAAAAATTGTCAGATGTGATCTGATTCTATTATCACCATATTTTCTATCTTTAATATACTTACATCAGAACAAAATGCAGCTCCAGCTTGCAGTTCACCCGTAACAATTAATATAATCAATAAATATAAAAATCCTATACTATAAGAATACATTACAACTTCAGTATTTGTTGCTTTATGTTGCTTCATTGCTTTTTCCTGAACATTTCCAATGATAGCGTCACAAAGAAGCGCACAACTTATCATCACAACTCCAATAATACTGAATCGTGGCGAAATCATACTATCAGCTAGTGTGAATAATACGAGACCAATGCAGAGAAGTCCAGCGGCTACAAAGTCCAATGGACCATATTGTTTTCCTTGAATAATAATTCCGCCTATTAGAACTGGAATTAATTTGCAGCTTTTGAATATCACTTGAGTTGGATAATTCAAGTATCCCAGTGACGAATTTGAAAATCCCATTGTGCCTAATGTGAGAAGTGCTAGCATCATGTAGGTTGATAGAGGAATTCGGCGATTAACTCCTTTTAATTTGCACTCGAGCCAGCCAAATAATGTGTAATAGGCGAATTGTATCAAAGTTAAGTACCATCCGTACGGTCGAAATCCGTCCAATGTGAATATCAATTCCTGGAAAGATGTTAAAGTAATTAAAAATTCTGCTTCTTCAAAATTTGAGCAGATTTTTGGTAATAAAATAAGAATATCTTGGGAACCGTGAGGTTTAGGAGAATTTATCAAGAGAGCTTTTTTGTGGAGAATCAAATTCTCTACAAAGAAAAAAGGTTGCTTGAAGTTTTCACATAAAGGGGCTCGTTTCGGAGGATTTTGCAGTTGAATAAACAATGATTTTCGAAAATTCTTTTTTACATCATTAGGGGAAGGTGGGGTAAAATGGATACTCTAATTGAACGGTTTGAGATGGAGATTTCGTGATGATTCTATTGGAAAGATGAGAAAATTTCAGGTGAAAAACATGTGTCAATATTATTTTTTTGCCATTTTTTTGAAAATTTTACGTTTTTGGATGAGTTTTGAAGGGGTTTTTTCCTTTCATAAATCGGAAAAATTCACTATTTCGGCGATATCTCTGGTTCTATTGGTCGTAACGACCTGGGGTTGCTCTCTGATGAAAGGTGAGCTCATTTCCCATCGATTTATGTGGTTCAAATTTTTTTTAATCAATTTTTCAAAAACTTATAGGCCATTTTCTGAAAATCAGTTTTTGCCCTATAAGTACTTAAAAAATCGATAATTTCTTTTTTTAACCAGATAAATCTATGGGAAATGAGCTCACCTTTCATTTAAGATCAACCCCAGATCGCTATGACCAATAGAACCCGAGATATTCTCGAAAAACTGAAATTTTGCGAAAACAGAAGGATTTTACCTTCAAATCTTGAGCGAAAAATGGAATTTTTAACAAATTCAAAAATATAACTTCCGACATATGATTTCCATGGGAAATTTCCTCAGCTTTCCAATGGAATCATCAGAAAAAACCTATCCCCAATATTTCCATCGATTTCAAGTAATTTTCATACCATAAAATACCAGAACTAACACGTGCCCGTTTTACCCCTAATGTCCATTTCACCCCACCTTCCCCCATGCAATTTCAAAGAGCCTAGAACTTCAATTGTCTCAAAAAATCATCGTTATCATACCTGAAGATATCCGTAGATTATATAAAACACGAAAACTCCACAGGAACAGCAGAGAAATCTCGTTCTGGAGCTGTATTTCGTTAAATCGAAGCACAGCAGTTTGATTGAGCCATTGTCTTTGGTTTCGTTGTCACTGTGTATTTTATTGTAATCCATTGTGCTCAATTATCAAAATAAATCCAAACTGATTGTACTAACTAATTGAATATTTGATTAGTCTGAACCATGGCACTGATAATCTCTTAATTGACGACTGAATTTCCCGGAGCTTTTTACTACCTGAGTGCAAGTTGCTGGAATGAATTACGATCCATTAAATGATAACAAAATTAGCACAGTTTTTATAATTTTTCGCTTTCTCTTAAACAAATAGATTATTACAAGAAAAAAATATTTAAAAAATTTGCACTTGTAGCTTTTTTAATTTTTTACATGTGCATATTTTTCAGTCTTTTACAAATAATTTAATTGTTGAGAAATAAAAAGAATAGAATAATAACAATTTAAAAAAAATTAATTCTGTTATAACTTGACAGGAAAAGAAAAGATAAAACTGAAAATAGCAAAAATTTAACAATTTTCAGTTTTTTTTCTTCTTTTCTAACAAATAAACTATTTAAAAAAAAAAAATTATAAATCATAACAAAAATTTGAATATTATATGTGAATATATCAAATGTCTGCTATTTTCAATATCATTGCATCGATTTTTAATTTTTTTTTTCATTCTTCAATGTCATGTGATAATGATAACTCATTTTTTAATCAATAGTAAATACCAGTAATTGACTCTGTAGCTTATTTTTTTTATTTCCAGAAAAAGAGTATATTGAATTTCACGTGACTTCCGATGACATTCGTGATGGAGAGTTGGATGGATTAATTTCTAATAATTCACTCGTTTGATAATAGTTTCGGCTCCATTCTTGTTTCCCGTTCACTCTCCCTCTTATCAATTGACACATGTGGCATATAGATATATGTATTTTTTTTTTACTTCTTGTGTTTAGACCCACCGGAGGAAGTGGAATGCACACGTAGGATTTTATCTCTGATAGCGTGGCGGACAGTCATTGAAAAAACGCATAGACAATAGAAATCTCTGTCACAGGGATTTTGTCTTCTTCATGTTTTTTATCGATATCACTCTTTGGAGTGACTGTATCCACAGCATCTCACGTGCGATTGCGCGCAGAGAGACTGACGCTCCAAAGAAAAAGAATTTTTTTGAAAAAATAAGTGAAACCCATTTTTTCTTGAAAATTCTTAGAATTTTATTGCAGAAATATAATATACAAAATACGAAAACTCGTAGAAAAATATGATTATAAAATTAGCAGAAATCTGACACAATTTTTAGTTTTTCCTTTTTTTTAACAAATAAATTATCGAAGAAGAAATAATGAAAAATATAAATTTGTAAATAATTAAAAAAACTGCAAGTGCAAATTTTTTAACTATTTTTTTTTTTAAATCAATCTATTGATTTTCAAAAAAATCGAAAAAATTGTCAGATATGTGCTAATTTCATTACCGTGTTGGCCCCAGTTTCTGACACTTAGGAACTAGTTTCTGACAATCTAAATCAAAGGGAACAACTTGCTCATTTGATACAATCCAATAATTTTAATACAGCGTCGCCTTAGAGTCAAAGAGACGTGAGTTTTGTGTATAAGCATAGCACTTACGCCTTTTTGTTTCTAATGCTGAGACATATTTCCTGTGCTAAATGAGCTCATGAAGTGGCTATTAAACAATATACTGTACATTTGAATATAACATGAAAATTTGCAAAAATTGTCAGTTACTGGGACATTGTCAGAAATCGGGACCACTACGATATCATACAAAAATTGTGTTATCCAGTGAAAAATGAGCCGATACTCCTCGGCTTTTTGCTCGGTCTCGCAGCTTCGATATCCTGTTTTCTCTTAAAATTCGGAGAATTTATTTCAGGCGATACAGAATTCCTCATTCCAGAATTTTGAGCTTCACCATTCGACTCTTGATTCATTAATCTCTGTAAATCCTGAGCAACATGAAAATCACGATGCTCCTGGAATTTCGTAGCTACTATCATCTGATTGCATTCTGTGCAACGTTTCATCGGGGAATCGCTTCCACTCGCTGAATTCGTAACTAAGAAATTTTGGATAATTCCATTTTTGTTGGATACTTTGGAAGTCGTCTTTGATTTCGAAGATTTCGGCTTTGCGACTGTTTTCCCATTATTTTTGCTGGTAGACGAAGTAGTTGGAGGCTTTGATGCCTTTAAATAGGCATTGGCCTCTCGTTGAAGCTCTATTGGTAGTAATTGCACGACTGAAGGATCAATATTATCTAAATCGGGAAAAATTTCCTTGAGTTTCACTAAAGCGCTGCTTTCTCGTTTCGCTCCTATTTTCTCCTCCTTTTCCTCATTAATTGTCTTATTTTCGATATCATCTCCTCCATCTCCCTTTTCTCTAGACTCACAATCGTCAAATAAATCCGGAGACCCATTCTCGTATTTATCCGAAGAATCCGCCTCCAAAATATCAATATTCGGAGGTTTTATCCTAATTTTCGGTTCAGCTGCTCCAGAAGATGAATCAGAAGACGACAGAAAAGACGTCGAATCCTTCAAAATATTCATGAAAAAAGAATTTTTAAAGTTCTCCCCATCAAATTTCTTCGTTACAATGTCAGCGTCTAATAAAAAATTTGATTTTTTATCAGCGACTTCAGGAAGTGAGATTTTTTCCTCAGGAACTGTTTCTCTCGGCGTGAATAAATTACTGAAATTATTAATCTGCTCTCTATCAACACTCTTTCGGGAATACGTTTTAACTCTAGGTTCTTCAATTTTTGAGTCTCTCATCAATAAATCCGAAGACTCCTCTTCAGCGTCTTTTTTCTCAATCAGCTCAGATTTTTCTAAATCAACCGCTTTTTCTGATGCATCCAATCTCTTTTTTGCCTCTTCCTCAACAGCTTCAGCTCCAGACTTCTCAGGTTTAGTCACATTCTTAAAAAAATTGACAAAATTCCCACTAGCCTTAATAGGCACAAATTTTCCAGCTGACATTCCAATAAAAGCTATCGGTTTTTGCGTCGCCTTCGTTATAACGTCAACGACCAAATTAGCGATTCTCTCCGATTTGTAAGAAGTTAATGGACAACTCTTCGATTGGGAAATGACTTTTCTATCCTGATAACAAGAGTAGCTGATAGTTAGTTGTGTGGCACGTCTGTCATTCTCCTCCATATCTTGCTCCAGTCGGTCCACAATCTCGTCGCAGAGATCAGCAACCCATTTTTTCAGAACATCCAGCTTTGTTATCGCCGATTTTCCTGGAAAATTCTTGCTGGAGCCAATGGACTTGCAGACGAGCCTGTTAGTAACAACCTCATTGTCAATTCCTCTCGCAATATTGAACAACCAGGAGCCCGTTTTCTCGTCAAACCGTTTCTGCAAATCCTGCAAGGAATATTTGTACAAATCCGCCATTACGTTACATCCAAGTGACTCCATAACGATATTCCCAAATTTTCCCCCGAGATTCCTGACTTTTTTGACGGGAAGTGAAGCATAAAGCTCGGGAACAGCAGCTGCTGGGAGAATTGTTTGTCTGTTGGGTTTGTGGAGACCACATGCTAATTTTGCGAGTATCTTGTTGTAGGAAATACCAGCGGAGCATCTGTACTCGCACTGCGACCAGATTTCCGCTCTTATTTCTTCGATAATCAAGCCAGCAATTGCTAATTTTCTCGCCTGAAGATCTCCGAGATCCTCGAAGGTCTCGGTCACCCACTTTTCTACGCCTGCTTTTCGTTTTTCCTCGTCGTTGCCTTTCTCGTCGCAGTAACCGACGACAAATGTATTGGAGAGACCCTCGACGATAGTTTCCTCTTTAATTGTTTGGGATTTTGCACGTTCCTCAACGAGATCAGTGATGTCCAAGTATGCCTCGTCTATACTCGCTCGCTCGATGATTGGACAGCACTTCTTCAGCACCTGTATTTGGAGTTTAAAGAGTTTATTAACAGGAATAGACACTGTATACAATTAATAATAATGACTGGGATCTTTTTGTCATGAGATGTTTCTTATTGAGATTTTATTGATCGAGTTTTTTTTTGGCAAGATGTTTTTGCAAAGATAAGATTGTCATGAACCAATTAGGGGAAGGTGGGGTAAAATGGACACTCCAATTGAACGGATCTATATAGAAATTTCCTGATGATTCCATTGAAAAGCTGAGAAAATTTTAGGCGGAAAACATGCGTCAGAGTTTTTTTTTCAATTTTTGGAAAAATTTAATTTTTTGGGTCAATTTTTGAAGGGGTTTCCTTTTTGAAAATCGAAAAAATTCACTTTTTCGGCGATATCTCCGGTTCTGTTGGTCGTAGCGACCTGGGATTGATCTCAAAAGAAAGGTGAGCTCATTTCTCATGCATTTATGTGGTTAAATTTTTTTTAAAATCAATTTTCAAATATTTATAGGTAATTTTCTGAAAATCTGTTTTTGCCCTATAAGTACTTGAAAAAATTGATATTTTTCTACTTGAACCCCATAAATCGATGGGAAATGAGCTCACCTTTCATTTGAGATCAACCGCAGGTCGCTGCGATCAATAGAACCAGAGATATTCTCAAAAACCTGAAATTTTAAAAAAACAGAAGAATGATGAATTTACCTTCAAATCTTGCGCGAAAAATAAAATTTTCGAAAAATTCCAAAAAATAACTTCTGACACATGATTTCCATGTGAAATTTCCTCATCTTTCCAATGGAATCATGAGAAAAAACCTATCTCCAATATTCCCATTCATTTCGAGTCATTTCCATAGTATAAAATACAAAAATCAACACGTGTCCATTTTACCCCATCTTCCCCTATTCAAGTGATAATAGGGGAATGTCTAGGGATAATAGGAAGGAATAGAAGAGACGAAATAGTGGAGTTTTCGCGATAGAGAAGATTAACCAGTAAAAAACCCTATTTTAGCACCTGTATGACGTCTCTTCCCGCAATCCTATATCTTCCAGTGTCCGGTTTGTTCCTGAGAGGTGGAACAGTGACTAAAACGATGTCCGGACACTTTTCCTTGGCCTCTTCGGCCCTCATGTGACGAGTTACCCCAAAGGCTCGTGCCTCATAGTTGACTGCAATGATGGATGATGGACCAAAGGAACCGTACTGAATCACTGCCAATGGTTTTCCTTTCAATTCTGGGTTGAGTTTCGCCTCGACTTGACAGTAAAAACAGTCCATGTCGATCAAAACAACAATTCTGTCACCAAGACTAGCCATTATTTCTTATTTATCAATTTTTTTCATTGAAAAATACAAAAAACATAACCTGTAATTTTGTTTTTTTGATGATAAATCGTTTTTTTTTGGGTATAATATCACTTCAAGACTGTCATTATGTAAAATTGACGTCTTTGAGTGTTTTTAATGTATTTTAGGATTTTTATTTTGTTGTGAAACACTTTTTTCTTCATTAATTAATTCATTTATTTATTGCGCACAACTTTGACACAACATAACACGACTTTTGGCGCCATTTCTGCCGCCATATTGGTGAGTTCTCACGAAACAGCTGTAGTGCGAGTGATTTCATTGGCTGGCGCTTTTGGAGCGACCAATCAACGGTTAGGAAGAGGCAAACAGCTGTTTTTCACTACTGTTTTGAGTTTTTGGGCTGTTACGTCATGAATGAAAATGAATAACCCCGGGAGAAATTCATAAACACATGTGAATCTGTTAAACTGGTGATTATTGAGGTTTTTTTGACGGATAATTATTTTTATAAATAATTTTCTGACCGTATTATTAATTTTAGACTATAATTAATATAAAATATTAATATTAAAAAGTATATTTAATTTGTTATTTTAATTTAATGTTCTAATTTCAATTTTAGACCGTAATTCGTATAAAATATTGATATTAATATCGTTTATTTAATTTTATAGATCGATAATAGCCAAACTTACTCACTTATGTAAAAAAAAAACAGATAATTATGAGCATGAGGCACGTGTTCAGTAATAATTCAGTAAAAATGATGGTAAATAAGCGGGAATGGCTCTTTGATGCTTCGAGGATGTTATTGAGGTGCAGATACTCTTCAGAAAGTTGTGCACAAACGAGAGAAGAGAAATCACGATTGTCCGATTATTTAAGAGCGAAAATGAAGGCCTGTGGACCTATTACTGTTGCTGAATATATGAAACAAGCATTGACACATCCAACTGAGGGGTATTACATGAAAAAAGATGTTTTTGGGAGTCAAGGGGACTTCATCACGTCACCAGAAATTTCACAGTTGTTTGGAGAAGTAAATTGCAAAATTTATTGTTAAAAAAAATTAAATCAATTTTCAAAAAAATTGATTTTATTTTTTACACCAATTTTTTTTTTGAATATCTCGGAGTTTAAGCGAGATAAGACGATTGTATTCGATTCTATTTCAAAGAGAATTTCAAGAGCTACAAAAAAGGATTCGGATAAAATCGCTCTATCTCGCTTAAATTCCGAGATATCTTCAAAAAACTGAAAATATTCCCTGTCGATGAAAAAATGCGATTTCTCTTATTTTTTTTCAGATGATAGGAATTTGGATTTTAAGCGAGTGGAGAAAAATTAGCAGAGATGCACTTCAATTAGTGGAACTTGGTCCAGGTCGAGGAACTCTCAGCAGAGATGTCATCAAAGTTTTTAAACAGTTGAAAGCTGCAGACAAATTGTCGATTCATCTTGTTGAAATTAGTCCAGCATTGTCAGCTATTCAGGCTGAAAATTTATGCACTTCTTCCCAAGAAGTTCAGCTGGATGAGAAGAGCACGAGTAAACATTACAGGGAAGGTGTTACGAAGGATGGAAATAAAGTCTTTTGGTATCACTCAGTTAAAGATGTTCCTAGGAAATTCAGTGTATTTATTGCACATGAATTTTTTGATGCTCTCCCAATTCATAAATTTCAGGTAAGGTAAAATACCCAATAGCTGCTTAGGAGCTAGTGAGTTGTTCACTCACGTATTTGTATATCTATATTTATGAATAATTTATAAATATAGATATACAAATACGTCAAGTGAGCGAGTACTCGCTTCTGAGCAGCTGCTAGGTAGTTTACCTCAAATAATAATTGAAAAATGTGAAGTTTTCAGACAAATTCATTTCATTTTGTCAGCTATGAAGAAGGTTTAGGGCAATTCATCGCTCCATCTCGCCTATTTTCCGGGATATTTAGAAAAAACTGATGATGGAATGAAACCGATTTGTCTGAAATAAAAATTGTAGTCCTAATAATTGTCTTTTTAATTAAAAAAAATGATTAATTGTGAATTTTCATGATTTTTTCAGAAAAATAATGGAGAATGGAGCGAAGTATTCGTGGATATTGATCCTAGTAATGAAGAGAAGTTCAGATATGTTATATCGAAGTCTGCAACGTTGTCAACTAAATTGTTTATAGATGTGAGGATCAATTATTCATTATTTATTGATTAAATTTGAAAGATGCTAGAATTAGCGCACAATTTTTTAAATATTTTCAAGCACATAAATTATTATTAGAAAAATTATTTACAAATCTGCACTTATAGTTTTTGAATCTTTTATACGTTCATCTTTTTCATTTTTTTAATAATTCATTTCTTAAGAACGAAAAAAAAATGAAAATTGTCATATGTCTGTTATTTTCAGTATTATCAATTTAATCATGAAACCAAATCCTTTTCAGGCGGACGAAAAAAGAAGTCATGTAGAAGTCAGTCCAGAATCTCTATTGATCATCGATTATTTATCGACTTTCCTTCGAGAATGCGGAGGATTCTCCTTAATAGCAGATTATGGCTACGACGGAGACAAAAGCGACACATTCAGAGCTTTCAAAGCCCACAAGCAGCAAGATCTCCTCTTGAATCCTGGATCTGCTGATTTAACAGCTGACGTAGACTTCTCGCGTATAAGAAAAGTAGCAACCAAAGACAATAGAACAATAGTCTTCGGTCCAGTGGAGCAACGAGAATTCCTGCTGCAACTGGGCATCGATGTCCGACTGAAAATGTTGACGAGAAATATACCGGATGAAGATAAGAAAGAGTTGGAATCGGGATATCACATGATTATAGACGAAGACAAAATGGGCAAATGCTTCAAGATGTTCGCGATTTTTCCAGCAGTTCTGAAAGAACGACTGACCACGTGGCCAGTAGCCGGATTTTATGAAGCAACGCAAGTAACAGAAGGATCACCTGATTAAAATAAATAAATACCAAAAAAAAATTTGAATAAATAATTTATTCCGTCGATTTTCTCAAAATATTTACAAATTAATTCAAGTAGTAAAGTCGTATTTTTTCCATTTTTCAGCAAAATCAACGACTTTTTTCCTCTGGCGTTCAAAGTTCTCTTTCCTCGGTTTTCTCCACATGCCGGAGTCAAGATCCAGCATCCCACCAATGATCTCCTGAGCGAAGTTTCTAGGAAAGAGTGTCTCGTCCTCAATTACATGAGCAAATCCCCCATGATCCCCAAAGTCGACCATGAAATAGGGCAGACCTCTGGGAATGGCTTGCCTGATATCTTTCTTGTTTAATTCAACGACTTTCTTGTTAGTGGACCACTCCATCTCGCACTCTAGCAGGGCCTTCTTGAAGTACATTGGTGCTGTGCTGCCAACTTCTTCGGGAAGAGGCACACACTCCAACTGCATGTGCGGAAATCTGCGTAATCCCATGGAGACCTCAAAAAACACGGGACACTCCTTATTTTCAGTGCACATTTTAGTAATTGCTTTCTTGAAAGCCTTCAATTCCTCATAAATGTCTTCATCCAGCTGCGTTTGACTCGAGATATGATGGACCGGAGCAATGATACAGTGAGCAGGTGTCAAAGAAACGTGCGAAGGAAGACTCAAGTACATTTTCGTTCCCATAGCAACAATGAGATGTTTCAGCATCTCCTTAGAGTCCAAACAGAGTCTGCAATTGTCTAGACTCTTCTCCATCGTCTTGTGCTCCTTTATCGCCCGCATTTTGTCCCTCAAATCCTCTTTAGCATCCGTCTCGCCCCTCGTTATCCTCTGCTCGAACAACTCGTCCATGTCCATGCTCTTCGACGCCATTTTGACGAACATCGAGTCATCCTTGTGGGAAGATTCCCCTTTTTCTCGTTGGAACATCTCTTTGAGCGAATACTTGTCGTCATCTGCAAAGTAACGGACTCGTTCCCCTTTCTCGTGGGTCTCCACCTTCTTGCCTCTTCTGCGACCACCCTGAGGCTCCTCGTAACGACTCCGTGGCTCCAGGGGTCTCGCCATTCCTTTGGAGTTCATTTTAGTGAGAATAACAGTTTCCTCCGTCGAATTAGACTCCACAGGTTTGGGATTAGATTTTCGAGCCTTTCTCGCTCTTTCCAATTTTTGTTTGAGCTCTTGCGCTAATTCTGTATCACCCATTATCTCGGCCTTCACTATCTTCGCTCCAAGTTTATTCAATTCGTCTTCGGAAAGGATTGTTTCCTCCTGGACCCTTGACCTTTCCTCAGCCTTTTCATCCTCGGAAGAACTGCTCTCACTCTTCTGCCTTTTTTCTCCTCCTCTTGATCTTGACGAAGACAAAGACTCTTCGACTCTCATTCGATCATTAACGTCAGTACTCTTCTGCCTTTTCTCTTCTGCTCTCGATCTTGATGAAGATTCTGATTCTGTGGCTCTCATTCGGTCATTGACCTCAGGTTTCCTCCAGCTTTTCGTTGAAGACGTTGATCTGCTGCTATAAGAGCTTCTAGTGTCTCCATCCTCCCCCGGTTTCTTGAATGCGAGTTTCTGCTTGCGGTCCAGGGGCTTATCATAATCAAAATCTCGTCTCTTACGTTCGCTACTTCCGCTGCAATATCTGCCTCTTCTGTCCTCTTCGTAGCCTCCTCTTCTGCAGCTTCTCTCCGCCTTTTCGATCATCGCTTTAATCGTGTCGAGAGAGCCCCATCTCTCCTCCGCAATCTCCTCTAGACTTCTACCTTCCTCCTCCGCCTGCTCCTTCGCCCTCTGCAAACTCTTCTTCAGCCATTGCGGATTCATAACCTCAGGCGCCTTTTTCTGCTTCTCCTCTTCCTCCGGAAGTCCAGAACCACCGTCTCTCCAGTAAGGATTCAATTCTCTGGAGCTTTGTCCAGGCTCAACCAAGATACACGTCTTCTTCTCCTCCTCCTCCTCTTTTTTTCCTTTTTTTTCTCGTGGAGCACAAAGAAAGGATCCTGAAAGATTCATCCATTCATCTCTTTCCAAGGGTTTCACTGGTTCAGAAGAATTTTTCGGGGTTTCCACGGATTTTTCGACCCATTCCTCTTCTCCTGAAGAGTCACTAGAACTAGAAGAGCTTTTTCTCCTCTTCTTCTTGGATTTCTTCGACTTTTTCTCTTTTTTCTTCTTTTTCTTCTTCTTTGATTCATCAGAGAATTTGGCATCCAACGAAGGCAAGATCCACTTGTCATCGCCTCTCTTCCTCGCTCTCTCAGCCTGTGCCTCTTTTTTGTGGTAACGTTCCTCAGCTGCTGCTAGTATCTTCTCTCTTCCTCTTCTAATCGCTTCTCTCTCCGCCTCTTTGACCCTCGAGCTTTCGAATTGAATAAACGACATCGTGCGTCAATCCTTATTTCAAAAAAATGAATTTCAAGTAACTTCTTCTTCTTCTTTTTCTTCTAAATCCTTCTCAAGCTTTCCAGACTCCCTCTAGAAAATATATACCTTGTTTTTACACACTTTTTTGATCCTGATTATCTCAAGTAACTCACGACCTGATGATCAAATAATCAGAGCCATAAAAAAGAAGCAGAAAATATCAGTTAATCCGATGTGTTGTAATTTTCGTAGTTTTTTCAGCTTTTTCCCTATTCCAAACATCATTAATCATCAAAAAATCTCTTAAAATCTACTATACCCATCAAGTTAAAATAAAATAGATCAAAGCCCAAAGGGTTGATACTATGTAAAATATTTAATTAAAATTTCTACGTAATTTTCATAATTTTGAAATGTTAATTGATGTTTTTCTCTTCTTTTCTTCTTCTTTTTGGCTCTGTCTATATAAGAACATCCGGCCGTTTGATTAATGTTAATGGAACCTTTAATACCGTAATACCAGTAACTCTAATGCAACACTTTCAAATAGGTTATGTTATTGTGTACCTTTGGTGCCCTTCGATACACACAAGCGCATCATTCACCAATAGTTGTGACTGAATATTGACGTCACGTGACACAACCGCCATTACATCAGAGGCGTAGTCATCATTCATAAGACCTTGAATACAAAAAACTATTCGTCAGCAACGAAATATTCAGTGAAAATAGGCGCAAAGACTTGTAAATGTCCAAATTTTTTATCTTTTTGTCGATAAAAGTGTAATGAAACGATTAGATAACAGAGATTATCGTGAATTGAAGGAAAATTCGGACAAAATTGAGTTTTTGTGGATCAACATGGTTCAAACACGTAACTGAAAAAAAAGTGCGCGCGCATCCTACCGAAGGACGTCCCTCCCCCCCCCCCCTTTTCTAATTCATTAATTCTATCTCATTGAAATGAAATATATAGTAAAATAGTACAACAGTACTTCATCGATGATAATAAATATTCAGTTTATTCTTAAATAAGACGAGTTTCTCAACGCTTTTTTTCGGCGGGAAATTACGGAATTTCAAAGGGAAGTGGGGGAAGTAATGTTTTTGGAGTTTTGATCGCTCGATTTTTTTTTTGGGGGAGCACAAGAAAATGCCGCGTTTCAAGCTGTCAAACACAGGAGTTTATCATAACCTTGATAATCATCACATATGATCTTCCACTTGTGTGTTTACACTAGTCTTGGAGAAGAAGTTTAAATTAGATATTGGTGATTAGTGATTCATTGATTGATTCTATTGGAAATAATGATGACGAAATTAAAATGAAATTGACAATTCTTTGGATTTTTATGAAGAAATTAAATTATTGTGGGAAAATTATTTTAGTAATTGACATTTTGTAGTGTTTTTTTGGATTTTTACATCCACATATTTTTCAGTTTTTTAAAAAATTATTTTGTTGTTAAGAGGAAAAAAAAATGTTATAATTGTTGGATGTGTATGATACTGAGAATTGTAATGACACTGAAAATAGCAGAAATTTGATGATTTTTTATTAAAAAAAGGTCTGTTTGATAAATGAATTATTTTAAAAAAATTGAAAATATGTACATGTAGAAAATTTGTAAAATTATAAGTGCAATTTTTACAAATAATCATTTATTTGTTTATAAAATCCAAAAAATTGTCAGATTTGTGCTAATTTTAGTATCATAAATATTATCTTAGAAAATGAATTACTGCAATGAAAAAGGAAAAATATGCAAACCTTTAGAAAATATTACAAACTCTAAGTGCAAATTTTCCAAATAATTTTTTTTTTAACAATATATTTGTTCATAAAAGATCAAAGAATTGCTGGATGTGTAGTAATTTCATTTCCATAAATATCTGCTATTTCTAGTGTCATTGAAAATAGCAGATATTTAGCTTTTTTTTCAACAAATAAAGGAATTCAAGGAAATAAAAAATAAAAAGTATTTACACGTAGAAATTTCTACAATTTCAAGTATAAATCTTTCTCATTTTTCCCCTCCAGAAGAATTTATTTGTTTAAAAAATTTTTAAAATATGAAAGTAAAAATAGCAGACATTTGACAATTTTAATTTTAAAAATTTCTTAAACTCATAAATTATTTGGAAAAAAATGAAAAATATGCACATGCAGAAAATTCATACAGCTACAATTGCAATTTTTCCAAATATTTTTTCCATAAAAATTTATTTGTTCAAAAAAATCGTCAAATCTGTACTAATTTCATTATTTTATTGATGCAGAAGAGTTTCCCCAAGCTTCAGGACTTTCATGCAGTATTATTAAACAAAGTGCACAAATTTTAACAAAATTATGCAAAAATCTGGAAAATATCTTTGATAATTGGATAATATAATTATTGAAGAATGAATATTGAGGAGAATCGTTTGAGGACTTTCAGCGAATGGCCTCAAGATGCTGCAGTTAATCCTACTAGAATAGCTAAAGGTGGCTTCTATTACACAGGACATGCACTTGAAGTCCAGTGTTTTCTCTGTGGCATTAGAATTACCGAGTGGAATTACGGAGATCAAGTCATGGTGAGACACAGGGAGGCTGAGCCCAATTGTCCATTTGTACAGGATCCAGGTAGCACTTGCAATGTACCAATTGTTGAATCACTCGAGAGCATAACTTCACAGCCAACTTCTTCACGTTTGTCACGGAATGATAATGCAGAGAGTCAGGGTGATGCACGTAATTGGGGAAATTCCATGATTGTACAGAGTGCTAATCCGAGAGTTGAGTATGGTACATTTGCACAGAGACTTTATTCCTTTCAAAATTGGCCAACTACTGCTGCTGTTACTGCTGAAAGCCTTGCCAGAGCTGGATTCTATTATCTTCAATGTGGAGATATGGTAAATTATCAGTGGCAATTAAAATTATAGTGAAACTAGCAGATATCTGATGATTTCATGAATTTTTTTTTTTTTTTTTTTTTTTATGAATTATTATAATTTGTTTTTTTCTTTTCAATATTCGCATTTTGTAGATTTTTAAAATTTTCTGCTGAAAGTAAAGGTTTCTGAAAATTGGCAGTTTCCTATTTTCAGTATCATCAATTAAATTAGCACATATCTGACAATTTTTCTTGCATTTTCTTTTCAGCACATAAAATTATTACAAAAAAAATATTCAAAAAATTTGCACTCATAGATTTTACAATTTTTTTAATGCATTAAGTGCATATTTTTTTTTCTCCCTCTATAATTCATCTGCTGAAAGGAGAAAAATCTAAAAATTTGCAGATTCCTGCCATTTTCTCTATCATTAGTTGAATTAGTACATATCTAACATTAAAAAAAAAAAATTTAGCAATAAATTTATTCTAAAAAAAAATATTTAATAGTTTGCACTTACAGGTTTTTGAATTTCCTACATATACATATTTTTCATTTTTCTAAAAATGATTGATTTATTAAGAGACAAGAACAAAAAAAACTGAAAATTGTCAGATGTCCGCTAATTTCATTGATTTTTTAAAATCGATTTATCCTGAGATTTTTAAAGATTTGTTTTTCATTTCAGGTCGAATGCGCATTCTGCGGGGCGATAATGAGGAAATGGGAAGTCGGTGATGATCCTGATGTTGAACACAGGATTGGCTTTCCAAATTGTGATTTTTATGCTCATCGTGAATCTAATTCAGGTAATTAAAATTCCTTTTTCCCATTTATTTGAAGAAATTCAAAAAGTTTTAGGAAGTTCAGGCACTGGTCCTTGTGTCAACCTTCAAACTCTTTTTGAATACAGTATTAAATGTTATAAATTTAAAGATGTTGGTTATAGTGAGTGCTAAATATAAAAGTTTTTTGCAATGCCAAAGTCAGTACGTACACAGCTTCTGGCAAACAAAGTGCAGGAAAATTGAATTAATTTACGTCGCCGGTAATTTTCATTTTGTATTGATGGGATCAGGTATAAAAAGTTTAAAATTTCGTAAAAAAAAAGAGAGGTGTTAAAAGTAAACATTATAAAAGAGGCAACTAACATCCATTCCACTAAAAACTTGAGAAAATAAACATAGAAACTCTTGATTGCTCAATATATATTGTGAGAATTTCACAATATTTATGTACTTGCATAACTGTAAATAAGTATTGTTTTTATCAGGACTAACAACGGAAAAAGAGGAATTAGGAAATGTTAAACTATTATCTGGAACCACTGCTGATTTACATAAATTGGGAATCCAAAAACATACTGCACCTAGGCAACCAAAACACGCTACTTATGAGGGTAGATTACGCACATTCCAAGGATGGCCGGAAAATCTTCGACAAACACCGGAAATGCTGGCAACAGCTGGATTTTATTATGTTTGTAGGTTTCAGACGTTTTTTAAATTAATTATTAATGTAAATTGATGATAGGAGGAAGGTGGGGTAAAATAGACTTTCTAATTGAACGGTTCGAGATAGTGATTTCCGAATGATTTGAAAGTTGAGAAAATTTTAGGCAGAAAACATGTGCCAAAAGTGATTTTTATGAATTTCTCGATAATTTAGCTTTTTCGGCCAAGATTTGAAGGTTTACCTCTTTTGAAAATTGAAAAACCTCACTTTTTTGGACATATCTCCGGTCCTGTCAATCGCAGCGATCTGAAGTTGATTCTAAATGAAAGATGAGCTCATTTCCCATAATTTTAAGTAGTTCTAAATTTTTTTAATCGATTTTTCAAATACATAAGCTCTTTTACTGAAAATTCTTTTTTGCTTCATATTTATTTGAAAAATTAATAATTGATGGTTCGGTAACTCTATAAATCGATGGGGAATGAGCTCACCTTTCATTTGGAATCAACTCTAGTTCGTTACGATCGATAGAAACGGATATATCCTCGAAAAAGTCAAATTTTTCAAAAATGGAAAGAGTTTCACCTCCAAATCTTGACCCAAAACGATAGAATTCTTGAAAAATCCCAAAAATTCGATTGTAGCATATGATTTTTATCTAAAATTTCCTTAGCTTTCCAATGGAATCATCAGAAAAAACCTATCTCCAATTTTTTCATTCATTTCCAAATGATTTCCATGATATAAGACATTAAATCTAAGATGTGACCATTCCACACCTTTTTTTTCTGAACCATATTCTCCTATCCATTATTAATAAAGTGATTAATAGCTTCAGGAGACCAAGTAAGATGTTTTCATTGTGACGGAGGTCTTCACAATTGGGAAGCTGATGATGATCCATGGACAGAACATGCTAGATGGTTTCCGAAATGTGGATATGTCTCTATGGTTCGAGGGCAAGAGTTCATCAGACATTGCATTGATAATCGTCCACCTCTAGATCCATTGGTTAGTAACTCAATTTAATAAACCAAGTGGATACCTTTCATGGTAATGAAATTAGCAGACATCTGATTTTTCTAAACGAATGAATTACTATGAAAAAAATTAGCACTCATAGATTCTTGAATTTTCTACATGTGCACATTTTGTCTATAATAACTTTTTGTTGAAAAAAATTAGAAAAAATGTCTGATGTTAGCTATTTTCAGTATTATTGTGTTTTCTTTCATTTTACCGACTGTTCTTTCTGCAGATTTTTCTTGGAGTGCCTGAGGATGGCGATGAAGACGTTACGGGAACCTCGATGGGTCCATCGAGGCCATCGAATTCGACTTCAATGACGAGAAGTCGCGAGGTTACGGACTCCCAGGTGGAAGAGCTTCTGCACTCACCCCCAGCTATCGTAAGTAACTCAAGAATTTGAAGAAATTCTGCATTCTGAGGGAAACTGATTAATACTCAAAATAGCAGACAACCGACTATTTCCAGTAGATTTTTTTCCTCAATAAATGAATTATTTTACTTAAAATTGAAAAAAAAATTTATTCGTTTAGAAAAATGCGATAAAATTGTCAGGCACGTAATAATTTCATTATCATGGAAACTGATAAATTTCGGTTTTTTTTGAAATTGATTCAGGCGGCTCTTCGGATCGGCTTGAACCTCGGCAGAGTCAAAAGGGCTTTGAGAGAACGATTGGAGACGACTGGTACCCCTTACACAAATGCAGATCAGCTGATCGAGCACGTTCGTCATGTTCACATAGCCGAAGAGAGCAACGGGTAGCTAATACTTATGAAAACCTTTTTTTTCTAATTTCTTGAAGAGCAATGACAATAATTCTAATTAATAAATGATTTCAGTCTCGACAACAACGTGGAGTCATCGTCCTCGGAATTGGCGACACTGCTGAGTCAAGTGATAAGCGTGCAAACGTCATCGAACAGAGAATCCGATTCGTTGAGAAGCAATGGTAGACAAAACGATGTGAGATCACAGAATAATTCCGATGGAGAAAAACGAGACGATCCAGAACACTCAGATAAGGACAAAAGAGTCGAGAGAAATGGAGAGAATGGAGCTGGTGATGAGCCATGTAATTAAATACTTTTTATTGAACTCGAAATTATTAGTCACAAAGGATCCTTTCTTCGAGGATTTACTACCGCTTTTAGTCATTTTTCATCATTTTTTGGAGATTTCTTACGAATCATTGATCTGATTGATGCGAAAAAATATTTAAATTTTGAGTGACATCATTCTTTATTGAATCGCAAAGTTTCATTAGCGTACATTCATTTTTTTTGCATTTTTAGAAAAATTCATTGAACTTTGCAAGAAAAAAAAATCAGAGTGCAGGAACGAAATTTTGCGAACTAATAAATTATAATGCCACTAAAAACGTTATATTTCTATAAACGGATCAATTCGATGAAGGAATTGCGAGAAATCTTCAAAAAATTGATAAAAATGAGGAATAGCAGCATTACATCCTTAATGCTAATTTTTTTATTCGAATTTCATTTTAGTGTCTCTGGAGGAAGAAAATCGAAGACTTAGAGAGGCTCGATTGTGCAAGATTTGTATGGATCGTGAGGTCTCAGTGGTATTTCTACCCTGTGGTCATCTAGCCACGTGCGTTCATTGCGCTCCATCGTTAGCCGATTGTCCAATGTGTCGGCAAGAAATTCGTGCAACTGTCCGCACATTTCTTGCTTAGATTAATATCGAGTTACTTTCAATCTAATGAAAAATGATACGATGAAAAATGAAGAAAAAAGAAATATGCTTAGGATATAAAGTCCATAAATGAGAAATTTCATTTATTTTTTTCATGGATACGTTTTAATTTTAATAACTTATTTTAATTGATAAATACTTGCTGGCCTTAGGCACCAAAGAGTTATTATTTATCATAAAAACTTTCCAGAATTCAATAATTGAGTGGTGTTATTTTGAAGAAATAAAAATTTGAAAAAATCTTTTAACTCTCGAGACTATTTGCAGTAGCAATTTTTGAAAAATTAAGGATAAATAACGTTTAATAGTAATTTATTATTAAAAATATTAATTCAATTATTGAATTCAATCAGCGGTTACCTGAATAGAATTCTTAAATAGAGAATTTCGAAGTTTTATCAAATTTTTGTCAATTTAAATTTTAATTTAATCAACAGAAAAACCGAGCCTTGCAATTATTCAACTATTTTTCTGTAAAACTAAAGGAAAAAAAAAGGAAAAGAAATCCATAGCTAAATATGAAAACTAAAAAAATGAGAAAAAAAACTATATATATATATAGCTGTATATATTACTGTTCAATGTTGACTCAGTTTAATGCTAAAATACAATATCCATTTAGACCTGCAACTTCTAACAATACATTTATTTGAAAAAAAAAAATCGCCCCAAGAATAATTCCAAAGAATTTTTATCAATGGAATTATTCCTTCGTAATGACTTCGACAATTGTGTGTTTTTAAGTACATTTCATAATATAACCAACGACCGTTTTTTTTTCCATACACACATATCTTATCGCATGAAATACCCTCCCACTTTTTGTGTGTGTAAACTTGATAGTCTGAGTGGAAATCAAACTGACTTTTGAAGAAGAAACCACATACGGTTATTACATTTTTTTTTCCTTTCATTTATTTGAAAATCTGTTTTTCAACGGGCAGTAGTGCCGCATGAATGGAGAAATAAATCCAAAGGAATTCCAACAATTATTTCGACCTTCAGTCGTTGACGTCTATTAGAAATATATTCGTTCGTGTAAGTACCAGTCAATTGAATATTAAAACGTTTCTTTTTAAATCATTGAATATTAATGTTTAAATTCTTCGGATCATTAACATTAGCGCTTTTTCAAATGCAAACTGATCCAATAGCAATGCTAGTAGAATTAACAAATATCTACCAATTTTTCAAATTTTTTAAACAAGTAATTTGTTATAAAAAAATCATTGAAAAATGTGCGCTTATAATTTTTTGAATTTCCTACATATACATATCGTCATATTAGAAATAAAGGGGCGTAAGTGCTATGTATAAACAAAGTACGTAAAAAAGGGGTGTAGTGCTATGTATAAGCATAATACATACGCCTCTTTGACCCTACGATATTTTCTCTTTTTTTTTTTAATAATTTTTATTGATTATAAGAAGAAAACTAAAAATCGCCCGATATCTGCTATTTTCCGTAAGACAAGCGATTTGCACCCGATTTCCGCGGGTATTTTCAAATTCCCCGAATCTAAAAAATTGCACCATGTTCCCCAACTATTTCATAATTAAACATGATGATGCATAAATGTACTCGTCATCATAGATTATATTACGTAACTCCATGAAAAGAGGTTTTTCCCGGGAAATTTTTGTAGGCGCCTATTGTAATGTTTGTGTAGAGAAACTTAAGACCCCTTCGAAATGAGCCAATAACTTGTGTATTGTGTCAAACTGCATTTAGCTTCTGAGAATTGATTAATACTCCATTATAAAAGAATTTAAACCGATAAAATATCCACTTTGAACTGTATGTTTGTGTCTGTGTGTGTCTGTTTGAGAGCAAAGTTTGAAATATATACATCACGTTTATGAATCGTGGTCTGGGCTGCTCCCCGGATATCTTAGTCATAGGCCGCAATATCTATTTTTATGGTTTCCATGCATGTTTTCTCAATTTTTAATTATATAAAAGGCGCAAAAGTGAATTTAGAAAAAAAAAAAAAAAGAGGGAAGTAGTAGGAATGCTTAGAAAGTGTAGGCGGAAGAGAGGCAGCTTTTTGCTCCAATTTGAGAATGAAAATTCATACAACAGTTATATATGAGAAAACGGATCGATTCGATGTAATAGGGTACGTGGCCTGCGTCGTAGGGAAGCGCATAAACACACAGATGGGGTGGGATTTACAGCCCCTTTTGCTGAGCCCTAGGAATAATAACAAAAAGGGAGACGAGACGTAAAAAAAATACAGTTTGTCGGCCCATAGTGGCCCGAAAAACACAACGCAGTTTGCGAGCGCTCTCTACGTAAATTTACAATAATATTAAACATTCGGTAAAATTTGAAAGAAAAATTAAAAACGTAAATTAACTAAATTTAAGAAATTTTCCTTTGAATATACGCGCATTAATCGTGCGCGTCATTAACATTCTTCGAGTGTTTGTGCTTCTTTTTTTTTCCTTTTCTCTCTTTGCGCTTGTATTATCATTATTTCCATTTATTTTGTTATTTCATCACGAGCGACTTCGTGGCCTTTCCCTGCGGCCTTCCCAGGCCTGTGTGTCTCTCTGTGTTCGGTTTATATCCATTAAACACTACGATTTTTGCCTTCTTCGAAAAATTCTCATTTCATAGTGGTGAAAGAACAGAGGAAAAAACAGAGAGTTTCATTTCCTTTGGTGGCAGCTGGGCTTCTCCTTTCGGCGATTATATACAGCAATATTCTCTCTTCAACACAACGAAAAAAGAACCTCGGGGAAGCCAAGAGTCTCTCTCTCTCTCCTTTTTACATCGACGCCATTTCAAAAGTTGCCCCTCACCGTTTTACCTCGTAACTAACTTGGCTATACTATGGAGGCTTCGTCTGTAAACTCCCAAGTGAAATGTGCGAGTCGACAGTGCCAACGCTCGCGAGTTACGTTTACTAGTTAATAAAATCAACGGTAAATTTATTAATATCATTGTTCATTTAAATTTGTTTGACTATTTGATATAGTCCATATTTTCGTGTAATATTGGAAAAAAAAAATTTCCAAAATTTGAAATTTCAAAGTTGTTAGATAAACGCAAAGTGAAGCGCGTCCACTAAAATCTTCGATAAATTAATAAAATCCATTATTTAATTGAAAATTAACATCTTATTTTTGAAATTCCCGGGCAATTTCATTAACATTTCCATTTAAATTTCAAAGAGGTCATAAACACTCAAGTGGGGGCTCTAAAATTATTTGTGACTTTCCAAGAATTTGTTTCTTCAATTTTCCCCCAATTCCAAGATTAGTTTGCGCGGCAAACTAATCAGATATATCCAGAAAATTTGAATTATCAATGATATTAATTTCCAGTGTATTTATCATCACCTTAAAAGACTGAAATTTTCTCGAAGGATATTTAGAATTTTTTTTGTTGTTAATTTGTGTGAAAGACATCATCAGTTTCATTTGAAAAAAAAAAGAAGTTTAAACGGTTCTTTTTTTTTGTTGCCTTTATCATCCACTCAATTGAGGCCAAGTGTTTTTAAGTGGAAGAGAAACATCACTGGCTCAGAGAGACACACACACACAAGAGAAATTGGTATGTGAAATCGCCCATATGGATACTAAATTCATGTATTTTTGGCTGATATTCGTATACTGATAACCATTGCTGAAACAGATGGTCCATGTAGATTGAATGCTTTGCATTGAATTGAGATTAAACATACCCGCATTACACATATAGATAAAAAAATATATATATACATGTGGGTATTTCTATAAAAGTCCCTACTATTGATTTCTAATACGTGACGTAAATGTTCTGAAAATAAAGTATAAATAATCCTTGGGTTTTTCTCACTGGTTTTCTCCTATTTGGGTGCGGACGACGACGCCGTATAAGCGGAACACAGTATTGCTGATACAGAGAGAAACACACAAGTGCACACTTTTAATTGCATCCGACCATATTTCGATTTACTCAAGTGCGTCATATCCTTCTGTAAAGAATGAAAAATATTAAATAAATCAACATTAATATGAATTGAGAACATGTGAATATATGTTTTAAACAAGGAAAGATATATATACAATCACACATACACACAAGATTCTTGCCTCATTTTTTATTATTAGTATTCCGAATAAATAATGGAATGATTGTACCGTGACTCTGTGTGGCCATTTCCTGTCCCACGTCTTCATACACAAAGAACGGTGCTTCTGTGTGTGTGTTTGTGTGTGCACGTATTAAGCCGTAAGCCCACATGAATGTGTGTATGTGTGTGTGAGGCTTGTATCATTCTATCTTTCGTTTAAAAAAAATCGTACCCTCTCTCTCTCTCGTGTCAGCCGCTATCCGATCCAAATGGCGTTGTTGCCACGCGGACTCGCTCTCTGGAATGGAATACAAAAAAAAAAAGGAACTGAAAAAAGAAACGTGAAACATGAATTTAACAACGTACAGGCATATGTGAAAGTTGAGATTAACTTGAAAAAGAATTGAAAATGCCGGAGGAACAAAAGGAGGAAGGAGAGACTCTTTCAAGAATGAACTTTTACCGTTTATTCGCCTTCTATTTGGAGAAATTTGAAAGGACGGATAATAGGAAAGATCCTGGGGCTTCCCTCTTTGAAGTTAGGACGTTTCCTCTTTGAAGTTAGGACCTTTCCTCTTTGAAGTCCACGTGAAAATGGAGATTTTTGATGTTCTGGGGGCAAAAAGATGGGTAGAGGTTTCTCTAAGCTTCGTCCCTCCATTCATTGGCGCTTCGCCACTTCCCTCCACTTCTCAGAAGTTAGTCTCCATTGATTTTTCATGTCCCAAAGAAGACGTGAAGTGTACTTGCATACTTGCAATGGGAATCAACACATCAGCTTGTCTGCAACGTCGTTACTAATGATTTTTTCCCCTATTTTGGGGGGAAGGTGACGACTTCGAAGTTGAGTTGTGTACAAGGGTGCGGTAGGACTCTCTTGCATTGTACTTGCACACAAACAATTGGCGAATGCCACTACCGCACCTCTCCATGATAAACTGAAAAATAAAAAGGAAATTGTAAAAGTATGAATAACATTTGTGCCAGGAAATTGTATTATTTGAACTTAGGATTATGAGTGAAATCGACGTCATTCACTCTCTAATTCGTCTAATTAAAAATTCCATTCGTTTGCGTAATTAACAAACGTTGAAACAAACTAAGAGCCAATAATGAAAAATAGAAAAAATGGACTAGAAAACATACAATGACGTTGAAGAATTTTTTGTAATTAAGAATTCAAGGCAATTCTTATTTACAAAATTATTGATTTATTGAGCCTATAGATCAAGTAAATACACAATTCTTATCTTTTACATGTAATCTTGATAAAAATTCGAGTATCTAATAGCTTTGACTATTTTCTGGTTCGAAGAACTCAAGTGTACATATTGTCGCCTTAGGAACAAAGGGGCCTAAGTGCTTATACTTATACAAAACACTTAAGCCCCTTTGTTCCCAGGACAAGCATATCTTTTAGCTTGTTGTTTGGACAAATGATAAAAGACCCTAGCAATGAAGCGAATCTACAAATTATTCTTTATCCTTAACTTTTATCAATTCCTTTGAAGATTCAAGATAAAAGATACCTTATATCATGCTCATATCTTGGGAATTTTCACTTGAAAAGAAAGAAAAGAGATAATAATAATCATGAATGGAGGTAAAGGAACAAATACTTCTTTCACGTTGATTTGCCCTGTAGTCTGCAGCTGGCATTCTTACCAGCAGTTTAGTTTCCTTTTTTTTTCTTCTCCTTTTTCTTTTTTTTCCTTCATCTCCAGTGAAGTTTTCTAGACAATTATAGCTGTGATCCTGTGGAATTTCTAGGCAGGCGGCGTTTGTAGTTTCTTGAATGTTCCTCACCGCCTGTGAGAGTCTCTTGTGTGTGTTTCTGTGTGTTTGTAAGTTCCTTGTATACATATATATACGACTTTTTTTTTGTTTCTCTCACCAATACATCGAGAGAAACAGTGAAGCGTGACTCTTTCGGTGATCGTATGCTGCTGATACTCTACTCTGAAACCCAAGAGAGAATGTGTATATTGAAAAAAAAAAAAAAAAATAGGGGGCTACAAAAACGAGAGAAGGGAGGGAGAGGAGAATTCTCAATGCACAAGGCACGCGAATGTGGCAACGTAGCGTTTTCGTTACAGGGCCGAAAGGAGAGAACGTAAAGTCGTACCTGCCAATGAAGTAGCTTCGGAAATATTCGGATCCTATGCTATAACATGTGAATTTCAGCTTCGTGTCGACTTCGGGGGATTATTCTCTGCCTAGTTCGACAATAGCGCGAACCATAAGACCATTACCCAGTCTGTGTCTGTATATATACATATATGTATGAAGTCCTACTGACAAATGGAGTCACTTCGGAAATATTCGGATTCTATGCTACAACATTTGAATTTCAGCTTCGGGTTGACTTCGGAGGTTACCTCTTTGGCTAGTTCGACAATATATATATGCGATATTAAGCGAGAGGAGGGGAAAAAGAGGGGATGAGGACAGGGAGGGGGAGACGAGAGACCACATTCAAGTGAGGTTGTCTGTGTGTGTGTGTTGAAACGAGCCTGGGGCACAGCTGTGAGACACGTTTTTGAGTTGTTGGTGTGTTAAGATCCCCGAGGTCGTTTCCCAGAGGCCATAGATTGTTCCCGGAAAAACGTGTCTCCCATTGCACTAGTGATAAATCCATAGTCTGGAATTTTGGCCCTTTTTTTTTCTTCTAAATTCCTTTTTTTAAATTTTTCTTTAAATTCCCTATTTTTCAAGTATTTCTGAGTTTCTAAGTTTTGTGTTCTAATGGTGAGAAACTAGATATATGTCTACTAAATTACTATTACCAGTTTTATTGCCTTTTTCATCGTTTTAATAGTGTCTGCACGCTTCTTCGTGTTTTTGCCTCTTTTTTTTTTTGAAGATGAAGAGGTTAGGAGTGATGATGCGTGTTCGGTGACCATTGAAGTGATACTAACGCCCTCGATCACCCCACGCTTCTTTATTCGGTTTCACGTGGGCGGACCACTTCTGAGATGAGAAAAAAATATATATATATAAAAAACGCACAGAGAGACACATACTTTTCTTTTTAAGTTAAAAAAATAAACGATGTGTGTTCTTAAATACATCTTAATATGGGCACTCTCGTGGGAACACACGAGGCTTGGCGGGTATTTTTTAAACACTTCTCTTTTTTTTTTTTTTTTTTGGATTGAATTAACATGATGACGCAGGATGTTAATACATACACAAGGTTTTTATGAGCTCAGTGGGTTGAATTATCGCATTTTCGATATGACGAAGGTGGTTTGATGGGCGAGTGGAGTTTTTACAAGTCATGGTGTTAATTAGTGATAGGCAATTCTGGAAAAAAGTCGATTCTTAGCAAAAAATTTGAGGAAAAACAATTTTTACATTGAAAATAACATTTCTTTCTTTGGAAAAATCCATTTTTTTCAGAAAAAAAAACACTTTTTTCCTTGGAAAAGTCGATTTTTCCAGAAAAATCCATTCTTTTCTTTAAAAAAAACCATTTTTTTTGGAGCAATCGATTTTTTCTTTGAAAAAAACACATTTTTTCATTGAAAATAACAATTTTTCATGTGGAAGAATCAATTTTTTCCCAGAAAAATCAATTTTTTTCCTTGGAAACTCGATTTTCTTTTAGAAAAATCCATTTTTTTTTGGAGCAATCGATTTTTTCTTTGAAAAAAAACATTTTTTCATTGAAAATAACAATTTTTCATGTGGAAGAATCAATTTTTTCCAGAAAAATCCATTTTTTTCCTTGGAAAAGTCGATTTTTCTAGAAAAATCCAGTTTCTCTTTGGAAGAATCGATTTTTCTCAGAAAAATTTATTTCTTCTGTGGAAAAGTCGTTTTTTTTTCAGAAAAATCAACTTTTTTTCAGAAAAACCCATATTTTCTTAGGAAAAATCCATTTTTCTTTGAAATAATCAATTTCTAAAAATCGACCATTCCAAAAATCGACAAAGAATAAATTGTTTCTCGAAGAAAAACAATCGACCCTGAAAGAATCGATTCAGAATTGCCCATCACTAGTGTAAACACATGTAAACATGTAAACATGTGCAATGATCTCAGACGAAAAATTTTTGAGGGTCAAAAAACAAAGGACTCTTCTATTCTTTTCCTTTTGTTTTCGTTTCTCTGATAAAAAAGAAAAAACGCGTCAACAGAATAAGCAGATGAGACATCGAGAGTCCTCTCCTCTGAGATAACCCCAAAGATCACAGTGAGAAATTCTTGTCTTTCTCCGTATATATTTCAACTGTTGGGGGAAAAAAAACTTGGATATATAGAACGTCTGCGCAAGAGTAGGATGTGGGATGAGTAAACAAAACGATCACGCAGTCATACTTGTGTAGGCTGTGTGTGATCTCGTCTGGAAGAGAGAAAAAGAGGCATTCGTTGCGTAGTAGTTCAAGGGGATAGTGTCCATGCTCAACTGGAAAAAAAACGTACAAAAACGATTATTGAAGGTTACAAAATGAAAAGAAAGAAGAAAATTGCATTTAAATACTAAACTTTATTTTTAGTTCGATAAATCAAAAAAAAACCGCAATTATCCGTTACAATGTTTTGTTTTGAATATTTTTCTTTGTATGTGTGTGTATATATGTATGTGTGTCTGTCTCTGTCTGTTGAGTAAGTTAAGGTGTTTCTATCTGTACAGTTGAAAAAAATGTTAAATTTTTGTATAAAATCGTTAATAACAAATTATTCGAGATGAAAATATCAAATTTGATGAAGTGAGTCTGTTGAGAATGTAATGAGAAATAAAATAAGTCCTAGAAACAAGAAATTAGTTGAAAACTGTAAAATTTTCTGTTTTTTCGAAAATTCCTTCAAAACTTGAAAAAAAGAAGAAATGCAAAAAGCACAGGAAATTTTTCAATTTTCAATTAATTTTTCGTTTTTAAGACTTATTTTATTCCTAATTCCATTCTTTACAGAATCACTTCATTTTATCTCCTATAAATTGTTATTAACGATTTTCTACAAAAAAAAAATAACTTTTTTTTTAACTGTAGAGACAGAAACACGTGCAAGTGTTTTTTTGAATCACAAACGTTTATTTAACTCTTTTTTTTTCTCTTTTTGTCATTGCAGGTGAGGATAAAAGGAAATTTATTATTAAAAAAATAAATTTGATGGGAACGTGCTGCTAAAGGACCCAAAAAGAAACTAAACTAAACTAAAAAGGAAAAAAAAGAGCAAAACTCTCCTCTAAAAAGACAAAAATTAGCCGAAATGATGGATATTATCACGGATCACAGGAGTGAACTCAGGGACAATTTATCATTATTAAAATCATCACCAAATGTACGTTTAAATGGCCAACAAACACCACCGTCACCAAAAAATTCAGCTCACATTGATGAAGTTGATAATCGTGACTATCCATCAATTGACTATCGTCTAGAATCCGCGAGACTCGCGAGTTATGAAAATTGGCCAGCGCCTTACTTGGATCCAGCAAAATTGGCTGCAGCTGGATTTTTTTTTACCGGTGATGCAGATCGTGTAAAATGTTTCGAGTGTGGTGTGGAAATATTTGAATGGGTGGAGGGTGACAATCCCATGTCGGACCATCAGCGTTGGAGGCCAATTTGCAAATTTGTGAGAAAAATGCCATGTGGTAATGTGCCGATTGGTGTAGATCCGGATACAGTGCCAATTCCATCACCAAGAAGTCGAGATGTTTGTGGACGTTATGGTGAGGATTACAGGCCAAGTGCATCACCTGATTTCCGTACAGGACAAACGGAATTCCAGTTTCCAAGCACAGCGAGACTTGGAAGTTTAGGCTTGGCCAAGCCCAAGGGCCCAACGCATCCGGAATATGCGAGTTATGAGTCTAGATTGAGGACATTTGACAATTGGCCGAAATCTATGCCCCAGACGAAGGAACAATTGGCTGATGCCGGCTTTTATTACACTGGACGAGGCGACGAGACACAGTGCTATCACTGTGGCGGTGGACTCAAGGACTGGGAACCCAAGGATGATCCTTGGGAGCAGCATGCCAAGTGGTTCACGAAGTGCTACTATGTGCTGACGGTTAAAGGACAGTCGTTCATTGATAAAGTCATTGGACAGAGGGTAGCACCCCTCACAAGAGAGGTTCGTTTAATTTTTTTATTTTCAAATTTATTGTTTAGTGACAATTGTGGTTTCCATGATTTTCCATGAAATAACAGAAGCATCGACTTTCTTATTTTCTGAGTCAATCGTTGGCACTTTCTTATGACAAGAATGTTAATAAATATCGATAAACAGTTAGTTCGAAAATGCAATAGGTACGAGGCGTTTCGTTACACCTTAATACAGACATCTGACCATTTTTTTTAAATTTTTTCTTAAAGCCTATTGGGATACAAGAAATATCGGGGAAAAAATGCACTCTTAGTTCTTTGGATTTTCTACATATACATACTTTTTATTTTTTCGAAAATAATTGATTTGTGGAGAGAAAAAAGAAAAAAATGAAAATTGTCAGATGTTTTTATGATAAAGGCACATTAGCAAACATCTGATAAATTCTTTGATTTTTTTAAATGAATAAATTGCTATAATGAAATCATTTAAAAAAATCAAACTCATGGTTTTTACAATTTTTTACATTTTTATATTTTTACTTTTTCGAAAATTTATTTATTTGTTAAGAAAAAACGACAATAAAACTGAAAATTTTCAGATGTTTGCTATTTTTAGTATCATGTGCTTATGATAGTAGAATTAGCACACACCTGACAATTTTTTTGACTTTTTTTAACCAATGAATTACTATAAAAGAAAATTTTCAAAAATTGCACTTATAGTTTTCTGAATTTTCCACATTTTTATACTTGTCCTTTTTCAAAAAAAATTGTTTTGCAACGAAAAAAAAAATAATAACAATTGTCGGATGTCTGCTATGTTTAGTATCATGTTTTTTCTTTGATTTCCTTTATGAGAATTTATGAAATAGAGACAGGCGCGCATTTACTTGGACAAAGGAAGTCTTGTGTGTTTGATGGTTTCACGTGATAATTAATAATTTTTTTTTTTCTCTTTTTTTCCTTTTGTTCTCTAGGAAACGCTGCAGATGAACCTACCCAGTTTTATTGAAAAAGTGGAACAACCACTGACAGAGACAGAAGATAATCAGGAAAAAGAAGTTGAAAAAGAAGTTAATCCCGAAGTTGCGTCTACATCACGTCCAAATTCACCACCCAAAAGTAAAAATGCTGACGATGGAAGAATGTGTAAAATATGCTATAACGAGGAATTGGGAATTGTGTTTTTACCATGTAGACACATGGTTGCATGTGTTAAATGTGCACCTGGTATGACAGCTTGCGCAGTGTGTCGGGAAAAAGTAACAATGACCGTACGGGCTATTATTTCTTAGTACTGCGCACTAAATTTCACTTATTTTTCAATCAAAGTTAACAAAAACAAAAAATTCTTAATTAATTAGTGGAGAATTGAGAAAAGAAAACACAAGTAACAATCGTACGTTAACTTTTTCCATTATAAAAATCAATGATAATATTAAAAAAAAAAAAGACAACTAAATTCGTTGATTAAAATTCTTCTGAATATCTCTACGCCTGAAAATGACATGACTCATTGATTTAATCGGCTTCAGGTACAATTCCACACTGTTTTTAATGGTAATTGAATGCCATTGTATTTGCATTACACAGTCAGGGTATCAATTCAATCATACACACAGAGCTTAAATAATTATTTCTTCATTTTTTTTTTCAATTTCACAATTATTTCCAATTTAAATTCCTGAATTTTACGTCATTATTAAGAGCAAATTACATGAAATATGCATTCAATTTACATTAAAATCAAGAAGTGTATCTGTAACCGAGGAGAATTGCTATTTTTATACTACATTCGATAATTGACTGTATTGTACTTCCTAAAATAAGAAGAAAAAAAAAATACGATGAAAAGGGTGGGTAAAAAAAATTGAGTAAAATTGCGTGTGAAAATGTTTATAAAAAAAAATAGCAAAAGAGGTCATGACGTCTAGTCATTTGTCAGTATGTATTATCGCGCGTACGCGGCTTAAGATGAAAAAAAAAATAAGAAATAAATTGAAAATCTATTAAAATTTTACTGGAGTTTTAATTATAACTTTCTATTATATTAAAAAATTGATGAAATTAACAGGTATAAAAAAACTTTGAAACGTATTAATGATTTAGGTAAAAAGATAAGATGTTAGTTTGATAAAAAAAACAAAAAAAAAGGTAATGGACAGGTGTTTTTTTAGATATTCAAGTGAAAAAGTAATTATACGAATTTTTTAAAAATGTTTTTATCAAGCTTGAAAACAATATGGTCAGGTTTTTCGAATTGAAAAAAAAAAAAAAGTAAGAATATTATTGAATCGATAGGTATCACGCGTGTTACTGGTATCATATTTGTTTTTCTTTTTTAATATTAAACATGCAGACATGACTCACTGAAACCAGACGAGTTTCTGCACGTTACAAAAGCAACCATTCACGCATTTGATATATTAAAATTTATTAAACAGACCATACGAAAACCACATAATTCTTTCAATTTCTCATTGGCCAAATTTTTTTTTCGCCGATTGCTGTAATAAGAGGGAATAAATTATATCTGCAGATAAACGAAACAGATAGAAAGAAAAAAAATGGCCAATAAATTCCGTTTGTAGAAACGAAAAAAAGTGTCAAATCATTCATTATGTCGAAGATTCAAAAAAATTTAGGAGACACTTTTTTTTAATCATTTTTTTTTACTGATTATTAAAAGACCGAATATATATTTATGCACTACAATCGTAAAAAGAATTATATATTTTATCATTTAATGGGTTAATCGGTTCAGTTAATTAGAAGCATTAAGTATCATCGGTTAATCGTGAAAAACTTCGAAAAATTTCGAAATTAATCACAAAGTTTATTAGAATTTTCTTTCTTCTCAACACCTTTAAAAAAAAAAAAAAAATTCCATGCAGTAGTTCACAAGTGTACTCATTCAGAATAATTCTTTTTCATAGAGAGTGCAAATTAATTTTTATTGAAAAAAACACAAAATTAGGTAATTTACAAATTTAAATGAAAAACAAATTCTTTATTTTTTCTATGATTTTTTTTCTTTTTTTGCTTTTTTTTTTTTTTTTTGTTAATTTTTATGTGCCTTGCACCCACCTCCCTGATTGTTCGATATAGGGACCCTCTTCTCGAGGATCTTTTAAGCTCACAAGAAGCAACTGAATTTACGTAAATTAATATTCATTACTGTTACATACGAAGAATATAAATTCAAATACAAAGATAATAACAATGCAAAAATGAAAGTTGCTTGAGCTTGAAATTAACAAGAAAAAAAAGCAACGTTCTAATTAAATTATATCACTCGTCATTTAAGCTTGTTTCTAATTTTTTTTTCTTTTCTTTAATTTTCCTTTTTTTTTTCTAGAAATTAAATTAAACACAAAGCGCGCGAATTAATGCGCGCAATCAAACGACTCATTTCTCTTAATCATATAAATCGTGATAGTGATAGAAGATAAAAAAGTTAAAAAAAATAACAAGCATTAAGAAGAAATCGACATTACAATGCACGAGTCCTCTGGTTTTTCGAAGATAATTAGAATTTTATTGTCTCAATTTCAAGTATAAAAACCATTTTTATTATGCTCAGGCTTGAATTTTGTATTGATTTCTCAGTGAAAATGTGAAAATAGGGGAAAAAAGAAAGGCGCGTATTTTCAAAACGCAGGAAAGTCTCAAATCCATTTTAATTTTAGCCTTTTTGTATTTTAATAATGAAAATTGAGGGAAATTCGAAATTTTTACACTGAGAATAGAAAAAAATTGATGCACTGAAAATGCAATGGATAAACACAATGGGGCAACAATAATATTAGGAATTCAAGCCTTTAGCCTTTAATTATATACACACACACAATGGTATATTGTAAATTGATGGTTTATCTTGGAGAACATATGTCTGGGCAAAATGGGATGAAAAATAAGAAGTGAAAAGTAAAAACCATGACTTTTATAGAATGATTAAAAAAAAGTTGATACCAGTATTTTTCATTGCAATATTTTATCTTCGAACACCATATGTTTTTTGTTTTATGTGATTATTAACGAGCATTCTCGCTATTATTTCTCTTTAATTTTCATGGAAATTAAACAAAAATAAGTTGATTTTCCGTGAACGTAGCTCGATTAAGCCGCAATTCATTCGTTAAGAAAGAATTGAAAGTAAAAAAAAAAAAAGGAAGAGACAAGATTAAAATGAAGAAAATCATCATAGCATATCAGAATTATTTTCTCAAAGTTAAATATATTTGAAATAATATGATAAAACATTTAAAAGTACTGTAAAATTATATATGTAATAAAAGAGAGAGGAGAAGGTAAAAAAATTAATCTTGTGTGTATAAAGAGAATCTTGCGCGTGTGTAAAATTTAAGGGGAAAATGAAAAAATTCACGTTTATCAAATAATCGAGTTGCGCTTCACAAAAATACGTTTAAATTTATTTTTTATGTACAAAATGAAAGCATTTTTGAAAATTCATTTCATTCAATTCTAAAAAGAAAAAAACAAATTTCATTGTAATTATCATTTACTATTAATCAAATGAAATAAATTAAAAAAGAAAAGAAATCAAGTGTTTTTTCAAATTAAAAAACCTTTTCTTTTTCATCGAAGAATAGACTAGTCTGTTCCATTTCAAAAATATCATTACACATTGTATTACATTTCAGTAGTCAAGAGGTAGAACGAGATAAGTCTTTCTTTTTCTCATTCATTCTTTCAGAAATACCTTAGAGTACCAGCGAGATAGTACGATTTTTCCCTGAATTTCTTATAATTAACTCTTGAAATTTTTTATAAAGAAAGAAGAGTAATATCGCCTTATCTCGCTTAATTTCCAAGATATTCCCCTCAAAATCATCACAATAATAAGTTGATTTATCCTGTTTACCTCTTCACTGCACTGAGAAAACGAACGATTTGTCGTAAGAGAATTTACTTCACTCCAGGAAATTTCAAAGGGAGAATGTGGCAAAATAGACCTCTGCAACAACACAATTCAAGATTTTTTTTCAGAGTTAAGGACTGCATTAAAAAATCTGAAAAAATTTGAGAAGATGCTCCAATATGTCTTCATTATTGTATAATTTTTTCAAATTTTTTCATAAAGCTGCCTATTCTCTAAAAAATTCATTTTGCTCCACTTTCCCCTGTAGATCCGAAAATTGTGAAGGAAAATTTTGTTAAAAGGCAATTTTCTCGCTAAAAAAAAATTTCTTCCTCAGTGTAGTGATTTGTTTTTCTGTACTTGTTTTTTAAAAAATTTCGTTTTTTTTTCTTTATAAAAAAAAATGCAACAGGGCGAACCGGTATCACGAGAGTCAAGGGACCAGTTTTATGTGGCCCTTGCATTCCATTCTCGTGGGAACCTTCGAGTTAATGGTACGGTGTGCACACACAAGAGTCGTTGAGATGCAAGGAGTCTCTTCCACAGCCTCTCGTTCGGTCCATGCTCTCTCTTTTCTCTACAGTATAGATATATATATATTGAAAGCTATACACAAACTGTGGATGGTAAATGTACGTACGGCGTTGATATACAGGATACAAAAACGGATTCATTCATTTACAAAGAATAGTCTCTCTCTCGGCCGACATTCCATTGGGATGAAAGCATCACTTTTCAGGCCGGATATATCATTCACTGGCATATAATTTCATAACTCGTCTTACATCGAAAAAAAGATGTGCACTTTTTTTTTTAATGAAATATTTCTTATCATTATAGATCATCCGGTGAATTTTAAAGCTGAGTCGAGAAAAAATTTGGAATTATTCGAAATTTTCCAAGAGAATTTCGTCTTTGGTTGATCTTCTTTTTTTTTTGACTGGAGAAACGATTAGAGAATGGGCGAGACCTTTTCAGATTAAATTTCTGAGATATTTCCGGTCGGAGATGAGAGCATTCCTCGATAAAATCATGTGTCACTCCGATTTGAAGAATTTTTCGATAAAAAGGTTTTTTATGGAGTTTGATGTTAGAAATATAGGGAAAAATTAATATTTCGATGAAAGGGTTGAAGATAGATTTTTTTTGATGATTTCAGTGAGTAGCTGAGGAAATTTTCGATGAAAAACACTTGTCAGAATAATTTTTTCATTTTTTTTGAAAATTCTGTTGATAATAAGCAATATTTTCTTTTTTATTCGCGTTTATTATGATTTATCTCGTTCTAGGGACTGAAAAGTTATTCAAGAGAGCCATAAACTTTTGAATATGTCTATAATTCAGCAATTCAAGAATTTCAAAGGATAAAATTATGGATCACTCTTATTTCAAGTGTTTTTCTATTGGAAATTGTTTTTCTTTCGACTCCGGCATTAGAAATATAGGAAAAAATGGGTATTCCAATGATTTCATTGACTAGTTGCAGAAATTGGAGCGAAAAAAAAAAACGTTTTCCATTTTTTTCTTCAATTTTTCGAAAATCTACTAATAAAAACGACTATTTTCCTGTTCGTTCGCGTTTGATATGAATTGTTTAGTTCTAAAGAATGAAAAACCATTTAAAAAAAAGCCATAAATGAATATTTCAATATTTTAACAATCCTAGAATTTAAAAAGGTCCCCAAAGCAACAGTGATGTCACTCCTCAACATATTCATGTGTTTCGTTGAAGAAGCGAAGCGTGACATTTAACGATTTCTTAGCATTTCAAAATAGAAATAGGGCAGACAGGATCAATGCGAAGAAACTACGTCATTCGTGCTTCTCAAGCGTTTTAAATTTAAGTTTTTTTTTTTTTAAATACATTACTCAGAAAGTAATTGTTGAAGAACAATTTCTTTCTTCAATTTCCTTTCATCATGGGCTATTGTGTTACGAGAATCAGAGGACAATGACTCTTTTTGTATTAGAGAATGTAACACTGGTGGTCTCTGTGTTTTTGGTCAAGGACGGCGCCCTTTACGCTTGAGACGGAGATCAAAATCAGAAATATCCTTGAGCTGTCATGCAAATCACTTACCATTCCAATTTTCTCAGCTGGAAAGAGGAGAGGGTAGTTGAGTTCACAAAGTCCTAGAACAGAGAACATATTGAATTTTTTATTAATTTCTCATTTTTTTTCAATATAGATTGATGGAATCTTGTGATTGAGGATGGTTTGGAAGGTACAATCGGAATAAAGTTTTTTTTTTTTGTATAAAATTGTTAATAACGAACTTATACAAGATGAAATTCTCGAGTCTGATTCAGAGAGTCTGTGGAGAATGTAATGAGCAATGAAATGAACTTTAGAAGCAAAAAATGCATTTGAAAATTGAAAGCTTACTATTTTTTACATTTCTTTAAATCTTGGAAAATTTGAAAAAATGAAAACAATAATGGGAATTTGTCAATTTTCAATTAATTTAATAATAATAATTTCATTATCATGGTTTTAGGGAAAGGTGGGGTAAAATGGACACAAGGGGTAAAAAGGACACGGGTTGATTTTGGTATTTTATACTATGAAAATTAGGAGAAATGAATAAAAATATTGGAGATAGGTTTTTTTTGACGATTCCATTGGGAAGATGAAGAAATTTGACACGAAAATCATATGTCAGAAGTTATTTTTTGGAATTTTTCGAAAATTTCATTTTTCGCGCATGATTTGAAGGTGAAACTCTTCTGTTTTCAAAAAATTTCAGGTTTTCGAGGATATCTCGGGTTCTATTGATCGTAGCGACCTGGGGTTGATCTTAAATGAAAGGTGAGCTCATTTCCCATTGATTTATGATGTTCAAAATGAAAAATATCAATTTTTTCATGTACTTATAGGGCAAAAACTGATTTTCACAAAATGACCTATAAAAATTCAAAAAATCGATTGAAAAAAAAATTGAACCACATGAATCGATGAGAAATGAGCTCACCTTTCATTTAAGATCAACCCCAGGTCGCTACGACCAACAGAACCGGAGATATCACCGAAAAAGTGAATTTTTTCGATTTTCCAAAGCGAAACCCCTTCAAAACTTGGCTAAAAAAGTGAAATTTTTCCAAAAATTGAGAAAAAAAATTTTGACACATGTTTTCCGCCTGAAATTTCCTCAGCATTTCAATGGAATCATCAGAAAATTTCTATCTCGAACCGTTCAATTGGAGTGTCCATTTCACCCCACCTTCCCCTAATCACCGAATTTTACCCAAAAAGTTTTGAATCCATATTTTGTGAGCAGTGTTCTGTTCAAATAATTCCCGGCTCCAATTTCATGACTTGTGCTACCCTCTATTGGTTGCCGCAAGAACCTACGACCAATTGGAGCAGTTGGAGCGACAGTTTGTAACCCTCAAAAATTCATTAATTCCCAGTGCAAATGATGAAAGCACTTTGTGTCTCAAATTTGTTATTTTTCAATGAAACAATAATAAACCATGTAAATAACAACGTATTTTTTTCAAATAAAGTGAATAGAATAAACGTTATATGATGCCAGATTTATTTGATTTAGCTAATCTAATAACAAAAGTTGGTGTTGATGCAGTTAAAATAAAACAAGAGCCAGGATTACCCGAAAAATCATCAAATGAAATATTAACAGAATTATTTAGTACATTTGATACGGAGGATTTAAATAATTCACAGGGTAATAATGATGATAATTCAGATGCCACTGACAAATCAAAGAAGAAAAAAAAGAAAAGCAAAAAAAAACATAAACACAAGGATAAAAAACACAAGAAAAAAGAAAAGAGTGGGAGTGACAGTGAAATTGATAAAGATAGTGAGTCAATTTTTAATTTATTACCTTCATTTATTTTTTTTTAAATCTCTATCGATGCAGCTAATGATATTATTAATATGATAATACAATTAGCACATGTTTGACAATTTTTTGAATTTTTTTTTTTAAGTAAATTATTACAAAAAAAAAATATTAAAAAAAATTTGAATTTGTAGTTTTTTGAATTTTTAACATTTGCGTATTTTTCATTTTTTTAAAAATAATTTTGTCGCCTTAGAAACAAAGGGACATAAGTGTTAGGTATAAACATAGCATTTACGCCTCTTTGTTTCTAAGTTGATGATTTATTTGGTGAAAAAAAGAAAACCTAAAAAATGTCAAATATCTACTAATTTCGGTATTATTTTCTCTTCTTGGAGTGAGAAGGACGTAACATAATAGGAAATGTGTACCATTTGCGCCCTTTTTAGTCTAGAAAGACAGTTTAATGATATTATTAATTAATTCATTTGTTTATTTATATTTAAATGAATAAACAAATGAATTATTAATATTATCATGGAATTACCACAAATTTGAGACTTTTTTTGAATTTTTTTTTAAGGGAAAATTTATTATTTTAAAGATATTTGAAAAAATTGGCGCTTATAGTTTTTTGCATTTTCTATTTATTATTATGTATATTTATCATTTTTTCAGATAAACTATTTATTCTTTGGAAGAAAATAAAATATAGTAATTGTTAAGTGTCTGCTCTATATTTTTATTAATGTTTAATTAATAAATGTTATAACAGGTATGAAAAAAAAGAAGAAACACAAGAAAAAATTGAAGCGCAAACTGAAAGAATCAGATTCTAGTGACTCCACCGATTCAGATGAACCAAAGAAGAAATTAAAAAAAGAATTGGCTTCAGGAATGGAGGAAAATGACGATAAAGGACCTGAGACAATATTTGATTTAGTACAGAAGATAATTGTAAAAAATGAACCGCACGAATCTGCTAATGATTCTGGTGTACAGCCAAATGGTTCTGAGAGTCCAAAATTGCCATCAATTTCAAAAAAAGTTGTGCAGGAGTTTGATGAACCGCTTCCTCGACTTCCTGGTAAATTGAAATTATCAAAGATTATATGGAATCATCAGAAACGACCTATCCCCAATATTTCCATCGATTTCGAGTCATTTTAATACCATAAAATACTATTAATTTATTTGCAGAAAAATCGGAGCAGCCAAGTAAAGCAAAGATTTTGATAAAAGACTTGAAGAACAGTGCAGTTTACAACGAGACAGTGAAAGAAGTCGAGATAAAGGAGAAGGAAAAAGCAGCGCGAATAGAAGAAGGTGAATTATCAGATAGTGACGATAATCGAACGCCAACTTTGAGTCCATCTCCTCCATTCGATGGATTCGATGTGTCTGATAATCACTCGTCCAGTCGCAGAAAATCGAGATATCAGAGGTCCAGTAGTCCTGGACCTTCCGAGAAAAAGGATCTCCGGTATATACTGAAGGAAAAGGAGAAAATCAAGAAATTGGAGAGTCGGAGGAGTTCACGAAATGAGGAGAATCTGCAAGACAAGGGGAGGGATCATCGTCGAAGGAGTTCGAGGGATAGAGATAATAAAAGGAGCACCAGTTGTCATTCAAAGGACAGAAGAGAAGTGGAGTCTCATGATAAAAGACGGAGCCGGAGTAGAGGAAGAGAGAGGAAGAGGACTAGAAGCAGTGAGAGAAGACACAGGGATAGAAGTCACGAGAGAAGATCTACTAGGAGCAGAGACAGGAGCAAGTACGACAATGATTATCACGATAATCACAGGAGCAGGAGTGCGGATAAACATCGGGATAGATATTCACGTGGTCGGAGCAGAAGCAGAGAGAGAAAGTAAGAATTATTTGGATTTGTTGAAAGTATTGAAATTGGAGATAGGTTTTTAATTATTTAAATTAGGTCCAAAAATCTTTAAAAAAATTCAAAAAACTCGAAATTTCCCTATTTTGAGATTTCTGGTAGAGTCTTGATTTATCTGAGATCAAACTGCATTCATTTTTTCTTCTTTTTCGCCCTAGTTTGAATCATTTTTTGTTCTTTTCAGGGAAAGAATTGAAATTGATAAGAAAAAACTCCTGGAAATTGCAAGAAAAAATGCTATCAATATGATAAAACGTGGTACTCTGCCACTGGCACAGCAGGACAAGGCTATTGCTGCTATTCAGGCTGGTGGAAAAAGTGTTGATGAATTGATAGGTAAAAATTCCACCATATTACTAGAATTATCTGAAGATTTAACATGAAAATCTTTGATAAATTGTCAATTATATAATTATATATATTTCAGATTTTTGTAAATCTCTGTCTAAATCTGAGGCTCTTGGAGAACTCTCCAGTGTATCATCAGATGAGGGCGGAAGTGAAACTGAGAGAGGCTTTCATCATCCGTTCTTGCTGAAAGAACGACCGAATTCTATCATTATGAATATTCGAGTGAGTGCTCATTTAATAAATATTAAATATTTGTGAAATGAAGAAATTCTAATAATAATATGATTATTTTTCCAGGATTCGAAGCAATTGCCAACGAAAACGTTCCAAGAACGAACTGCAGAGTCTTCAAATCAGCTGCGCCTACAATTTCCAGTTTCCAGTGGTCAACAGCATCGTAGAACTGGTAAAGTCTCCCATTCCAAGCATTTCAGCTTTAAATCCTTCGTTATAAAAGAAAACAAATTCTTCGTAATAATGATGTTCTTGATTTTATCGCAGAAAATGAATGGGTTGAGGTGACACCAAAGCCCCCACCAGCCAAGAAACCAGAACCAAAGAAGATGTTTGTTCCCGCTGTAACTCCAGTAACACAGGAGCCATTTGCCATACTCCCACCACTTGCTCAAACCGTTCAGACACCAGGACCCACAGAAATACCTGTTCCTGAACCTGTACCAATGCCATTAATAGGACCTGTTGCTCCACCAGGTGCATTGCCTGTCCTTCCTCAACCGCCTGCGGTTTTCTCGCAGCCTACACCAGAGGTTAATTCATTGCTTCATTTTTCTTTCCATATCTTTTTCTTAAAGAAAAAAAAAATTACGGATCTTTTCTCCCTCAGAATATCGACATTGGAACAATTGTTTCCCAACGTTTAGCAGCAATGAGGAAACTCAGGGAGAATCCAAACGACGTCGAGGCTCTCAGCGAGATGTATCACGCGCAGAATGAGGTAAATCCTCACCATCAATTGAAGATTACAGTAGAAAATCTCGCAAGTTCCTAGAAAATCATGGAGTTCCGAGAAAAACGCAATTTGAAAGCGATTTGTTTCCATTCTACAATCGCTTTGACTCTGATTTTTTTATTCTTTTTGACTCTGATTTTCAATTAAAATTATTGAAAACACAAGGGGAGAAGCGATACGATGTGTGGGGGAGGGGAGGGGGGAGCTGAATATCGGAAAGAGTGATCAAGCGGATTTCGAGCAACTTGCGAGAGCTTATTGTATTTTTTAGAGAAGATGAAAGAATTTAATTTGAAAAAAAAAATACTTTTCAGATGAAAAATTGGGCGGAAAGTAAGCAGATGCCAGGTCAGTTCACTGGTAGCACAGGTGCTAGAGTGCTAACACCAGCTGAACTAACTGCCGGCTATCAAGCATGGGCACGTAAGGTAATAAACAATAAAGTGATGAATCCCTCGTCATTTCCTTCAGACTCCAATAAAAAAGAAAAGAATGTGATTCTTTTTTTTTACTCTTAATTACTTGTAAAAAAACGGTATTCAAAATCAATTATCGTGATTGATTGCTTGTAACAGATTTTCAGGTACGGTCTTGAATTATTGAGACTGTGTCGTAGGCACAGACCACTTCTTGAAGAGAGGTGGATTCTGTGGCTGCGCGGACACGGGAGTAACGTTGTCTCAATTAATTTAGAAAAAAAAGGGAATATCTTGGGAATAAGAAGATTTAAAGACTTGTTTTTTTTGTAAATTTCTCTGAATCTAAAAATTCACATGATTCACTAAAAATAATAGATATCTCAAAATTTTTAGTCTTTTTATTTTTTTAACAAACGAATTATTTGAAAAAAAAAATGAAAAATATGCACTTATAGAAAATTCAAAAAACTATAAATGCAAATTTTTTTAATATATTTTTTTCTTTAAATAATTTATTTGTTTAAAAAAATGCAAAAAAATAGTCAGATGTCTACTATCTTCAGTATCATACTGTCACCTTAGAAACAAAGGGGCGTAAGCGCCTTGGATAAGCATAGCACTTACGCCCTTTCGTTTCTAGGGCAATGATATATATTCACAAGATATTTTGTGAAAAAAAACCTCTCAAAAATTCTTGATAATTTGACAAAGAGACAACGAACTCCTGTGAGATTATTGCTAACTATAATCAGCTTCTCGTGATATATAGGAAATGATAATGCCGATGATTATGGAAGCTGAAATACTTAGCACTAGTCTGCATCCACCTGAGGATTTGTTACAGGCAAATAAACCGCATCATAGAAGTGACTTCATCTGCTGCCTGATGTTCATTATTTATGATTAAATAAATCATTAATTGGTGAGTATGTCAACTCCTTCTGGCGAAATAATTGGATCAATGTTTTATATTTTTATTTATTATTTTTTTGAAAAAAAGAAAACCCAATTGACATTCCTTCCTCTTGCAATTAATTAATTTTTAAAATCCAAAATTTTAATCAGTAATTGAAAGGAAATTCTTCACGATAAACTAATGAAAAGTTAATTATTTTTTTAAATTCATTCATTCTTTTCCTTTTTTTTTCATTAATATTAATACGAAATTAGGATCAATTGACATCGGCACTGCCAGTGTCTGGGGGAATGGGAATGGCACTACTGCAAAAAATGGGCTGGCGTCCTGGTGAAGGATTGGGAAAAAATAAAGAGGGTACACTTGAGCCACTTCAGCTGGAAGTAAAACTGGACAAGAGAGGACTAGTCACTGATCAGGATGTTGGAGTTAGACCAGGAAAAATGGCTAAACCAGTTGTTCCTACGATTAAAACGCTGGAGGGTGAATAGAAATTCTTATTATTTTTTATTCGATCATAATATCGGTGTCCTAAAGTGAGAAGGGCGTAACAAAATAGAAAATGTGTACCACTTACGCCCTTTTCCCTCTAGGACGACGATATATACCTAACAAGTGTGGTAAAGTATTTTTCTGATGAGTGTGGGGTTGCAAATCGAGCCAAAGGCAAGTTTTGCAAACGCAAGAGTCGGAAAATACTTGCTGCACGTGTAAGGTACAGTATTTTATTGCACAGCGTGTGTAAAGTGACACTTTATGCACGGTGTGCCATAAAAAATCAATATTGTTGAAGGAAAATCGGCGTTGATGGATGATTTCATAAATAGCAGACATCTGACTATTTTCTTGCATTTTTGTTTTTTTAACAAATCAATTATTTAAGAAAAATTGAAAATATGCACTTGCAGGAAATTCAAAAAACAAGTACTAATTTTTTGAATATTTAGAAAAAAATGATTTATTTGTTTAAAAAAATGCAAAAAATTGTGCAAAGATGTGTGCTATTGTTAGTATCATTTAATGGTCTCTTCCAAAAAAAATTGATCTTCATTCAAAAATTCAAAATTTCAAAAAATTGCACCAACTTTTCGTATGCTTTTCATTCTGAAAAATAGTTGAATTAAACAATTCACAATCACTTTACTCATTGAGCTCGGTTTTTCCTCAACAATGGTGAATAGAAATTATCGACAATTGAATTTGGAGAGAATGAGAAAAAATCATGTTTTTTTAATTTTTTTAATTAGGCAAACATCCAGTATCATTGCTCGGTGAATATTGCTCAAAACGAAAATACGGGGCGCCCGTTTACGAGCTCTGTTTCGAGTGTGGACCAGATCACAAGAAGAATTTTTTGTTCAAGGTAAGTAGCGTGTTTATCGAGAGTTGAGTTTTATAAATTATCTCATTATCATATAATTTATTTTTTATTTTTCCTCTTTTTTTTCTCTCTACGTAATTCAGGTCATAGTGAATGGTATTGAGTATAAGCCAAGTGTTGCGAGTCCTAACAAGAAACAGGCAAAAGCTGAAGCTGCACAGATTTGTCTGCAGACACTCGGCCTGTTGGCTGCATAAATCCATATCGACGAATAATCAGGATAACGCAAGGAAAAAAAAAAGGAATTTCATGAAATTGTACATTCTCTTTGTATTATAGCATCTTTCTTATTCTTTCACAGTTGTGTATTTTTTTTCATTTCTTATAAACAGCTTTCTTCAACAATGAATGAAGTCAGAAAGTAAAGAACTGAAGTAAATGTTTAAATGTTCAGACCTTTTCTTTTCTCAATCCTTTTTTTTTCTTCTTTGGATTTTTATTTCGCACAAAAAACGCCTGATTGCAACGAATTATACGTTTCGGGATATGTAATTTTGAGACTATTTCACACCAAAGGATGGCAATCATGAGGAGGTGTTGGCCTGGGTATCATAACATAAGTGGTATCAGACTAGATGAAGAATTTATCGTTCGACAGCACGTTTCATGTTACCAAATGCACTCTCAATTGTACCCTATAAAAGCTTTAAACGAAATTCCAAACTCTCATACACCACTTGAATGAGTAAAAAATATATAAGAAATTTAACGAACTATTGGAAAGATTCGTTAATTAAGTGCAGTTCAATATTATTTGAAAGTAATTCCTCCAACTGCATTCTTTAAATAAACTGCTCTAAATTCTTGAAATAGATAAAACTGAAAATAGCTAACATCTGACAATTCTCATTTTTTTTTCCTTTTTTTAACAGATAAATTTTTTTTCAATGAAAAATATGCACATGTAGAAAATTCAAAAAGCTATAAGTGCAATTTTTTTTAATTTTTTTTTTTTTTGCAATAATTTATTTGTTAAAAAAAAAATTTGAACATTTGTAAGATGTGTGCTAATTTCATTATCATTGAAAAAGTATTTATCATCTGTAAAATGCATTTTCTAATAAATGTTTTCAATTGCAGTGTGTCTCAAGGTCTCGAAATGAAGTTTATACATTAACCCGATAAATTTGAAGTATTTATGATATTTTAGGTGTTTGATTAATTCCAGACGTTGCAGTTTTAAATTATGCAGATACATAACGCATTTTCATGCTTTCGGGTGGTCCATTTGACTTGTGGGCCAGAAAAATCGGTGACGCTGGGTCAATCACATTTTTCATCACTGCCAAATGTATCAATGAATAGCGAACTAATTCAATTGGATTTAAAAATAATTCGCATGTGGAATATGAAATGAGAAATCATTCATTTGACAAATTTTCAGATTTTTTTAAACAAATCAATTATCACAAAAAAAAACTTTTAAAGAATTTGCATTCATAGTCTTTTGAATTTTCAAAATAATTTATTTGTGAATGAAAAAAAAAACAGAAAATTTTCAGATCTCTGCTTTTTGAATCAATTTTCACATCATTTAAAAAAATCGAAAAAATTCTTTCCGTACTTTAATTCCAATTAATTCAAAATGATTCAAAGAATTTTTGGGATAGCGAAAAGAAAAAGTGAAGAGTTAAGAAAGCATTTGACCGAATCGTCAATAGGAAGTAGGTCTTCATTCTCTTCGGGTGCAATTGCACGGAACGAAACTTATAAGTTCGTCTCAATTGGCGATTACGTCCTCGTAAATTCATTTCAAGTTTCATGGACTGGTATTATCCCAATTTATTTCCTCAGCATTAATAAAACTCTTTCGAGTATAGGTCTTCAAACCTCCCCCCTTTTTCTCTCTCGAATAGTCGCCTTTTATTCTAATTATAAACCGTTAATTATGTTGTTCAAAACCAAAAAACAAAACATGATAATAAAATTATCACAGATCTTACAATTTTCTGCATTTTTTTGAAAGAAAAAATAGTTTCAAAAAAAATATTTAGAAAATTCGCATTTCTAGGGGAGGGTGGGGCAAAATGGACACTGTAATGAAACGGTTAGAGATGAATTTTTTTTGATGAATCTATTGAAAAGCTGAGGAAATTTCAGCTGAAAAACGAGTATCAGATGAATTTTTTTTGTTTTTTTTTGAAAATTCGATATTTTTCGGCATTTTTGAGGGGTAAAAACCTTTCTTTTTTTCAAAATTTTCAGTTTTTTGCAAATATCTCTGGTTCTATTGGTCGTAGCAATTCGGGGCTGGTCTCAAATGAGAGGTGAGCTCATTTCCGATCGATTTATGGCGTTTTAAATTCAAAAATATCAATTTTTGGGATAGTTATAGGCCGAAAACTGTTTCACGAAACTGTTCCACAAAACTGCCCATAAATACTTTAAAAATCAATATTTTTTAATTGAAAACCCCATGAATCGATGGCAAATGATCTCACCTTTCACCTCCCGTTGGAATTTTTACTCTACGACAAATAGAACCGGAGATATTCTCGGAAAACTGAAAATTTTCAAAAAAAGGAAGGGTTTCACCCCTCTGAACTGCTCAAAAAAGTCGAAGTCGCCAAAAATTCAAAAAAATTAATTCTGGCACTTGATTCCCGCCCAGAATTTCCTCAGCTTTCCAATGAAATCATTGAAAACAATCTACCGCCAATATTTCTATTAATTTCAAGAGTTTTCCATAATATTTGCCTAAAAATTTAGATGTGTTCATTTAACCCCTGATGTCCATTTTGCCCCACTTTCCCCTAGTTTTTCGAACTCTGTACATTTGCATATTTTTAATCTTTCGAAAAATAATTTATTTCTCTAAGAATATATATACATAGATATTTTTTTTCTATCCCTTTACGAATGAAATGGAAGAAAAATTTTAAAAATATCAGATGTCTGTCTATTTTCAGTTTCATCTTTCGAAAAAGAAGGGGGGGTGGAGGGCTAAGGGGGAATGGGAGGGGGTGAAATTAAGAAGAGAGAAACTTGATGAAAAAATAATCCCAAAAATGTCTTTTTATTTCGGCATTCTACGTGGGCGTGCGGATGTCCCGGGGCCAAATTAGCGTGACGGGTACACGGCCATCAGAGATAACAAGTAAAAACTCTCTCACGTGGGGGCTATCAATACCGGACACCACGTCAAAGTATATACGCATATCATCGGCCTTGAAAAAATAAATAATATATATATATATATTTGAAGAAGAAATAATAATGATAATATGATAGTGAGAATCTTTGGGTTAACGGTGATTCGAGTGATTTAACATTAAGGTACTAGATCAGTGTGACACTTTTGTTTTTAATCTTATTCCATCAATTTTTCTGAAAAAGAGATTAAAATACGATTTTCTTGTATTTTTTATATCAATCACCTTAGTAACAAAGTGGCGTAAGTGCTATGTATAATCATCATACTTACGCCCCTTCAATTCTAAGTTCACTATATGTTATTATTAATGTTTGAAAGTGAGCAAAATTTTCTTTTTTTAATAGAATTTTACCATTTTTTAAAATGTTTGATACGGCCGAAAAGGAGTGAGAGGGGGTGGGGGTACCCAGGGTCTTATAGTGATCTAACGAAAGAGCAAAAAATTAAATTGTTATATTATATTTCTTAAAAAAAAAATTTAAATCGCACTTTTTCTATGAAAAAAATGTAAAATAAATAATAATAATAATAACTTGAGATTGAAGAATCTTCAGTAACGGTGATTCGATTGATTTCACATTAAATCGCTTTTCTATCAATTTTCAAATGAAAATGTAAGACTATGATGTCCTACTTTCTTCTTGTGATCTATATATTTCATCCGATATATCACATAATTAATAAGTTGGAAAAATCAGTTTTGAGCCTTTCGGGTATGAAAGAAATCACTCACATTTGATTGCAGAGCTAAACGTGAAACTATAGATCAAGTATTTATTCGTAAAATGAAATTGTACTTTGTGTTTGAAGGAGTGCATACACGCGCGCAAAGCCTCCGGCTTAAGAAATTGATCTTGAATATGTTTTTTTTTTTTTCATTTTTTTTTCTTATTTTATTTGTAAGAGGAGAAGAGAATAATGCAAAATGACTCTTTGGTTATTCATATTTTCCAATAAATCACAATTTAAACGTCCGCGCATCACCGGCTACATGTCGTTGCTTTAGAAATAAAGGGACGTAAGTGCTATGCTTATATATATAGCACTTACGCCCTTTTGTTTCTGAGGCAATGATGTGAAATGTAAACGACTAAACTGCATTTCATTTGAACAGAGCAATTGCATAATGACGCACCAAAAATGATTGCTTTTACAATAAAGAGGGGGGGAGGGGGAGGGGGAGGGTACAAGGGAGTTTGTGAACATGAAGTTTATATAGTACTATACACTCTGGCCTCTGCGGGGGATAATGCGAGTAAAGTAGAACTCATGTGGCTTGAAGGAGAAAAAAGGGAGAATATAATAAAAATGATTGAAGTGGAAAAATTATTGGAGGGACCAACCGGCATTATCGTTTACGATAAAATAACAGCGATTATGGTGGAGATTTTTTTTTTATTTTTTTTTTCGTATGGGTTTTTTATCATCTCATTTGTTAACATTCTAAACACTGTACTGAGGAAGTATTTTAGGTCTGAGATTCATTGCGAATGGGTTATTGGCAAGTGGAGAATACAAGTGTTTTCACATTTGTGAGGATTTTTTTATTGTTGAGATGTCATTTTGAATTGACATTGATAGTTTGTGGGCGAAAGGAGAAATTGATTTATTGAGTTTTTATCAGCTGAGGAAATTCTTGAAATTTTATTGGGATTTTTTTTTTTAATATCAGGTAATTGGAGGAAAATAGGGCATTTTTTTGTGGAAGAAAATGAGCCCTTGAATTAAGATTTTTTGAGGAATTTCGTGAATTTATCTCATTTCGAGATTAAAAAAAAAAAGAGAAGACAAAACGAGAATTATTTTCAAATTAATTCTGAAAGTCTTAAAAAAATCGAAAATAGTGGAATATTACTGATTTTTAAGAAAATATGGGGGCAAAAGAAGTTTTCTGAAGTTCAATTTGAGAAAATTTCGAAAGAAAAAACGTAAAAATGTAAACAATTTTTGAAAATTTTCAAAAAAAAAATGAAAATTCTGAAAAATCTCAAAAAGTAAAATATAACGATTTTCCAAAGAAAATATGGGCAAAGGAAGGTTTTTTCAGAATTTATTGAGAAAATATTTCGAGAGAAAAATAAATTGACAATAATTTCGAAAATATCTTTAAGAAATTTCAAAAATTCAAAGAAAAATTTCAAATCGTCAAGTATGACTATTTTTCAAAAAAATATCTGAGCAAAGAAAGGTTGCCAAAGTTTAATTAAAGAAAATGTCAAAAAAAAAACTCACTTTTACCTCATTTCATAATTTTGCTACTGAATCCACTTGAAATTTATTACATTTTAATAGTAATTTAATTATTTTCCCATATTTTCCATTAAAGATTTCTCTCGTTTTCTCCTAGAACTGTTTTCTAGAAAATTCATAAACGTTTTTTTTATCTCCCACAGGAATTTTTTTTCTACTTCAAAGAGATATTAAAAAAAAAAAAAAAATTCCCAATAAAATTACTTGGTAATGTCCGTATGTAGTTGTGTGTAAAAAGTATGTTGAGGACTTTGAGTGTTCATAATTCATGGGCTAATATTCGATGCGGTGGCCAAGAGAGAAAAGAATAAAAAATAAAAAAAAAAAAAACAAAGAATAAAGAGGAAAATAAAAAAATAAAAAATAAATGAGTTTGAGGATTATGAGTGCATTACCTATAGGTGGATGGACACGAGGAATGGGTTTTTCAAATTGATTGACCGGTGGAGAGTTTACAGCTCGTGCGTCACTTATTGCTGATACCTCTTCTTGTCTCTTGCATTTTACTTTGTACATTTTATCCCTACCATTTAATCTTGAAGCATCCATTATTGATACATGAATATAAAGTCTTCCTTATTATCGTTGGCTCAGGAAAAAAATGGCATAAGTCCTGTATATAAGCGCGTGCACTTGCGCCCTTTTGTTTCTAAATCGTTGATTTTTATTTTGAGGTCAAAATCATTGGTTATCGATTGAATTTAAGTGACTACTATACAAGATCCATATAATTATGATTTTTAATGGATATTTTTTTAACTTCTTATTCTCGAATTAATATCCATTATCAATTTTAATGTCGAAGGTTTAACGTGACACATTTATGACTGTTCTTATTTGAGTTTTTCCTTTTTTTTTCGCTTTCTTCTCTTTCTTTCACTCAATTCTCAATGCTTGTTTTTTTTTGCATTCCAATGGGACTATTGGATGAATTCAAAGAGTAATCAAAGTCGAGTTTAATAAGAATTTGAGCTAATGAAAAACGATACGTGGAACGAACGAGTGTCATATGGAGACGCGACACATGCTGGGTAGAATCGGGTTATTACTTCATTTCTTTGGATGATATTGCGGAAGAGTGTGTGTGTCTGCAATTGTGAAGAGTTGAACGGCATGTTTAATCAAAAATTAGAAATTTTCATGAAGTAATGGAAATTATGGGGATTAATTAAAAAATTCATTTGATTGAAAAGTGAAAGGAGATGATTTAATTTGGTCCGTTGCTTTCCGGTTTTTGGGAGAAATCTTTTTTTTTTGGAGAGCAGCTTCTAAAAAGACGTACAATGAAGATTTTCATGAAAAATTTGGGATCTGCATTGTTTTCTGCAATTTGCCAAGAAAAATAAAAGTTAAATAGTTGGCTCAAGGACAAAGTGGCGTAAGTGCTATGCTAATATGCAGCACTTACACCACTTTCTTCCTAAGATGATGAAATAATAAGGGAAAGTAGAGTAAAATGGGAATTCCATGGAAATGGTGAAAGACAGAATTTTTTTGATGATTCCGTTGAAAAGCTGAGGAAATTTTCGGTGGAAAACATGTGTCAAAATTGTTTTTTTTTTAAGGAATTTTTGATCATTTCTATGTCTTTAGTCATGAATGGAGGGTCAAACCCTTTTCATGTTTCAAAATAGTTGTTTTTTGGAGAATATCTCTGGTTCTATTGGTCGTAGGGACATGGAGCTGGTCTTAAATGAGAAGTGAGGTCATTTGCCGTTGATTCATGTGGTTAAAAATGGAAAAATGTCACTTTTTTAGGTACTTATGGACCATTTCAGTAAAAAAAAGCAAGGAATGTACCAAAAAATCGTAAAAAAAGAACTTTGACACATTTTTCAACGCAAATTTTCTCAGTTTTCCAACGAAATCATCAGAAAAAGCCTATCCCAAAGTTTTTTACTCTCCCCTCATGATTTTTGATTAAAAAAAAACATAAAACATGAAATGTCTTCATTTTAACTTGCCTCCCACCAGATTAAATCAAATTAATGTCAATTTCCCAGCTAATTTCTTCTGAAAAGCTGCAGAATCACGTGTTTCTACCCTCCAATCTCCCGAAATGCACAAAACCCTCAAAATACCACAAACTACTCGATTTTTCACCAGTAATCTCCATTGTGTGTTAAACTTCCATCGACATCTGGATGATAAAATGAATTTCTCCGTGTCTCTCGGGTTTCACCAAGGCTCTCTCATTCAATTCAGGACTCGGGCGGGTTGAGCTTTTCTCACTGAATAAACGTGAATAATAGAGGCTCTGTTATGTCCCATTCTCCAAGAACCATTATAAGAAACAGAAAAAAAAGAAGAAAAACCGCCCTCTCCCTGCTGTCGATTTGATGATTTCACGACAAATCGAATGGTATATTTCTTTTTTTTTTTGGACTATATGTGGGCGTTTTGCGTGACACACTCGATGTGGACAAATGTCGCTTTGAATCCCTCCGCTATAAAACCGCATTAGAAAACGTTGAAACTCGTGTTCTTCGCCGTTTGTCAAAAAATAGTAACGGACGTTCCGTTTTCCTCTTCCTCTTTTGATATTTTTTTTTTCGCACACAATAGCGCCTTCAAAAAAAAAAGTGATAGCAAAAAAAAAATACAACTCATTATCTCAATTTAATTAAAAAATAAAAAAATCCCAAATCGGAAATGAAAAACTGAATTCACGCATTCATTCACACGAATCGCTTCGAAATCTTGATAGATAATATTTTTTTATTTGTTTCACATAAAGCACGGGTATCAGTGCATAAATTCCAATTAATTGCGTCGATGAGGTGGGACATTGTTAACACACAGCCAATGAGGGGGATAGTTGTGAAAGAATACCTCTTCTTTTTTTTTTGCTCCGCTTCTTTTATTATTTTGCTTTTTTTTCAAATTTTATCTGCACCATATCTGATAGAGGATTTATATATTGGTGAACGTCAATCGTGTATATGAAGAGGGCCCGAGGATGGACGTGCGGGTTGTGTTCGGGGTATTTCTATAGGTTGGGTGCGGCAAATACGAAGCTCTCTTACAACGGAAAAGGCACATCCCGTGGCCTGTCAAGTGACAGTGGAGGATATACCGGGTGCACGAACGGGCGCGAGGTCGCGCGTGGATCCTCGCCCATCCGGTCAGATCATTTATTCATCTTTTTTTTTTTTTTTTCATCTTCTCTTCTACTTTTATTATTGAATTTCTTTTTTTTTCTTCTCTTTCATGAGTCTGCGTCTGCATCTGCACTTTATTTCGCGAGGATTTTCAGGATTTTTGGGGTATTCTCGATGGATTGGCGGATAAAAAGGAGGGGAATGAGGAGAAATGATGGGAATTTAGGGGAGACTTTCAGTAAAGTTGCAGTCGTTGAATTCATGGGCCAATCAGAATTGAGTTTTTGACGTATTTTAACATTCTGCGCATTAAGGATGTTAGGACGAGCTGGTCGGACATAACTTTATTTTTTTGTCTAAACTCGTAAATAACAACGTATTGAAATAATTGGGCGACTTTAATTTATTATAAAAACGTTTCATTTAATTCATGATTTTCTTATAGATTTCTTGACACGAAGCCCAGAAGAATCAATAAAGAGTTCTTGATTTTATTACACTAAGAAGTGGAGAATGTTCTACATAAGAAGTAGGAATAAGAACGAAGCGGCAACTTTTAGCGTGAGGTCCTGGAGAAATGTGTCAACTTATTTGGAAGTCTCCTGTTGAAATGAGACTTCCAAACATGATGATATCATTTGGACTTCAGCCTTTTCATTTTCTGAGTGATGGACTTACGCCCTTTTCATTTCATCTGGACTAGAGCACTTTTCATTCCCTGAGTGATGGACTTACGACCTTTTCATTCCCACATCATGTGGTCTAGAATCGGCTTAGTATACCTACTCAGATGATCTCAAACCAGTAAATCTCATCACGAAACTACTCATGAGCATTAAAAACATAGGTCAATAGACTTGTCGACAGTATAACGACATTTTTAGAATTTTATTTTCCTTCTGTATTCCTCTATTAGCATCAATTCCTTCAAAAGACCAGGGTATTCACACTCAATCCTCCACTTTCCCTCTTAGAAAGACTTTCTATTATTTTTTTTTTAAATTACATTACAATGAAGAATTGTGCGTCCTGCGGAAATCCTCGTAAATAATAATTTACGAGCGGCCATAAATCAATTAACACCAATCTGTTCCTAATAATACCATTTAATATCTTAATTATTTTTTTAAAAATAAGGTGGAGGGAGAGGAGGGGTTGTGGTGAGAAATTCATTTTTTATCGCCTGTGCGTGTGTGTGGTCTCTTTTCATGCATTACTCAACCGTGTGTTAATTCTTCATTGGAAAAGATAAAAATTGCATTTAAATTACCGTTTGACATTGTATCAAGTAGAATGAAAAGGAGATCATGTCTTTAAGAAGAAAAAAAAAAGCAGCTGTTAATGTCTCGAGAACGTGAGAAATTCTTCTTTTATTTGCTTTTCTGGATCAGAAAAAAAAAAAAGAAAAACTGTTAATAAAGCCGCGCGAACCCACGAAAAGTTTTTATATCGTGGTCCTAGAGTAAAAAGCGCGTAACTAGATAGGAAACGTGTATTATTTACGCCCTTTTCACTCTTGGACGACTATATCTCTCACCCTCTACTTCTATAGCTATATGTACTGAGTAACGGAGACCATAAAACTATCGGCAGTACAACTGATGGTGAATATACGTGCTTGGGAAAGGGTCTAGTCCCCTGGTGTCCCCTTTTTTCTCTTTTTCTATTTCTCTCTCTCTCTCAAGAGCCCATCGGATTAAATATAAAGTAACTCGTGAAGATCGAGATAGAAAAGCGAGAAAATTCTTCAGTAAGTAATAACCGATATCCGTCATAACGATCAACAAGGTCGACGGGAATCACGTAGAAGGGATTAATGTCTTTTTATTATTATTATTATTATTATTATTTCTCTTCTCTTTTATTCAACGGCTAGTCATAGTTTGATTGCTTGACAAATTAATCGTTCATTGAAAATTACATGGAACGGGGAATAAAAAAAACGCAGAATCTGCAAGAGAGGAGTGATAAATTTTAGGGGGGGGGGGGGAGGGGGGGGAGTGAAAAATTGCGGCTTTATGAGAGCACAGAATGCACTTGTGTGCATAATACCGATATGAATCGATAATTTTTTTTTTTTTTTTAACTCTTCGCTGAAAAATATGGTATCAATGTAAATGGGGGAGGCAGTTGGGGGTCTCTCTCTTTTTTACTGTAAATACTACCACCTCCTAACTGGTCCTCTTCTATATATTGAACGCTCGTCTCCCACGCCTAACCACTATCATTCTCGTTGCGGTAGCCTTCGAGGACGGTACACTAAACCACGCGACTCCACTCTTCTGGCGCTTTTACTCGCGTGCGCTTCTCTCTTCTCATTTCTTCCTTATTTTATCATCCCGTACGTTTTTTCTCTCCGTTTAGCACGTGCCACATCGTGTTTGACAATAAAAAATTGTTTGTTGAATTAAATTAACGATTTTAAATTTCTTTTTCAAAATAAAATAAATTAAAAATTTTCCTTTTTTTTTGAAGTCATAAAAATGAAAATTCAATTTTTAAAAACATGAAATGAACGAAAAATTAAGAAAATCAAGGAAAAAGTGAAAAAATGAATGATAATAAAATTACAGTGAATTCTCCTAATTTTTTAATTTTTATAATCTATTTTTACCTTTTTTTTTTATCTATTGAATTTAATTGGAGATAAATAGTGACGTGAAATTGACAGATGAAGAAATTGTGATCACGGAAATAATTGTTTCACTGGCTTTCACGTCTCTCTGTGGTGACACTAACGATTTCTCTCGATTCTCGCATATTTATACAATAAATAAATAAAAAAACAATTTTTTTCTAAATTTATTCTATTTTTATTTTATTTTTTTTTCAAATTTATGTGGTTCTCGTCATGCTCGTTCTGTAATAAAGAACCTGCGTGTATAAACGCAGTGACGATACCACTTTTCTTTTTTTCTCTATCACGTGTATGTGTGTGTGAAATTTTTCTTTCCACAACGAGAAAGAAAGAGAGATAGAGAGACAAAAAAAAGGGAGATCAACGTGAAATGCGATCTGTGCGTGTCAATAGATCATTCAATACTGTGAGTTCAATGTGAAGTGACAGATGATTTCATTAAATACAAAAATTAAATGAATCATCAAAATGGGATAATTTTGTTGGATGATTTTGTGACCCTGAATTGAAAAAAAAAGGAAAAGCCGACAAAAAATTACTTTTATCAGTGAAACAAATAAAGGTAGTTCGATAATCAACTGTTAGCATGATTGAGAGGCATTCGTGACAAAATCATGATAACGTAAAAAAAAAAATTTTAACACTCAGCCCCAGATACATCACGTGATAACAGAGTGAAGTGTTACATATATATATATATATATTTATATATATATAAACGGGGCAGTTTTAGAGAAATGGAATCAACAGGAGATCCACGATGCTATTTATCATTGTGTCCGGGGGATGAGGATGAGAATTATGGCAATTCTCGGTCCATCAGCCGGAAGTTACGATGTGGTGTACCAATGTGTGGATTCAACAGTGGCTGGAGGTAAGTGCCCACAATCTCTTGAATCTTTCAATCTGCATTTTCTTCTGTGGAGTTTGTGAAAGGGGGAAAAAGAAGGGTGGGGGGGAGGAAAAAGGCAAAAAAATACACATGATTTTATAGTTTGACGAGAAGAGATAAGAGGTAATGAATGTTATAATTCAGAAGATTAAATTGAATGACTGCAGAAAACGAAAGAAAAGAAAAAAACACAATGTGAAAATCTATTCGAGTCCCAATTTTTTTTTTTTCCAATCATTTTATCATTTTATATACAATTAAATTGTTAATTTCCGTGGTAAATTCATGCTGATCCGTAAAATGTAATTTTGAATCTGATAAAATCAGGGATTTAATATTAAATAGAGTCTAGAAGATATTCAATTACGATGAAACTGATTTTAATTGATTCGATATTTCAACAGAAATAAATATCTTGTAATTGAATTATAATACAGGCCTATTACTCCACTTTCATGGATTGGCTTACAATAGACAAATCAATTTGCTTCACTGATGACTATCCGAAAATGGATATTTTTTTAAAACAAGTAATAAGAATAATCTCCTCTTTTTTTTTTCTCTCTCTCTCTCTTTCCGATAAATAAAGGCAAAATGTGAAGCACGTTGTGCAATAGGTGCACATAATAAGATTCTCGGACTCGCGTGACTCGTCGAATCGATAGGACGGATCTCTTCCAAAGCCCAAGGAAAGGATTAAAAAAAAAAGAAAAAAGGACGGGTACTTATAGTCTCCGTTGGAATTCAATTTTGCTCGAGTGTTCATTTTTTTCCTTCTTTTCTATACCTATTAGCTTTTGCCTATTATACGTGCGGAATACGAGAGAAATGAATAATCAAAGCCGCAGAATTTTTTTTTTTCAAAACATATTATTCTTTCTATTTTTACGAGTTTTCACTAATTCCACAAACTTCATAAATTACGCAATGAATTTAGTGTTCAAAATGAAATGAAAATCCGTCATTCGGAAAAAAAGAAGAAGAAGAAGTAAAAAAAAGGGGGGATAGTCTTCACTAAGACGGGGATAATTCCAACCTGTCCCAAAAATAAAAGATTAATAAGATTCTCTTTTCAAAAAGAGAATACGTAATTTATAGGAGGGTAAATGCGGATGAACTAACTTAAAAAAAAAAGGCTAAAAAAAAATTCAGAATGAGAAATAAATAGATGAGAACGTGAGTATGAGAAGCATAACGATACAGATAATGAAACGTTGGGTGCGATAGGATGGATAAACCTTGGCTCGTTGGCTATGGCGGCGTTGATGAATCTACGCCGGTGGCAAGCCATGAAAACACAGAATAAGCCTTTTTGCACCCTCCCCTCCCCCCTTTTTCTCTCTCGTTATTACTCCGTGCCTCCGCAGAGTTCATGCCTTTTTTTTTTAAATTTATTTCAATTTCGTCGTTTTTCAATCTTCTCCTGTAGTATGCCTTTCTTTTGCACCCACCGGTGATTAGAAGTTACGCCTCTCTTGTCTCTTGTATGAAAGAGGCATCGATTGCTTCGTTACTGGTTAATCGCTCCACGTCTCGTCAATCAACCGCGGAAAACTTCTTGGACCAGACGATGTTGAGATGATCCTAGTCTCTGCTTCATGAACCCACAGCCTTGTTTATTCACTCGGAATGACGGGATGCGAGTCAAATTGGCAAATGCTCCATCACTCTGTCTATTTAGCTTCTCAAATGAACTATTGCTGGTGTTTTTTTGTGTTTTTTTTTTCGTTTCTTCTCAAACGTCAAGTGTTGACAAGAAAATGAGGGGAAAAAAAGAGGTTTAACACATGGAAATGTGACTTATCTTGGTTACACTCGACCTGATTTCTTTTCCTCAGAGTTTTTCTGGGCAATAAAAAAAACGATAAACTTGGGGTTTTTAACTGGAGTCGAGGGAATTAATGAATTTGTTACAGTTGTGATTGTTTTGCTGTTTTTTTTTAATGAGAGGTTGATAAAAAAAGTGAATTGAGGTAGTATGCCAGCGAATTTTGAGATAGTTAATCGCTTATTTTTTTGATGCTGTATTAAAAATGATATATTGCCGGTGAAGTTTATGAGATATGAATTATCAAAGTTACTTAAAATAGCGGCGGTGAGGATGAAACGCCCTAAATCAGACAGAAATAATGAAATTATTAAAAAACTACGGGGTTGACCCATCATTTAAAAACTATTGGCGAAAAGAACAGCATTTTAACTAAATAATAGAAGAAAAAAATATTGCATTCACCGTAAAGTTATTGAGAAATTTCAATTAGAAGGCAGTCATCACTATTTGCCTCTCTCTCTATCTCATGCATGTCATAGGAGATTAATGTAAAAAAAAGGTGAAAGGAAAAAATTATATTCACAAGCTGAAGGTATGACTTTCGAATAGTTTAATCACTTGTTCGGGTAAATTGAAGCACTTTTTCCGAGAATTATCAGTAATTAATTGGACAATGACCTACAAATCTTCATTTTTTCCTGTTTTATCGATCCTACTCTGATACACTACTTTAATCAACCCGAATTTTTTCGAATTTCTCCAAAATATTGACGTTCCCCATGCTATATATCAAACGCATACCCCCCACATTCATTTCCAGACATCTCCATTCCTCAAAACTGTTTAAAAATGTCTCTTCAAACCCCTCAGGGATTTGAAAAATTGCTCCGATAACGGTTAAACTACAAAGAAATAATTTTTCGTGTAATAAAACTGATCATTTGAAACGGTATCGTGCCCACAGGTACAAGTCATCTAGGATCATTGCCCGAGGTTTTCTTTCCAGTAACTGATACCCCTCATTCAAATCACATGTTTTTCCATGTGTCAAGATCCATCCTACTGGAATCACCTGTGGCTAAAAAAAGGTCTAGGAGTGGAAACACCCCACAAAAAAAAGGGCGAATTGCTCTTTTTTTTCGTTCAATTTTTTTTATTAAATCCTGTTAAATTCTACGTGAATCTCACTTGAAAGATTCGAATTACCCGGGAAATTCGACACGACACTGGGGGTAATTGTAACCAAAAAACGTTTAGCATGTTTTTTTCCTTCTCCTTATGTTCCTCCTCCTCCTCCACCTCCTCGTCCCTTTTTTTAACGCCTCAAAAAAAAAAGAAAAATCGATGGGGAATCAACGTGTGGCCCCCGCACCTCTTTTCTCATCACGTACATATAATGATGATCATGATTAACGGTCATTGCGAATTTTTGGCGAATTATCTAGAGCCCACTAATTTACCAATCGTTGCAGAAAAAAATTTAACACGCACAATGAGCCTTAGTACGTAAAAAAAAAACACATGTGGGCGTTCGAATATTCCACGACTTTTTTATTTCTTTTTTATTTGATAAAATCGAATATTACATCGGAATTAAGAGTGTGAAATGAAATTTCTCTCAATTCCTTAACATTGAGAAAAAAAAAACCCTTGCAGCGAGAAAATTGCCATTCAACAAAATTTTCCTTCACAATTTTTATATCTATATATATTGAAATTTTCTGGAGTCAAGTGAATTTTCATAAAAAAAAAATTTTTTCTCCGTGCAGTGAAAAATGCTAGAAAAATGATAAAAAAAACGTAACTGCAAAAGAGTGCAAAATTATCCTGATAATTAACATGTATTGAATTCAAGGAAGTCATTTTAAAGTTCCATGAATGAGAGAAATATTACTTAATAAGGATTGAATCAATTAAATTTGCAATATGTAAATTTTACAATGCGGTTTAATTGAGTAATATTAAATGATGGTGAATACGCGTCGTCGAGTTTTATTTCTCGCCTTGATTCCGTATTACGAATGCTCAGAGGGGGAGGGAGGGGGGGGGGGGAGTTATCAGGCCTAAGAGGAAGGGAAAGAGGAACGATGATCTCGCCAAAGGGTTTTGCCGCCTTTCTTTTTTATTCTCCGGGTTATTTTTTCTTTTCTTCGTTTTTTTTTAACGTTTTTTTTTAAGGGCGTGACTACAGATCGACGGGAAGAGGAGTAAAAGATGAGAGAAAAAAAAGAAAAGAGGAGAAATGTGCAATCACTCTAACGCGTCTTCGGTGGATTCAATGCTATATACACGTAATATCTGTATCTCTCGACGCCTCTAAACTGTCAAGGTCTCGGCAATGTGCGCCGAGTGAATGAACGGCGCTTGCAATTACCACTACTGCACGATGTTATTTGATATACAAATTAATTTGGCCAAATAAGGAGAGTTGTATTAAGGTAGTGTACCAGAGTACGGTTGATTAAACAGGAAAAAATGGGGATTTACAGGTTAGTTTTGAATTAATTGCTGGTAATTCGGGGAAAATGTGCTTTAATTCGCCCGAAAAAGGCGATTAAACTATTGCAAAGTCATATCTTCAGGTTCTGAATATAATTTTTTCCTCTCGCCTTTTTTTTTTCATTCATCTCCTATCAAATGCATGAGATAGAGAGAGAGGCAAATAGTTACGACTACCTTCTAATTAAAATTTCTCAATAACTATACAGTGAATTGAATATTTTTTTCTTCTATTATTTAGTTAAAATGATGTTCTCTCCGCCAATAGTTTTCAAATAATGGGTCAACCCTGTGGTTTTTTAGTAATTTCGTTATTTCCGTCTGATTTAGGGCGTTTCATCCCCACCACCGCTATTTTCAGTAACTTTGATAATTCATATCTCATAAACTGCACGGTCAAAAATTATGAAAAAATTCAGAAAAATGTGAAAAAATATCATCTTTGATATGGCATCAAAAAAAAAGAGTTTAACTGTACTCGAGTTCACTGGGATACTATCTTAACAGGCAAAATCAATTATTGCGTAATTATTGCACTCGATTGAATTATTCCTAATTGAATTATTTGAAACTCAATACCCATCATTTATTCGTCACTGAGCATGATTAATCATCAATATTCAGTGTCACGAATAATATCTTCATTTTTTTTTTCTAACATGCCATGAATTAAAAGCATTGGGCAATCGTACAAACATTGTCATTGCTTGTCTTTGTAATGTCTCTTCAACTCGTTGCTCATTTTACACAGCCTAGTGCGCGTGTAAAAGCGCACTTGAACGCCACACACGATGCTCAATCATGTCTATATATATATGATATATGTATATATATTTGTGCTGGCATTCTCTGGACTTATGTACTCGCACAAAACTAAACGGAATACAACGGGCCCCTCATTTTTTTTTCCTCAAGTCCACGACATTTGTGTCCAGTGTCAAGTTTAAAACAGTTTAAAACTCAACTTCGTAATTTATCAGTAAATTCCAGAGCAAATATTGTCATAAAAATCAAACATCACATTCTTAACATTGCTAATGTTACAGGCAGAGAAGAAAAATAGTAAAAATGAAGAAATTAATTGTTTCGATAGTCCTTGAGGAATAATTTATTCCAACAACTATTTTTTTTTTAACGAAATTGACTTAATTCACCATTTATTTGATTGATTCAAAAAAAAAATTGTTTTCAATAATTAGATAAATTTGTTGATTTTTAAGAAATTTTACCGAATTTAACAAATTTTTAATGATTTCAAAAAAATATTATCATTATTTATTTTTCCATATATAGCCTTTTCGGATTTTTACAGTAGAAATGAGAAACAATGAGATTAATCAGTCGAGGAAGAGTCGTAAATCTATTTAAAAACCATAAATGAAATAAAATTGATTTTTGAAGAATAAAATAACAATTTTTTTTTCAAACCCAGTTATATTTTGTAGTGAAAAGAAAATTTTGAAAATGATTCTCCCCTGACTGGGGCAAAATGGACCTCTCGTGTAACATGTTCTATGAATTTTTTCCAAAGTGAAGGAGTTTGTGGAACAATCTGAAAAAAATTGAGAAAATGCTTCAACATGTGGACATTATTAGTGAATTTTTTTTGAATCTTCCGAAGATGCCTTCATCCTAAAAAAAATACCAAATCATTTTGGCACGCAGATTCACTTTGCTCCAGTCTCTTCTATGTTCACTTCAAAAAAATCCTTGTTAAAAAACTATTAAAACAACTTATTACATCATTTTTACTCCTATTATTTCCTTATTGTAGTGATAAATTTGTGCTCCATTTTAATTGAATAAAATGATCGAGCAATTTCCATGAATAATTCTTCTTTTTAATTGAAAAATAACAGACAACACACAGGAAGAGTGACGTGAGTTTTAAAAATAGAATTAAATTCGATCGCGTCATACCAAATGATCAATAAACAATTAAATTAATGGTACCTTTGATTAGTAATGATACAGAATAAAAAAAAAAGAAAATACTATTAGAAAAAAAAAGGAAACAAATTGTTTTGTCTCAACGCTGTTGTCTCATTGTGGGTCATCAAGGGGCGTGGCAATACACAATATATATATTAAATAGCATTGTTCCTCTACTAAGTTTAATGCTAAATGCCAATCACCGATGAAGATGATCAAACGAAGGGATGAGACAAGGAGTGAATGACAATAGAGGGACTAAAGGGACCCCACGTCGTTCAACTTCGCTGCGGCTGAATAGTAAAATAGAAAATTAGAATCAACAAAGTACTATACATTCTTTTGATTCTATGTAATTTCACGATGACGATAAAATGAAAATGTCAAATAATCAGTGACAAAATCAATTATAATAAGAAAAAAAATCTAAAAACATTATAAAAACTGTTAAAATAAATAACGAAATATTTGATTTTATTTATTTTTGTAGTTTTTATGATATTTCTAGGCTTTTTCTTATTCTATATTTTTTATTATAAATTAGAACATCGTCAAAAAAAATGAATTCATAATATTAATATTGAAGAATGGCAAAGGAAGGTTGCTGGAGGTTAACTTGAGAAAATATCGAGAAAAATTTCGAAAATTGTGAAAAATCTCAGATATTGTCTGAAATCTTTGTCATGAATTATTAGAATCGAATAGAATTAATTTATTAAGAATCTAAGTCAGTAATACAGTATGTTGAGTGTTTGAAATTTGATATTTTTGATATTAAATATTGAATATTTCATAAATTAATAAATTAAGTACTTGTTCATGAGAAATTATTTTAAACACAAGCTGATTTTTTTCTGGGATATTTCGTTGGTTTTTATAAATAAAGTACTATTCTTTCGTTGTATACAATTTGTTGAAACAGTTTTCGCAGTAAAATGTACTTGAGAGTTGACTTGTTTATAGTTTCAAGGCAATGGGTTAAGTTTAAATAGTGTTTTAGCCAAATTTATCCTTGAAATTCTAATATTTAGCCTATTAAGAGAATTTATTTAATGGCTATGGTGGCTTGTGCTATTTTGTGCATGATCTGGTATAGTTATTTTTGGATTATTCGATTATTTATTCGTCACTGGAATTTCAGTTATTCTGGAATGTTCAACAATGCAATATGTAGTAATAGAATTTTGTTTTATTTTTGTCAAGTATATTTCTACTTGTCGGTTTGCCTTTTTTTTTCTTTAAATTTATTTCTTAGTTTGTATCAAGCGGAAGTGACGCCATTTATCGGCTGTTTTGTTGTACGTGAGGTGCGTGAATGATTGAATGACAATATTTACACATTGGTCCTGTGCAGCGAGAAGTTTAGTGAGAAGAAAACTTTGCGGTAGTTCATTCGCAAAACAGCTTTTCTTAGGAATTTGATAAAATTGAAGTATAAGGTGAAGCAAAGGGGTCTTACATTTAATTTTGAAAAAATTGACTTTTTTCGTCAATTGCGATTTTTCGTAGAGAAAAAAAGGTGCCACAATAAGGTTACCATAAAAATTGCCCTATCTCGCTTATTTTCCGAAATATCTTTAAAAAAAACTGATAAAATCATACAGATTTGTCTCCAAACTTCAGATTTTCACTTCAAATCACTTTTAATTCATTAATTAATTAGCTGCTAATTAATTCCTGTCCGAATTTTCCGTGAAAATCCCGAAAATTTCAAACGAGTCACATTTCTACTGAAATTTCAGAAAATTAAGTCATTGAAAATGTCTTAATTAAGTTATCAATGAAATTTGTAAATTTATTGATTATTAATTGTTTCTTGAAAATTGAGTGAAAATAGGAAAAATTACAAAAAAAATTGAATATTCAAGTCATTTTGATTATGAATATTCATGTTCAGTTGAAAATTCAAGCAAGCTGTCAAATTTTCGTCTCAATTCTACTCAAGAATCATAGAATTTGTTTGAATTTCATCTGAAACTCACAGATTTCATAACCATTTTCCCATTAAAGAAAATTCAACATCACGTTCATGAAAATTCCCATTAAATTGTCTATGAAATTTCCATTTTTCTCTAACAGTGTTCTTTCGCCAGAGATTAGGATTAGTTTATTCCAGACAGGAACATCAGTGTACTGAGGTTTAGAAGAGCATTTCCTTGTACTCCATACTCCCAGGATCATGTCCTGAATGCCACAGGACATGTGACTTGCAAAGCAGAGCAAATAAAAGAAGAGAAACGTGAAAAAACATGAATTCACTTCTTGCGGAGAATAAATATAATGTGCATGATAACGAGGCGAAAAGCTTATATACTCACGTGTGTTTTAAATACACGTAACCCGAGAACGTTGAGTATTATATTATGAAAAATAAGAAGAAGAAAGAAGGCACTCGATATATCCTCGTATTAAGCGACGAAAGCCGTTCATCGATTGGCTCTCTCATTTACCTTATGGCATATTTAACTTGTTTCTTTTTTTTTTAAGATGGACCTTTTTGAGAATTTAACTTGAGACGATAAGAAAAGTTGATGCCACGAGAGTTGCTACCGGCGCAATCGACCTCCCGTATTTGTGTGTCTCATTCGAACGTATTTTTTTTTTCTTCATTTCGGACACGTAATTACATACTTTCTCAAGGAAAAAGAAAAAAAATGTATTTAAATATAAAAACAAATAATATTCATGCAATATTTCATGCATGGTATTTGTTGAAAAATTGATCTGGTTAATTTTGCAGGTTTTCGGGAGAATTATTCATGCCACAAGGTGAAATTAATTTTTCTTAATTTTATGAATGATTAAAAATAAAAATGACTCAATTTCTAACATTTTCAGTTTTTTTCTTAATTGGAGAAAAATTGAGAGGACCAATTTTTTTTCTACTGCATGGAGAGAAAAATCTAATGAAAATCACACTTCCAGAATGGTAATCCAGTAGAATACTGTTTTGTTGGTTCATTTTATGGACAAGGAAATTGAAAAATTAAGACGAGACTGGGCAGAAGAACTTTTTGCGGTCACTGTACTTTTTTTTGGCCATTTTCCATCCAAATTTGAATATTAATTCTTTTTTATGAATATAATTACCTTATAAGTTAGGGTTACTGTTGAGCGAAACACTGCAATTTCAACGGAAACACTTTTGCATAGATTGAATTTCCGATTGGATATAATTAATTTTATGTTGACTATATGCTAATGATGTCAAGAACCTGAGGAAGCCTCAATAAAGCAAGCGAAACGTCGTTGATTTGACAATTATTTAGTATTGTTAAATTAATTTCTTCCAACATCCCATGATCTGAACATAATTATTAAACAGGAAAATGAGAATCACAATTGCTTATGAGTTAGATTCGTATAATTATGAAGGTTTCAAAATTCTATAAAAATATTATTCTAAATTAAGAATTTTTCCTTTATTAACTTGAATTTGAAGTGGCCAAAAAAAGTGCAAAAGTGTCCAAAACTGGTACTTTTATCGTAATTAAATCTTAATGTTTAATTGTTAATTTTTATCTTGTGGCATGGTAAATTTTGGGTGAATTGCTTATAAGTTGGATTCGTATAATTATGAAGGTTTCAAAATTCTATAGAAATATTTTGAATTAAGAATTTTTTCTTTATTAACTTGAATTTGAAGTGGCCAAAAAAGGTGCAAAAGTGTCCAAAACTGGTGCTTTTATCTTAATTAAATTTTAATGTTTAATTGTAAATTTTTATCATGTGGCATGGTAAATTTTTGGGTCAAAATTCCACCATCTTGACTAATTTTTAAGGACGAGCAAGCTAATCTGTACTAACCGACTGTCAAAATTTATAAGCTCACAATTTATAAGCTCAAATTTGATAGACCTTTAAATGATTATTAATCAAGTCGACTTACACTTCTTAACAAGGATTTTCTATAATTCTCATCGTTTTTTTTCTCTCCATGTGCAGATGTTTTTTGTTAAGATATTAATTTTATTCTATTTATCCTATACACATACACACAAAAAGCACCAAGTGTGTTTTGAATTTATGAATAAGCGTAGACAGGAGTCAGTTGCAATTATCTGGCGCCCTTCCCGTGTTTATTGAACCGAAGAAACGAGACAAGCTATATACATATACACATACAAGTATTAAATTATAAAATTGTAACAATTTTATCATAATGATGTTAGATTAAAAAACTGATGGCTTAATTTTCACGAATAATTATTAAATAAATGAGATAATTGTAATTTTCATGTTCATATGAAGAAAATTTTTTTTTTACGAAATACTTTCATTCAATTTATTCCGTTAATTCGAGGCAATAAAAAAAAAAGAGGTTTCATGGGCGTAACATGAACGTCTGGTACAGATCAACTTTACGGAAGCTCTTTGACTGTCGCATTTTGTTCAACGTCGAGGCTACACGAAATGAAAGAAAAAAAAAACCTTATAGAAGAAGAAAAAGGGGAAAAGGAAAGATACGACAGCAAAAAAGTAGCATGCCAACCGATAGACGTAATAATGTGTCTATCCTTGTCTTGGGCATCAATGCTTTTGGATAAAGACGTGTAAGACTAACTTTTTTTCTTGGACACTAATCTTTTTTTTCTCAACCAATAACTCATTTTTTAAGAAATGCAAAAAATATGCAAATATAAAAAAATCGAAAAACTAAGTGGGAATTTTTCAAATATTTTTTTTTCCAACAATTTACTTGTTTGAAAAAATAGAAAAAAAATAGTCAGATATCTGCTATCTGTAAATGTTCGTATCATGTAAATATACGCTAATTAACATTGCACCTTCTTGCTGGAAAGGAGATCTTGTTCTCTCAAAAATAAAAAAATAATAGAATTTTTAAAAATTATTATGATTAAAATAAATGAATACTTGACAAAGGATAATTGTCTAAGAAATTCTATAATTATTTTGAAATTCTAAAATAATTATTTCTTTAAGAATTGAATTAAAAAATATTTTTTTATTCAAGTGGACTCTTATTTTGAAAGTTTACTATATACAACAGCAAAAAGTAGCATGCCAAACGATAGACGTAATAATAATGTGTCTATCCTTGTCTCGGGCATCAATGCTTTCGGATAAAAATGTGTAAGACTAACTGAGAGAAGGCGCCGACACTCTTATCACGTAATTTATGATGCCAGTGTGAGAGGAGAGGAGAGGAGGGAAAAGAGGGGAGGGAGGTGGAATTGTTTATGGTGTTCAGCTGCAGCGGTCCCGAAAAACCAACGGTTTCCGTCACGATGAAAGTATAAGTTTCAAAAGAAAGAAAGAAGTAAAAAAAAAGTCGTATTTATATTCTTTTTTTCTTCCCCCATAGGAAAATATAGAGTTGTAAAAAAAAGTGACGCAAGTCAAAAAATTCATCGCTCCATTATTTTTTTCCATTCTTTTGCATTTACACGTCAACTGAGTAATAAATCGTCGTTTAAAAAAAAAACGTATTTATTGATAAATTGAAGAAAATAATTTTCTTGTACAAAGAACATTAATTTCTGTTCTGTTACGATAAATTTCTCGGTATTTATCATTGAATTTATGCAAAAAAAAATAAAAGAATCCATAAATTAGTATTAGCAAGTGTTTTATTTATGATTCGTATATGTACTATATTGGAGAAACGCAGAAGCTTTTGAAATGGTATCACATACTGAATGCACTCCACTGGCATCTCTCTAATTTAAACGCGCACGTAATCTAATGGCCGATGACACGGGCTTTACGGTCGAATGGACCCACGATATCACAAGAGTTAGCGGCAATTAGTTAACGAGACGTGATAAACCAAACGCGGAACAGATATAAACACTGTTGTTTGTGGCGGCAGGGGGAGAAGGGGAGGGGCGGTTTGGTTTGATTTTAATTGGTCCTTTCGAGGCTCAATGCCTCATTAATTAATACTCAATTAAGAAAAAAAAACATGATGCCGTTGCCCTAAAATCAAAGAGGCGTAACTGCTGTGCATAATTATAGCACTCACGCCCTTTTGTTTCTGAGGCAAATTGAAAATGAAGAAAAAGTGGTGAAAACTATGAAATTAGTGTTTTATTGGTCTTCAGCTAATAATTTTTGAAATAATTGAAAAAATTGTTGAATTTACTGAATTTTGTTTATTCAAGCAGTTAATTCGTTTGAATGAACAAAATTCAGTAAATTCAAAGATTTAATTCGTTTGAATAAACAAAATTGAGTAAATCCAAAGATTTAATTTGTTCAAATGAACGAAATTCAGTAAATTAAAAAACTTTTTTAATTATTAAAAAAAAAAATAATTGCTAATGACCACTGAAACACAAATTTCATAGTTTTGAGCACGTTTTTTTCAGTGTAATTATGAATTTAAATTTTTTCTCGTGAAATCCAAGTCATTGAGAGGCGGAATAAGAGTCCTTTTGTAGTCAGCCATCCCTCCAGGATAGAATGAGCAAAGGTGCGAGAAAAGACTCCGACTTGTATGTAAACCACAAAAACCACGTGCTGCTTCATCGCGTGACTCTAAAAACTCTTGCATGCACCCCTCCCGGCCATTGTTGAACATGGAAAGAAATTTTCTCCTTTTAATCTACCTCTACTCCACCTAAAACCATGTAAAACTATTTGTTTTTTGTATAAAGAAAGAAAGGAACACACAAAACGCACAGTGAGAATGCTACTTTAATTTAATAAAATTCCCCTTTTACGACTTTATTTTATGGTTTTTTTTTTGGGGGAACTCTTTTAAATGCTGTGATTTTATGCATTTTTTTATGGGCACTTCTCTCATTTCAGGCGCAAGAAACATCACTTCTCCCCCCTTTTTTCCTCTTCCTCCTCCTCTTCACCCGGAGGCAAATGAATGACTCGATGTTGCCACGCGTCACGAATTTGAATCAGAGGCGCGAGAATTAAATGCGGGAAATGAATGCGAGTACCACCCTCGATGAGTGACACATGCGAGAGGCAAAAGGAGTGTATGTAAAAACCAAAAAAAAAAAAGAATTTGTTGGAAAAAAAGGAAGAAGAGCTCTTTCACCACGGGTGGCCCCAAGAGCCAGTTTTTGAGACGATCAGAGGCGTTAATTCTGTAATTCGCCGGTCGAAAAACGTGTTGACGCATTTAAAAGGCAAAAAAAAGAGCGCATAACTGTATGGACGAGTGAAAAAATTTACTTGATAACAAGTATACATGGAAATAGGCAAATTAACTCATTCACATGATAGAGGATAAATAATTTACACGCACTACTCTCTGGGTTTATGTTGAAGGCACTTACAAATTACGAGAGTGAAGGCCGCATCGAAGAGGGATAAATTCCGGGAGCGTGAATTTTCATTTTGTTAAATCATGTATACGATGTTCAATGGAGCAGAGGATAAAGACGTCGATTGTCGATCATGCGAGATTACACCGGACTCGGCTACTTAAAAAAATGAAAAAGAAAAAAAAAATCAACGGATGAAAGAAGAGGAGGAAGGGAAAAACGAGTTGCACACACACACACAAAAATCGAGTAAAATAAGTCAGTGGCATCTCTTGAGCCTTGTGACTTGTGCTGCCATGCATATGCACCAATGAACACTGCTAACTTATCTCATTCTACCCTGTGACTATATGTTATACACTTTGTATAAGTAATCCAATAGCTCTGGATAGTACCCAAATATTCTGCTGGCAAAATCTCAAAGAAAGGTGGAATCTACTCTTTTTTTTTACTGAGATCGAATAACGTAGGGGATAAAGAGAGGCTTTCTCGTTTCCCTCGAGTTCTTCGTGTTTCAGGGGATAATGTGAATTTAATAAGAATTACGGAATATATCTTGTATTTACAGAGACTCAATAAATTCTGAAGTCTATTGCACCTTTGAAAAAAATGAGAAACAAGTTTTTTTTTCGTAATAAAATCATGATTTTTTTGATGGTCAAATTTTACGAGGTGTAGCATCATTTCAAAACAATTTGAAGCTTGTTTAGGACGAGTTTAACACGTGTTTAAGACGTACTTAAAAGTGGTTAGAGATATTTTTTCACAGCAACCCATCATGTAGCATCATTTCAAAAACAGTTTGGAGTGTGTTTGAGACTAGTTGAAAACGTGTTTAAGAAGGGCTTAAGACATATTTAAGACGTGTTCAAAAAAGATTTGAAATGGGATTGAGACGCGCTTCCAACGCTACCCATGATGTAGGATCATTTCAAAAAAGTTTGCGTAAAGCGTGTTTAAGACATCTTTAAGACATTTAGGATGTGTTCAAGACGCGTTTCCAACACTACCCATGATACAGCATCATTTCAAAACAGGTTGCGTAAAGCATGTTTACGATGTGTTTAAGACGTATTTAAGACGTGTTTGAGACGTATTTAAGACGTGTTCGAGGGATATTTAAGACGTTTTAGAGACGTCTTCCCACCACTACCCATCATGTAGCATCATTTCAAAATACTTCTATGCCTGGTTAAGACGTATTTAAGACGAGGCTAGGATGTGCTTAAGACGTGTTTAAGACGTGTTCCCACTACTGCCCATCATGTAGCATCATTTCAAAACAGTTCGAAGCGTGTTTAATACGTGTTTAAGTCGGATCAAAAATGTAATTAAGACGTATTTAAGACAATTCAACATTATCTTCCGATTCGGTCGAGTTCTTCGTCTTTCAGGGGATAATGCGAATTTAATAACAATTCCGGAATATCCCTCGTGTTTACAGAGGCTCAGTAAATTCTGGAGTTTATTCCGCCTCTTTCAAGAAAAAAACGAAACAAGTTTTTCTTTTTCGTAATAAAATCATGATTTTTTTCACAAGAGTCAAACTTCATAAGGTAGTTCATAAATTTTTCATTGAAAATAACTGGTTGTTAAATTTATTCACAGTGATAATTTTTCATCAATTATAGAGTACAAATATTATTCAAATTGTATTTTAATAAAAACAGAGAATAGAAAAAAAAATGATGAATTTCTATTTGATTTTAATGGTAGATGTCAGGGTGAGGCTTGATGATTAATGGTGTCTCAATTACATGGAGTGTATCATATTCATTGATTGCATTGTTGATTTTGATCTTCTATAACGTCATCTAAAGACTTTTTTTTTTCATTTTTTAATCACCACGGGGTACCGATTTATGTGAAATTTCGTCGCGTGGATTTGAATTTTTTTTTTTTTTTGAATGAGTCACGACTTGAAAAGTCATCGTGTCACTTGTCACTTTGTATTAGAGGAAATTCCGAGAATTCTAATTCCTTTTTTTCCTTTTTACGTCCTTTTCTTTAATCTTTTATTCGTAGATTGAAAGAGCGCAATTATCATGTGTTTCAAGAAATTCATAGACTATTTGGCTCACAATTAATTAATCTCATTATCACTAGTGAGATCAACGTTAATGGCCACTTAACTCGTATTTGAGGACTTCATTTCGTTCTCGAATGAATCGGGTCAAGGAATCTTTAATTAACCCCATTTTTTTTTCTCTTTTGTTTTCAAAATTATTCGACACTTTTGCGGAAAAAGAGGCTACGAAATTTCATTGTTGCCATTAATGTTGAGAGAAAGAAACTTCAATTTTTTGGTCCATGACTCTTTCTCAATAGCTAAAACAAAATATTTTAAAACGATAATCACACCTAAAATTATGACTAGAATCAATATTTTATAGTCATTTGTAAATGCATATAATTATAGTACATACAACACAATTTCACAATTTTGTACTGTGAACATTCAAAAGTAATTATGTGACACAAGTGCACTATAATTTTCGAATTTATCTATATGTCGTCGCCTTAGAAACAAAGTAGCGTAAGTGCTATCCATAATCATATGCTTTTACCAATATAGTATTAATTATATTTACGCCACTTTTTTTTCTAAATTATTGGAATGACACCAAAAACGTTTAAATTTGAATAAAATTTTTTTTATATGAAGAGCAAAAAAAAATAAGTAAATGAAGAATAAAAACAAAAATTATTATGATCAAAATAAATAAATATTTCACAAAGAATAATTGTCTTCAATATTCTATAATTGATATCATTATTTATTTTATAATTAATTTAAAAATATTTTTTCATCTCAAGTGGATCCTTATTTCAATAGTTTGTATGAACTACTGCAATTTTTAAGCCTGTGCTATAATTTTAAGGCCCTTGACCACATAATTTCTTTCTCTGAAGTCCCCTAACACTTTATATCATCTCTCTTTTCACCGGAACACTCTCACTCGTAATCATCCATGCATCTTGACGTGATTCTTCTCGCTTCACACTTTTCATCGGACTTTTTTTTTCTTTTTCTCCTCATTTTTATTCCAACTCCATATAAAACGGAACCTGCTTTTTACCAGTTTAGATAGACAATCTCCAATGTAACTGAGCCTGCTCGTGTACACTTTACATGTCTGTATGATGCACACTGGCTACTAAACAATGATAGGTCTTGTCTTGAATTAAAAAGACCGTTGAAATTGAATTAATCAATGGTATAATTTTTATCTATTGATAAAAAATGATTAATCGATCATAATTATTTATTCTAAACGTGTTTTCAATTTGCCCCTGTTGAATTAATCAGAAATAAAAAGAAAAAAAAAACACAAATTATCTATTAATACAGTATATTTATGAGGCCAAGGATAATTTTATTTTCTTTAAAAAATTTAACTACCCTTTAACTATCATAAATTCACAAACTCAAAATTACAAGAGAAAATGACCTCATGCACTGAGAAAAACTACGTACAGCAATTTAAATTCAATAGTTTAAGTGAACAGCGTTAAATCGCGGTCTTTTTGTTGCCTCATATGTTATCGTCCGCGGAAGCCACGCCGATAGCTTTTTTTCTCCTTTTTTTTTTTCGTTTCCAATGATTCAAAAAAATCGGAACACGCTACAAAGAAGTGGGAAAAAAACGAAATCTAGTATATTGGCTATCCAAGAGATTACGCCGCTTTTTTTTTTTTTTAATCTATTTTTTTTCCAATCCGGGCCATGCCTCTTCCTCTGGTTCGTGACTCTCGGATCTAGCCATATGTATAAACCATGCATCCGTGGCGAATGATTAATTAAGCTTTCCGAGAAGGCGTAACAAGTGAAACATTATTGGTGCTTAGTGGCATAGTTTACTCCGGACTTGTCTGACGTCGTCAACCCCACGATTTAATATTTAATGTCAAGAGTAAAAAAAAAAGTGAACAGTTGCGGAAAAGTTAGAAATTAAAGGCTATGTTAAAGAAAAGAAAATCAGTTTCATTACAAACAAGTTGAAATCAACCATGAATCTAAAATTTTGAAGATTTCGAGAATTTTTGAGATTTTTGGTAAATTCATGATTTTTTATAAAAATCAGTTTTATTCTAATACTTAAGATTTTTCAGAATTTTCGGAATTTTTATGATTTTTTTTCTCGAAATTTTTATGATTTTTTTTCGAAACTTTTTCTGATATTTTCTGAAATTCATATATATATAATATAAATAATAATGATAATAATAATAATCAGTTGATTCCCCTACTAGGGAAGTGTCCACCAATAGGGAAAGTTCCCCCTAATAGGGCCCTTCCCCTAATAAGGCAAAGCTATATTTTTTCAAATTTTTATCGAAATTTCGCTGAAATAAGATGAAGCCGATGTTTGATCTCTCTATGCTGCCCACATTTTCATAATTAATCAGAGAATATATGATTCTGGTATTTTAATGTGTTCAATGTGTTAATTCGTTGCAAGTGTTGGGCTCATTGATATTTAAACAGATCATATTTCTTAATTAATAATTATGCATCTAATGAATTCAATTATTGCTTTGTTTTTAATTCGCACTAACTTATTGCAGATATCTTGTGGTATTGATGGTGCTGACGACAGCTACACTGGTGCAGTCTTCCATGCCTGAAAAGTATCCAATCGAGGTAATGTGGAACTAATGATAATCATCAGATGCATCAATAAAAGTCCTATTGAGGTATTCATTGAAAAAAAAGGGGATTCTGAATTGATAGAGTGCGCGTTTTCTATTGCACTTGGAAAATAAGAAAGAAGCGAAAGAAGGCGAACTAGATCGATCCCGTTTAGAGATCGAACGATAATTGATCGAGGAGATGTGCATCAATAGTAGTTGGAGAATAAGAAAGAGAATTTGCTTTAATTGTGACGTAGAATTGGTTCTTGATTGAGTTTCATCATGTTCTCTTGTTTATTCATTTCACTGCGTATCAGTCAAATAAGACATCATACGTAGATATCAAAGTGATTGAAGAGTGCCAAGTGAGACGTCATACTTCAATCAATTTCGATTTTTTAAAGATTTTCATATATTGAGAAAAAAAAGGAAAAATGACGAAATCAATTGTTTCAATAGTTCATGACAATCAATTTTTTGGACAGTTAGATTTTCTTTTATTTTACAGAAATTTACCGAATTTACCGTTTATCTCATTAGTTCGAAACAAATTTTTTTTTAATAAACAAAGATTTTGATGAATTTACTAAAATTAACCAATTTTTAATCACTTGAAAAAAAATTAATTAAGGATGTATTGCCCCAGTAGTCATTTTTCAACATTTTTTGAAGATTTTTTACGAACTATTAATGGAATTGATGCTGAAAATATGAAAAAATAGTTTTTCAGTGATTCGCAACATTTAATTAGCGTACACCCCTTTTTCTGCGTTTTTTGCACATTTTTTTAAATAAAAATTGACAGAATTTAGCGAAAAAAGGAAAAAAAAATCGGTATACAGTATTTGAATTTAGGGAACTGATAAATAATAATTTTAATTAAAAAAAATTGATTTTTTTATGCATTAATTCAATTAATGTTTTGTGAAAACTTTTAAAAAAATCATAAAAAGGACTGATAACATCAGGACATCCTTAAGGACTATTGCAAAAATTAATTCAATTAATGTAATCATTTTGCCTATTATTTTCTCTTCAATGTATTGAATCGCTCTTATTCCAGGTTTATCACATGCTGCAGGAGAGATCGCAGTACGGTATAGGCCGTGACAATAGAGTCAGAGGAAGCTGGGGACCATGGAGCTCCTGGAGTGAGTGCTCAAGATCCTGTGGTACTGGTGTCCAATCACAGGCACGAGAGTGCAGTCCACCCCGGTAATTTACAAATAATTCACACAGCACAAATGCCTTCATTAAAAATTCCTCAAGCGGAACTAATGCAGTTAGAAAATAAAAATTCGAAATCATACACTATGAAGTCCACTGAACTTATAGTACATTCGAGTGCCAATGAGATCGTAATTTAGGAAGAAAAAAAAGTGTATCTGGTTGTAATGACAGGAGGCGCCAAGCTGTTTTCATTTTTTTCCCGAGCTTTTTTTTTGTAGTGCACGTACCTACCAGAGTGTTATGTGCACTCGGCCAGTTCCCGGCCATCAATAACAAGTGTTTCTCTCGCGTTCCACTGCCACTTTTTTTGAATACCTTCTAAAAACGTGTTTCCACTAGATTTTTTTTGCTCCACTCTACATTCTAATGAAATACTAGAATAGGAGAAGTCGGGGTAAAATGAACACGTGTTAGTTTTTGTATTGTATATTATGAAAATTAATCGAAATCGATGGAAATTTTGGAGATAAGTTTTTTCTGATGATACCATTGGAAAGCTGAGGTAATTTTACATGGAAATTATATGTCAGAAGTTATTTTTTTGAATTTTCCAAAAATTTCGCTTATTGCTCAAGATTTGAAGGCAAACTCCTTCTGTTTTTGAAAAATTTCAGGTTTCCGGGAATATCTCGGATTCTATTGGTCGTAGCGACCTGGGGTTGATCTTAAATGAAAGGTGAGCTCATTTCCCATCGATTTATGGGGTTTAAAATGGAAAATATCAATTTTTTCAAGTCCTTATAGGGTAAAAACTGATTTTCAGGAAATGACCTATAAATATTTGAAATATTTGAAAAATTGATTTTAAAAAATATTTGAACCACATAAATTGATGAGAAATAAGCTCACCTTTCATTCGAGATCAATCCCAGGCTGCTACGACCAACAGAACCGGAACTATCGCTGAAAAAGTGAATTCTTTCGATTTTCCAAAGGGAAACCCTTCAAAACTTAACTGAAAAAGTGAAACTTTCCAAAAATTAGAAAAAAATTGATTTCAATACATGTTTTCCACCCAAAATTTCCTGAGGTTTTCAATTGGGTCATCAGAAAATCTCCATCTTCAACCGTTCAATAAGAATGTCCATTTTACCCCACCTCCCCCTATCAATAATTCCATGAATTTTCTAAAGTTATTCTTTGTTTTCATTAGGGGACTGAGAAAGAGGAGTGTAATGAACGAATTGAATACGACTAGTCTCAAGCCGATATGTATTGGTACATACAAGCGTTATCACATATGCAATACTCAGGATTGTCCGAATTATCAGGAGGACACGAGGGCAGAGCAGTGTGCTAAATTTAATAATAGAATATACAAAGGAGAGAGCTACAATTGGGTGCCATTTCTGAATGGTAATAGTAAACTATCACTATTCCCTATTCATTCATTCATTTATCCTATTCATTTATTCATTAACTAAAAAGAACGATTCAATAATCGAGACCAATAACAGGGTTGAGAGTAATATGTCGTCACCTCAGAAACAAAGTGGCGCAAGTTCTATGCATAAACATAGCACTTACGTTACTTTGACTCTAAGGTGATGATATATATATGATACTAACAAATTAGGAAATAGTGATCATTATGTCGTCGACCTAGAGTGGAAAGGGCATAAGAAAATAGCAAACGTGTACTATTTACTTCCTTTTAGCTCTAGAACGACGATATCAATAGCATTCAAGAGTAATGCACGAAGGTAACTAAGCATTAATTAGCATAAATGACTAATTTCATCTTAAATGACAGTTCCTAAGATCATAGTATATTTCACGATTACCGAGTCGAGTCTATCAGTAATAATATCCGCAATTTCCCCCATTCACAATTTCCATCCAACAATTTAATATCGATATAAGTCACATTACGAATATTGCAAAATTACATTCATATAAATTTATCTGATTTTACATAATTGCAAAAAAAAAGATATGGATAAATTTATGCCAATAAATTTTATAAATTATTTTATACTAAATAGATAAAATATGTTTATTACATTATTTATAGCTCCAAATCCGTGCGCATTAAATTGTCGAGCTGTGGGTCAACGTTTTTATGCGACCCTAGAGCCAGAAGTGTTGGACGGTACACCATGCGATGGGCCCAATCTACGTGGTAAAAGTACAGGTTTCACCATTGATCGTACTGAACAATGGCTATGCGTAGCTGGACAATGCAGGGTAAATATGTTTAACTTGTTTTATTTCTTTATTATCATGATAAAGCGATAATGTATCAGCGAATCTAGGCAGAAACATGTTTTATGGCTCGTTAAGAGGGGAAACACGGTGAAATTCGTGAGTCTTTGCTTGGTGAAGGGGTCCATTGAGTGACATTTGACATATGATGGGTCATTTTTAATTGATTTTTTGGGATCAATTCTTTTTTTCAAAGTTTATTTTTTTGAACAATTTAAAGAAATCCGAAAATCTTTTTTTTTTTTGAAAAATCACCCATCACTGAATATGTTCGAAGAAAATAAAAAATTTGGAATATAATCCATTTTGTTCCTTATTTCAAGATAAAACATTGTAATTCGGGTTTACATTTTAAAAGTGCACCTTAAATCACCATTCTTACTCGATTCAGATTCATTCTTCTCCTAATATTTTTAAAAATTCATAGAATAAAATTGGGTATCTGCTTTTTTATTGAAGAGTATCGATGACAATCGTCGAGTACTAAAAACAACGATTTTCTAAACATCATACAATGATGAATAGAATAAGCGAGTTGTAATAATTTAATTTTTTCGTTATCTATTATCTTTAATAAAAAACGACTACCCCAATGCCATTTTCTAAAGTCTAACAAATTCGAGGGAAATATAAATTTGAATCGATTGAAAACTGTGGTCCAACGGTTCTTTTTTTAAGATAAAAACCCAAGTAATGACGGTTAATCTTAAAGTACGGGGCAAAATAGATTGGGCTCAACATTTTTTTTGTGACACATGCCTATCATATGTCAAAGGTCACTCGATGGATGCCTCCACCAATCAAAACCCTTTGAGTATCACCGTCTTCCTCTTTAAATGCTTTTTTCACGTGAATTATCCAACTTTTTGGAGCTTTCAATAATTCCCCAATATTTGGGGAGATGTGCATCATTTTTCTTTCTCAATTCTGAATTTTTCTGTTTTTATTAGCCAGTGGGATGCGATGGAGTCGTTGGATCCGGTGCTGTTAGAGACACTTGCGGCGTTTGTGGTGGCCAGGGAAGAGGATGCAAGTTATTCGAGGGAATTTTCATGGAGCCAATACTTCCCAAGGGTCATCAACCTGTCACCACCATTCCCAGGGGTGCAATGTCACTCAATATATCTGAATTACGTTACAGTGGGAATTTTTTAGGTAAATTCCATTTTTCCCTTTCTTATTGAAGAAGTGTGAAAAATGATCAATTTTTGCTACTTTGACATTTTTTATTGATTATCTCGATGAAAAGCGGTATTACGCAATTTTCTCGGACTGCTTCATATTCTGAGATATGTGAAGTCAAAGTGAAATCGACTTATCTTGTTCTACTACTGAATTAATGCAATAAACTCGATGAAATATTCTCAATTGCACTTAATCTATGATAGGCTCATTTTTTTTTTTTACTTTTTTGAATTTGTTTTTCCTTTCATTATTTGCAGCTCTCAAATCTGATAATGGAAGTTATATACTGAATGGACCGAATTCAGTGAGCCCAAGTGGAATTTATAAGACTGCTGGTACTATACTGAAATATCAACGTGGTGATAAACAACGTATGGAGAGTATAACAGGCACTGGTCCATTAAATGAATCATTGAACCTTGAAATTTTATTCCACGAGATGAATCCTGGGATTTTGTATAAATACATGTTACCAGCACCAGAAGAGATACCGGATGATAATACTGTCATTGCTCCGCCTCTGTATGCACCAGGTAATTGATTATTGAGGGCTTTCTGTTGGTTTTCTCGGTCCACAAAGAAATAGATGAAAATTTACAGTTGTCTTCTACAAATATCGAGAAAAAATCTCTGCAAAATTTCAATCAAAATTGCAGTCGACTTTAGTAGTTATAATTTATTTAAATAAATAATAAAATACGCAGTCTTATGGGCTTTTTAAAAACATGCCAAAAAAATTGGATAATCACAAAAAAATCGTCGAAATTTTGCATATCTGCTGATAGAGGGAAAATAATGATGTAATAAAATTTTTTAATGTGATTTACATCTTAATTAACGATTGATAAATGGAAAATTATCGAGAGAAGATCGAGAGCTGCGATATTTGCATGCAAATGAATAATAATTAATAAATAATGATTAACTTAATCATTTATTATTTATTGTGTCAAATAATGACGTTGAACAATTGAATAATTAAGTTCGATGTTAAATAATTCGATAGTCGAGTTTAATTAATAAATGAATAATAATTGAAATCATGCAGCAGGAAAATTGTCATTTCCACATTTTGCTATATATATGGCAATTGGGTTTTCATTCTGGCATTTTTTCAAAGCCTTGCATGTGATATATTGTGATTTTCTCAATTCTTCTCACTTTTTGGGATGACTGTACGAACACAAACACATTAATTGATAATTGCCAAATTTATATTCTTATTGATCATGAATAAATTAATTTTTTTCAGGCTCGGTGGCGAACGAAATCCCCGATCGGAATTTCCGAATAATTCCTTCTGATCCTGTGTAATTATTCTTAATTTATGTCTTTCTTCATCAATTTCCACCATAAAAACATTTTTTTCACAATTTTTTCAGTCACGAGAGTCTTCCGCAGATGCCACAATCGAGAAATCAAGTGAAAGACCCCAATAATTCCCGCAAAAATGAAGAAATGAAGTTTTCACCAACAACTGTAATGGCAGGTGATGCACCAACGATTAATTCATCCGGAAAAAAGAAGAAGAAAAAACGTAAATTCGCTTGGAGAATCAGGGGTCTCACACCGTGTTCAAAAACATGCGGTGGCGGTGAGAATAAATAAATTAAGATAAACCGTACTTATTATTCATTCATTCATTCATTCCCATAATGCCACTTAAATTCAATGGAATGCCCAAACTAATTAAAATTACATCACTTATAATTACTCTCTAAATTTAGATTGAATGAACTTGAAATAATTCCCCTTTATTAATCCCGAAAAAAAAATTCCAGGCACTCAGACGGGAGTATTGAAGTGCGTGAGAGAAGATACGGGCTTTGAAGTCCCAGATAAAAGATGCAGAAAAATAGAGAAGCCAACATCTCCACCACCGCTTCAGTGCAATGATCGTCCTTGTCCAGCTAGATGGAGAGCGGACAGTTGGTCCGAGTGTTCTGTCACCTGTGGTGCAGGAGTAAAAACACGTAGGCTCGAGTGTGTACAAGATTTAAATTCAAAATTGACGATGCGCGTAGCTGCTGGTGCTTGTTCACAGCCACCGGACCTGAGTACCGTAAATTCTTGTACTGGACCACCATGCCCGAATCCGGAAGTTAGGCAGATGATCAGCACGCAACGTGATACACCACCAAGATGGGATGTCGGCATGTGGGGTCCAGTGAGTATTAACCATATGAATGATAAAAGAAAGATTTGTTGTCAATTCTTGAAAAAAAATTGAATTTATCGCACGGTATGCATAAAGTGGCACTTTACGCACGCTACGCAGGTGGGCAGTGGCACTTTTCACACATTTTACAATAATATGCTGTACTTTTAACGCGCAGGAAGGACTTTTTTGATTCATGTGATTGCAATAATCACCTTCGATCCTTTTGCAACTTCACATTCTTCAAAAATAGTACATTACGCACCTAGGACGGAAAAAAGTTGATTTGAACAGGAATTTTCTTAAAAATTATCTTTCATCCGTCCACGGTGCGTATTGCATTTTTGTGCACAAGGATCCTGAAAAAATGCGTTTCAAACCGAGTAAAGTGAGGTTGAAACCCTATTTTTCCAGTCCCTGAGCAGAAAAGTACTTTATCGCTTTTGTTAGATAATATCCTATTACCTGCTTTGCAGTGCTCATCAACATGCGGAAAAGGTGTTCGCACCCGTACAGTGACTTGCATCACTACTCGTGAACCTTGTTCACAGTCAACTAAACCCATTGATGAAAGACCATGTGAAACACCGTGCAATCATCCACTTCACCATGAAACATCATCTTGGCTCCAGTCTGAATGGTCACCAAAGGTAAAATCCTGGTCATATTAGAATAACTTGAGGTAGATGATAGAATTTACATGAACTGTGTAAATTCTAGAAATGTAGACGCAAGACACACACGGAACTCATCATAGTGCCGTGAGATAATATTTTAAAATATAGAGATGTTGAAAACATCCCTCTTCTTTGAGCAATTCCTCTTCTGTTGACTCTTTTTTTTTTGCCTGGTCTTTTAAATTTATACTGGTAAAACATGTTTGAACAAACATAAACGGATATATCTTAATTAAACATTCAAGTCCACTCTGTATATTTAACCACCTTGCCTCTTAAAGTATTTACGATTTTTTTTTCTCTTTCCCTATCTCTATCAATAATTCATGATAAATATGTATTTATTGAGAGTCATGGGATCTCATTGGCAAATGGTAAATTATACATACTTACCTCGATATAAAAGGAGAAAAAAAATAAAGTATTATTTTCCGTAGTGTACGGATGAATGTGACCGTGATGTGGAAACAAGGAGAATTGCCTGTGGCGATGTCAACGAATCATTTTGTGATCCGAGAGAGAGACCTGTTACGGAGAGACGATGTTCAACTAATGAAACGAAAACTTGCAACGAAGCTAAATGGTACACTGGACCATGGTCATCGGTTAGTAATTTATGCTAATAAAATTAATGATTTAATAGTTTAAAAGAATTTTCTTAAATTATTAGAGATTAAGTTAATTCATTTGCGACACAAGCATATTCAAAATTATATTTCTGTATATATTAGTTGAAAAATCATTAAATTACACGAACTAGAAAATAGTTTTGCTGATTTTAAGTGCGAAAAATTCCTTTTTTTGAAAATACAAGGAATGAAAATCGTTTGACGACTGCAACATCGTCAAGTTGTAATCAAATCACCGCCTTAGAAGCAAAGGGGCGTAAGTACTTGTGCACGTATAGTCTTTACGCCCCTTTGTTTTCAACTTCAACATCCGTCAGCTTTTTCCAACATAATTTATACTTTTAAAATCGATATCTTCATCAAATTGAATGTATGACACTTTTCTTCATCTCTTATTTTAATTTCATGAAATTCCTAAGAAAAGTAGATTTTTCAGGTGAACTAACTTAATGATTTTTCCTTTTTTTTTTTCTTTGCAAGTGTTCCGTTTTGTGTGGCGAGGGAATTGCCTACCGCGATGTCATTTGCATTGGTAAATTATTAGGAGAATCAAAAGTACTTTCTGAAAGTAATTGCACATCAACGAGGCCACATACCGAGGAGATTTGCAGCATGCCACCTTGCCCACCCGAGTGGTACACGTCCGACTGGAGCGAGGTAATTTTTGGAATATTCTCATGTTAATTGTATCCATTTTTCCTTCCCAATTTTTTATATATTTTTTTTCTTCATTTTACTCCAGTAATTTATCGGTATTAATCATTATTTTAAAAATTCGTTTGCAGTGTTCGGCTTCCTGTGGCGGTGGCATGCAGGAGAGAATTGTACGTTGTATCGAGAATAATCTTGACTCTACAAAATGTGAAATGAGAGATAAACCGATTAACCGTAAGAGATGCAATGTAGAAACTTGTAGGAAAGAATATTCGTACAAAATTCCTAAGAGTAAGTTTTTCTTTCCCTTTTCACCTACAATCATTAAATAATTGGATATCAATGAAAAATAATTATTTAACGTTTTTTTTTTCATCTGTTTCAGAAGTTCATTCTGTTGATGGATGTACAGATAAATATCCAAATTGTGAATTAGTAGTTAGAGCTGGGCTTTGTCGAATTAAATTCTACAAACATTCATGCTGCGGTTGTCGCAATTGAATTCAATAATTAGGCGATTTAAGTTTTTATATAAAAATTGCAATCAAAAGTCTGAAGCTGTCGTAGAATATTGAATTTATTGTAAAAAAAAAGAAAAAAAAAACAATGTAAAAGTATTCTTCGTAATTTAAGAAAATGTTCAACATTTACGAATTGTGACTTGATTTCATTGCAAAAGAAATGAAATATTCTTTAAAAAAAAATAGACAATGCTAATTATAAAAAGAGATTATGAAAGAAAAAGAAGGGAATAACGATGCATGACCGTTACGCTTAAGACAATTTTTGTTGCTTTTACAAAATTAATTAATTTTTTCTTCAATAGTATAGAATAATCTTACGATAAATTAATTTAAAGCCTTACTGTGTTCTCTCAGCCAATATTTCAATAAAAAAGTCTTCATTTTTTCAATTTCTTTCGTTGGTTAAAGCACCACCTTTACCAGTCCACTGTTCCTTCAGATCCACTTTTAATCCAAGATCTCTGAGTGCAGCTTTAGTATCTTCAGCCAATACAGGATGATTTTTAATGGCATCGAGAAGTACAGCCTCAGCTCCATGAAATATGAATTCTCGTGATTCAGATTTATTTCTCACTGACATATTACGTATCGCCCAAGCACCTTGTCTGAGTACACTTAGACTCTTTGGAAATTGCTTGAGAGCATCAACCATCACTGATGGTGCACCACAGTCGTAAAAAACTCCTGCATTTGATGGACTTCGTAGTGCTAATGCAGATATACAGGCCAGTGCAGCTGATACGACACTCTCCGAACTCTGTAATTGAGAAAATTAAAAGAATTTAATTCAGAAATGTTGAGGTGATTCACCAGCAAAACGACTTTTCTTAGAAATTCGATGAAATTGAAGTATGAGATGAAGAAAAGTGTCTTACATTTCGTAATCTCAGAAATAAAGTGGCATAAGTGCTGTTCACAAGTACAGCACTTAGGCCTTTTTTCCAAAACGACGATTTAATTTAAAGGAAAAATGGAATTTATTCGTCGATTGTGAGGCAAGATATCAACAATCAAAATCTGTATAATTAACATGTGGACAGTCAATCAAGTATTTAGAAAATGCATAGTTTCCTGTATATCTCGAGAACCGTTCTTACGATTTTTTTCCAAAGCTAATTGCATGGTAAATCAAGAAATTATAAATTTTTTGAAAAAAACTTTGAAATTTTTTATGGTTTCGTTTAAAAGATATCGATTTTTAAAGTATAAATTATGTTAAAAAAGCCTACGCGTGTGTTGGAGTTATGTGATTACATCTTGACAATATAACAGTCGTCAGACGATTTTCATTCATTATATTTTCAAGGAAAAGGATTTTTTGCACTTGAAATCCTCGAAATTATTGTCTAACTCGTGTAATTCAACGATTTGTCGACTACTCCACATGACTATACTTTTGAGAATGACTGTTGCGAATGAACTACGTTAAAAGAAGGAAAGAACATTGAATTTTACTGCCTATTTGGTATTTTCAAGTTACCTTGAATCTGCTGATTGTGGAAATAATCAGAGGAGCACTGCCGCAAGTAACAATATGTGCTTTAACGTTATCGTTACCAGCGAGTGCTTTCAAGAGCTTCAAAGCCTGCCAATTCAATTTTTCCGTCTCCGGATGATTAATCATGACATCAAGAATGTATGTCAACCCACCAGCATCTTCCACCTCCTGGCAAAATTCATTTCTTACAATCAACGTTGCCATCGTCAGCATTACATCGCCAACAACTGCTTCATCGTTCTTGAATTTCGACAAAAATCCGGTTAAAACATTGAGGCATGATCTTGCCAGTTGCGATGCATGCTCATGAGCCTTTCCAAACTCGTGCCTGATGTCATCATCCAATGCCAATGCTCTCATAACTCCACAAACATCGCGAAGTTCAGAACCATTTGCGTTTTCTTTGTTTAATATTTTTTCAATTCTTTCAAGGATTCCAGCATTGAAAATTGTTTGCCTGTTCATCTCGTGTTTAATGCAGCACTCTTTGATCCATCGCAGGAGCAGTTGGACTGTTGGCACGTCTGACAGTTCATCGAGAAGTCTGGAAAGAGAATAAACATTTTTTTAACAACAAAAAAATTAATTTTTTGGATGCAAAACAAAGGGAAAATTGTTATAAACAAGGAACTATTTGCTATTTTTACTTGAAATTTTCCTCAGTACTTTTTGGAAGCTAACGTTACAGAATCATTAAGATTGCGACATTAAAAAATTAAATTTAAGTAATTTATACGATAATTCAGAGGAACGTTAGGCAAAATGGACATTGTATTAGAACCGTGAGAGATAGATTTTTTTTGATGATTCTATCGGAAAGCTGAGGAAATTTTAGCCGAGAAACATGCGCCAGAATTAATTTTTTTCAATTTTTAGAGATTTTGATTTTTTCTCGCATTTTTGAGGGGTAAAAGCCTTTCGATTTTTGGGCAAATTCAGTTTTTTGGGAATATCTCTGGTTCTATTGGTCATAGCGACCTGAAACCAATTTTAAATGAAAGGTGACATCATTTCCCGTCGATTTATGCGGGTTTGAATTTAAAAATATCGATTTTTCAGATAGTTATGGGAACTTTTGTGAAAATTTAGGATCATCGGTTTTTGTCCTATAGCTATGTGCAAAATCAATATTTTTGAATCCAAAACCCAATGAATCGATGGGAAATGATCCCACCTTTCATTTGAACTCGGTCCCAGATTGCTACGACGAATAGAACCAGAGATATCTCCAAAAAACTGGATTTGCTCAAAAATCGAAAGGCTGTTACTCCTCAAAAATGCCAGAAAAAATGGAATTCTCAAAAAATTAAAAAAAATCCATCTCCAATATTTCAATTCATTTCAAGATTTTTTCATCATGTATGCATAAAAACTCAACTGTGTCAATTTTACCCCTTATGACCATTTCACCCTTCTTTCCCCTATAATTTATAACGATTAATGAAGTCATTTATAATTGATAAAAAATTAAATATGGAGAAATTTGTTTAATTGAAAAAAATGAAAAATAACGGATAGTTGAATTTTTAAATATCTGTGAACATAAATTATTTTGGAGCTGCTGTCCTTGTGTTTATGTGCTCAAATTTAGGAAAAATGTAAGTCTGGTGTCCGTTAGACCCCAGTCAAGCAAACAAGGCTTAATATTCATGTAAAAATACTCACTGCATTTGAAATTTCACACCATCATCATCCAAAAGATCAGGATGACCAGTCATGAGTGATGTCATTGTTTTCAATGTTGATCTGAGTATATTAATATCATCCTTTGTTTCTTTCATGAGATCAAGCAGAATATTGTATGCATTTTCTTTAGCAGCATACATTCTTCTTGCAATGTCTTTGTTCAATTCAGTCTTGAGTTTTTCCAAATCAGGCTGAATGTCATCGTAATTTTTATCCTTTATTGAGGCAGTTATTTTCTTCAGGCAAGTCTGTATCACATTTGAGTTATCACTGAGTACCAAGTCCTTAATAATATTGGAGAGATCGATTCCCTTGAGGTGAAAAGAAAATTAAAAACAAAATTAATCAAATAATAGAGAAGAGTGGAGCAAAATGGACCTCATGTAGCAGCATGATTCAGCATTAATTTTTTTTTGGAGTGAAAGACTTGATGAAAAAATCTGAAAAAAATTGAGAAGATGCTCCAATATATAGACATTATTTGTGATTTTTTTGGGATTTTTTCGAGGAGCCCTTCACTATTGAAAAAAAAAATTTCAAATAATTTTTAACAAATGGTCCATTTGGTTCCTCTGAAATCAACTGAAAAGTTTAGGTTTTATTTTTTGTTATTATTTTGATTTACCTGGGCTTCGAATTGTTTAATTGCATCATCTATTGCCTCCTGGGGTGTCATCTCTAATTCTTCAATATTTTCTTTAACGACCTCGTCGTAAGTCTCCTGTTTAATTACACGCACCATGATTATAAACTGAAGTAATGTTTCTCAAGTTTCTAGAGTTTATTTATTAGTCACGACCCGAATATCCATAAAAGGCTTGAATTTGTGGACAAGTGTGGCACGTTTACGATGCCGTATACCGGTATGATCATTTCTCAATGACTCTTTCTCTCACTCCTTTTGTCTTACTCCAACCAGAGAAAATTAAAATAAAAATACACAAATAAAGATGTTGGCCATGGTGCGCAGTTGTAAGAAAGTGGAGGAATGAAATTTTCGTTTTCTCGTTTCGCTTTTTAAAAGGCGAATGTCGGAGGTGATTAGTGATTTCAAATAAAGAGCGCGCTAGTGGTGAAGTCTGCGCTAAGTCGCTGAGATGGCTGAGATCGAGGACAAATGTGGATGCGCCAGAATTTTCAAGAAATCTCGGCCTCATCCACATTTCTGAGCGCAAGAAAGTGGTGGGGATGAGTGTCAGCAGTTATCCCCACCACTCTGATCAACCGCCGTTACAATTTTGAAGGGAAAAACGTCGGAGCCACTCCTATCATCACCGGTATTTCAAATTTCAATTATCAATTAAATTAAAGGCCCGAAAATTAAGAAAAGTGCATGTAGCTCAGGTGATAATTTTTTTTCTCTGAAATTGAGATGAAAAGAGGGATTTTAAAGTGTAAAATATTTTTTTTGGGTCTCGAAGTGATTGATTAAAAAAAAGAACCTTTCTTTATTTGAATCCATATATCCTTTTTTTTATCAAATAAAATTTAGAAAAATTCTCTTTTATTCGTCGTTTTTTTCAAATTAATTTAAACGGTTTTAGCGTTGGCCAATAGGAGCGCAGCAAGTGCCACCGAGACCGGCAGATTTTCGAGCGCTCGGCAAAGAGTCCTGTCGTTCTTAGAATCATCCCCTGGAGTATTTTTTTGAATTAGAATCAATATTTTGCGAACAAAGTGTGGCAAAGAGTCCCGTCGTTCTTAGAAGCATCCCCCGGAGTTTTTTTTTTTATTAGAATCAGTATTTTGCGATTGAAGTATAGCGAATAGTCCTGTCGTTAATTTGTGTATTTCTGGTCATTTTTTTTTATTTAATAGTTTGTATTTGCGAACGATATGTGGTTTATGAAACCCATCGTTAATTCGCGTATTTCCGGTCATTTTTCTTTATTTAATAGTTTGTATTTACGAACAATATGTAGTTTATGAAACCCATCGTTAAGTTGCGTATTTCCGATCATTTTTGATGAGTGCGTTTCCTAATTTTTCATTCATTTTATAGTTAGTATTTGACGAATTTGATGTGCAGCGATGGTGACGATTTCTGCTTTCGACCAGTAAATAGCTTGCGAAGACCACTTCACCGAACTGATACTCTGATTATAACGTACGTGAGGCTCACTGTTTTTCAAAGATCTTTTGTTGTTTCTGCTGCGAGTTTTCGGAAGCAATTGCCACCAGAAATTACTACTGCTCAGTCTCTAACTGTTTTCCGAAGATTGTGTTATAACTATTTAGTGTCGCAAGAAAATGTGATTTAAATTGAACCTCACTATGTTCACATGGAAATATCATAAATGATGTATATTTATTGTTTTTTTTTCTCTTTTTATACTTTGATTGTCTATCGTTTGTAATGTCACTACAATTGAATGTATTATGAGATAATCTATGTGATATTTTGTTTTAAAAAATTATTGTCTCATCAAGCTATTTTTTATTCTATTGTTGCAACAGTTATATTTTTGTATTTGTAACAGCGAATGTATGAATTAATGGGCTCCGATGGGTTTTCAAACCTAGAGTCCGGAATTTAATAAGGATAAAGATAAAGAGCAAGGAGAGGACTCGATTTCAGTTCGGTAGGATCAGCAGGATTCACGGACACCGAAGAAGCGTAAGCATCTATCATATAATTCGTCTTTTCTGCCAATTTCTATACACAGTGGTTTGTCATCTTTGCTCTTCTCAATTACTGTACTGTTATAAATTCAAAATGCTCAATAACCCCTGTGATTTATTTGACTAAGTATATTTTGGAACAATGTCTCAAGATTTTTTGAAACATATAGGAATAGGCCAATTTACATTATGAACATCATTCGAAAGAAGCAAAAACATCGTTGAATTTAAAAAAAAACGTGACATTGCATCTAAATGTCCTCTATAAAAAGGAACAAGAAGGCAAACAATCGATATATCGAAAGTTGTCACGATTAAACTGAAGTCCTCATTCCTCATTGGTCAATTAAATTGTGAGTAGTATAGTACGCGTGGTATACTATATTAAAAATACCTAATGGGCGCGCTGGGATAGGGAATCAGGAAATTTTTTTTCCAGTTTTCCGCGATGATCTCGGTAAATAAGCGAGATAGAGCGAAATAGGCACTAATTTGGGATCAGGAAAGGAGTATTTTCAGTTTTTCGCGATTATCTCGGTAAATAAGCGAGATAGAGCGAAATGGACACTAATATGGGATCAGTAAAAATGTCAATGTCTGCTCGATCGAATTCGCTGAACCATTCGCGATACTGTTATGGAATTTTGCAGGCTACTTCCTGACGACCTAGACAGAGTCACTGTAAAATTTCATGAGGAAATACGCCACAGAAAAAAAGTTATGAAGATTTGAAAATTGGGATTTTCATGATGGCTGATTCCCTTCGAATATTCCTTCATTCTCATTTTTCACCCATTTCCCGACGGAATACGGGGTTTTCCTTGAAATTTCGCAAAGAATTGAGTGAAACGCACGATGATGGGGGATCCTGAAGGGCCAAAAGCCGCAAGGATTCGGGATATCCAGTGTTTGCGGAATTTTCAGGCCAAACCCAGGGGCAATGGCCTTTGCTCTGTGAAAATGACCATTTCCGTTCTACCGAATCTTCAGAACCATTCGCGATACTGTTATGAAATTTTGCAGGCTACTTCCTGACGACCTAGACAGTGTCACTGTAAAATTTCATCAGGAAATACGCCACAGGAAAAAAGTTATGAAGATTTGAAAATTGGGATTTTCATGATGGCTGATTTCCTTCGAATATTCCTTCATTCTCATTTTTCACCCATTTCCCGACGGAATACGGGGTTTTCCTTGAAATTTCGCAAAGAATTGAGTGAAACGCACGATGTTGGGGGATCCTGAAGGGCCAAAAGCCGCAACGATTCGGGGTATCCAGTATCCGCGGAATTTTTCAGTTTTTCTCAATTATCTCGTTAAATAAGCGAGATAGAGCGAAATAGACGTTAATTTGGAGTCAGGAAGGAAAAATTCCAGTTTTCCGCGATTATCTCGGTAAATAAGCGAGATAGAGCGAAATAGGCACTGATTTGGGGTCAGGAAAGGAGTATTTTCAGTTTTTCGCGATTATCTCGGTAAATAAGCGAGATAGAGCGAAATGGACGTTAATATGGGATCAGTAAAACTGTCAATGTCTGCTCGATCGAATTCGCTGAACCATTCACGATACTGTTATGAAATTTTGCAGGCTACTTCCTGACGACCTAGACAGTGTCACTGTAAAATTTCATGAGGAAATACGCCACCGAAAAAAAGTTATGAAGATTTGAAAATTGGGATTTTCATGATGGCTGATTCCCTTCGAATATTCCTTCATTCTCATTTTTCACCCATTTCCCGACGGAATACGGGGTTTTCCTTGAAATTTCGCAAAGAATTAAGTGAAACTCACGATGTTGGGGGATCCTGAAGCGCCAAAAGCCGCAAGGATTCGGGATATCCAGTGTTTGCGGAATTTTCAGGCCAAACCCAGAGGCAATGGCCTTTGCTCTGTGAAAATGACCATTTCCGTTCTACCGAATCTTCAGAACCATTCGCGATACTGTTATGAAATTTTGCAGGCTACTTCCTGACGACCTAGACAGTGTCACTGTAAAATTTCATCAGGAAATACGCCACAGGAAAAAAGTTATGAAGATTTGAAAATTGGGATTTTCATGATGGCTGATTTCCTTCGAATATTCCTTCATTCTCATTTTTCACCCATTTCCCGACGGAATACGGGGTTTTCCTTGAAATTTCGCAAAGAATTGAGTGAAACGCACGATGTTGGGGGATCCTGAAGGGCCAAAAGCCGCAAGGATTCGGGATATCCAGTGTTTGCGGAATTTTCAGGCCAAACCCAGAGGCAATGGCCTTTGCTCTGTGAAAATGACCATTTCCGTTCTACCGAATCTTCAGAACCATTCGCGATACTGTTATGAAATTTTGCAGGCTACTTCCTGACGACCTAGACAGTGTCACTGTATAAATTTCATCAGGAAATACGCCACAGGAAAAAAGTTATGAAGATTTGAAAATTGGGATTTTCATGATGGCTGATTTCCTTCGAATATTCCTTCATTTTCATTTTTCACCCATTTCCCGACGGAAAACGGGGTTTTCCTTGAAATTTCGCAAAGAATTGAGTGAAACGCACGACGTTGGGGGATCCTGAAGGGCCAAAAGCCGCAACGATTCGGGGTATCCAGTATCCGCGGAATTTTTCAGTTTTTCTCAATTATCTCGTTAAATAAGCGAGATAGAGCGAAATAGACGTTAATTTCGAGTCAGGAAGGAAAAATTCCAGTTTTCCGCGATTATCTCGGTGAATAAGCGAGATAGAGCGAAATAGGCACTAACTTGGGATCAGGAAAGGAGTATTTTCAGTTTTTCGCGATTATCTCGTTAAATAAGCGAAATAGAGCGAAATGGACGTTAATATGGGATCAGTAAAAATGTCAATGTCTGCTCGATCGAATTCGCTGAACCATTCGCGATACTGTTATGAAATTTTGCAGGCTACTTCCTGACGACCTAGACAGTGTCACTGTAAAATTTCATGAGGAAATACGCCACCGAAAAAAAGTTATGAAGATTTGAAAATTGGGATTTTCATGATGGCTGATTCCCTTCGAATATTCCTTCATTCTCATTTTTCACCCATTTCCCGACGGAATACGGGGTTTTCCTTGAAATTTCGCAGAGAATTGAGTGAAACGCACGATGTTGGGGGATCCTGAAGGGCCAAAAGCCGCAAGGATTCGGGATATCCAGTGTTTGCGGAATTTTCAGGCCAAACCCAGAGGCAATGGCCTTTGCTCTGTGAAAATGACCATTTCCGTTCTACCGAATCTTCAGAACCATTCGCGATACTGTTATGAAATTTTGCAGGCTACTTCCTGACGACCTAGACAGTGTCACTGTAAAATTTCATCAGGAAATACGCCACAGGAAAAAAGTTATGAAGATTTGAAAATTGGGATTTTCATGATGGCTGATTTCCTTCGAATATTCCTTCATTCTCATTTTTCACCCATTTCCCGACGGAATACGGGGTTTTCCTTGAAATTTCGCAAAGAATTGAGTGAAACGCACGATGTTGGGGGATCCTGAAGGGCCAAAAGCCGCAAGGATTCGGGATATCCAGTGTTTGCGGAATTTTCAGGCCAAACCCAGAGGCAATGGCCTTTGCTCTGTGAAAATGACCATTTCCGTTCTACCGAATCTTCAGAACCATTCGCGATACTGTTATGAAATTTTGCAGGCTACTTCCTGACGACCTAGACAGTGTCACTGTATAAATTTCATCAGGAAATACGCCACAGGAAAAAAGTTATGAAGATTTGAAAATTGGGATTTTCATGATGGCTGATTTCCTTCGAATATTCCTTCATTCTCATTTTTCACCCATTTCCCGACGGAAAACGGGGTTTTCCTTGAAATTTCGCAAAGAATTGAGTGAAACGCACGATGTTGGGGGATCCTGAAGGGCCAAAAGCCGCAACGATTCGGGGTATCCAGTATCCGCGGAATTTTTCAGTTTTTCTCAATTATCTCGTTAAATAAGCGAGATAGAGCGAAATAGACGTTAATTTCGAGTCAGGAAGGAAAAATTCCAGTTTTCCGCGATTATCTCGGTAAATAAGCGAGATAGAGCGAAATAGGAACTAATTTGGGATCAGGAAAGGAGTATTTTCAGTTTTTCGCGATTATCTCGGTAAATAAGCGGGATAGAGCGAAATGGACGGTAATATGGGATCAGTAAAAATGTCAGTGTCTGCTCGATCGAATTCGCTGAACCATTCGCGATACTGTTATGAAATTTTGCAGGCTACTTCCTGACGATCTAGACAGTGTCACTGTAAAATTTCATGAGGAAATACGCCACAAAAAAAAAGTTATGAAGATTTGAAAATTGGGATTTTCATGATGGCTGATTCCCTTCGAATATTCCTTCATTCTCATTTTTCACCCATTTCCCGACGGAATACGGGGTTTTCCTTGAAATTTCGCAAAGAATTGAGTGAAACGCACGATGATGGGGGATCCTGAAGGGCCAAAAGCCGCAAGGATTCGGGATATCCAGTGTTTGCGGAATTTTCAGGCCAAACCCAGGGGCAATGGCCTTTGCTCTGTGAAAATGACCATTTCCGTTCTACCGAATCTTCAGAACCATTCGCGATACTGTTATGAAATTTTGCAGGCTACTTCCTGACGACCTAGACAGTGTCACTGTAAAATTTCATCAGGAAATACGCCACAGGAAAAAAGTTATGAAGATTTGAAAATTGGGATTTTCATGATGGCTGATTTCCTTCGAATATTCCTTCATTCTCATTTTTCACCCATTTCCCGACGGAATACGGGGTTTTCCTTGAAATTTCGCAAAGAATTGAGTGAAACGCACGATGTTGGGGGATCCTGAAGGGCCAAAAGCCGCAACGATTCGGGGTATCCAGTATCCGCGGAATTTTTCAGTTTTTCTCAATTATCTCGTTAAATAAGGGAGATCGAGCGAAATAGACGTTAATCTGGAGTCATGAAGGAAAAATTCCAGTTTTCCGCGATTATCTCGGTGAATAAGCGAGATAGAGCGAAATAGGCACTGATTTGGGGTCAGGAAAGGAGTATTTTCAGTTTTTCGCGATTATCTCGGTAAATAAGCGAGATAGAGCGAAATGGACGTTAATATGGGATCAGTACAAATGTCGATGTCTGCTCGATCGAATTCGCTGAACCATTCACGATACTGTTATGAAATTTTGCAGGCTACTTCCTGACGACCTAGACAGTGTCACTGTAAAATTTCATGAGGAAATACGCCACAGAAAAAAAGTTATGAAGATTCGAAAATTGGGATTTTCATGATGGCTGATTCCCTTCGAATATTCCTTCATTCTCATTTTTCACCCATTTCCCGACGGAATACGGGGTTTTCCTTGAAATTTCGCAAAGAATTGAGTGAAACGCACGATGTTGGGGGATCCTGAAGGGCCAAAAACCGCAACGATTCGGGGTATCCAGTATCCGCGGAATTTTTCAGTTTTTCTCAATTATCTCGTTAAATAAGCGAGATACAGCGAAATAGACGTTAATTTCGAGTCAGGAAGGAAAAATTCCAGTTTTCCGCGATTATCTCGGTAAATAAGCGAGATAGAGCGAAATAGGCACTGATTTGGGGTCAGGAAAGGAGTATTTTCAGTTTTTCGCGATTATTTCGGTAAATAAGCGAGATAGAGCGAAATGGACGTTAATATGGGATCAGTAAAAATGTCAATGTCTGCTCGATCGAATTCGCTGAACCATTCACGATACTGTTATGAAATTTTGCAGGCTACTTCCTGACGACCTAGACAGTGTCACTGTAAAATTTCATGAGGAAATACGCCACAGAAAAAAAGTTATGAAGATTTGAAAATTGGGATTTTCATGATGGCTGATTCCCTTCGAATATTCCTTCATTCTCATTTTTCACCCATTTCCCGACGGAATACGGGGTTTTCCTTGAAATTTCGCAAAGAATTGAGTGAAACGCACGATGTTGGGGGATCCTGAAGGGCCAAAAACCGCAACGATTCGGGGTATCCAGTATCCGCGGAATTTTTCAGTTTTTCTCAATTATCTCGTTAAATAAGCGAGATACAGCGAAATAGACGTTAATTTCGAGTCAGGAAGGAAAAATTCCAGTTTTCCGCGATTATCTCGGTAAATAAGCGAGATAGAGCGAAATAGGCACTGATTTGGGGTCAGGAAAGGAGTATTTTCAGTTTTTCGCGATTATCTCGGTAAATAAGCGAGATAGAGCGAAATGGACGTTAATATGGGATCAGTAAAACTGTCAATGTCTGCTCGATCGAATTCGCTGAACCATTCACGATACTGTTATGAAATTTTGCAGGCTACTTCCTGACGACCTAGACAGTGTCACTGTAAAATTTCATGAGGAAATACGCCACCGAAAAAAAGTTATGAAGATTTGAAAATTGGGATTTTCAAGATGGCTGATTCCCTTCGAATATTCCTTCATTCTCATTTTTCACCCATTTCCCGACGGAATACGGGGTTTTCCTTGAAATTTCGTAAAGAATTGAGTGAAACGCACGATGATGGGGGATCCTGAAGGGCCAAAAGCCGCAAGGATTCGGGATATCCAGTGTTTGCGGAATTTTCAGGCCAAACCCAGAGGCAATGGCCTTTGCTCTATGAAAATGACCATTTCCGCTCTATCGAATCTTCAGAATCGTTCGCGATACTGTTATGAAATTCTGCAGGCTGATTTCCTTCGAATATTCCTTTATCCTCATTTTTCACTCATTTCCCGAGAGAATACGGGGTTTTCCTTGAAATTTCGCAGAGTTGATTGAAAACAAGATGATGGGGGATCTTAACGGGCCAAAAGCCACAACGATTCGGGATATCCACAGTTTTCTACAGTTTTTCGTGATTCTCTCGGTAAATAAGCGAGATAGAGCGAAATAGACATTAATATGGGATCAGGAAAAAAAATTTTCAGTTTCTCGCGATTATCCTTTATAAAAAGGAACAAGAACGCAAACAATCGATGTATCGAAAGTTGTCACGATTAAAGTGAAGTCCTCTTCCTTATTGGTCAGTTAAATTGTGAGTAGTATAGTACGCGTAATATACTATACTAAAGATACCTCACGGGCGCGCTGTAGCGCGCCATCGGTCTCGTAATATTAAGCCCCATTTGGAATCCTTCCTTGCAATGCTATTGTAACGAACAGTAGTCTTGCCGTGTCTGATCCAAGATTGATTCTATCACTTTATTGAATATGGACGATGGACAATTCCCATGATTCGTGGAACAGGTGATGAGAACTTCTAATCAAGCAAGTGCATTAACATATTTATATATTTCTATCGTTCTGCATAAACTCTTACGTAAAAGTGAATGAATGCTTTCTTCCATTGATTATTTCGAGAACAATTGAACATAAAAAATTTATTTCTGGATGAGTGCATTCATTTCTAAAGGATTGGCATGAGTCCATTTTTTCCAAATTGATTTTTTACTATCTTCATTATAAAGGGGGAAGGATATCGATAACTTGAAGCAGCGTGAACGTAAGACTGAAACCGACGTAATAGCTGGTGTCATTCATACAATCGGATAAAACGGCATATTCTGAACAACATCCTCTGACTTAACTTGTAGACAATTGATCACAGGAAGTACTGCATTACCAGAGAGAACTGTACCAAAACAATTTATCCAAAAATATGTTACAGAAAATGACATTAACATCAAGAGATTCAAATGAACGAATTCCGGAAGTTGCCTTGTCGACCATAAACGGCATTATCGACACTCTGTTGATTGTGCAGAAATCGATGTTGACAAGTTGTTCGCACCATCGTTTCCCCCTTCCTGTTTTTCAATTCAACCATCAATTTCAAACAATGAATAATTAATCTATCTTTCAATTAACATTTCTACAATGATTGATCAGACTTCGAGATTTAATACTATTAAATAATGGGACTCTAACAATATAAGCTACCAGAAAAAAAAGAAAGCACGATTTCTTTTTCTCACGTGAGTTTCAGCGTGTTTTCTCAAGTACGCGTAAAAACATCTTCTCGTACTAATAAATATTCCATAAAAGTCTTTCATCAATTCTTTGTTGCTCGTAATTCCTACAGATCTCTCTCACATTCACCTGCATATTATTTATAATTTTCCATAATATTACAAAAAGAAGAAAAGGAAATTAACGTTTATTCTGGTACAAGACGTACGATAATTCTCGAGACTTATCCCCGCCACTTTCAAACCAACTCTCTGGTAAGTCTCTGTGATGCTCACTGAAAGGCCCCATTCTGATACAGTGGGGCCCCTCTCACTCCTGTTTTCTTACGCTTCTTACCTGAGCTAACACAATCTCCTGTCTCTCACCTGGACTTCAGCCATCTTGAATATATTCGTGCTGTGGTTTCCCAAGTGTTTGTCCGCTTTTATAAACGTAAATCATATTATTTCACGAAATAACAATCCTCGTAAAAAATAATATGCGTAAGGTGATACGGGTCGTCGAGTAGCATCTACTACACTTCACTGTGGTGCATCATTTCGTTCGGACGTGTAAAAAAGAAAATCTTCAGGTTTTGATGTTGAATGTGTGATACTATCAACATATTGATGACTTATTCTACTTTTTTCAATCTTCCAGGATCTACTTGAAGTGATTCATTCCAAGTGTTGAAGTTTAGTGATTTAATTAGTGCTATTGCTTTTAAGGTTTTCAATTTTTCATGCGAAATTCAGAAGCGTTACACTAGTGACTTCAACACCTGCAGTTATAATGGATAATGGAGGCTCACCGGCGATCATTTGAGTCATCAGCAATTACAACTCTTCTGTAATAAGAGAAACGTGAAAATTAAGCTCTATAGATAATCTTAATTGAAGGTAATCATTTTTTTTTTCATTATGCAATGTGAATTTTCTTCGTTACGAGGAAAAAAATGACGTCGCAATGGCAATCAACAATTAAATCATAAGTCAATGTTTAAATAGCCGTAAACAATTAATACGTGACATTATCATGATTGCAATATAGATTTGATGAATTAATTATTCGGCCATGTGTGAAAAAGACAAATTAATAAAGTTGTTCTTCCATGACTTTAATGATAATGACATTAGCACACAATTTACAATTTTTTGATTTTTTTTTTTTTAAATACATGAATTATTATTGAAAGAATATTGTTAAAAAGTGCAGTTATAGTGTTCTAAATTTTCTGCATGTGCATATTTTCCATTTTTCTTTAAATGATTTTTTTTTATTTTAAAAAATGTAATTTTTCAAATATCTGTTTTTTCAGCATCATTGACATTCACGATTTTTTTTTTTCATCTTTTTCCTCTCTTTTTCCAGGAATAAATACTCGAAAATGGGCTCAAAAATTGAATACGTCGAGTCATCGCACATGTATGCAACTAATTACATACGTAATTCGAAAGCAATTGGTGTTTTATGGGGAATATTCACTATATGTTATGCTATTATTGGTGTTGTTGCTTTTGTCACACCAGAGTGGATTGGAGATCTTGAACACGAGAATCCAGGGAGATTTGGTTTATGGTCACGCTGCAGTTATGGAGCTAATGGTAATATTTTTTTTAATTATCTCCTTTCTATTTACGATACTCTTTATTTATGGTAATTAAATTAGCACAGATCATACAATTTTCCGGATTTTACTAAACAAATAAATTATAAAAAGAAAAATACCTAACACAATTTGCAAAATTCATAGTTTTTTGTATTTCTCACATAGAAATATGTTTTTTTCAATGATTTATTTGCAAAAAGTAAAAAGTATCACATGTCTGCTATTTTTAGCATCATCATTTACATTTGGAATTCAATCAATTTATTGATTTTTTTTTGTTCAGGTGAATTAGGGGAAGAGTGCATTGGAAGACTCGATGATTTATCAACAATAGCAAATGTGCCATTCAAAGCAAGTACCATTCTCATTGGTATTGCTGTAATAATAGCACTATTATCAATTTGCGCTATGCTTCTATTCTTCTTCTGTCAATGCACAACTGTATTCTACATTTGCGCCTGGATGCAGGTTGTTTCTGGTGAGAAAAAGATCATGTACTTTTAACTTAAAAAAAAAAAGAATAAAAAAATTAGAATTTCTTGAATTAGCAATACCACGCGATTTCACAAGAAGAATAATTAATGATAATTATAAAGAAATTATATTTTTTCAACAATTTCAAGTATAATTTTAGAAAGCACGAGGGCTAATATTAGAGACTGTCATTAGACACAAGCAGTAATTGTGGATAGGAGCATAAACAAAAATTTTTGTTCAACCTGACGGAAAAAATATGACGCAATAACAGAAAATTTATCACAGTATTTTATCATCGAGTTTATTGTCATCATTATGTATTGTCAGTTTAACATTTCCCTTTCACTTGGCATGCAATGGATGAGCTCGAACAAGTGAGTCCATTAGAGCGAAAAAAAAAAGGGAAAAATACTCTTCACTGTGCCTCTAGCTGTCCGTGACAATAAAAATTACAAATTCATTGGATTTCCTGGTGAATACGAATTTAATCATTACTTCGATGATGCATGTTTCTTTTTTTTCATTGCTTGTTTCATTTCCCGATTATGACTTTGGTAGTTTATAGTGGGAAAAATAACAGAGAAAACAGGTTTCAGGAAATTGATGCAACGAAAATGCAACGTGCCTCGTTGACCTACTGCAACGGGACTTGACATCATTCCTTTTTTTTTCCACCTCTTTTTGAACTGATAATCAATGCTTGACATGAGATAAATAACGTGGCTTTCAAAATGTCAATGGTCAAGGAAAATTCGTGGAATTTTGTGGGAATAAGTGGAGTAGGAAGATTTGTGAGAATAGAAATGCAATAAATATTGAGGATAATCAAAGATAGTGAAAGCCGATACGGTTCTTGAATAAAATGAATCTATTTCACTATTTGCAGAGTTTCACGTTGAATAATTTTGCAATAAAAGTGGATTCGGACGATTTTTTTTATTAGGGATTCGAAGAATAAAAATTGGAAATTTGTACAAGAATAGTTGAATCAAATCATCTCGCCGACTTTCGACCGGCCTTTCACTGAACTGTAAAAAATTCTTGACATTTCAAATTTTATTATGAATGAGCGATAATAAAATTAATGTGATATGCGGGCAAAGAACGGTTGATGAAGTCAAATTTGGAGAAAATCTTGAAAAAAAAAATTCGGAAAACTCACGAAAAGAATCAAAATAGTTTCGAAATGATTCCAAATTTTTTTTTGAAAATCCTCAAAAGTATCGAAAAGGGAAATATAATAGATTTCAAGAAAATGATGAGAGAAAAGAAAGGCTGCCGAAGTTTTCAAAAACGGAAATATTAACGGACTTTGTAACCAGAATTTTTCGTGTCACTGCGCCTGAGAAAAAAAAAAAGAAATTCACTTAACGTCCGTTATCCGGGTGTATGAACACATGCACATATATATAATATAGGTGAATTACAGTGATATAGAGACAGGGTACAGTTAACTAGTGAGGACAGAAAGAAGCCAATGAGGCTGATTTTCCCGGTCCCCTTTCACTCACCAACCTCGCCTTCTTCTATCTCCTTTCCTTTTTTTTTCGAGTAAACTATCGATGCGCCTAAATGCCACAAATTGTCATTTATTTCTGGATTCCGTGAATCGTTTGGAATTGCACCAAACAACTTCCATGAACTGCAAATTATATTGATTCTCTTAAGGCTAAGAATTTCAATTGCTAGAGACTTCCTGATTATCAGTAAATCGTGTAACGTATTTATTTCAAATTTCAGCGGTTTGTATGGCTGTTGGAGTTGGAGTTTATCCGCTTGGCTGGGATTCCCCGATTGTCCGGGCTGTTTGTGGAGCTTCGGCCACTCGGTAAGAAAAATTTTGTTGTTCTACGGATTTGGGATACAAGAACTCATGAATTTTATGAATTAATTCTAGGTATTATCCTGGGGCTTGCGCCATCAGGTGGGCCATACCTCTTGCTGCAATTGCAGCTTTGGATGCCGTCACTTTGGCAGCACTTGCCTTTATTCTGGCTTCCAGGCATGTGAGATTACAGCCAGAACCTTTCAATAATGGATCATTGTACAAAGGTAATTGATAATTTAACTCGAAGCAGTTCATCTTAAGCGAATTGACGACTTTGGTCGGGTAATGCAAAAGTCCCCTTTACTTCATTCAAAATTATGAAAAATTTGACTAGCTCATAGAATTTATTTTATTTCTCCATCAATGAAATATAATACATTTTTTAACACTTTAATGAATAGAGTCAAATTTTCTCGGAATTCATCGCTCAACCGATTGATCATGAAAAAATAAAAACTGTCTAGGGTTGAGTAATGGAGAGCTTTTTATATCGTCGCCTTAGGAACAAAGGGGCGTAAGTGTTATGCTTATACATAGCACTTACGCTGATTTTTCCTCTAAGGTGACGATATATTAAATTTTTCAACTAATTGTTTCATGATATTGATCATTATTTTCAAAATAAAAGACTGTACACGATTGAAGAAAGTAATTACAAAGTTGATGCTTCTGTTATTTTCTCCGAAAAATCTGTAATTATTGCTAAATAACAGGTTTGAAAATTCACAATTTGCTGGCTCTTCCGTGTTCTCCCTCAAGGAATAAAGAGGCAAAAAAATCTGAAAATATTTCCTCAATTCTATAAGTAGAGTCGACCTCTGAATAACGAAAATATCATAATTTTTTTGTTGCAGGCGAGGTCAATCCAGGATATGTTAATGAAGCCCAAAGTGTAGCTGGCTCACGAAAGTCATTATCCTTGAGGCCAGTACTCCTTGTTGCACCACCAGAGCAAGATCGTTACAGTGAACTTTCTAGAGCAAAATCCCATTCACATCACAGCCTCTATGCAGCAGGACCTCATCCAGTTCACACACTCTCTACAAATACACTTCACTCTCAGCGTAACTTTCAACTTTGATTTGTTTTTTTTTTTTGAAAATTCTGACTGAAATTATTACGTGAAAGCAGTCATTTTATGTTACCCATTGAAGATCGAAGAAACCATTTTAAAATGGGTGAAGGATAGTCATAGTGCCCGTTTTTCATTGGTCGAGATTAAGTAATATTTTTTTCTTTTTTTCATCTTCGTTAATACTCGAGTAGTTCAATCATGTGTTCAATTTACTTGAGTGAGTGATGATCAAATATTCTCTTCAGTTATTACAATTTTATTGAATTGTATAATTAAATACGTGTCTTACCGTTTATTTTTTAAAGTTTATATCAAATGTTTATCTTTCAATTATTAATTCTGTAATTTTTGTGAAGAACTTGTGCATCTGCTATTCTAGTTTGTATAATAAATAAACAATAAATTGTTAACACAAAAGAAGTGAAAAATTGTATAGGAAAGTTAGTGTTATTTGAATAGTATGATTTAATCATAATTAATCATTAAAAAGAATAGACGCAGTTTATTTTCCCACTGTCTTCACTTTTTTTTTTCTCTTGAAACTTGAGAGACTGGGCCTTTTTTCAACACCACAATTGTATTCCACAATAGGACAATGCGAATTATGAGAAAACTTGGAACAATTGCGGGACTTTTGCCTTATGAATAATGTGAATTCCATTTCTCGATTAAAAAATAAAGAAAAAAATTAATAATTAAAAGGTGAATAAAGTCAGAAGTCATTTTGACTAGTCTTTAATATTTATGATACATGACAATTTGAATTACAATAATTTGTTCTTTCCAATTAACTGTAATCACTAATTTAATATATTGTACAATAAAATTCGTAATTTTTCATCAATTTTACGGAATGAAAGGATAAAAAAAAAGGAACTACAATCTTAGTGTTTCTTTTTTTTTTTTTTAATTGAAGTAATTCAGTCGGTGAATCACGATATTGTTAATCCGTCGACGGAACAATTATTATCAATTAAATTCTTAAACTAATGACCAATTCTGCGCCTTTGATGTTTCATATACATGCGGATTTATTTATTTTTCTTCTTTTATTACGATTTATTTATGTTAAAATAACACAGAATAATTCAAAAATACTCGCATGATCATTGATACTAAAAATAATCGTAAATACTTTTTCCTCATTAACATTTCGAAAATTGTCAACAGTTTCAACCGTGAAAATTCCCTTTATTATCATTTTTACTATAATTTTAATTACGTTACGGACACCAAAGGTACAGTATCATCATTATGCTAAATAAATTTACAATATTCTTAACTTCTATAATAAATATGGTGTTTTCAATATTATACTAGATTTAAATTTGATTTTTTTTTTCATATTACTTCTTTTTTTTCTCAATTTCAATTTAAATTGTTTATTTGCATAATTTAATTAATTTTATTTTTGCCAGAAAAAATTCTTAAACTTTAGTGCACAAATCTACATCTCACGTGGATTATGGCCGCACGATATTAAACCACAAGTGTTTACACTTTATGGTGCATTAATTGGTTGGTGATGATCACTGAGAAGAGATAAAAATGTTTACAGCGCTATAAAAAGCAGATTCCCTTTACTCCTGGATTTTTTTTCGTGTTTTTTTTTCTTTATTTCCACTTGCTTTCTAATTTTTTCCTTGTTTGTGATTTGTTCTTTTTTTTTGGCTTATTCGCACATGCGTAAAACGCGAATCGTGAATTATTGTATAACATCCGTACCAGCATTTTTATGACTTTACGATAGACGGGGTAGAACGGTTCCTTTTTTTTCCTTCTTCAGTTAGCATAATTTAAATGTTCATTAATACATGAAGTTTTTATTCGAATAATTTAGAAATAAAATTAACACTTCCGTGTCACATCATTACACTTTTATTGCTTTTTTTTTTACGAAAAATGAGAAGAAAAAGTATTTTCATTTAAAATGTGGCAAGAGTGATGAGAGTTTCTTTGTTTTTAGTGAATTTATCCCTCAAAAATTCATAATCTAAATATACATTTTGATATTTACATAATTTTTAATTGAAAATAAAGCAATTCATTTTTTTTTTCATTTTTGATTATTCAATGGAACCAAAAAAATAAAGTTATTTATCAGAGTTTCTTCCCTGAAATATTATCTACGATTACTAATTAATAATTTAACGAATATTTTCATCTACATTATCTCAAACAATTAAACTACATTTGATTTACACTGATTTATCAATTAATCTTCGAGAAAAATTCATTAATCATCCATTCCATTTTTTTAACCATCTTTACCAACAATTATTCCGCAGGGCTGAACAATTCCTGTATCAATGAGTCTTGGTCTTTTACTAACACTAACATGCTCATCTTTTTTCAGTAATTCTTCTATAGAATAAGGATTACGTTTTTTCTGCGGCTGCTGAGGTCGATTCTCTGATGTAACTGTCTCATTGTTAATGTCATTTGAATTTTCATTGACATTTGCTGATGAATTTGGTGTTATTTCATCGGCATTTGGTGAAGTTGGACTTGATCGTAATTCATAATTACTTGATGAATTTGGTGTACCATGTCTTACAAATGCACTCCGATCGCTTCCAATTTTTTGCCCCAATTCTAGAATAATCGGTGAATTTTGAAATGATTTGTAATTGTCCTGTGACTCGGGATTATCATCTAGATCACTCTTGTCCAATGAATCATCACTGCCAGCCATTGAACTTGAGCTTGATTTTAGTTCAACCTGATTCTGTCCATTCTGCTGATCTGCCATTCTCTCCTGCTCCAATGTTCTGTTGAATAAATGATATATACATGTATTTTTTTTGCATAAAGAAAATTATGATAGCAATAAAAGGCGCGAGATACTATTAAAGTGTTTCCGTCGTTAATTTCGATCCACAAAAAAATTTACTAAAATCTTCTACGAATATCGAGAAAGAATCTCTGCAAAATCTCAATCGAAATTGCAGTCGATTTTAGTTGTTACAATTTTTTTTAATAAGTAATGTAACACACAGTCTTATGGGCTTCTTGAAAAAATGCCAAAAAATCAAACAACCCCGAAAAAATGCACAAAATTCTGCATACCTGCAGATGAAAGGAAAGTAATGATGTAATAAAATTTTTTAACTGATTCGCAGCTCAAATAATGATTAATAAATGAGAAACTATCAAGAAGAGAGCGAGAACTGCGATGTATACGTGCAAATAAATAATAATTAATTAATAATAATCATGTTAATTAATTATTATTTATCATGTTAAATGATGAAGTTTAATAATTAAATAATTAAGTTCAATGCCAAATGATTCAATAATTGGGTTTAATTAACAAATAAATAATAATCAATATTATTCAGCAGGATAGTTGTCATTCCCACATTTCGCTATATATATATAGTCATTGGATTTTTATTTTGGCATTTTTCTGGAGCCATGCATGTGATATACTGTGATTTTCTCACTTCTCATTTTTTGGGATGACTCTACAAACAGAAACACGTTAAATGTGAATAATTTGATTATAAAATGAGACATTCATTAGGACACTCACGTGAATGCCTGCATTCCATGATGCAAATGCAGTGTGGTAGCTTGATAGAGAGACGAGTAAAATCCTGGATTCCACGTTGGTGCACTTGGATTACCAGTTGATCCACTCGTTGATATGTGAAGAGGACCAAGTGAGCCAGGATAAAAGAATTGATAATCCGTTCTCATCAGGGCTTCTGGAAAAAAAATGCCATTGATACAATCAAATCAAATGAATATTCATGAGCTTTAAATGTTGGAGATAAAATATTTTTCATTATTGAAAAAAAAAAAGAAATCCTCAAATTTTGCATTTATTCAAATACAAAAAAAGGTCAATAAGCGAAAGGAGAACATGTCTCTCAAGGGTACCCAGAGTCAAGGGAATTTTCGTAATTATTTTAATTTAACATGACTTTCAAACACTTCAGGGCAATTCACTGATGCAATAAAAAAGCCATTCATGGAAATGTTTAATGCGAGAAGAAGTGTTACGGCAGCAAGTGATAAAAATTTATGGAATAAGAGCGTTTAATCAGTATCAATTGTGAATTAAAATTGCCCAAGTTTCTCTCTCGTCTTTTTGAATTCATTCTTGTGGTCAGAATATCCTCCCTTTTATTTCCCGTACTAATGAATATCAATCTTTGCTACATTCGATATTATATTTGTACATGCGTGTGAATGTGTATCTCCGCCAATTTTAAACCCGAAACGAAAAATATCCTCTTCTTTTTTTTTTCAAATTTTTTTTTCTCACCATCACGCGATATCTTGTAATTCTGCGAATATTATTGTGCATCGGTGAACGTTGTAAAAATAATGCATTCGTGTGAATAATTACATGAGTATTCACAACACATGTATTTCAACACAAGCTCAGTGTAACCATGTAAACAAAATTATCAAAATTGCAATGTTCTACATTTTGATTTTTTTTATATGATAAATTCCTTCAATACTGCGGCATCATTTACACTCTATCAGTGTCATATGATCAAATGATTTATAGCAAGCAAAAAACAGTTTTATTTGAATATTTGAAATTTTCGAAATTTTTTAAAAATATATTTTGAAATATTTTCCGATTTTTTTTTCAAATTAAACTCCGGCAAACTTTTTTTGCCCACATACATTTCGAAAATCAATTCTTCTTGAGTATTTGAGATTTATTCAGAATTTTTGAAATAATTCGGAATTTTTCTCCTAATTTTTTTGAAATTAATATCATGTAAAAAATATTTATATTACCTCTAGTTTCTGGACTCGTTGGAACATGCGACTGATAAGTACTCGATGATCCAGGATCAATTGTTGGATGATCAGTGTGTAATCCACCGCCTCTAAGTATTCTGTTGACTGATGATACTGATGGTAAACTTTGTGGATCACATGCACCCTGTCTTGCCAATTGTTCTCTAATTTCCCAAGCAAACATTGTTGGCTGCTCCTGTTTCATCCTCAGGATCTTCTTGACCACAGTTGGTGTTGCTACTTGCTGCAACGGTAATCCCCGGTTGTTAGTCTAAATAAATGAAAACAAAATGAGGGGAAGAAGAAGGAATTGAGAAAAAATAATAATGATAATAATATTCATGGCTTTAAGAGTAAGGGGTTTTTTTTTGAGTGAGGGGAGAAGAAAAATGTTTCTTTGATAAAAATAACGATCAAGATGAAGAAAGTTGGAATCTCTTGATGTTAATTTTCAGTTGTTTCCTTCACAAATCGGTGAAGGGCGTTCCTTCGACTTCCTTCCGTTCTTGAAATTTCATATTTTTTTTATTTCAGCACCCTTTTGCAAATTAACGCCATAAGTAGTGATCACATCGGACGACAAAAATACACATGCCGTCCACAGGTGAAGGACTAATCAGATAATTCGGGGACACCAGGGCAGTTTAAAAAAAAAAAAAATTATCCACTCATATATATGAAGAACATAATTTTCAGTTGGTAATTCTGTCATCTGCGACACATAAACGATGGCCCCAAGACCCACGAATTAACCAGTTCAACACGAGAATTGATAATTCTTTTCAATTCTCTTGTTTTTTTTACGTCCTTTCTTCTGAGTTTATCCAGTGGTTCTCAAAATCACTGTATCAATGAATAAAATTTGAATTGCTAATGAATAAGTGCGGCCAACCCCAGTCCCTCCAACCGGATAATTTTATGCTAACACGATGGAAATGTTATACGCACACACCCCGATACTGATTTTTTTTGTGTTTTGCTTTGTTATTTTTACGGTTTCAAAGATCGGGATCTTTTGGCACGAGGTGGGCTGTGATTTTCTTCGAGAAGAGGGTAGTAATCGAGGGTTTCTTAATGTGTCTATGGCAATTGTTTGCTTCTCTAGTGTATCCTCGAATAGAAAAAGTATTTGATCGATTTGAGGAGTAACAGAAGGCTGTGTATTGAATTTTGAAAGCAATTGTTTGACGATATTTTTCGATAGTCATAAGAAAGTGTCAACGAATGACGAAGGAAATTACAAAGTAGATGTTTCAATTATTTCCAAAAAAAAAAAATCTTATTGATAAAAAATGAATTTAAACATTAGGAATTGTGACTGGATTTTCCGTTGACTCTTGAGGGACTATTCCAACGAATTCGAGTACAATTAATCCCTTATTTTCTTGATGTCGCATCAAAGATCATATTTTGTTACATTTTTCTGAATTTTTCTATAATTTTTGTCCGTGTGGTTCATGAGATATGAATTATCAAAGTTACTGAAAATAGCGGCGGTGGGGATGAAACGCCTTAAATCGGACGGAAATAACGAAATTACTAAAAAACCACAGGGTTGACCCATTATTTAAAAATTATTGGCGAAGAGAACAGCATTTTAACTAAATAATAGCAGAAAAAAATATTCAATTCACCGTATAGTTATTGAGAAATTTTAATTAGAAGGTAGTCGTAACAATTTGCCTCTCTCTCTATCTCATGCACGTGATAGGAGATCAATGTAAAAAAAGGCGAGAGGAAAAATATTATATTCACAAGCTAAAAATATGACTTTCGAATAGCTTAATCGTTTTTTCGGGTAAATTAAAGCACCTTTTTTTCTGAATTAGCAGCAATTGATTCAATTTTATCGACCATACTCTAGGATACTACCTCAAAATAAAAAAAAAAAAATAAACCAACAAAGATAATGGTCATCAACACTATAAAAATACAACCTGACACAATTACTGCTCTGGGACAATAACAAAGAAATAAAATAGGAAGAAAAAAAAAAGCCGACAGTAGTAAATAATATACCTGGCTTTTCCAATTCTCCACTTGGTCATCCTTATGCTGTTCACACACCTATATGAAATATTTAGTGTCACGGGGGTTCCAGAGAGGGTTCGACATTGCGTGCGACCCCAGGGAGCATCTCAGATTCTAATCTGACACTTCCGTCGTGGCGACAATTACCCCCTCGTCGACCCCTGTTCACCCCCTCCCCCTTGCCCTCACTTTTGGCATCAACTGTTGGGTGGTATATATATACATACGTTGAACATGGATGTCCTAATGCCCGGTCCGATGTGAAACACATCCTTGTGCCTCGATCGGAATCGAGGGACAAACCGGACACGCGGTGCTACTGTATAGCCAACGGTTAGGGCCATATCTATATGTATAGGTGCAAGTGGTATAAGGGAAATTGCTTGAACGATCACTGAGAACACTGACGCTGACATCTGGCGCAGTTAAATGTTAGATAACCCCACAAACGGTTACCAACAGGTTCAAACTCACTAATTATCTCCAAACCCCTCAGACCCATTGTTAATGCGTGGTCATTGCTGATAACCGTTCGGTTAAGCCTTTTCAAAGACGAGAAAGCTCGGAGCTTTCGGAAATTTTATGGAAGAAACTGTCTTCACTAAGGAAATTGAAGGCAATTATCTAAGAATTCGCATTAGAATTGAAGGAAAAGGAGATTGATATCAATAGTTATAATTATCATAGTTTAGTTCAATACAAAATCAATTTCTTTCCAAAACGACTAATTCATTAATGGGATTGATTAATGTGAAAATCTTTATCAGAGTAGTTTCTTTCTGCTTAAAACAAGTGATGAGATGATCAGCTTGAGATATTTTTAATTCAGTCAAAATAATTAATGAAAAATGGGTTCATTCCAATCTGCATGTATTCAATCTAAGCAACGAATTATTACTTTTGATGAATAATTTCTTGAAACTGATCATTTTAGATTTTTCTTAGTTTCAAACAATTTCTTCCTTGGGAAAAAGAGCATTTTTCTCTCACTGTATTGATTCAACCATAAAGAAATTCAGTAGTAGTCCTTCATTCTGTATAAAAATACAAAGAAAATCTTTGTTACAATAGGAGAATCATATTATTAATCTGGAGGAGTATTGTTCTTATTCAAGTACGTGGTATCTACATTTTCCATTTGATTAGCCCTTTCTTTACTTGACGATCACTCTTAGAAGATAGATTCTTTGTTCTAGTCTCAAGTATTTGTTTCATCGATACTTTGGAGTGGTCATAGTTTTTACTGTATATAGTTCGAAGTATCGAATGTTTTTTTTTTATAAAAAAAATATTATTCTGATATATAGATTTGATTCAAAGCCTAAGTGGAATTGAAAGATTTTCAATTTTCTTATTTCTCCATTCAAAGGCGAATTTCTCAATAAAATACATTTTTTTCTCTCAGTCCTGAATAATTCCATTTTTTTCATTGTTTTTACTGATAAATGATGATGTCCACTTGAGATCCTAATTATATGATAAGTCAGGAGATACTTGTGATTAGACCGACATTCGCATGGACATGTTAATAATTTTTTTTTTCCTCAATTTATTACACTTTTATCTAAAGCCAATTGATTTCAACTTTATTTATTACTGTTTTCTTTATTTATTTTTCATTTTTAGTCTCCAGGATTGTAGAATTATTTATGGAGTGAGAAAATTATGAACTCGGGAAGTTGCAGTGGCGAAATGAACATTGAGTGGTCGATATGCAAAATGCATTTTTCATGAGAGACAGTGTGCCGTGCTATTGGCCCATTTTCTCTTCCTCTGAATAATATTCCATGTGAATTTTCATGTTGTCATGTTTAAACATAGCAATAATTGATTATAAAATAAATAACATAATGTAATAAATAATAGAAAAAAAAAATCGTTGATGAAACATGTGTAGATCAAAGGATTATTCTATAATTAATGTAGGGGAGTGAAATTATCCTAAAATATTTAAATATTGTACCAACATGTAGCGATCTGCTACTCTGTAAACTTTTCTTATCAAATTATGGAATCGAAACACTGTGTTTGCTGAACAAAAATACTGGTGGCATGAAAGTGCCATAATGTTTCACATGTGTATCTACAGTTGAACAATTAATATTAGGATGAAAAAAGCATGGGACAATAAATTATTCTTTATGAGGAGCTTGTTCTGCATGTCCATAAACATTTCTCTTTTGTAATTAACTTCATTCTGGATTAATTTGATCTGGAAATATTTTTATTCCGTGGGAATTTCGACAAATAAATGGAAAAAAATTGGGTAAAATGAATATTTTTATAAAATTCTTTAAGACAGAAATTTTTTCGAAGTTTTTTTCGGAAAAAACTATGAAATTTCCAATAAATCTCGAGAAATTAATTCTAAAAAAATCGTTTTTCACCGGAAATTTCGTCTGTTTTTCAATCGAATCATAAAAAAATTAGTTTCTCAACAATTTCCATTTCTTTCGAGCAGTTTCCAATTCTCAGAATTTTCAATTTCCAAATTCTAGCAAAAAAACTCTTGATTTCCCATTTAATTAATAATTTATTTATTCCAATGATTAAATTAATTGAAATACCGTGACCAATATCTTTTTTATTTTTCTTAATTAGAAAGAGTAATAAATGAATTTCTTGATTACATGACCAAGTTCAAGAAACCTGGTGTGATTAAAATAAATTCATTAAACGAAATGTTGAAGCAACAAGAATCAAGAATGTGCTTCCACCAATAAATCTTCTTTTTTTTTTTTTATTTCATCCTCAAAGAAAAATCCATTGCAAAAAAGACATAGCTGCACGTGTGGCGTATAATTATATTATCATTAACGTCATGGTGCGGACGATATTGCAGCCCATTTGGCCCCAAAGTGTATGTGATGTATAAAATGTAGCGATGGTGTTTCGGTGAGAGGCAAAGCCTCATATCACGCACATCGTGAATCCCTCATAATGGGAAGAGTCATGTAGGTGTTTTGTTTCATATGTGTGAGTCTATTCGCACGTTCCCATGGTGTTTTTAAATGTATATCAAATACTCATTTGCGAATTAATGTTTAAATGTTGTCACGATTGTTAGTCAAGACCACCTTTGACACGAGTACAATTGCTGAATTTAAAGAAAACATCAGCAGTTTTATTTCCATTGTTGTAAAACACAATGCCCTGATTTTGCCACCAAACAATGTGCAATAAAGAAAAATAAGTGGACAATTTGAAGAATTTTATGAAAAATCGTAATTAAGGTAGAATTCTAAAGTACAGTCAATAAAACAGTAAAAAAAGAGGATTTGTAGGTTTTTTTTTCAATTAACTGTTGATAATTCGGGGAAAATGTGCTTCAATTTACTGGAGTAAGTGATTAAACTATTCGGAAGTCATATCTTCAACTTGTGAATATATTCTTTTTTCTCTCGCCTTTTTTTAAAATCAATCTCTTGTCATATGCATCAGATGGAGAGAGAGGCAAATAGTTACGAGTACCTTCTAATTAAAATTTCTGAATAACTATACGGTGAATTGAATATTTTCTTTTTCTATTAATAGTTAAAATGCTGTTTTCTTCGCGAATTTTTTTTTTAATAATGGGTCAACCCTGTGGTTTTTTAGTAATTTCGTTATTTCTGTCTGATTCAGGGCTTTTCATCGCCACCACCGCTATTTCCAGCATCTTTGATAATTCATGTCTCAAAAATTCAGAAAAATATTATCTCTGATGAGGTATCAAAGAAAGAAGAGCTTAACTATAGTCCACTTCACCAAGATGCTACCTTAATTCGATAAACAAATTTTTCGATTTTTCGCATGAGCGGAGGTGGCGAATATCCTCACGAATGCCATGAAATTATGCAAATGCCTGAAGCAAGGTGTTTGGATAATTGCGAGCACGTTCAAATACAACTGGAGAGCCTTACTTAAAATCACATCAGCCATGTCCCCTGTATTTCTATGGTGGTAGTTTTCTGAATTCATTCCTCCTTGTTTTATCATTTATTTCTTCTTATTCTTTCTCTTCTTTAGTAATTTTTATTTTTTTTTCGCTACAAACCTCCCAGTTCATTATTCTACCCCATATATATAAGCGAACTAACAGTTGGCAGAAGCCGAAGGAAAGCCCCCAAGGGGATACTTGTACATCCCACAAGACATATCGTTACTCAAGTCCACTCTCTCTCTTTCTCTCTGCTCTTCTTTTTGTGTAGTGCAATGTACCAAAGGATTTTTACGTTTTCTATTCTACGTTATCTTGTGTTCATTCGTTTCTTGCGAATTTTACTCACCTTGGTCTTGCTACCACCAATGCTACCAGGCCTTATGCTTCCAGTCTCGTAAAATCTCGTCAGTATCTTTGAGACACAGCCGTGTGAGACCAGTAACTGTCGTGAAATGTCACATGGCCGTACACCAACAAGTGCCAGCTGGACAATTCGCTGTCTTACGCAGTCTGGTAACGGTCGTCCATTCACAAATACACCACCCAGTTGGTTAACACCAGCTTGACCTGCAACATTTTTCATGTGTTCATGGGGTTAGATGTCTATCAGATTATTCAGGGGGAGTCATTATGGTTTAATTGAGGTAATGGGATTTTGAGTGGTTTTTTTGTGGGGAATGTGATCTGATGATTTTTTTTTGTCAATTAGTTCTATTGGAAGCTATGATACACAAATGTCTCATTTATTCCTGATGATCATTTGGAATTATTCGTTTTAGAAAGGGGTGAAGTGGAGACATTGAAGTTTTGATGGTTTATACTATGGATATTGTGAGAAAGAAGTTGAAATATTGGGGATGGGTTTTTTTTGATGATTTCATTTAAAAGCTGAAGGAATTTCCATTAGAAAACATATTCAAAATTTCATTTTAGAGAATTTTTGGAAAATTCCCTACTTTTGGGGAGAAATCAACACTTGACTCTTTGGGAAATTGAAAAATTTCACTTTTTTGGAGATATTTCTGGTTACATTTATCCTGGCATCAAAATTTCGAATGTAGGTGAAAGATGAGATCATTTGCCATCAAATCGTATGGTTTTAGAAAGAAAATGATCGATTTTGAATGTACTTACAGAGTTCTGGAATTGATTTTCCACAAATGGTCCACAAGTATTTCGAAAAACGATAATTTGAGTTCCAAACCCCATAAAGTAATGGTGAATGATCTCATCCTCAATTTGAGACCAACCCCAAGCAGCTACAATTGATAAAACCTAATATATCTTCAAAAAAGTGAAAAAAAATCGAAAATTTCAAGACTTTGATCTCTCATTCACTGACGAAAACAGGAATTTCCGAAAAAAAAAATTCTGATTCGTGTTTTTCACTAGAAATTTCCTCAGCTTTTCAATGAAATCGTTGAAAAAAATCCATCTCCTACCCTTTCATCAGAATCTCCATCTTACCCCCACTTTCCCTTATAGATAACCCTTTCATGTAAGATATCGTGAAAAAGAATCATCACTACTAATTCAAAATGACATTATGAGCAGGTGTTTTCACAGTTGCATCCCTCATATCTAATGACACTCACTTCTAAAACTCAAGAACCACAAGAAATAAAGACAGAGAATAAATGATTCCGAAAGGAGTGATCGCGTGTCTCCCATGAAGAAGTCAAGGAAAGAGACGTGTAATTATTGAAGAACCGAACATTGGTTGTACAAGTTTTGAAATCAGTCGAGAAACCCTAGACCAAAATTGTTTCCTGTGAAACTGCATTCGGCGCGCAGTGCCAAGTCCCTTGTGTATTTGAGTATTTTAGCCTTAGTTTGAGTGGATATTGTTTTTTTTTTTTATTTGTTTATTCCACTTCGTTCGATGAGCGAGTGCATCTGCAGATATATCGTTTAAAATTGAGGAGCAACTTCAAGAGAATGAATACTCACCTGCCGAGTGGATACTATCGAATGGCCACACTATTAGATGCCCCCCACCCTCCCTACAAATGGAATACAATTACCATGGGATTGTAGTAAAAGCAAACGAGGCGATTGAGTTGAGTGGATGATTTGTATCTACGTCAATAGTGTTCTATCACACACAATTGTTTTCCTACCAATTATGCTAACACCTTGTAGACGCAAATTTTGCGAAATCATTGATTTGAATATTAAGGTAGTATCCCAGGGTGCTCGAGTACAGTCAACCCCTTATTTTTTTGATGTTGCATCAAAGATGATATTTTTTTTTACATTTTTCTGAATTTTTTCATGATTTTTGTGCGTGCAATTCATGAGATATGAATTATCAAAGTTACGGAAAATAGCAGTGGTGGGAATTACAGAGAAAAATGTTCTCTTAATTTAAGAATGTGCAGTCACTTAAATTGAAGAAGAAAAAGTCACTTGATTCAAGTGACTTTTTCTTTCTTAATTTAAGTGACCACGTTCTTAAATTAAGTGACTGCACATTCTTAAATTAAGAAAACATTTTTCTCTGTGATGAAAAGCCCTAAATCGGACAAAAATAACGAAATTCCTAAAAAAACACAGGGTTGACCCATTATCTAAAACTATTGGCGAAGAGAATAGCATCTTAACTAAATAATAGAAGAAAAAAATATTCAATTCACCGTATAGGTATTGTGGAATTCTAATTAGAAGGTAGTCGTAACTATTTTCCTCTCTTTCTATCTCATGCATGTGATATAAGATCAATGTAAAAAAAAGGCGAGAGAAAAAATTGTATTCACAAGCTGAAGATGTGACTTTCGAATAGTTTAATCAATTTTTTGGGTAAATTCAAGCACTTTTCCCCGAATTATCAGCAATTAATTGCAAAATAACCTAAAAAACTTCATTTTCTTCCTGTTTTATCGATCGTACTCTGGGATACTACCTTAAATATTTCAATATGATCTGTAAACTCTTAATTCCAACAAAACCCATACAAAAACCAAGAGATTACATTGTAAAATGAATTACTCAATTACACAATCTAGTTATTTTACTTAATCCATGAAGAAAAATAAAATTTAATAAATACGGAAATGAAAATAATGGTAAAAATGTAAAATTAGATGTTACATTTGGAATGAGATATTCAGTTATTAACTCATGTAAGGACCCCGTGAGAATCATGTACATGAGTACATTTCAAGTGGACCAGTAGTAAATTATTAGACTTAGTGCTACTCTTAATAGCGTAATCATTCAAGCATCTATAAATGTTTGTCTCACTCTTCATCTAGCTGAAAAAAATTTTTTTGAGTTAATTGGCATTGAGTGAAATTACGTATACACCCAGCCAATATAACGGGTTGGGCTTTCACAATATTTTTCGCTTCTTTTTTTTTATTTTTAATTTTAATGATCATGCTCGGAGAAGTACACGATAAAGATCGAGAGATATCACGAGGATTGAATTGATTTTCTGTGGATAATTTTTTATGGACTTCGATATAATCGATACGGTGATAAAGAATCATTTGCAGATATTTATTGATTTTTGGAGCTTTCACACAAAATATCGTGAAAATTATTTATCTTTTTTTTTTTGTTGTTTTTTTAAAGACTTCTTCCCACGAAGTAGAGTGACCTTGTTGAAGAACGGCGACAATCATCGGAACGACCGCTTTTTTTCCTCAACTCAAGAAATGAAGAGAAAAAAAAAGAAAGGGGGGAAATAATTCAGCAATCATGACCACGACTCAATCCGGCGAATCGGCGTGGTGACAGCAGTGAAACGCTTCAAAAAGGAAATAGGATGAAGGTAAAGAAAAAAGAGGCAAAGCTTAATACGAGGCGAAAAAAGAAACGAGGCGGCTCCTATAAATCGAGATCGTGCACGCGCCTTCACGTACTGAAGTTGTGTGTTCACAGTGTGTGTTTCGGGGTAGAGGAGGAATTGTGGTAGGATTTGCACCGAAGAGTAGGGGCAAATACGAGAATGATCACTAATTATTATCCACCAGCACACCAAGCTAATTACGTCATTAACTCAATTACTCCCAGGGGGGAGAGAGACTTGAGACGTTTGATTTCAGTGGAAAATAATCATGTGGATTATCTGCTGAAATACAATTTTTTATTTGCAATTTATAATATTCATTTCAATCTGAGGACCCATTTTGCCCCGCCCTTCCCTATCTGTGGAGCGAAAGATGATTTTCATCAAGTGGTCCATAAGTACTTCAAAAATCAACAATTTTTGTTTCAAAAAAGTGAAAAAATCGAAAATTTCAAGGAAATTGACCACTCATTTATGCACAAAAAATAGAATTCTCAAAAAAAATTCTGAATATAAATTATCTGCGAAAGTACAATCTTTTATTCGCAATTTATAACAATTTTTTGATTGAAAGTCACGAATTATTTGGAGGGTTTTACAAATAATTTCCTATCAGTAGATCACGATCTAAGAGACATAATCAGACGTCACAAAATTCGCCGTAATGTCAATTTTTTTGGAGCAATCCTAATTTTATTTATCACGTTACCATCATGAAACAGATAAAAAAAATTCCTCAACTTCTTCCGGGTGTTCTCGAATAATTGTTTGTTTTTTCCCACTTTTTTCGTGTTTAAAAACATCTGTAAACGAATTTTAACTCTGTTTTGCGAAAAACTCGGAGTCTTCGAAGCTCATCAGTTCGCAACTAATGACCCAAGGGTGGATCGTCATTAAACTATAATAAAAAAAAAAACTGGTGGTGATGTACTGTGTGTATGGATATATCTAACCATAATCATGGTTAGCTTTAGAATTAACCAGCCTAATGTAAAGGCCAACTGATTGCTATCGCACTTGCCATTTTAAAACTCGAAGTAGCCTTAGAGAGAGCCACCCACCTGCCGTGCATCTAACGTTACCAATAAATTTTCCATCATTTTTTTCTCTCTAAACACACACATTCTTTGATTTTTCACGTTTTTTTTTCCTCATTAATTTTCATCTTTTTAATGAAAAAAAATAAATAAAATTTTCATCTTTCGAGGGGGAAAAAAATATGTAATTGACATTAAAAATATCATTATAATTATTATAAAAGTATTTCGACTGTATGTGTGGTCTCAGAGGCATTTCCTCTCTTCTGCATTTAATGATTTCCTTTTTTTTCAACCGAGTGAAAGAGGCCGATTTTTTGGGAGATAAAAGACGAGAAAATTACGAAGAGAATGAAAAGAAATGAGGCTACAATTGATTGGTATTTAATTAAGTGGAACTCGATAATTTTTTTTTATCCAAATTTACTCGAAAACATAATAATAACGTGATTGTATAGTGACGATTGAATGCTACTGTGTATTGGCGGATGTGAGCGGCAAATTTTTACGATCATTCGACGCTTTTTATTTCGGAGAATTTGATATTCAATCATGATCGTTTACAAGCAGTTAGAAAATTTCAAATAAAAGACACTCACCTGTGTGTGGCATTCTTACTCCCAGGCTTCCGTGATTTTTCTGCAAAAAAAGAAGAAGAAGAAAAATGTATATATATGTATATATATGAGGGAATTTAAGCAGCTTGAAATGTTAATCTTTTGCCAGTAGACACCTGACCGAAATGCCTCGTTACATGCTCGCTACATAATTCCTTGATTTTTGTTTTTTGCTTTTTTCTCTTCTCCACACTGTTTTACTTTTGGTGAGGTCACCGATTACCACTTGGGAGCTAAGTATACGCTTTGAAAAGGGTGTAAAGGCCCTTTGCGCATATTCAGGTGAGGTAATGAATTTAAATGTATTCAAAGGGCGCGCGCGCTTTAGGCTTGACATGGCAACCCTTAAATATGCAACGAGTGCTGATAAGGATAAAAATAAGAATGAGAGAGCACGAGTATTACGATAGAATGAATTTATGGGGATTTTTTCGATTTGATGAATTTTGATTGTGTGAAGATGAGATTTATGTAGGGGAGAGTGGGGCAAAATGGGTATGTGTTAGTTTTGGTATTTGATGGTATGGAAATTAGTCGAAATCGATGGAAATAATGGGGATAGGTTTTTTCTGATGATTCCATTGGAAAGCTGAGGAAATTTGCCATGGAAATCATGTGTCGAAAGTTATTTTTTTGGATTTTTCAAAAATTCAATTTTTTGCTCAAGATTTGAAGGTAAAATCCTTCTGTTTTTAAAAAATTTCAGGTTTTCGGGAATATCTCGGGTTCTATTGGTTGTAGCGACCTGGGGTTGAGCTTAAATGAAAGATGAGCTCATTTCCCATGGATTTATGTTTCTAAAAAAAGGAAATTATCAATTTTTCGAGTATTATGGGGCAAAAACTGATTTTCAGAAAATTACTTAAAAGTATGTGAAAAATTGATGAAAAAAAAATTTTAACCACATGAATCGATGAGAAATGAGCTCACCTTTCATTTGAGATTAACCCCAGGTCGCTGCGACTAACAGAACCGGAGATATCACCGAAAGAGTGAATTTTTTCGATTTCCGAAAGGGTCACCCCTTCAAAACTTGACTAAAAAAATAAAATTTTCAAAAAATTGAGGAAAAATAATTTTGACACATGTTTTTTACCTAAAATTTTCTCAGCTTCTCAATGGAATCTTCAGAAAATCTCTATCTCGAACCATTCAATTGGAATGTGCCCATTTTACCCCACCTCCTCTACTGTCCCCATTGCCTCAAGACAAAAAAAAAAGCAGAAAAACCATGAAACTAAAAAGGAAGAATTCATGTAAAAAAAAAGAGGGAGTAAGAATAAAAAAAAGGCGGAAAACTACGTGGAATGCGTGCGTAGCGGTGGCGCGGGTGGCGTGTACTTTGTGATGCAAATTAATGCACGATTACCGAAGCAACCCTCCACGGGCGCGCGCACGGTTACTTCGTACTTCGTCGTTATACTTTTTTTTTTTCTCTTTCCTTTTCTTCACCACATATATAACGTGCGACGAGTTGAAACCGTGTGGCTATACTTAAGCGATCACGAGGAAACGATACACCCACGTTACACCGTTATAGTTAACTTGCCTCTGAGATTAAAAAGTGGAAAAAAAAAGCGGAGAGGAAAGGAAGAGAGAGAGAGAGAGAAACGAGGAAAAAAAGGGGGTTAGTCCATGGGCTCAATCCCGTAACTGTGTGTATGCCACCCTCAGGTATAGACTTTGGTATTGAAGGAAAATTGTGTGTGTGCAATCATCGAGCATTACAACCCCCATCTCATTTAATTACAACATGCACTTTGTGTCTAGGCTCTTAATATTATGTTAATCACATATTATCGCTGAAAGAATTGATTTGAATAATGCAGTGAGTCACCGAAGAATTCCTTTTATTCATTTATAACTCAACTAAATTAATTAATTAATAAATTATTGTTAATCGCACACAAAGTTAATTAAGAGAAATGATAAAAAAGCAGTTGACTCGAAAAAAAAAAAAAAATCTGGACTTCTGCGAGAAATAATCTGATTTTACACGAGGACTGACAAGAAAAATGTCGTGAAACCCACATTCTGCTGGTTTAAAAAAAAATTATATACAATTTTTTATCTCTTTTTTCTTGAAGGCCTCTATGTGTGTGTGTGTGTGTGAGGTGTCGACAAGAGCCCACTATTTTCTTGTTAACGATCGAGCTGGAAACTCTCCTGTGTACCTTCAAAGCTTTCTTTAAACTTCCCCGTTTGTCGCGCACAAAATCTCAGTTCATCTCTCTTATTTACCCCCCCCCCCCTCCCCTCCTCTTATTTCGGGATCTTGCTCTTATTTGCGCTCTCTCGCAAAACCACAATGAAATATCCCAGTAATGAGGATTGAGCGATCATTATAAATCAAATGGTTGGCCATGGCAGGGGCGCGCTTGCACTGCATTTCTCGCGTTCCACGTGTTTTTACCGATGTTACTCTTGCGAACACGTGTCCTCTCCCCTCCCTTCTTCTCCCTCATGAAATACACTGTCTTCCTTCTTTTCTCATTCACGTTTAACCATCGTTTTCTTCATCTTACCTATCATTCGCGTGTACACACGCGAATTACACCGTACATACACACGCAAAATCACGAGAGAGGCCTTTTCTCGAGAGTTTTATATATATATATAGATATATGAATTGCGCACGGTAGCCGCAGCAAAACGTGTGTATATATACACACAACAAATTCTTCTTCTGCTCTCCTTGTTCAAAAGAAGTGAACGATAATTAAATCGAAATCTTTTACCTTCTATGTGTGGTTTTCGTCGTGTTGAAAATTACGAAGAAAATAAATTTCTCACTGCCTCAACTGATTTGCGGAGGTTTTACTTTTTTTTAGACTTTTTTTTATTTTTTAATGCTTCATAGTTGAAGGAAAAATATTATTATTCAATTAAAATACGACACTCGACGTTTAACTTGTTTCCTGTAATTATTATTAGGGTTCTGAGTTTATACTATTACCACGTGAATTATAGAAAAAAAAAAAACGCGGTAAATTATCATCAAATTAATTGAATAGTTACTTTTTATCATTTTTAATTTTTTTTTTTTTCATTAAATTCAAAGGAAAATTCATTTATTTTCAACTAATTCGAAAATAGATAGAATTAAAATTAATTAAAATACGGTTTACTTAATGGGATAATAATTAAATTCCTTCTTGCATGATATAATAAATGAAATAATGTAAATTATTTGAAATTCTTCTACAAAATTCACCTTAGTTTTTGCAATTTTTTTATTTTTAAGTGAATAATAATTAATACTTTGGATTAAAAAGAAATGGTAATTGATGTGGAAGGGAATGATAAAAAAAAAGGGGGTCGTTTGAAAACCTGAAAGATAAAACAGCGTTAAGGTCACGCTTTTACGTGTAAACCAAAAGCAAAATCAAGTTCTTTTTTACACTCAACTGTGTGTTTATTCATTAGCCAAGAACACACCTAAGTTCCGTTTCTATGTTTGTATTTGTGTGTATGTGTGTGTTTGGAGCTTTTTAAAATTACCTTACGTTATATTGCCTCATTTGGTTAAACTTTGAGAGGCAAATACACACATATATATATATATATTTGTATACACATCTTTCTTAAACAAGAAAAGCACCAACTAAGGTCAACGAAGGCAAAATGCGAAGAGAGTTAGAGTTGTTGAGGTAAGCAGCTAAAAAGGAAGGGGGTTTGTGAGGTATATATATATGTATACACGGTATCTCCGATACGCCACAGGCTATAAAAATCTGAATATATTAAGTCCAGCTCGCACGACATCTCGCACGTATCGGCCAACGTATTAAACCGCGACGCTTTCAAGTATTTTTTTTCCTCGTTACCCTTTTTTTTTTCAAAATTTCTATCGAATCGACTGAATAGAGGTATTATTATCATAAAAAAGCACCTTTTCCCCTTTTTTCTCTCTTTTTTTTGTGAATTCGCTACACATTTGAATCACGAGAGAAGACATACGAGGATCTGGGCCTTTATTTCACGATTACAATCTTTTCTGAGAGTCGAATAAACGTTGATTTTTATGTTTCAATTAATTCCGGTTCTTTTCGCATTTTAATACTTGAGAAAAAAAGAGTCACACGCTCTTCTCACGTCCCGAGGGGGTGGAAAGGGGTGCCGCGGGTGAATTTAAAGGGGGGAGGGGGGAGGAGAAAATATAAGTGGGTCCTTTACCTTTCACGTTTTGGGAACATTTGATTTTTTTTTAATTTTTATTTTTTATTTTTGTTTTTCTGTCGAATGAACGGTTAAGCATTCAGGTGAGCTAATTAGAATAATTCGGGGGGTCTTTCTGTACTCCTTGCGCTTGCGAGTAACGTTTGTGGTTTCACGCTAACCAAGAGGACTAGCTGAGAATATTTGCATTTTAAATGAAGCCATAGCGTGTTGGTTACTCTATATTTGAACATTGTTTTTTTTTTTTTTAAAGAAATTATTATTTTTTCAATATTCACTAGTAAATTTTTCGTATTCTGCATTTTTTTCCTATTAAAACATTTATTGCTTCATATTGTGCCTGAAATTATTGATGTACCGAAATAATATTGACTGACATTTATGTGAATTCAGTAAGTAATTATTCATTAATAAATTTTTTTATTGAGAATTCAATAAAATTGAAAGTTTGATGAAATTAAGAATTTAATTAAAGCCCCGAAAAAAAAAAAAGAAAAAAAAAATGTTTAATGGAAATTAAAATGCATCTTTATTTTGGAATAAAAATCTACCCAAATGTGGTTATAAAAATAAAATGTCTCAAGTATTAATGTTAATTCGTAAATTAGCAGTATCATTACAATTAAATGAGTTTAAAAAACAAAATTAAGAAGAAGACTACTCACCTACCTGTTGATTATATATTTTTTTTTAACGATTTAGTTTTATAGCTGTAGAAATTCCGGTGAGATCGATCTTCTCTTGATTCGGCACCGTTATGTCCTCTTTGATATTTCCGCAACACGATGAATATTATATTATGTCTCTCTCCTTTTTTTTTCCTTTTTTTATTACTATTTATTATCGTCTCCCTCGATTTCTATTTCATCCTTCCATTCGACAAATAAGGAATCATCGCACAATTATTGGTAAAAAAAGAAATCTGCAGAGCTTTTTAATTATATAACAACCCCAACATATCCCGGAACTTCACCGCGTCTCTGTCCAATCACTTTCAACCAAAAAAAAAAAAAGCACAATCCCCCAAAAATCACTCAAAATCCAACGAAAAAAAAAATCGTTCTCACAAATTTTTTTTATTTTTTAAAATCAAATAAACGTTCTTTAAATTTAATCTCCGGAGATAAATGAGCGTAAATTTATCCGATGTGGTCCATCTGTCGTACGTGTAGTGTAGTGTCCACGAAGAAGAAGAAGAAGCCGTGAAGAAGTTGGCCGCGTGAGTGCGGCTGAGAAGAGTGGTGAGCCCTCGTGGTTGTGTAGCTGACTCAGTAGTCAGCAGAAACAAGCAACAGAGCCAAAGTAGCAGCAGCAACAGCAGCAGCAGCCCAGGTAAAGGACAGGGAGTGGTGGAGGGAATTGGGTTTGGTATAGTTGTGAAGTTGCGTGTCTGCGGTGACTCCCGAAGGAGTGTGTGAGTGGATAGGAGGCTACCGTGCAGGATATACAGTAGAGCGAAGACACACAAAAAAAAAGACCGAGCGAGTAAAGGATGGAAGAGGAAAAATAAAAAAAAAATTAAAAACTTGGAAAAGAAAGAAGACACGAAGAAGAGAGAATGATGATGAGAGACGATGTGGTCCAGTCAGAGGACACGCTAGATCTGGTGTAACACTGTTGGGGGCTTCACGGACTGATACGTGTACAGCACAAAAAAAAAGTTAAATGCTTCTTTTTTTTTTGTTATTAAATGAAGAAGAGGGGGAGGGGAGAGACCGCGAGAAACGGCGGAATAAAAAATGAGAGATTTTAAGCACACACAGAACGCGTCTGCCTGCGTCTCGACGACTTGTGTGTGTGTGTGTGTGTGACGTGTTCGTCGCGTGGCACCTCGTACCCCCTCACACGGTGGAGAGCTCCTTTTCCAAGTGGGGGTTGCCCTGTGTGTATTCCGAGTTCGAAACGAGAGAGAGAGAAGGGGGGGGGGAGTGAGAAAGTGCGCGCGCGAACACCGATCGCTCGTGCTCCACGACCCCAGTGAGAAGAGCAGAGAAGCCTTGACAGGGAGAAACCGAGCGAATGTCGACTATCTCTCTCTTTTCGTCGAGGGATGGGCGGTAACTCTGGCACGCCTTCTCAACTCCACGCGCATCAACCCCCGTTGGCTACCCATTTTCAGTAGACCGAGGATGAGCTTTTTCAGTTATTTACGCTCCAACGAGCCCTCTGATCCTTTTATCCCACACACACACAGAGAACGAGCACTTTTTTCTCGCCTCCACCGGCCCTTTTTCCGCGGATTTTTTTTTCTTTTGCTTCTATTCATTTCTATTTCTACCTGATTCAATTTTGTTAGTGATTCCTGACCGTTCTTTGATATTCATTAAATGATATTGGCTATTCTCGGTTGTTACAATGTGTGAAATCAAGGAAAACTACGTAAATATCTTGTCTCGATACTTTGGTTCTTATCTAAAACCCTCTTCAGGGGATATCATTATATTTTATCTAATAATTATTACAAATTCACAAATTATCGCAGCTGAGGAAAGAAAAATTGGTTTCAAGAAAATTTACTTGGTTGAAGTAAATTTATTTCACTTCAGAAAATTCCAATACATATAGATATAGAAAATGTGAAGGAAAATTTTGATAAAAGGCAATTTTTTCGCTACAAGAATTTTTCTTTCTCAGTCAGCTTGTATCTATTTAAATTGAATAGAAAAATTACAGAAATTCATCTTTTATTATTCAAATTATTCTTATACCTATAGTGTTAAAACTTATTCTTCAATTCTCGTTGGAGATTTGGGAGAAATGAGATGAAATGAAATGCATTTCCGTGATTTTCAGTGAATTTTCTATTAATTAAATCGATTATCATGAGACACAATTCCTAGGAATAACGTGGTGCGTTTCTCTCTCTCTCTCCCCCTCTGCGAAAGAAATGAGGGGTTATTAGAGGAAAAAAAATGTCAAGTTCACGAGAACACACTCGAAACGCCACTCGAATTAGGGCGTCTCTAATCTCGCTTCCTTGTATCCATTCGGCACACGCGAAGACAGGAATTCTTATCGTCAGGGTCGATCAGCGATTTCGGAAGATGAAGAAAAAAAAAAAAGAAAAAAGTCATGGAACGTTTAAACCTACCCAGTTTAGTCCCCCCCCCCCCTTCGATCGTGTGCGAGATGCACCTACATAGTTTTTCTTTTTGGGATAGAGTGCGTCTTCCACTGAGATTAAGATCATACAGAAGTTTAGCATCTTGATAACTTCACTTACCTGTGTATTATTATATTATATGACGAAGCAGGTATATATATGTGCTCTCTCACTCTCTCTGGGATTTGTCGGTCTCGTGCCCCAATGCCTCTCATCTTTTCGATATAACTTCTCCCCCCTCCCCCCTTTACTCTCTCTCCTCGAGTTATGCACATCTGCAGTTGTTAAACAATTCCTGCGGTTAAAATCTACACGCGACATTGATTATGATAATTACGGGAATTTCAAACATGAATCAATGCCAGACGCGAGGCTGAACAAAAAAATGGAAAAAAAAAGGATTGAGAACTCTTTTATGCTTCATTGGAAGGCACTTTTTAAGTGAATTATTTATTGGTGAAATGAGCAGTTGCATTTGCGTCCCTTGAGTCATCAATTCTACAGAAGAGTAACGCCATTTTATGGCGATGAAGGTATAGCAAATGACAAATAAACATACATACAGGGGTCACGAATAGCAGCAATGGAAAGCCGCACTGTGTCATCTCTTTATCTTTCTCTCTCTTCCTCTTTTTTTTTCCTTCCTTTTTCACGTCTTTTAACGGCCCCCAGCAGAGTAATTGTGCGGTAACAACATAGCTGGGGTGAAAGAGCCAATGCCAGACAGGTTGTGCTCGTGTTACGGATCATCACCTATTCGAGCACTACTCTTCACCGAAAAAAAAAAAAAAAAAATAGGGAAAGAAAAAAAAATGATAGGATAATGACAAAGTACGAGTCTAGAGATTTGGCTTTTGGTAGTACCACATATGTCCGATCGACTTGTCATCTCCAACATCCGTTCATCAGTCTTTTTCTCTCACCACTATCGACAATAGCTCATCTGTCGATACAAAATTTTTTTTTCCTCTTCCAACTGCGGTCAGAAACTTAAACAATAATTTACTGATCGATGGCATTTCCATGGTAAATTGGGTGTCTGAATTTTTTTTTCCGCACGCTTTAACACGCAAAGTTTGCACTAGAAGAAAGAGTTTTTCGAGATTTGTTGCATTGTTGCTGAACAATGATTGTTCAGTAGTTTCAATCTTTTCTCATGCTAAATTGTGTTGAATTTTTTTTTTTTTTTTTTTTTCGAAACTTGTTGCAGAATGAGAGCAAAAGTGAGCCAGTTATCCGTCCAGATGTGCGATTAAATTGAAGGGCTCCAGAGGAGTTTCAACAAACATCAGTTGCAATCTTCCTGTCAAATTATTCACAATTCTGCTTCATAAGATTCGCGTTTGATTTATGAGATATGCTTCTTTTTTTTCAGGGGGATAATTGTAAAATCATCTAGAAGTTGACCGGCAGGTGAAGTGTTTTTTTTTTTTTTTTTTCTAATCTCAAATCGGTCATAAAGTTGTCAGGAATTTGATCGCTCACGTTTTGGACACAATTTTAGGGGAAAACGGGAAACACATTAAACTGAATTTATTGATGAAAAAAAAAGGAATTTAGAGGAGATGGAGAGGTACCGGTAGCCAAATTGGCCTCTACATGGATAGGACACCGCTCATTAACGCACTAGTTTGGTGGCTATTTTTATTACTCTGCTGATGGACTATACGAGCTGAAATAATGACCCACCACCCTGAACTAATCGATCTGCTATGGTTATTCTACTTGGGTTTTTTTTTTTTCCTTGCAAAGTGAAAGAGTCCTGGTGTGCAAAGATAATGAAACAAGGGAATGAACACGTGAGTTAATAAATAAAAAAAATCATGATCTGTAGCAAACGTAATTACATCGCGAGGCAATTTTGCCTAAACATCATAGCAGCTGCTGCTGATATTAAGAATTCATATTTACGTGAAACCCTTTTTTTTTTAAAAGCTAATTTTTTACAGCATAGATGCGTTCATTTTCTCTCTTTTTTTTTACAATCTAATTCTTCTTTTCGCCATAATCTGACGGCATCTAGTGATGAGAAATTGAGTTTCAAACGCGAACAACATCGGTATTCCAATTTTACAACACCGTTTACTCCCGAAAATGTAGTGGCGTAATAATGCTTAATTACTAATTTAAAAATTCCATATTTCTCTCTCATTAAAGCAATCTTGTAGGCAATAATGAATTTTTTTTTTGGTAAACGGTCGAATGATTCTTGTGTAATGATCTTTGGGAAACCTGTGAACTTTGGTTTTTGATCGTTGAACAATTAGATGCTCTGTCATTTGATTTTTGTAAAAAAAAGATTCTGCAAATGATAATACTTTTTTTTTTCATTTATGATTTATTTTAATTGTGATTTTTCATCAATGTGCAATCAGTTTATTCAAACGGAAAAACATATTTTCTTAGTATACAGTTACAATCACATTTTCATCATCTTGTTACTGAAAAGTTATGTTTTCTTATATATAGTCGAACATCAAACGATACAAACCTTAGAAAATGCTTTTCTATGTATATGAATTTCTATTCGTTTCTTCGTGAGTCAATCTTTTTCCTTTCCAAGAATTTTCGAAATTCACAGAATCTATTTGTTAGGATCATTCTGTTAATGACCTTTTCTATGAAGGTCTTTGGACCTACAAATGATTTTTTTTTTTCAAACAGACAATTTCTCCAATTTTTTCATCAAAAATTCAATTAAAAGCGCTGAAATCCGAGGCTTGATGAGTTTTTCAATGACTTCATCCTGGGTTAATGAGAATATTAATTACTCTTATTGAGCCACATCTGTTTGCCAATAATTAATACCATTCGATGGAATAAATTCAATTTCATGACCCATTTTACATGGAAATACTGATAAAAAAAGCACTTCTCCCCAGTTCAATAACTAGGCAGAAGCAGTTAGGAAAAAACGGGGTATAGCTATAGTTAATACAATGGTCGATTTTTCCCAGTGTCCGAGAAGGATCGATGACCACTTTACTCGAAAAAAAATATGATAAGTATCATAGCCACGTGAATGGAGGATGACACCCGCATAGATAGCAGTACACACCGTCCAATTGGTGGATAGTACTGCTGGATGATATGAAATTGACGCTCATTGGTCGAAACATGAGTTGTGTTAACGCCCCAGGAAGGATGCGCGCAGCTGCCTAGGACATGCGTAATCCCACTTGTGCTCGTTAGTCCATGAAACCTACGTTGAATGTCTTGATGCTTCTTCCTCCTTTTTTTTTTTTCCTGGCTTCCGGCCATAGCTGCATGTACATGGTGAAGGCAACATGGGAAAAATGTGTCCCACCTTGCAATGGCTCAAATCATACATAAAACCGTGGTGTTCCATGAGCTTTACCGATCTTTCCCTCTTCTTTGGAAATATTATCAAGGGAAAAGTGGAAAAATAGTCGAAAAATGAGAATACTCTAAAGTCCTCTTTTTTCCCTTGAAAAATAATAAAAAGTAATGGATATTGACTCTTGAAGGACATTACTCTACTCGAAATTTGTACAATGGAATAATGGAAATAATCCTTGAAGCTCTCAATTTTCGTTAAAAATCACAAAGTATTATTGTTTTCCAACTCTTACCACATTTCCGCAATTATCTGACAATTCAAGTGTTTCGATAATTGCAAAATTGCTTTATTATTATAGCAGGTGGTGATAATAGTGGTATATTAGAGAAAGAAGAGGGGGATGAGGGGGCCTTTTGGGGTTGAAAAAGATGCCGTGGGTATAGGGCCGCAGGTATATTCGCGGTGGGACCTCCTCTTTCTTTATACAAATATTTGAACTTGTTCAATTTCTCCAAGCAAAACCGAAACATTATTGTTTTCATATATTTTTGGCGCCTCCCTTTAGCCAATTCGAATTGAAAAAAAAAGAAGAAATAATAACAATAATAAAAGGGGGGACAGTGTTTTTGGAGGAGGCGTTTGGGTATTCAACCGGGGCACCGTTTTATACCTTTCTGCTTCAACTCTTTTCTTTTTCTTCCTCTCTCTCTTACTCTCCGCTGAAAATCATAAAAAAAAACCATCAGGGTTTTGCACTTCCACAGCACATGGCAATTTTCGAGCGTGCTTAGCCGCACTCACTCGAACGAAGACGCGTGCAGGTGAGAACAAAAAGAGGGATGATTGTGAAACAAGAAAAAAGGAGTAAATAAATGTTTTGGGATAAAAGATACAATGGAGTGTTGATCGCAGGGATTCCGGGAAAGCACACGCCTTCGAGGGAATATAAAATCCACAAGAAACGCTTTTTTTTTCTTTTTTTTTTCATTTTTTTAGTACCACTGAAATCACGTGAAGTGTCTTGTAATTCGCTTTTAATTTTCCCTCGTTTGTTTCTTGGAGTTTTGTGGAAATTTTTCATTGAACAAATAAGCGGTAATTATTGAGTGGAATCGGTCTGCTTGTGAGGAGAGTGGAACGGTGTTATTGATGACACGCTGCAGAGGACAGTCCGTGGAGAATTGGAAATAATTCAGAATTTTGAAGAGGACAAAAAAACATAGATCGCACCTTACTAATGACGCTAAAATGTTCCACTCCTCTTTTTTTTTACCGGAAACTGGAAAATATCAGTGGCTAACTTGAGCTGAGAAGAATCTTGGAGTGATGCAGGTGTTGGAGGTGATGATCCTCAAAGTTTAGGGGATGAGGGGTTATTTTTTTGCTTGTTTTTTTGACGGATTTAATTCTATCTACAGGTTTATGTCATAATTTGATGAGAGCAGATGCAGTTATCTGGTGAATCTAATCTACGTTTTATCTCGTTATGTTTTCTTTATTATTTTTGAGAAATTGAGTAAAACTCAATTTTGATCAGTTTTTAATAAATTGATGGAAAGTTGATAGAATTTGATTAACTGGCAAACATTATATCGAATTAAGTGAACGATTATCAATGAGTAGGATAAAAGTATCGTTTGTTTCCACTTTTACCTTCTTTAGTCACTTTAGATCTAAATTCGATGATGAATTATTTTATAAGTACAATAATATTATGCGTTAGATTCGTATAATTATGAAAATTTCGAAATTCTTTAAAAATATTATTCTGACATAACTTCTTTTCCCTTTTTTTTTCATGAACTTGAATTTGAAGTGAAAATTGGTACTTCTAACAGTACCCTATTACCAAGAATTACATATTTTTCTTATTCCATTCATTCGATGAAGAAAAATTTCATTTTAAAATGAAGCGTTTCTATTCAAACGAAAACAAGTCATTAAATTTTTGCGCATAAAATTACTTCTTGTTAAATGACTACTCGATTTACACTTCCCAAGCAAGTTATGAGCTACTGCCAATTGTCGTTCGAGTCAGTAGTAGCATGAGTTATGACGCAATTATTTACGGAGGAATAGAAAGACTTTTATTTGAGAATAAATTGAATTTATTGACTTTTTTTTGGCGATGATTACGATTTTTTCTGGCGGAATCGATTAATTCATGAAATTATTGGCTCAAGACGTACCTCTCTGCAGAAAGAATAAATGAAAATGAATAATAGAAGTAACAACAATTTTTTTAAAATGATTTTTTTTTATTTAACGCATTTGAAATCTGCAGATTCATTATGCTATCATATTTATAAAGATTCTAAGTACATGCATGTATATAATGACAATAAAGAAGAAAAAAACAATATAATTGTAATAACAATTCATCATAGGGATAAATTTGATTAAGAATCATAGAGTGCATCCAATTCATATAGCCGAACGTTAGAATATTAGAATATTCACGAATATTGTTGTCTTCGAAGCAGCGGAAAGTTGGACTTCCGGTTCGTAAGAGCATGATTTGTCCATCGCCCTCTTACTCCTTCTTGCATGTGTCCAAATAATGGAAGACAGGCTTCTCCCAGACTCCCATGCGGTTGTAGGACTAAAAAGATTAACAAATTAATTTTTATACGAAATAAAGCTCGATTATGAGAATATTATTATTATTATTATTATGTTTTCTTACCTCAGGGTCCAATAGATCTTTCAAGCATTGGCCGAAAACAACGATACGTTCAGCTGCAGTTTTGGCATTTGAGCGTTGTCCTGAAAAAATAATATAATTCAAATATTAACTGTATCCAATGAATTTTTTAGAAGTCTTTGATAATCACTCGATAGTTTTTACCTCTTTCGAGGCAGCAGTCTACAGTTGCTTCTGCAATAACCTTTGGTGCAGCATGGTAGAGACCAGCGGCAACACGATCTCTCTCGGGCAAGCCGTAAGTGGCATTGGTCTAATAATAAAATGAAGAATATTTCAATGTTAATTATTTAATCATTATACATTATTGAGTAATGTATGTACTGTACCAAGTGTTGTATTTCCGCGGCGAAACATAGGAGATACTCTCCAAATTCAGTCATATGATGCGCGCCTCTACGCAGATGTTCTGAGAAGCATTTATGAGAATAATTGATTATTTCAAATAAAAATGCAGGGACGAAAAAAGGGGTTGTACTTACCGTCACTGAAACCAAATTGTTCTTGACATTTCTTTCTGCCATGACCAAGAGGATCTGGCACCTCCTGTGGAATAAAAATTCACGTATTATATTCACGTATTCACGTATGGAAGAGTTGAATTGAATTTATTTTTGATCTCATTTTCACTAGTAGGAAAGAGTGAGACAGAATGAAGCTCTATAACGACAAGATTCAGGAATTTTTTTTTAAGTGAAGCATTTGATGGAAAAATTCGGAAAAAATTGAGATGATGCTCTAATATGTGAATGATATTGGTGAATTTTTACAAGATTTTTCGTAAACTTCTTCACTCTCAAAAAAAATCCCGAATCATTTTTAACTACAAATCTATTCTGGCCCGGTTTCCCCTTTTACATGAATATATCGTCGTCTTGGAGTTAAAAAGACGTAAGTGTTATGCTTCTACATAGCACTTACGCCACTTTCTTCCTGAGGCGACGATATTTCATATCTACTCTAGGGCCTTGACTCTCCTACTTTTCCCCCTTCCTGCGACTCTATAGGTCGACTGTTTAGTTACTGCACCACATTGCTCTAGGATCAGGGGAAAACCATGGGAACCCCTGATTGGTACAGGCAATCGATTATGCAGAGCCTCAGTGTGTATTTCTGTCGCACTGACGAGAAACGCACGCTAAGTCTCTTGCATACGTACCTCCCGCTCAGTTCGGGGTTCGAATTCCCGTGCGGCAAGCGGTCACCCATCCAAGTAACTATATACTGGGTAGACCGCTCGACCGCAAACAGACCCAACAGCCAAGCTGTTGGTCTGAATTCAATTTATTTTCGAGAAAGCTTATTATAACTACATTCGTCTAGAATCAGGGAAGACCATGGAAATCCCTGATCGGTATTGGCAGTCGATTATGCAGAGCCTCAGTGTGTATTTCTGTCGCACTGACGAGAAACGCACTCTAAATCTCTTGCATACGTACCTCCCGCTCAGTTCGGGGTTCGAATTCCCGTGCGGCAAGCGATCACCCATCCAAGTAACTATATACTGGGTGGACCGCAAGCAGACCCAACAGCCAAGCTGTCGGTCTCAATTGAATTTATTTTGAAAAAAAGCTTATTATGTAAGATTTTTATTGTACTTACGAATGCAGTCGCAGAGGCGATGAAGAAAAGAACGGCGAAGTACATTGTATTCATGGCTGATGAAGATTCTTCGGAGTCTACGAAGGGATTGATATTTTACCATTTGACGGTTGACTTTATATACCGCTTCAGTTACCATCTCCCAATACAGATCTGTTGTTGATTAGCATAGCAAATATTGACATAACCTAGTTGAGCTCTGATAGCGGACTCATTCGAACCAGGAAAAGAGATGAATTCAGTATTCATTCTTCCAAAATGGGTGGATCTATTGTTTGACTTTTATCTCTGAATCGCTGTTATTTGAATTCATAGTCGAATTTTGGTAGGTTTATTACTTGAAAGTAAATTCCACGGGATTCGAGCTTGCTTGTGATTGGTTGGGTTCTGAAAAATTTCCATCTTGCCGAAACTAGGATTATTCTATTATTCTATGACAGATATAATTTTTGAGAAGAATATGCTTTGTTTGAGGACAAGCTGTTATATAAGATCCTAGTTGAATTTTCGTTCATTTACATAATCCGAAGTTTCATATGATATTTTGTTTTGTAATTAATTTTTTTTTTAGATCAATTGTTTAAACTCTTTTTCCGTAGAGTTCTCATATGTTATTGAATTGATTTTTAATATTTGTTGTTATGAAGAGGAAAAAGAATAACATTGTAATTTATGCATGAAAAAGAGTATTTCACGTTTGGTTTCAGAACCTGAGGAAGCTGCCATTGTCCTGTGAAACGTCGCGATTCGACAATAATTTAATGTTGTTTATTATTTTTTCCCATATCCTTATGAACAATTAATACATAATATTCTAGATTTTTCCAAATTTCTTCTACGCCGAAAACTTGGATTATTCCGTTACAGATCTATTTTTTTTGGATGATTAACGTTGTTTGAGTAGAAGCTGATAACGTGAGATAAATAGAACGAATAAGTCTATTAATTTTTTCTGAATAGAAATGATAAGAATAGAGCTCATCATCTCTTATATAAGAATAAGGATAAATTTGAATAAGATTTCTAATATTTTTTTCAAAATTCATACCATAAATCTATTATTTGAATAATTGGAGTTAATGTTCATAATAAAATTGAGTTATTCATGTTTTCTATTGATCAAATAACTGAATGGAGCAAGAAATTGGGAGAGTTCGTTATAGTTTTACACTTTTACAAATGTTTTTTATTAATTCTTAATTAATTTACATATATTGTTCGTCTTAAAATATATTCGATGAGATTAAATACACAGGGTGGCAATCGGCCTGAAAAACCTGGAAAAGCCAGGGAATTAAAAATTTCTGGAAGAGTTAGGAAAAAGTCAGGGAAATTCGTAGTTTATTTTTTATCATCTCCATATTCTCAAAATTTATAGATATGTAATCGAAAAAAGTTGAACTCATCGATTAGTTGACAATCTGCAAAAAGGTTAAAAAAAAAGTCACAAGTCTAAAAATTTAACGCAGCTTCGGAGATTATTGTTGAATTCTAATAAAAAAAAATTGTTTTCAGAAATAACTGAGAATTTTAACGGATATTCAAATAATATTCTTTTTCTGTAGGACCTGGAATTTTATTTTTAGTCAAGGGAAAGTCATGGAAAAGTCGAGGGATTTTGAAATTAGTTTTCAGTCGCCACATTAATGCAGTCAATTAAAAAGTTTTTGAAAATTATAAAAAAAAAATTTGTTAAGGACCAATGGCATCAATATTTCCTAGTTCTTACTACTATTTTCTTCTCAGTGTAGAGTTAAAGTTTTTTTCTACCGTACTTTTCAGTTCCACGCTTCGAACAATTACCTCAGTGTAAATCTTGACATTCGTTGTGCCCTTCCAAGGCACGTGAAGGAAATAAAAAAGAGGCGGTTAAAAACAGGAGAAAGAAGAGAAGGGCAACGGTGTTGACCGGTTATCCGCGTGTGGTAATTACACTGGGACAGCCCTTACGCAAAGAGTTTCGTTTTATAGTCGTCATAAGACCCAGAGACGACTCACTCGAAGCGCACTTACTCGATTATTGCATTACCGATGCATAGAAACTCCGCCGTCGGCTCAGAGCTCGACCTCACTCTTCCGCTTTTTTCCTTTAATTTTTTTTGAATAATTGTAAAAAAATATTGTTTAAATAATTCTCCATTAAATTCATTGATCCTACAATGATTTTTTCGAACGAATCATTCGTGATGTAGAGATAAAATTCATTTTTTTTCGTCACGTGAAGGATAAATGCCCAAGAAAAATGTGTTTGCTGGTAAAACATGATCTCAGTGGGTTAAATGTGTGTTCCGTCGACTCATTTAACTTCTTGCACATTCGAGGCCCTTTACTCTCCCAAGTTCTTTTTGAGCCGATAAAGGTGGGATATAATACCACATACCAAACACTTGGGGCACATACAGCTTTCTCCTCTGCCAAGTGGAGGTTTACAACCCATCTCTTTACCACGAACATCGTGGAACCTTTTTTTTGCCGCTCATTCGAGCTGTTATGGGTCATTTATGCGTGAGTTATACTAATTGAAATGTTCATAGTTCCAGTGAATTTAATTGGAACGAGATTTTCGATTAAAAATTACAATTAAGGCAGTATTCGAACGAATTTGAGTACTCCTTATTTTTTTGATGCCGTATCAAAGATGATATTTTTTTACATTTTTCGGAATTTTTTCATGATTTTTGTTCGTGTAGTTTGAGAGATATGAGTTATCAAAGCTACTGAAAATAGCGGTAGTGGGGAGGAAAGGCTTAAGTCGGACAGAAATAACGAAATTACTAGAAAAACACAGGATTGACTCATTATTTTTTTTTTATTTAATGTATTTGAACTGTATTGTTCATCTTGCTAAATATGTACATTTATACATGTGAGATATGATTTTCCAATAGTTTAATCATTTTTTCGGGTAAATTGAAGCACTTTTCCCCGAATTATCAGCAATTAATTGGAAATTAACCGACAAATCCTCATTATTTTCTGATTTATCATGACGGATTAATACATAACGTAGAATTATCGAGTTCTTAAGAAAATTATGAGGCAGAGAGACGTGATGCGATGATAATTGAAATAAATTTAATACCATGATGCACATGGAAGTGAAAATGAAGTCGAAAAATTGAAAATAAACCGTTAAAAAAAAAAAGTCATAGCCCAGAGGCGGTTAACCTGTCCTCTCAACTTCACTGGCACATACACCTGGTGGTGGACATCCTGATTCGCATTTCACGTGATTACGCCCTGACATTCACGTCATGGAATCTCCTCCCAGTTTGGACTTATGGGATCCCATAAAAACCTCAAAAGAAAATCACGTTGAAAAAAACAAAAAAAAGAATGCACAGAGTTTTTTCATGCATTCCCCGAGCGTTTTCATCGCTCCTGAGACACTTTTAATAGTCTCAATCCCTTTTGTACGAATTAAGACATCGGTTTACATTCGACGAATTCGTTTATGGGCAGGTGGTTGTGTTAGGAATGCCAGTTTTCGGCACTTGTCGTCGATATTAAACTGAGGTTTTGTTAAGAAAAAAAAAAAATATTTTTAAAGAAGGAGAATGCTCGAGTGTAGCTCAACTGTGGAGAGACCCCTTCGGTCAATCAGCGTTTTAAAGACCAACTTAATTGCTGGTAATTGCATTTTAGTCACTTGCCGCCAACTGACATATAGCTATATAACCCGTTTACTCCGGGTTTTCTATACTGGCATCTCGAATTAATCATTTTTTCTTCTTTTTTATTCATTTTCACTTGGTAAATGAGAGCAATATTGAGATCTTGGAGGTGACACATGACATTTTGGCCTAGAATTCAGTTGTAAAGAGGTAAAACAGTCACTCGTCTTTCTCATTTGCGCACAGATGCAGAGTACAAGGGCGGTGGAAAAAAAAAGACCTGAATCATGTTATATGACAATGCCTTTTTTACCTCAATCCTTTTTTGCAGAAAGTTTTGAAGAGCTGCAGGAAGAATTGAGGCTAAATCGCTCTATCTCGCTTAGTTTCCAAGGTATTTTCAAAAAAAAAGAAATGACAAAAAAACAACATTCTTCTCCCGAATTTCCAACGTTTTTCTCTACTTCACTAATACGTGATAAATTATCTCTTCGAGTGCTCTAAATTTTAATGACACAGAGAACATAACCCGTGAATTTTACGACTCGTTAAATCGTGGGTGAAGATACACCCAGGTCTGACAGATGCCCCAATGTCACAGTCGGTGGATTCCAAGTGTTACCCTCAAACCAAGCTCGTTTATCAACTGCTCAGTTGACACTGGACTTGAATTTTTTCTTCCCTACCACAAGAATGAATCATTTCATTAATTCATTGAGAATTTATGGATGCAAAAATTTGTATGAGATATAAAATTTGTGCACTTTACTAGCAAATCATAATCCAGAGCATTTCGTAAGAATTCGTGTATTTCATACGTCGTTTTGTTGAATTCCAACGACTGGTTTTACGTCGGAAACCACTCGAAAATGGTACACCCGAAAACCATGCGCGTCCCTTTGGAAATATGTCGAATGGCCAATTTACCGGTGTCTGGTGTGCCCCCTGGGCCCAATGGCCACTGACTTCCCATGTTAGAGTTGCCGTGCAGCATCAGTAGCTGACCATCACCGGCTACTTCGGTCATCTTGATGCCATGGATCGACGTGATGGGCCTCAGGCAGCTGTCTTTCTCTTTTTATTTCTTTGCTCGTTCTCTCTCTCTCTCTCTCTTTGCAGCATTCATTTGATTTAAGAAGAGAAAGAAGAAAAAGAGAGGAGATAAAGAGAATTATGTGCCAAAAAAAAGAAGGAATTAATGGCAAAAAAGCTTTCACGTTTGCGAAAGTTGATTTCAATTTTTCCCAAATTAATCAAACTGAAATTTTCAGTGTAATTTCCATTTTCCTTATGAATTCCCTTTTTTTTAAGTCATCGACATTGACACATTCGATGTCGAAATGATGACGCTTTGTTTACAGTAAAAATATCATTGTTCTCAATGTAAATATTATGAGCCATTAAATTTTTTAAAAAAGAAAATCATAAGTGACTTTTCTTTTAATTATGCAATAAACTTTTTATTTTCATGGAATATATTTTCTATGTCATATTTTGTCAATAATTGTTTTATTTTGTGATATTCTGGATATGGGATTTTTCCTGTTACTTTTTTGCTATGATTTTGTTATCTTCAGGGATGAATTAATTAGCCACAAAACCCTTTTATTTATTTATCAAAAGGCTGAAGTGATTTATTTAATCATTTTAATTACATCGATGTGTCCATGTTGAGATTTAAAACCAGTCTGATAGTCTTATTTTGTTATTCCCCAATACAAAAAACAATGATCGTAGTTTACTCTATTGTTACAATATTCTTGTCTTTAATCCAAAAATCAAAAGTTTGACATTTAAACAAAAAGCAATTTTTTAAAATTCAGATAAAGGAATTTTCGTTCAAAAAAGGAGAAAAAAAAAACGAAACTGAAGAGCTTCGATCCACTGAATTCATATATTCACTGACTTTTAGCCCACTAACTTCATAAATCTTTGGCGCATGATCGAAATTTATTACGAATTAAAAATCTTCAGGGTCCAAGTAATATCAATTAAATGTACGATTTTTATCCACGAAGAACATCCTTTTGCTCTCCTCTTAAACTGCTGATACACTGAATCAAATGGCCCCTCTTGATTCTCTTTCTCTCCACAAAAAAAAAATTTATCCACTTGTCAAAGTTGGAGTCTTCCGACGTAAGAAATTTCGATGGTGGTAGCCCGAAAATGTATACAGTTCGCTGGAGTACATTTCATAAATTTTATTCGGATAAATCAAGTGATTTTTTTTTATCCCTTCAATTCCAGTTCCATATAAATACACACACAATATCAATTATATCAAAGTGAATTGAATTTTTTGAAAAATACCGAAGCAAAGTTTCATCCTCTTTCTCCGTTCCTTTCATTTAATTTCACCTGAAATTCACCGAATCAAATTGATCCTGTGAAGTGTAGTGGTAAGAAAAAAAAAAATGGACACAAAATTACAGACGAAAAAAAAAGGGTTTTTTCTCGTGTGACTATACTTTTGATTTCGCAATTGGAATATATTCTTCTCCTTTTTTTTTCACATCTCAAAAGTCCTCCTTTCTATTTGTCTCGGGCAAAGAAATGGCCTTCAATCATCCCCTGAAAGTAATTATTCGCCAGAAGCAGTTTTGCCCAATTATTTGCGCTCGAAAACGGTCGCCATGGTTTAAAACACAAGTAGAGGAGAAGGAAAGCATTCAACGAGAGACAGAGAGAGGTAAGAATGATGGCAGGAGACGATTGAGGAATTAAAATTGTTGAAACTCGTTCGTGAACACAAGACAAACGTTCCTGGCATTCCACGAAAAACTCTCTAAGAACATCATATACGTTCGACTAGCAGTAACGATTTGACGCCGGATCAAGAGGCAAAAGAATTGATATCGATCAATTCTTCTCTCTCGTGCATTTTAGGTTGCAAACAAAAAATCAAGCGATCTAATTGATTGGAACATGGCAAGTTTATGCCCAATGTTCACACGAGGCTATTTCTTCTTCTTTTTTCTCACTTTTCACTTCTCTTTATTCTTCGCATTAATTTAATATACGAGGGCATTTCCCATGAGTATCAGGCCAATTACATTCATTATCTGTAATCTCATCAGTTCATTCAATAATTTTTTTTCTTTTTTTTTTTTGGCCACCAAGAGTCAAGGGTCAATTCAACTGAAAACGACCCTTCTGAAAGTACATCGAAGTTTTGTTACAAAACCGTTGTTATCTTTTCGTACCAGGAGAACCTAGTAATCCTAGCTGGTAATCCTACTCTACTAATACGGAGTTTCTCATATTTGGTCACGTGACAAGTTTACAACGGATTTTATAGTCGACATACATTAAATGCATTTTGGTTGACCGAGGATTGGGTGTATGTCACGGAGAAAGGGAAAAAATTGGGGAAACTGGGGCAAAATGGACCTCAGGGTCAACATAATGTATAAAAAAAATTTCGGAGTGAAGAACTTGATAAAAAATTCTGAAAAAATTTGAGAAGATGCTTTAATGTGTGAATATTATTGGTGAATTTTTTGAAATTTTTCGGGAGAAGGCTTCATTAAAAAAAAAATCGTGAATCATTTTGATCTCTAGGTCCATTTTGCCCCGTTTGTCCTACTTAAATTATTGGAGATGGATTCTTTTTTCTAGGATTTTTTCTTGATGTAGTGATGTGAAGAAAGGTTTTGACGCATCATCTAGTGTCATCTTTTCGACGTGATGGATGAGTGCTCAGACGGAAATGGCTAGGTGGCGAATTTATGTCACAATAGGAAGAAGAGAAGGAGAAACAACTGAAAACATCCGCAACCCCTTGTGGGTTGGGGAGATAGGATGAGGGAGATGTGCCCTTGTGGCGCGTGTCGACACCCCGAGGGGATTTAGTCGAGCAAAACGGACAACGGAGCCGGTGATGCGTGGCTATACGTTTTGGGTGGGCCTCTTTTTTTTCTCATTTCTACTCACACGTATACAGAAGTTGCTTTTTTTTCAAGCAAGAAAAAAAGGAACTGAGGAGGAGAAAATGGTGGAAGGGGGAATTGCAATTGAATGGTTGGAAATATCAGTTTTTTTGATGATTCCATTGAAAATCTGAGGAAATTTGAGGTGGAAAACATGTTTTAAAATTGATTTTTCGTAATTTTAAATGGAAAATGATCTGAGATTATTTTTGGAGAAAAGGCATTTACAGCAAAAAAATTGAAAAAATTACTCAACAATGTAGACATTCTGGAGCATCTTCTCAAATTTTTTCAGATTTTTCCATAAAGTCCTTCACTCCGAAAAAAATTCAAGCAATTTTTAATAATTGTGCCTAATTTTGCTACAATTTCTGCACCATTCTAAAAAAGAAGAGAAAAAAAACGTTAAAGACGGGAATTTAGTGCAATCTTAATTTAATATTAGTACTAATGATCAACGCCTCAGGTAACGGATCAATGAATTTATCGTTTAGGGACGAGAAGATTAATCTAAGAAAACCGTGATCATCACGGGTGGTCGTGAGAAAGAGACAGAGAGATATGGACCGTAATTCATGGAAATTTCAAATGTCTGAATTATATTAGACGTTTATTTCTATTTTATCAATGCTGATCTATAATTTCGGTTTATTTCGTTCCTCAGAATAGTATCATTACAATAAAATACATGATTGAAGACACTTTTCCAGTGAATTGCCTTGCAAAAAAAAATACGATTTTTTCTTCATATTTCTGCATTGACAAAAAAAAAATTGGAGTCATTCAAGAATTTCTGCTGCAGTGACGTGTGTGTCGCTAGTACGTGCGTGCATAGTAGAAGCTAGTGTTTGCATTGATGAAGGCCGTGAAGCCAACAAAATTGTAGAAAATCCACGTGATTACATATTCCAACGTGTTTCTGAGGTGTGGCACATCTGCCCAAGGGGAATTTTAACTGCAGTATATTTCTTACTTTATTTTTATTTTCTTCCACCTCACATTTACTTACCCCCCCGGGACGAAATTTCGATAGAGTCATTTACTTTGTTGGGCCAACAAACTCCCGTTCACTTCCTCTTCTTCTCTCTCTTTTTTTTTCCTCCTTTTCCCTCTTCTCTATGAGGGGTTGAGTGTGAGTGTGTGCATTTTTTTTGAAGAAGGGGGGATACGAGAAATGGGGAGAACGTTAGATGAGGTGTTTACTAGGAGTCGTTAGGCGAAAATTGCAAGGGGAACGAAAGGGCCAATGATCTTCCCTTCTTTGGGGCAACGTTTACAAAATCCCAATAATGATGGCCGCGTGATTCCCATTTTATTAACGATAGAATACACCTGATTAATCATAATCTATCAGAGAGCCATTACAACTGATGCGCTTTTAACTGGTCGAGGGGTAATGGAGGCTCCAATAAATTTCAAATTTTTAAAAATTCATTGTGCAGCAAAAATTATGATTTTTTTGCGAAATAAAAAAGAAGTACGGCCTTTCTTCATGTCACTGCCAAATGCTATGCATACATATATAGGCGAGAGTGGGGCAAAATGGACACTGTAATGCAACGGTTAGAGATAGATTTTTTTCGATGATTCTATTGAAAAGCTGAGGAAATTTTAGTCAGAAAACGAGTGGCAGATGTATTTTTTTCGATTTACTTGAAAATTCGATATTTTTCGGAATTTTTGAGGGGTGAAAGCCTTTCCTTTTTTGAAAATTTTCAGTTTTTTGGAAATATCTCTGGTTCTATTGGTCGTAGCAATTCGCGGTTGGTCTCAAATGAAAGGTGAGCTCATTTCCCATCGATTTATGGGGGTTTGAATTCAAAAATATCAATTTTTGAGATTGTTATGGGCCAAAAACTGTTTCACAACACAGTTTCACAAAAATGCCCATAAATACCTTAGAAATCGATATTTTCAAATTGAAAACCCTATGAATCGATGGCAAATGATCTCACCTTTCACCTCCCATCGGAATTTTTACGCTACGACAAATAGAACCGAAGATATCCTCAAAAAACTGAAAATTATCAAAAAAGAAAGGGTTTTATCCCTCTAAAATGCTCAAAAAACTCAAAATCGCCAAAAATTCAAAGAAATTAATTTCGGAACTGGTTTCCCGCCTAAAATTTCCTCAGCTTTCCAATGAGATCATCGAAAAAAATCTACCACCAATATTTCTATTAATTTCAAGAATTTTCCATAATATTTGTCTAACACTTTAGATGTGTCTTTTTTACCCCTGATGTCCATTTTGCCCCACCTTCCCTTATGGTAGAGACTATAGGTATGGAAACTGGACGACTGTAGGTGATGTTTCTTTACCTTAAAGTCTTATTAAATGGAAATTACTTGGAGATTAACCTACAAATTCTCATTTTCCTCCGTTTTATCGATCGTACACTAGGATACTGCCATAATTCAAAGTACTTCACTCGCAAAACGACTTTTTTTGAAGAATTTGATGAAACTGAAGTACAAGATAAAGAAAGTGTCTTATATTTAATTTTAAAAAATGAATATTTTCCGTCAATTCTAAAATGAAAGATCAACAATGAAAATCTATATCATTAACATGCAGGAGGCCGATCAAGTATTAAAGAAAAGCATGGTTTTCTGCATATCTCAAAAACTATTTTTACAATTTTTATTCCAAAACTAATAGTAAATAACATAGTAAATCAAGAAATTATAAATTTTTTGGAAAAAAAAACTTTAAATTTTTTGAAAAAAATCCTCAGAATAATCCTCGAGCACAACCATCAGAATGGGCCCATTTCCCCCACTCTTTCTCCACCTTTACAATTGGTGGCTCTACTCCAACGGACCCTTTGCGGCTCTCTCCACTTCAAAGGGTTGAAATAATCAGATTTCGGGAGCATTAAAAAGACATAAATTTCAAAGGTGTAAATTATTCACCTGTGCAGTTGGTTTGACCGACGCAAAACAAAATTACTGTCTAAACATGCAAATGCTATTACCCAAAATTTTCGTTAAATACTTATAATAAGCCCTGCACCTTTTACATTATTGGTGATTCCTCAAATGTAATAGGCCGAATGTAGTAACCGCCCAGACTCGATGCAGTTGCCCAAAAAAATTGTATTGAAACATTATCATTACAAAGTTATTCCCTTTCCGTTCATTCCTTCTCTCCTCTCATTCATCCCTTTTTTTTTCACGAACAACTTCCTTCGGTCTGTTAAAGTTTCTTTCAACAATATCACTTCGTGCTATGAAGCATTTAGTTTAAGCAACGAGGATGAGAAAATTATTCCACGCCCCGAAGGATATTAGATATTCAACTTCAAAATCCTTCGATTTTTTTTTTGTACTTTTTTTTTGCACTATCGTGTGTCCAGTTTTCTCGAGCACGCTCCGCGAGTGACACAAGAGTGCCGTAATTACACGCTTTGAGGCTTTGAGGAGGAAGAGAAAGAGGATTTAAAAAAAAAAAGAAACCGAAAAAGGTGAAACCCACAGTAGGTATTACGATTTCGTCTCTTTCTCTTAGATTTCTTCAAAAATTTAATGTGTCTCCTCTCGCCCTGCCAGAAAAATAGCAGAAATAGGCAGTTAAAGATGTCGCGCTAGTGGTTTAGTTAACGATGAGACTGAAAAAAAAAGGGGACTAGTGGACCACGCAAATTCACTGGAAATTATTAGCCAATTGAAGAGAAGATATAGCACACGACGGATTCAGTCATTATTGGCTCGTGACCGTTCTTACTGATATATATTATTTTTCTAACTGTTTCGCGTGTTCAAACTCTCGCTAATAGTCCAAAGTCCTAGACTATTCAGTAATAGACGAAATTCTCGTGGCTCAGTTTTTTTCTGCGTTTTTTTTTAGAAACTCAATGGTAGTATTTATATGATGTCACGCATAAATGCTACACAGTTGCGTTCCAACTGCGGTTCTTTTTGCTTTTTTAATCCTATAGTTGGCCGTATTTCTTGAGTTATTTCGAGGGATTCAGGAGAAATTCATCACGGAAGGTGGCATCACGGAAAAACTTTGTGCTTTTTTTTGTTGAAAAAAAAAAAGAGAAGAATTTTGCTATTCCGAGGGTACGTATGAAGGACACCGGAACAGAATCTCAACTTTTGAGACCTTGCTTTTTTTTTAGACCGCAATTAGAGATGTGAGAGCCCTCGAAATTCAAGGATTTTTTTTCACAAGAAGTAGGGTTTACAGGAAAAAAAAATTGCGATGGTTATAAAAACGTAAATTGAAGGGAATTTGTCCAAGTTAAGAGTTGTAGATGATCACGAATTCGCTTGTTTTGCCCTAGAGGATAGCCTAATCTCATTCCTCCCCTATACCCTCCCCTTTACATTCTTTGTTTTTTTTTTAATAATTCCAAGAGTCAAATTTTATCCAGAGTTATTCAACTGCCACTGGGTATGTACGAGACATCCAATGTTAAATTTTACAACCGCTTATGTGTCTTCGGTCTTTTTTGGAATTAAGGGGGGCGGCCGCCGTGGTCACCACATTATTACGCCTCCAATGTGAATGTATTAGCAGCATCATGTACCCTACAAAAACAGAAAATTTGATTTTGCCTTGGAGGTATACAGTTGCTTGTTCTTAAAATTTCACCTGCCTTTGCAATCGACTTATGAGCTATTAGATTATGAACAAAATTTGTCATTTTTAATAATCAATTGAAATTTATTCATCATTTGTATGGGAAAAAAATCGTATACTATTAATAATATGTAAAAAAAATATATGGCAAATAACTGAACATGTAAAGCGGCGAAATTAGAGAATGGAATAATATTGTTGCTTCAGAAACAGAGTGGCGCAAGTGCTATACTTATATGTGGTCACTTAAGCCACTTTGTTTTTAAAACGACGATATATTACAGATATAATGGGAGAGTGGGGCAAAATGGACCTCCGCGGTAAAACGATTGAGGATTTTTTTTTGAGTGAAAGACTCGATGGAAAAATCTGAAAAAATTTTAGAAGATGCTCCAATATGTGGGCATTGTCGGTGAATTTTTTGAGAATTTTATGGAGACTCTTTCGCTTAAAAAAAAAATCGCAAATCATTCTCAACCACAGGTCTAGTTTGTCCCACTCTTTACTATATGCTGTGAATTATAAAATTATATAATATTTCGGCAAAATTATGTGGATGGCTCAATATACATCATCTTTTATGAGTTCATGTAACATGCCATCTTTTTTTCAATTATATCGAAGCCAATATTCATGCTGAAAACTCCATGGAAAACTTTCTTTTCCATCTAACAAAAATTATTGATCAAAAAATTCATTAATCAGCGAAAAAAAGCTAAAAAAAATTCACATAATCTCGTAGTAATTACATCATTTCAATAACTCCTGCCATTACCATTTTCATTTACTGAAGTAAACTGATTCCCGTAATTGAATTTTCCCATTCAGATTTTGTAATCTAATTACTTTGAATAATTACCCATCAACTCTGAGTGAAATTGTGATTGACGAATTTACGGATGGATCATCTCATCAAAAGATCATCTCTAAAAAAGCAGAAAAATTACAAAACATTTCAATCATTTGAATAATCAATTTATTCACCCCCCCCCCCCCCTCCCGCCGTAAATGTGGGAACACATTGAATTTCGTAATTTTCTTCAATAGTAGAGATGCCTCTTCAATTAAATAAAAGAACAAAGTGAAAAAAAAAATCATAAAATATGTACATGAAATTTCAACGAAAAATGAGTCCTACTAAAATCACAGTCAAGTTGCAAAAAAAGCCCTGAAGACAAGAGCTTCTGGGGGGGGGGGGACATTTGCGTATATCCATGGATAATAATTGGCCGATGAATACTGGATTACCTATGCATCCCGTTGTAAAGTGATCGGCATAGCAATTGGTATGGTGTATAATATCCCGTCAAAAAAAAAGGGTATACTTCAACCTAAGCCTCATCATCGATCGTACGTGACTGCCCTACCACCACTTGTTCATGATCATAGGCTTAGAGTCCATTTAGGCAGATGCGACATAAAAATTGTCAGGGATGAAGTTCCACTTGTTCATTTTTTTTCCTTCTTTCTATTATAAACTCGAATCAGGTAGATACCGGTAGGCACACTTGCTGCGGAGTCTCTCTGGCTGCAGAAAAGAGCAAGAGAGAAAAAAAGAGAGAGAAGTTCGTCGTGTGCCTGCCACGCGACACACAGTCACTTCTTCCATATCCCTCGATTATATTTTTTTTCTCAGCCACTTGTAGAGTCCCCATAAAATTCATTACAGATCGTTGGATTACAACTTACACATCCGGTGATTCTCCTTGTTTCCATAAAGAAATCATCTGACTTTGGCTTCTTAGTCGTGAATATTTTTATCTCAGGCCAGTAGAGTGTGTGGCATATTTCCACTTTTTCGTTTTGTCGAAGGTAGAAAGAGAGAGAGAGAGGGATTTCCTTTTTTTTCAAGAAAGGAAGATCATGATCGGTCTACATTATTAAATCTATAATTACATACCTATTATGTGAGGAATATAATAGGTATAGGGACTTCGGGACGATTAGTATCTTCCAATGTGGGCCCAAAACCCATGCGCAAATGTGAACTGCGCAGGATCGCGTGGCTCCCACTGTTGTACCAAGTTGGCGATACGAGGGGCGTTATTAATTTTCGGATTTTTTCTTTAGAACACTGGATAGTCTTACCACGCAAGCCCTTCTTCTAATTGCTCTTTTAATAACCAAACGGTCGTATAATACAGCGTTATTTTTTTTTTTTTTACAACAGATCAAGGCAAACATATTTAATCTGTTTTATTAAGTCTATATCGTTGTTCTACAGGTTTCTTGGGGTTTATGAGAGTAAGGGAGAGTCATATCAGCGAATTATGAGATGTGAGATTTTTGTGGACAATCAGCCCTTATAGCTGTGACATATAATATAAGGAAAATTAAAAAGTCTCCATTGATTCTTCTTTTTAATTATTAATGAATATTTAGTGAAGTTAATGGCAAAACCTCTGCTTGTCAATTGAAGGATAGAAAAGAGGATTCATTTTTATTTCGAACTTCATGCCAAAATGTCTTAGCTTAGTGTCATAGAGACACAGATTAAATAAAACGCTTCTATACACTGAGAAAAAAAATAGGGGTAAAAACAATCAAATATTGTGGCAAATGGTCCTTAGCAAATATTTTTTTTAAATAATTCAAGAAATTGTTGAATTTACTAAATTCAGTTAATTCAAAAAAATGAACTGGTTGAATTTATTGAATTTAGCTAATTCAAACAGATTAACTAGTTGAATTAACTAAATTCAGTAAATTCAACGACTGTTTTCAATTAATTCAACAAAATATTTTCTAAGAACCAATGACATCAATATTTGATTGTTTTTACTATTATTTTTTCCTCAGTGTAATAATTGAGAGTTGTCCATTTATTACAATATATATCGTAGAAGAACTTTTTTCAACAAAGATGTTCGTTGCAAGAAAATTGAGTTAATTGTAGAAAATCTACTTCGCTCCAGAAAATTTCAATACATATAGATATAAAAATTACAAAAGAAAATCTTGCTATAAGACAATTTTCTTGCCACAAGAATTGTTTTTCTCTCAATGTGTAATGATTTCTATTGACTCAACATTTTTCTCATTACTTTTTTTAAATAAAATGAACATTTTGGTTCTTCTAATTCTCAGGACATTCCTTTCTTTCAAAAATCTCGTTATAGATGACTAATAGTGTGAACTTCGCCCTAATTGGGAGTTTTTTTTGATTACTTGGTTATCTATTCCATGAATATCAGGTAATAATTTCCTACATTACGTTGAGAAATTATGCGAAACTTTTGCTTTCACCAAAAATCTCAGTTTGATAATTAATTGAATGTTATCGATGAATTAACGTGGATAATTGTGATATAAGTAAGATTAATGACTACGTACGTTAAACATAAATTTTCGGCAAGACACATCTTGTCTTGCATGTGTCCGTTAGAACAGCACGGGTTTAAATGCCGGACGTAGTTCATGTCTCTCGGTAATTGGCTATCGGATCGGATGGCCCGATCTGGTTTGCAAGTATACAAACCCAGTACTTGCTGCATTGAGCTCGGCCCAGTTAAACATAATCGCGACACCTTGTACGGTAACACAGAACACTCGCGTAATACACCCGTCTCCATCCCTCCCCTCTCCCTCATCTCAAATTACATGAGCACGGAACTTGATAATTATTGTCTTTAACAAATGGTGATGAGTATCTTGCATACAATGAAGCAAAAATGAATTTATTCGCAGGATTGAATATTTATTAATTCATGATTCTTTTTTACCCAAGGCAATATAATTTCGTCATTGCTCATTGCACTTGACGCAGTAAGTGCGAAGATTGAGAATTTCGATTAATTCCAAAAGAGGAAGGAGTGTAAAAAAAAAAAAAGAAAACGTTGAGGCTGGTAATTGAAGAAGATAGAAGTCACGAAGAGCAGGCACGTGCCTCGAAGGCTTTCTTTAAAAACAGAATGATGAAATGACCGTGTTGGCATTAGGTATCGAGAGGCTTAGAGGTACAATCGTGCCGAAAAATGAAAAAGTACAACTATTTGCGAGAACGACTTGCAGGTGCATTTATGAGGCAGTCCCTCTTGAAGAAAAAAGAAAAAAAGAAGTAGCATTTTCTCTTTTGTCGTGTGTTTTTTGACGCAGGTGCAGGAAAAAAGAGGGCGACTATTTTCCACTCAATGGAAAAGCCGAATTTTGTCCCTTTGAATGACTTAGATTATCCGGAGGCTAAATTATATGGTTTTAGTGAAAATTCACCTGTAATTATAAAGAGACAGTTTCTTGATTGGCTTAACTTTGGGAGGAAAAACGGAAAGAGAGAAGAGAGGAAGTGAATGAAAAAAAAAACTTAAAAAAAATCCAAATCTATCTTTGATATTATTTTTTTGGGCTTTTTTTGGTTTTTACTGTAATTTTCGTAATAACATAATTCGGCGAGAGTACATTAGGTGTATTCTGGAACATCTCAATTATCATTTATAAAATCAAGAGTTTTCGGGCAAATTCACAAATATCGTGTTAGTGTAACATTAATGCTACCGGAGGCATTTATGCAGCGAAACGTCAACTCGTTAAACGCCACTTTGATATCCTCTCGCATTCATCAAAAAGCTGCCATCCAATGTCCATGAAAATTTCACGCATTATTTTCTTGCGGGATTTGTGGAGTTCGCAGTGAATAAATTATTCAATTTATAAAAAAAATTATCTTAGAAAGCTTGCACTATTTATTTTTTATTTTCTCCATCTCTTTTTTCGTTTTACTCATTATCTTCATTTTCAGCCCCTGATATCATGGTGAAATAAGACCAGAAATAAGACAGGCTGTTTATTAAAAGTCGAGAAAGTGATTGATATATACGAATGTATTCTTGTAACTTAGCATAACTATAACATTGTTAACAATTTAAAACCTCTCTTGAGGTGTTTCTATCTGTACAGTCAGAAAAAAAGTTAAATTTTTGTATAAAAACGTTAATAACAATTTATACGAGATAAAATTCTCAAATTTGATGAAGTGAATCTGTAAAGAATTTAATGAAAAAAAAATAAGTCCTAGAAACAAGAAAATTGTTGAAAACTGTAAAATTTTCTGTGGTTTTGAAAATTTCTTTAAAACTTGAAAAAATAAAGGAATGTGAAAAGCATAGAGAAAATTTTCAATTTTCAATTGATTTTTTGTTCCTGAGACTTATTTTATTCCTCATTGCATTCTTCACAGATTCACTTCATCAATTTTGATAATTTTCTCTCGCATAAATTGTTATCAACGATTTTATACAAAAATGTATTTTTTTTTGGCTATATGGATAGAAACACGTTAATTCAAGATAAATACAACATACTACTACTTGACATTTGAAATTTCGCTGTGTATGGGAAATAAATTGCGCCAAATGGCAGGACCAAAAAAATGTAGAAGACCGAGGGTTTAAACACATTCTGAATTTAAAAAAATATCTTAGAAAGCTTGCTCCCATGATAAACCGCAATTTCTGATAGTAATAGTCAATTTTGAAGGGTAAAAAGAAGAGGAGTGAAAAATTTCTCCCATCAAGTGAAATGTGATGTGGAAATGATTAAACTTCGCTGAATTCGAATCTAATCAAAGAATCCGTCTCCACGTATCCGTGACGCCTTTATTTCTTATGAATAAATAATATTTATTGTCACTTTTGCATTAAAAAAAATTGCACTTGATGAAACTCATACAACTGTGATTCATTTGAATGAAATGAAACAAATTCAGCTTGAGATGCAAAAAAAGAGAGGAGAAATGAAAAAAGAATTTAAAAAAAGAAACAAACATAAGACGTTGGGGATATCATCACGGTAGAAAATTCCCTTCGGATTCATGCTTGGGTAATTTTGCACGATGGTAAATACACGCAATCACGTAAAAGTTTCCAATTACCAATGCTCGTGCATGCGGCACTTCAATTCGTTCATATTCAATTAAAAACAATATGACAAATTTGTTGTAAAGCATCCACAAACAGTTAAATTTTACTGAAAAAAAAGAAATTAGATGAATATTTGTAAAAAAAAGTAAAAAAAATTCGTTCCGCAAAGATACGACGGCCTTTGCATATATTGTTGGAACAATTAATCACTCAAAAAAATCCTATTTATCACGATTAAACACGTGGAAGAGACGAGAAGTGGCAAAGAGAGGGAGTTAAAATGGTAGTTAAACATGCAACGGTATTAAACACGCTCTGTACAAGTCATATTAGATATTCCATGCGTACAGTTGAGGCTGATTGGGCCTACTAGACCAATGCTCACATGCACACATCATAGTGCTCAGATTTTCCTGCTTGAAACTATCGTTTTTGCTAACACGTGTACATGATAAAGATGTGGAAATTCATCGTTGGTAATTCATCTGAAATGCAGTAATTCTGCTTTTAGCTATATATAATAATAGATATATATATAGGGGAGACAGGGGTAAATGGGGTACGAAAGCATTTGCTTTAAAGTAACCCATTTTGCTCCGATCCATTAATCGAACTCTTTAGCGTATTTATCCACAAAAAATTGTAATTCACCGAAAAATTGATTTTTTTCATCTTCAAAACGCAATATAATGTTCATCCACTCGAATAAAAGCTTATGAAACCATTGAATATATGACTAATTATTGAATTTCTTATGTCCGATCACTGGTGCTTGACGAGTCTTATCCGTTTAACCACTGGACCACTGATCCTAGATAAAAACGTTTATTTAGCCTTGAACTAGAGAATTCATTGAGGCTTAAGAAACTTCGATAAATGGTGCTTTATTACCTTGACACTACATTTCTCGCTCAAATAATGGTCCAGAGCGGTCATGAGGCCCTATAAAAGCTCTTTATTCATCAGAAATTGAAACAATAATCTTCTGAATCCATTATAAGTCAGCGCTCATGTCACGAACTCCCTAAAAATTCACAATTCATGAAAAAATGAACCAATAAACTGAAAAAAATGTTGTAATTTATCGTTGATATTATTGATTCTGGTTAAAAATTTCAAAACATCAAAAAAACAAAGCAGAAATGAAGACTGGAAGGAGTTTCCTCCAAATAACAGGAAATGTTGCTTTGTAATTTCAACACAGGCTTCAGCCATTCACTTGTTTCCACTCTTGAATACATAATGTCGTGTATATTCAAGAAAAAGGAGTAGTGCAATAAATTCACAATTTCCTCAATAATTATTATCAACCAATGCTGCCATCAAATCATGTGAAACAAATTTCTTAATTCTGATCAATTGAATTATCGACAATCACTCGAAAATGTAAAATAATTGCCCATTCAATTTTCACATTTTCAAATAAAATGACTCAACATCATGATAATCCTTTCTATACAAGCTTCTTGATTATTATTTTATTCATACCGGATACAGCCTCTGATGATGATTAATTGGTATACATGAAATTTATGTAATGAGTGTAGAGTGAAATGGGAAATTAAAAAATTGAGGAAGAATTTCGATACTAACACACACAAATGAAAGTGCAAGTGCGTACCATTAATTTGGTTTTATTCGTATCTATATGTATATAGAAAATAAGTAGAGCCGGTCTCTTGATACACAAGCAACTTGCGCTCTCACTTCGAGGTCGTCCATGCAGACGTTTTTTTTTTTTTTTTTTTAACAACAGACATAAATACTGAAATTCCCGCTTACTCGTTAGATTCTTCATTATTAACAAGAATAGAAGTGTATTACGACAGATACCATAATTTTTCACGGTAGGAAGACCTTTCCGGATGACTTTAGGAATTCAATTCAGATGTACTTCCCATCGCTACTTAAAAAAAAAAAAAAAATTTATAACAGGCGAATTCAAAGGATCGACGCAAAAAAGAAAGTGTGAAGAAGATATTAATTTACATAACGAAGATTATCGGAAATAAAGGAAGTTGTTGTTTTTTTTAATCGAATTCATGAGGATTTGAATCATTGGGGGTCACGACAATTGACCATACCTTTTATATCATGGGCAAAAAAATTACAGGTCGAAATACAGACGAAATAAAAACTGCCATAAAACATTATTGTGCAAATAATAATTTTTTTTCCAATTCTAAAAATAATTATGGTGAAATCATTCCTAGCGATTGAATATCATTAGATGATGAATTATTATAATTCAATATAATTCAATGGAAATTGAACTGAATATTGAAAATTGTTTCTTTCCTTTCTTTTATTAATAAATTGATTAATCAAAATGATACTTCATTTGATAATTTTTCTTTCATTTGATACCAAAATAGATATTTTTTTAAATTATATTTCATCCTGCAATATTTTGTCTGTAATTTTTAGAGTACGATGAATTAATAGCATCACCATTAGGCGATAATGTCTATGAATCCTGTCATAAAACTGTCTCCTAAAAATATTGAATAACACAGGAAGAGTTGATCTCGAATCCTGAGCTGATTTCCATCGATTTTAAGATCAATAAATACACTTTATAGATCAGCATTCTCGCTTTTCCCGTTAAACAGACGTTTATCTCTCTAAACTGTAGATTCCATCTTCCAGTGAACAACAAAAACTGGTTGACATTAGCATATATCAATGAAGTCACACAATTGGAGCAATGTAACTGTCCAGACATTACACAATTTTAATATTTACCAGTGAAATTCAGTCAAACTTCATAACATCCAGAATGATATCGTCGCCTTAGAAACAAAGGGGCGTAAGTGATATGCTTACACACAGCACTTATGCCCCTTTAACTCTAAGACGACGATATTATACCATAACATTACATTTGCCTCTATTACATCACGTAATTCATGATGATTTCCGAGTGTATCTCACCGTTTTTTTATTCGAGCAATAATTTTATGATTTTGGAGACAATGGAAGATTTGCATGGACTCACATTACACATTACGTTCAGGAAAATGATTGTTTCGAAAGTTTAGATGCGGTGAACACCTGGTTTGTTCTTTTTTTATATTTATATCATGAATACACGCTTACATTTTCTGTCGAGAAAATCTAACGGTCAATGATATTAAAAATAAATAAAAAAAATCTCTTTGCAAGTTTCTCTAAGAGAGTCAGAAAGAGGAAGCATCAATCGCCTCAGTGATAAACATTGGTCATTCTGATATCGCTCCCATAAAATTGGTGCTTCAGTTTCGATAGGCATTTGAAATCCAGAAAAAATACATGTATGAAATGGAAAAAAAAAAAACATATATATAATATGAGACGATGAGGTGCAGGGAAAGTGCAAAGCTATTATGCCGTTGAGTATATAAGGCTGAGACGTAGAAAACGAAGCGGTTCAGTCAGTGGTTAAGCGCCACACTAAAAACACACGTAAGCTGCAGAATGAAAACGAAGGTGAGTCTCTGTTTACAAATGAATAGTGAAAACAAATTGAAAACAAAAAGCACAAAGTCATGTGTTACTAGATTAGAGTGAAATTATATCTTTGATAATTGAAAGATAAAAGAGGCAATGATTTACTTCAATGAGACAATTAATTATTTCAGATCGAATTTGCCCTAGTGGCATTACTGGCACTATCCCAGAGTACTTGGGTTAACTGCGAGAACAAAGAGGAAACCAAAAAAATCGAAGACTCATCAGCTGATACTGAGTCATCTCAAACTGAGAAGAAAACAGAAAAACGCGGATTATTCCACAGTTACGGAGATTTTGGAAGTTATGGTGGTGGTTATGGCGGTGGTTATGGCGGTGGTTCACAGCATCATGGACATCATCATCATCATGAGGAGCACGTTAAAACTGTGACAATTGAAAAGAAAATACCAGTGCCAGTTGAAGTAACAAAGCACGTACCATATTTGGTGGAAAAACATGTACCTTATGAGGTAAAAGTTGGTGTACCACAGCCTTATACAGTTGAAAAACACGTACCATATCCAGTTAAAGTATTTGTTAAAGTACCAGTTCATGTGCCTCAACCATATACAGTTGAGAAAAAAGTACCTTATGAAGTTAAAGTACCAGTTGATAAACCATATGAGGTCAAAGTACACGTACCACAGCCTTATATCGTTGAAAAACACGTGCCTGTACACGTCAAGGTACCGGTACCACAACCATACACTGTTGAGAAGCATGTACCTTATCCAGTCAAGGTGAAGATTCCTGTACCAGCACCTTATCACGTTGAGAAACCAGTACCTTACGAAGTTAAGGTGCCAGTTGATAGACCTTATCCAGTACACGTACCAAAACCATATCCAGTAACAGTTGAAAAACCATATCCTGTACCAGTTGATAAGCCAGTACCTTATGAGGTCAAGGTACCAGTTGATAGGCCATATCCAGTACCAGTAGAAAAACCATATCCAGTTCCTGTCAAAGTACACGTACCACAACCGTACACTGTTCACAAACCTGTACCAGTGCCCGTTGAAAAGCCAGTACCTTATGAGGTCAAAGTACCTGTTGATAAACCATATTACGTTGAGAAAGAAGTACCTGTACCAGTTGAGAAAGAAGTACCGGTTCCTGTTAAAGTACCAGTACCTGTACCAGTTCATGTACATCATCAGCATCATGAGGAGCATCATCATGGCTCGGAGCATGGTGATTATGGTGGTGGATATGGTGGTGGATATGGTGGTGGATACGGTGGTGGATATGGTGGCGGTCACAGTGGCGGTTTTGAGCCATCCTATGGTGGCTCTGAGGGCGGCGAGTATCATCACTAACCAAATTATCTTCTAATTATTTGTTTAATCCGAGAGAAAAAAAAAAGAAAAAAACAAAAAAAAATTTGGGAGTCTCTTGTACCTTGATTACTTTCTCTAATTTTTTATAGAAAATTCTAGTACGTGTGATACTAAATCCTTTCATGTACTGGATAACGATGGACTCTCTGCAGTTCATCGGTGTTTAATAATTATGTAATATAAATCTTAGGTAAATGATGTGTCAAACTGAATTCAAAACGATGCATTTTTTTTTTAATTTTTTGTACTATAAAAATGAAATTCAATAAAAAACGTTTATTTTACCAAAAATTTCAGGCTTGTGTCTTCTTCTTCATTTCCGGGAAGTCAGTAATTTTATTCTTCTTTTGTTTATTCTTTTTTTTTTTATAATTGCAAAGTGAAAGAAATCTATTAATTGCACGATGTCAAGTGAATTTCGAAAGAAAAATAGAGAACGGATATCCTTTTTCGCTATTTATTCATTTTTATTTTTTATTTTGCATTTGAAAAATGTCAGGGATTGGTTTCCGGGTTGCGGAGCACTTTCGTTTCGAGAAGAATCTTAATCGCCCCCTCCCCCTCCTTCTTTTGCTTGGTACATTCGTTTTTTTTCCCCCCAATTAACCAGAAAATCCATGAAATTCAACGTTGCAGTTTCATTCTATACGAAAAATTCATTCTTGCTTCTAACATAGCTGACTAGCGAGTTTGGAATAGTATATCCAAGAAAGTATATGTTGCTTTCACCTGCAGTTTCTCGGGGCAATATGATAGGCAAAAGTTTTTTTTTTAATGTGTATGTGTTTATGTCTATGCAATATATATATATATTTTTGTTGCACTTCTACTTTTCTCATTCAACAGGCGTGGAGAACGGCTATCTCGAATCTCTTCTTACATACGTCTCTCTTCTGTAATAGAGTTAATTGCATTTCATTGCAATCCACTGGATGATCACGAATTTAGTGCGTCGTATCTATCCTTTACATATTACGAATTTTTTCTTCTTATCTCGTGCATGATGAATCTGTGCATCTTGAGATGAAGAATCACTAGATAGTAATGAAAATAAAATGAGTAATTTGAATTTCAATTGGTCCCCTCTTCTTTTTCATTTTTTTTTAATGCTTTGGAGTGTTTAGCATTTCTAGAATCTCTAACGACAGTGAAAGGAGTTGCACGACTTATATTTGAATTTATTGACCGTGAATGATAAACAAACTCGGGAGTTAGGAGAGTTTTGTTGCATTAAACGGTCATTGATTGATGATTAATTTAAATTCACACATGAGAAATGAAAAAACAGTTAGATTTTACAATGTCTGGGATTTTCCAGAATTTTCGATTTTTTTTTTTCAGATTTGACTGGAACTTTTTCAGATTTAACTCCAGAATTTTCGAAATTATTTTGAAGATGATTTTCGAAAACTTTTCGAAATTTGTTGATATTTCTCTCCAATTTAACTCTGGCAACATTGTTTCACTCCATTTTTTCTCAAAAATTAGTTATATTTCACTATTTGCAATTTTTCAGAGTTTTCGAAATTGTTTGGAAAATTATTTCTGGATTTTTTTCAAAAATTTTCTCAAGTATAACTTTAGTAATCCTATCGATAGATAAAAACTTCAGGAATTGCTGTAGCTTTCAATCAAACTATTCAAAAGTCTCTCGATCCAATTCCATCATTTTTTCTTTCTCAATATTAATTATCAGGAAATTGACACAGAAAGATATAAAAAACAAAATAAATAAAACATAATATATCTAATAAAATAAATAGCGACGATTTTGCCATGCGTAAATTATAGCCCACGTAAGTTATCAGCCTCTTCCTACGTTGCATATAACTTCAAAACTTCCGGTTTTCTATTGGCTTAACGTGTGTTACTAATAAACAAGGAAGTTAGAATCTTGGTGGCGTCAGTCCGTGTCCGTTTCCCTTTCATATTTTGCCACGCATTTTTCTTTTTTATTTTTCTGCCAACCGATTCTTCATGCTTCCACGAAACGCAAAAACAAGAGGGAGGGGGGGGGAGGGCTGGTCCCCTCCTAATATAATAATTCCTGAATTTCGCAATTTAATAACGATTAGGATTGCATCTTTTTCAAGATTAATAACGTACGATACACAAGAGTCTCGCGATGGTAGAAAAAAGGGAAATTAATCACGGACAGGTGTCAGTACTTGAAGGGCATTAAGTCATATCAGTGAGATTATCAATAATTCGTTTTTTTTCACACAAAAAAATATCATTTTTAGCACATTTCTCTGCTTCACTGAATGAATTTTGAAGGTTTAGACTAAGAGACATCTTTAATAGAATGAAATAACGATATTTTTTGATGAATATGATATAATATGCATATAATGCGATATATCGCATAGAAAAAATCAAGATTTCTCGTGAAATTCAAAATTTGGGATTAAATTGTCATTTTTTTTCGATCTTGACACTCACAGCCGCGAAATAAAAGGGAAAAAGGAGAAAGAGGAAAATGGAGTTAAAGGGAGATAGCGAAGTGGTGGAGATGGGAGGAGGAGGAGGGGGGGGGGGGTATATCGGCGCGACTGTGAAGCGAAGGCAATTATCGTAGCGAAACTTGAACGCCCGGGCTCTCCTCTCCGTATAGAATCAACCATTGGTTTGAGGCAGCCTGCAGCAGCAGCCGAGAGTGTCGGCGTCTGATACGAAACCGGGGTCGAGTCCCCCGGGATCCTCAGGGTTGTACTCTCAAACGGCACTAGTCTTCTCCTCTCTCTATCTAACTCTCTCATCCCCGTTAATTACAGAGTACCTCTTCCACTCACTTGGCAGTACTCATCCCTCACACACACACAGACACAATGTCTCTCTCTTCCCCCTGTCTATTGCCACCGTATTCCTGAGCTTATCCCTCTTCTCTTCACTCACGTGGAGCTATATATTGTGTACAATTCTCACCAATTGAGTTGGAGATAAATTCGGGTAATCTTCGGTGATTATAAATGGATATAATACCTAGAACTTAATGATAATGTCTACTGAGACGAAAAAATGTAGTAAAAACTCGAATATTTGTTATATTTCTCCTTAGCGAATACTTTTTTTTGCAATAATTTGAAAAGTCACGGAATTTACTAAATTTTTTTTATCCAAACATTTGATTTTTTTTTTTAACGAGAAAAATTCAGTAAATTTGAACAATTCATGAGTTTAAATGAACCAAATTTAATAAATTCCAAAAAAACAAAAATTATTTCGGGAAAAAAATTGCTAATCAACCAATGGAACTAATATCTGATAGCTTTTACCACTTTTTTTTTCTCAGTGTATGAGATTATCGCACATAAATTATCTGCAGATATGGATTTTAAACAATTTTGCACAAATTCTCATTAAAATACGTATTTTGAAGGGTATAATTAAACTGTCGAAAATTTAATATGCATTTTTTTAAATTTATTAAAACGTCATATTAATTCATTATAAGTACAAGCCGCAATGGATGAGCTGACGGGGATGGGAGTGGTCGAAAAATCACGTCCGGAAGGGATGAAATTGAAACGGGACGGAAAAATGCGGCAAAGAGCAAGAGAGAGAGAGAGAAATGCAAGCGAATCGTACTCCGGATTGAACGCTTGAAATGGAATAATATCCAATAATCTGGCTGGTCCTCCCCCTTTCCTCACCCTCTCTCTCCACTCTTCTGTTACCATTTTCAACCCCCCTTGAGTAACGGGATAAAAAGGGAAGCGTTATCGGTACATCACAGCGTCGAGCTCTGCAGCGTGGGCGAGAAAATCCATCCAGCCATTTCTGATTCTCTCTCCCATTCCCCCTCCCCCTCCTCCTCTTCTCTCTCTTGAAAACGACGACAGAGCTTTACCATCGAAATTAATTATTGATTTCGGATACGGACCATTCAAAAGCTTTACGTTTCGTAATCGAATGTTAACTCACCCATCACTTCAATATTTTCTTTTTTTTTCTTTTTTTTTAACTCTCTGTGTATTGTATTTTTTCGTTGGATTTAATTTAATGAAAAAGTTTCTCTGCAGAATAAATTGAATGCTGTTAAAAAGAAAAGATTTTCATTAATTCTACAAAATTGCTGATTAAAAGGGCAAATTATTAATAATAATTGATGGAATTTATTTGAGGATGATTAGAACATAATTAATTGATGAGTAAATGAAGTACTGACTTGGAAAATGGATTTTTAAGGAATTCAGTAACTGCTTGAGCATGAGGCTATTGGAGTTAGGATAGGAGTTGATGATGAACCACTTGATGATTTTGCACTACTTCTTCGTCTCTCTGTTTCCTCTACTGACACTGCCAGGCCCTCAATTACCTTAATATAGAATTATTGATGAGAAATGAGAGGGTAATGACTTGGGAAATTCAATGTACATTTAAATCATTAATTCTAAGAAAAATTCTGAATTTTTTCGAAGATTCCTGGAATTTTGGAATTTTTTAAACCTTATAAAATTTGGGAACATGTCTCGAAATTCTTCAAAAAATAGGGAAATTCTATGGAAATTTCACGAAATCATTGAAATTTTGGAAATATTGTAGTTTTATCTAAAATAAAAAGTGATCATGTATGAATTTCAATCTACCATTAATCGTGAAATCTTCCATTTCTCCCAAAAAAATGGTTGGATTCTCAGGGAAATCTATGAAATCTTCAGAAATTTGCTAAATTTTCGTAGATTTCAAGAAATTTCCCAAATTTTCATAGAGACCACTGAAAATTCAAGAATTGTTGAATTTTTGCAATTTGAAGATTAGTGTGCATCAATTCTACGAGTGGGGATAACCTCCTGGATGAGAAACATTAATCATTGTAATGAAATCATTACTCAACTCATCATTACTTTGTTTCAACATAAAACAAATATCTATAATATGTGAATTCATTTCATACGCTCAGTTGAGTATCTAGACTAACTGCAGCAATTAAAATCTAATTTTCCAAATAGACTGAAGCAAGTGGTTTGTGATAATAGGTTCTAGGATTACATAGAAGTTATGGATATTGTAAGAAATTTGAGTGAAAAAGAAAATCTTTTATAAACTTTACTTATTACCGTATTTTTATTTCAATTATCATTAATTTTTTGTGTACGAAAAGATTTTTTCGGAAAGCTACTGTTGATTTTTCCTGATGAATCAGTGTTAATGGATACTTTTCTATCTTTCATGACGTTCTGATTAACAGTAGTAATAAAAAAACACAATCTAAGCAATTTCCTTAATCACCTCCTGCAATTCAGCCTTTGAGAACATGTGGAATTTCGTCTCTGGTGTCATTGTCATTAATTCGACATTTGTTTCATTCAATTTCTCTTCCATAACTTGCTTGAGAATTGTTATTGTTGCTTTTATCGCTTCTTTTAGAGTCATCGACTGTAATTAAAATTGAAAAAACCGTAAATTAAATGATAGGGGGAGGTGGGGTAAGAGAGACACAAGGGGTAAAACGGACACATCTTAGTTTTCATATTTTATATTATGAAAATGGCTCGAAATCAATGAAAATATCAGAGATACGTTCTTTCTGATGACTCCATTAGAAAGCTGAAAAAATTTCCAATGAAAATCATGTGCCAGAATAAATTTCTTAGAATTTCTCGAAAATTCGATTTTTCGGTCAAATTTTGAAGGGGTTTTCCTTTCGAGAATCGAAAAATTCCACTTTTTTGGGGATATCTCTGGTTCTGTTGGTCGTAGTGACCTGGGAGTGGTCTCAGATGGAAGGTGAGCTCATATCCCATCGATTTATATGGTTTTGAAAAAAAAACTATCGATTTTTCGAACTGATATAGAGCAAAAACCTGATTTCCAGAAAATTAGATATGAATAATTGAAAAGTCGATTCAAAAAAATTAGAACCACATAAATCAATGGGAAATGAGCTCACCTTTCATTTAAGATCAACCCCAGGTCGCTAGGACTCATAGACCCGGAGATATCCCCAAAAAAGTGATTTTTTTCGATTTCGGAAAGGGAAACCCCTTCAAATATTGGCCAAAAAAATTAAATCTGCCAAAAATTGAAAAAAAAATAATTTGACACATGTTTTCCATCTAAAATTTCCTCAGCTTTCCAATGGAATCATTATAAAATCTCTATCTCGAACCATTAAATTGAAATTTACCCATTTCACCCCTCCTTTTTCTATAATCTATTCTTACCCCTTAAAAATTCTATAAAAATACCTCAAGAATCGAGTATTACCTTATGGAAAACCTCTTGAAGCGACTGCTGGGCTCCTTCACTCCCAGACCCAATCGCTTTCGCATCAAACTGTACAAAAGTACCAGACGGATCCATGTGGAACAATTGTGGTCCTTTCTCATCAATGCCAGCGAACAAAATAGCAACACCAAATGGTCTCGACATAGCGCTACCATCATCGTCACTGTCTCCAAACTGTATAGCTAAATTCGAAACAGCCTGTGCCACAGACTCAACTGTCATTTTCTCATTATAAACAAACCAATGATTCTGGCATTCAGCACGTGCACGATCAATCATCGTTCTCGAATCAGCCATGAGACCAGATCCAGCACAGCCAATGTGCTTATCGACTTCAACGATCTTTTCAATTGTCGTTGGCTCCATGAGAGACGATGTTATACGTCTCTCTGCTGCTAATACGACACCCTCTGATGTTGATATACCAATTACTGTTGAACCGAGCTTTATAGCTTCAATTGCATACTCTACTTGAAAGAGACGTCCTTCTGGAGAAAATGTGTTTACTCCACGATCATATTCGGAGCGGGTTAAGAACATCTGGAAAAAAAATGGAGTATTAGGAGAAAGTGGGGATAAAGGGACATTTAAATGAAACGGTTGGAGTTACATTTTTTTTAATGACTCCATTGAAAAGCTGAGGAAATTTTAGGTGGAAAACATGTATCGGAATCAATTTTTTCGAATTTTTGAAAATTTTCATTCTTTTGCCCCAGAATTGAAGAGTATCCTCTTTGGTTTTTTTCAAAAAAATGGTTTTTTGAAGATATCTCCGGTTCTATTCATCGTAGCGATTCGCTGGTGGTCTCAAATTGAAGAGGAGCTCATTCCTCACATTTTCGTTAAAGTCCCACTAATTTTTATCAAAAATTGACGAAATTATAGGGCAATTTGTGAAAATCAGTTTTTGGGCTGTAACTTCCGTAATTTTCGATAAAAATTAATGAGACTTTAACGAAAATGTGAGAAATTAGCTCCTCTTCAATTTGAGACCACCCGCGAATCGCTACGACGAATAGAACCGGAGATATCTTCAAAAAAACATTTTTTCGAAAAAATCGAAAGGGGGTACCCTTCAAGATTGAGTGAAGAAATTTTTTTTTTTTCAAAAATGCGAGAAAAAAAATTTTAACCCATAATTTCCGCTTAAAGTTTCCTCAGCTTTTCAATGAAATCATTGAAAAAATTCTACCTCCATTATTTTTATTAATTTGGAGCGTTTTTCAGAATAACACCATGAACATTCAGATGTGTCCATTTTACCCCTTATGTCCATTCTGCCCCACCTTCCCCTAATTACTTAATTGCTAAATGTTTGCAGATACGTTTTCCCCTCATCTTTCCCTTCTACTCTAAAATTATATGAAATTTGCTGATTTTTTTACTTTCAACAAATGAATTATTTGAAGAAATGAAAAATGTGAACATGTAGACAATTCAAAAAACTATAAGTGAGATTTTAAAATAGATTATTTTTCGAATAATTCTTGTGTTTAAAAATAAATAGTAAAACTTGTCAGATTTGTGCTAATTTCATCATAATAAATACAATTTAAAAAAAAAACTTCATAGCACTTTAAGAAAATCTGATTTTTGAGGTTAAGTTGTTGCAACTGGTTAAAAGACTATTTCCACAATTCAATAAGCTGAATTGAAGTGTCAAAAAACCTAAAAAAATAGAGATTAACTATTTTTAATTATTCTCCACTAGATAATTTAACGAAAAAACAGCGAAAAACGACTTTTGAGCAAAATTCAATAGAGAATGACAAAGCAAAAGGGAAAATGTTTATTTCCATTCTTTTTTTTAGCTGTTTACCCCGAAAAATCATTTAGAAACGTTTACTAATTAACGTAAAATCAAAAACTCACCTTGATATTATTATTTTCTTTGATTACAAAAATTAATTAGAAATAAAACAAAGCCGACTTGTCACAAACGCCAGTCACGCACAGGATTGTTGAAGGAAATAGTGAAAAAAAATTGAGTATAGCGCTAGCAGTGCCGGAAAAGGCGGGAAACACCCGCAAAACTCCCTAGATTCAAAAATCAAAAAGCTTCCATTATGATCAGTTATCGGCGCAAACAAGCGCAAATGTGTGTTTCTCTTTCTCCATGTGAAGCAAAACTCGATCGATAAAAAGTATTATAAACAACGCAATTTCGAGCACATGTGTTCCACAGTTGTGCGAGTGGCCAGAGAATCATCTTATTCCATGGTGCATCGAAAAAATTGGAGCCCTCACTAATTCATCAAAGTACTCAGATCAATAATTAGTATTAAAAGCATCCAAAGTATTAAAAAAAAAGGAAATTCTATTGATGATGGATTACAACAGGTTATGTCATCTATCAGATACCGAGAAATGGGATGAATTTGTAGAGAATTTGGACTCAAAAACAGACGACAAGTGAGTAATTATCCATTTTCACTTAGAAATACCAAACAATGATTTAATCAAAATTTACAAAAATTTTCCTCTTTTTTCTCCTATTTGATGAATGCAGAAAAATTGTTGCTAAACTTGCGGCAATTTTAACGAAACCAGATGCGCATTTGCCACTCAACGTTATTTCTTCATTATTAAAGTGTTTAGCAAACACTTGTGCTTATTTCAAACACGTTAATGATTTACCAGAGAACAGATTAAATTGTCGAACAGAAAATTACAATTACAAGACTTACGATGAATTGTCAAAAGATTTACAGGCAAATTGTAAATTAATGCCAAAATTATTTCCATACAATGGTATTGCTGAATGGACAATTGATTATTTGAATGAACACGAGAGTGAAATTGAGGAGGATAATATGAAAGTACTGAAGACTTGTTTGCGCTTTTTGTGCAATGTTTCAACGGCTGCTAATGAGTGTAAAGTACCATCGCTATACCAAAATCAAAAATTGATCTCTTCATTGATTAAAATATTACTTTACTCGGAGGATGGTAATATGCTGCTTTTAACATGTGCATTAATTCACAATATACATATACACAATATACTATTTAATACAACAAATGAGCAGGATTACTCGTTGGATCTATTGTCAATGGTCCAGGGATTGATCAGAGCTGATTCATTGAAAATTCACACTGCTAATGACAGTATTATGCTGCTACTTCGTAAAACACCAAAATTACTCGATACAATCTATGAAAGTCTGAGTATAGAGAATAAATTGTATTTATTGGAGATAATTTATCAGAATGTCAAAGATATTGTTTATAAAGAGGGAAGTAATGAGGAAACACTGCCAGAAAATATGATTATTTATTTGATTAATAGATTTAAAAGGAGAAGTGATTTAATACTTAAAACAGTTGATACGTACTTGAATGATATGGAACCGGCTGAAGTTACGATATTGCTTGATATTTTGGGGGTTCTTTCATCGAGTGAGAGGAAAGATTCGCATATTTTACAGAGAGACAGTAGTCTGCTCATAAATGCTGTGTGTACGTAATATTTTTATTTTCAAGTAGGGGAAGATGGGGTGAAATGGATAATTTCGTTTTTTTCAATTGAATTGGTTCAGATAGAGATTTTCTGATAATTCCATTGAGGAGCTGGGAAAATTTCAGATGGAAAACATGTTTCATAAATTTTTTTTCCCATTTTTTGGGCAAGTTTTGGAGGGGTGATCCTTTTGAAAATCGAAAAAATTTACTTTTTTGGCGATATCTTCAGTTTTGTCGGTTGTAGCGACCTGGAGTTGATCACGAATGAAAGGTGAGCTTATTTCTCATCGATTTATGCGGTTCAAATTTTTTTGAATCAATTTTCCAAATACTTGTAGTTCATTTTCTAAAAAACAGTTTTTGCCCTATAAGTACCTGAAAAATGTACAATTTTTTTTAACCTCATTAATCGATGGAAAATGAGCTCACCTTTCATTTAAGATCAACCCCAGATCGCTAAGACCAACAGAACCCGAGATATTTCCGAAAAACTGAAATTTTCCAAAAACAGAAGGATTTCACCTTCAAATCATAAGCAAAAAATTAAATTTTTGGAAAACTCAAAAGAATAACTTCTGACATATGTTTTTCATGGCAAATTTCATCAGCTTTCCAATGAAAATATCAGAAAAAACCTATCGCCAATATTTCCATCGATTTCGAGTAATTTTCATAATAGAAAATGACAAAACACATGCCCGTTTCACCCCTTGTGTCCATTTTACTCCATTTTCTCCTGATTATCTCCCAATTATTTTGAGCAGTAGCTTATTGCTGATATTTCAGTCCTGCTGAAAGCTCTGCACATGACTGGGAAGGAGGAGAATAATTACTTTACTCCAGTACAAAAATTGAGCGAGCTTGCGGCAAATACTTCGAAGAAGACTGATGATAAATCGTCGAGAGACAAGGAGGACATTCAGGATCATCCTGCTTTTGGATTTAAAGCTGGATTGATTCGATTGATCGGGAATCTTGTTTATAAACATCGTGCTAATCAAAACACAGTAAGTATCATGTTATTCGGCTTTAAAATTGGCGGGAGTTGGAGAAAAGGCAGTTTTCTGCTTTTTCGACGAGTGGAGCCGATTACTGGCGCCACTGGCGACTTTTGCCTGAACCTCTTCATCGGAGATTGATCAAAAAATATTTGGGGATTCACTGGTTTATAAAAAATCCCGTTCAAATAGGCACTCGAAGATAATTTAATGAAATTTTTCCTCCTTTCAAGCTGCGAGACACCGAAGGAATTTCTCTCTTATTGGATTGCTGCAACATCGATGCAAGAAATCCAAGTATCCTTTCGTTAATTAAAAAAAAAAGAAAATAAAAAATATTTCGAATTCTTTCTCCATCTCATTTATTCCTTACATCGTTAAATAATCAGTGATTCTTCAATGGTGCATTTTTGCAATCAGAAATCTCTGCGATGGAATGCAGAAAAATCAGGAATTCATTGCTGGTAGTCAGAAAATCAAATACATTGATAGCACTGTACTGAGAGAGATGGGAGTTACACTGCATCAGGACGAGAGTGGGAATGCCATTGGTGTTATGCCATTATCATCGCCATCATCGTCATCAGGTGCCTCACAGTGGGGATAATGTCATTTTTTTATAAATTTTTCATTAAGATATTTGTTACTAAGTTTATTTCTGAATTAATAAAGAAAATAGCATTTGATTTGTGAGTTTTTGATCAATTATCCTGAATACTTGAATTCCAATACTCTCCACCCCCCCCCCCCCCTTTCCACGAAATGAAAAATAATTATGGAGTTACTGCGAAAGGAGCTGCGCTGATAGATGAATTTTAATAGAAAAGATGTGCATAAACAAATTAATCCAATTAATCTGGATTTTTCTTCTTTTTACGTTATATGTTTTCCACTCGAAATTTCCTCAGTTTTTCAATAGAATCCTTTAAAAAAAAGTCGATCTTTAATCGTTTTATTGTAATGTCCATTTTATCCCACTTTCCCTTATAATAATGATCTCACTATATATGTCATTTTTAAATTATCGCAAAATAATACATTCTCATATTATTCCGCAAACGGTCACATTAATAACGAGAATGTTGAGAAAAAACTGATTCGATCAAATAGAAATCATAGATAAAGATAGATTTTCACTGCAATTCTGAATCGTTAATGATTTACGATATCAATAGCAGTAGGTAGTGATATAATAAGCTATCGCTCAAAGTTGTCAGCATTAATAATAAAAGACATGCTGAAAATATTATTTATCAGCGAAGTTTAACATTTTCTTCATAAGTCTTTAAATCACAGATTTATCATATTGTTAAAATCAAGGAATGATATATCATTGTTCATAAATTGTATAATTCATTTCAATTGTTGGGAAAAACAGGCTAATACACTGGAGAATGTCAAACATTTTTAACTGCACTGTTAGAAGAAAAATGGAAATTTCATAGACAATTTGATAGGAATTTTCATAAACGTGATATTCAATTTTTTTTACTGGGAAGATGATTATGAAATCTGTGAGTTTCAGAGAAAATTCAAAGGAATCTATGAGTTTTAAGTGGAATTGAAAAGAAAATTCTACAATTTACTTGAATTTTTAACTGAACATGAAACTTCAGAATAAAAATGACTCGAATTTTCTTTTTTTTTTAATTTTTCCTAGTTTTTACTAAATTTTCAAGAAACAATCAAACTGAAATTTACAAATTTCATTGAAATCCAGGCGTGAAATTATTTGAAAATCAATGATGCGTTCATTTTTCAATGACATAATTATCTGAAATTTCAGTAGAAATGTGACTCGTTTAGAAATTCTCGAGATTTCGCACGGAAAATTCAGATGAAAATCTTTTACTGTAAAATAAAATAATTATTTTTCCTTTCGTAGTTTGATGAATACATAAACTTAATGCTAGACGAATACAACAAGTGAATAAATAAAATTAGGTTTAATTAATTAATTGATATTGACATTTGCTTCTGATAAACAGATAATAGAGATTGATTTTCATGATAATCGATTCATATTAAAAGATACGAGTCAATCATACGTTTGTATATATTTTACGGATCATAATAATACGTTACACATAAGCGTGATCTCAAAACTAATGGTCCGTGTCAACTCATGTGAAACTTTATAGAGGACCGATACATATAAACTCGAGATGCAAGAAAAAAAAGGAGAGTAAATTGTTTCTTTTTTTTTTAAATCTGTTGCTCAATGAAGCATGCTACGTTACAGTAGGAAATTAAATTTTATGTGTTTTAGGAAATTCTTGATATTGTGAAACTGTCTAATAATGCTACTAGCATCAGAATATACAAAAAAAAAGTGCAGCTCATGAAAATGATGGTAACATGTCTAAATAACATTAATAAAAAAAGTAAAAATGTTAAATAACATTAACATATAACTGAAACAACATATCGTCACCTTAGAAATAAAGAGGCGCAAGTGCGGTAACAATATTTATTCAAATACTCTCATCTTGTTTTTTTTTATTTCTATTATTCATGAAGTTCTGAAAATAATGATAATAAATCGAAGATGAATGATTTTTGTTATGTGTTCTTTTTTGTACCATGTAATTATTATTATTGCATGTGCTTTTTTTTATTGTGTATTATTTTGGCTATGCGTTTTTTTTTGCGTTTGTTATTTAGATATGAAAACCAAGATGATTGTGCAAAGAAAAAAATACAAAATTATATATAACTGTTACATTTAATTCGACCAAACTCAATTTGAATATCGAATCATGTATATCAAACGATCAATCAAACTGTGTGACACGGGTTGAAAAAAGGGAAAAAGAAAAAAAACTCTATGGTGATTAACGTAAAATTTATCAGCTAATTATACGTGAGATTAATTGATCCACCTGGAGTTAATTGCCAAGCTGAAGACGTTCACGTCGCCGGTGGTAACGCGACAGTGACAACGAGGGTGCGCGGCCTTTAGCTTTCATTAAACCAAAAAAAAAAAAAAATGCTAAAAAAAAAAAGAAGACGAGTATTTCTCCATGCAAATCCTCGGGAACAAAAATTATCAAGTTATAATTACAAACTTTTTTTTTTTTCATCTTCATTTTTCCCGTTCACCTCACCATCGTTTCCCATTGATTTCATTAATATTTATATCGTTAACTGTATTCCTTAAAAATTTATGAATTTTTTATAACGAGAAAACCAATTGTCTTTTCTTTTTTACACCATCGATCAGTGATAAATGACAATACGTATGTATGATTTTTCAAAAAAATGGGGAAAAAAATTCTAATATTAATCGAGTTTGAAATGAGGGGTCGGTACCTAATAAGTCTTTGAAAGGAGAGTGGATTTCTCTTCTCCATTGAAAAAAAAAACATAATGTCGGCCTCATGAGCATCCTCGACTTTACGTTATATATATATATATATGCGCCTACGCTAAAAACTTGTGTGTCTCAAAGAGCGAACCGCTCGGTAATATATTTCCAATGGCATTGCATATAAAGCCTGTATTGCTTGTGCATATCGAGCTAAATTCAACGAGAGCTACTCACTCCACTATTAAAATGCACTTTAAGTTGCATTCATAACAACCGCTCATATTACGTATTTTCATGTGTATATATATATGTATGTGTGTAAAATTTTTCTTCAGTTCCTCAATTTTAATCAGAAACAACGTTTTAATAAGCGCAATTAATAATGAAGAATTTTTTTTTCCATTCTAATTCCTCGTTATTACACATTAACCTGATTGGGTAATAAATTAATGAGGCAGATGATTACAAATTACGAATTTATTCTGGAATTGTATATGATATTATATGTGTATTGGGGGGTATTTAAAATTGTATGACTGTGACAGGAACGAAGGGGAGGATGAGAACGATAAATAAATCATGTTAATGGCTTGCTAATTACAAGACGTACAGTTAATTGCTTGATTTATCAGGGACATCGGATACTACCACTTGAGATGCATTTATTTTAATATTCATTTATTTGCTCTCTCTTATTCTGCATCTTTAACATTGTTGAGAGGGGAAAATTGTTCAATCAGCATCGAGTCTAATGATTTTGTTCCAATTAATTCGATGATAGAAATTGATTATTTTTGTTTGTGAAGATGATGGAATCTGGTATGAAAAAATGGTCAATTCATCTCCTTTGGACTCCATTCTACAATGTTAAAAATTTCTGTCTGAATTTTCCCTGCAAAATCAATGAAATTTTAAACAAGTTATATCTCGACTGAATTTCCAGATAATTATGTCATTGAAAAATGGACAAATCATCGATTTTCAAATTATTTCACGCCTGAATATCAATAAAATTTGTAAATTTCAGTTCAATTGTTTCTTGGAAATTTAGAAAAAATAGGAAAAATTCAAGAAAAAATTGAAAATTCAAGTCATTTTAATTCTGAATATTCATGTTCAGTTGAAAATTCAAGTGAGTTGTAGAATTTTCGTCTCAATTCTACTTAAAACTCATAGATTCCTCTGAATTTCTTCGGAAGCTCATAGATTTCATAAGCATTATCCCATTAAAAAACATTCAGCAATCAACGAGCAATCTGGCCTGTCACTTCTGATTTTTAGAGCCAAAGTCGCTCAATTCGCCTTCTTTGGACGCTATTCTATAGATCTCCAAGATAAAAATGGACATTTTACATCGATTTTGGTATAGAAATGTATTGGGAAGTGCAAAATATATTGGGCCCTCCTGTTTCTCCAATGTTGAATGCAATATCCAAGTAGAACGAGCAATCTGGTTCATCACTTTCGGTTTTTCGAGCTAAAGTCGCTCAATTCGCCTTCTTTGGACTCTATTCTATAGATCGTCAAGTGGCAAGAGCCATTTCACATCGACTTTTGTATAGAAATGTACTGGGAAGTACAAAACATAGTCCACCGTGTGAAATTTAGCCATTTCACACTGAAGTTTCAAAATATTTCGCACCTAGGCCAGAAAAAAGTCAATCTTGCTTCACTCAGGAACCAATTTTTTTTCGCAGTTGACATTTTTACAGCTGTGGTGCGTTTACTATTTTTTGTATCGAGGACCCAACAAAATGACGTTTTCGAACGTTGGCAAAAAGTCAATTTTCATTGCTTAGGTGCAAAATCTTATCTTTAACGATATATTACTATAAACATATCATAAAAACTAATAATAATCATATCAATCAATATATATATGTTCATATAACCGTAATTTTACCGCTTTATAATGTCACATATTTTTATCCATTTCTGAATATATTTTCTCCTATTATATGGCTTTTTCATGCGGAATAAGAAATTGATTATTCTTGTTCTCAGTGATGATGGAAAAACAATGAGATAAATCATGGAAATTTCCGGCGTAAAATAGACTCATAAATTATGCATGAGATGAATTTTTTCGGCAATTACATGATCGTGTAAAATTATTGAGTTTGAAAATGAGTTTTTTTCCCTCCAAAAAAAAAACAAAAAAAAAAAATGTAATCACCGAGATCTTTATACTCAGGTTGGGTCTCTCTTTTTCTGGTGGAACGAAAAATCTGTCCTAATCCATGTGATGATGATGATGATGTGGCCACATTATCTTTACGACCTCGAAAAAAAAAAGAAAAAAAAAAACTAAAGAAATATGCAGACACTGGTGTGGGTTTCTCGGATGAAGAGAGCAGCATGCGCCTGCGTTATAACGTTGTAATGAAACAAACTGTGTGTGGAGGAAACCTGTTATCAGAAACGGTTCAGTTTTTTCGGGTGAGGTGAATCTGATGAACAATTATCGTTGCATTTAATTTTTAAAGAAATTTCTCAGGTTATAAATTATTTAAACATAATGAAGTAAAAATGTAGTGGCTCTTCTTCTCCTTTTTTTTTTGTGATAAATAATGAAAAATAGTGAATTTAAAAATGTGAGAGTCGAGAGAAATGACGAGGATTGGATTGCTTTATCTGTGAGTAAAAAAAAAAAATATTTCTTTAATTTATTGGTGATAAATAAATTTCAATAATTTCGTTGAATTTCATGGTAAATCACGAGAATCGAGAAGAAATAAAAAAAAAAAAGAGAAAATAATCGTTAATAAATCAATGTACCAGGAGAATTATCAACTCATCGATAAAATATTTTGCTTCGTAAAAATTTCTTTTCGATTTATGTTGAACACTGAAATACACCTGAGTGACGAGAGCGCATGCGTTATAAATCACAAAAGCAGTCAGCCACGCGGCGAACATCGTCGTAAATAACTCGGAAACATTTCACTCATCATACGACGAAATAAAAGGGCAAAAAAGCCGTTTTTATAGAATAAAATTTGATGAGAATTGAAGGGATGAAGGGGAAGGGGGGGGGGGGATTGCATCGTGGGCTGGCGCCATGTCGACTCAATTCTAATCAGTGAGAGATACACACCCACTTTGATTTCTCCTTAATTTATTTTCATTAATTACCGCAAAGATGTTCTCGAACTTCTCTCATCAAAAAGACGAAAGAAAAAGAGAAAAAAAAATAATAATTCTCAATTTTTATCTTTTTATTTTCAAATTTCCATTTATTTTGATTTATGAAATTCAAGTTATTAGTGTCTCGTTAGTCCGAAATTCCGGAATATGATAATTCAGAAATGATTATAACTTTATTAGAAAAATTAGATTTTTAATTGAAACATCTTCATATATTATTGATACTTCCAATAAATTCTAAAATCCTAAAAAATTTTTTTCATTCTACAATTTAATAATCAACGTGAAAAAATTTCTCAAAACAAAAAACTTCGCATTATTTCAACATTGTTTCATCTCACTCTAATACCATTTCTTAATGTTGAATCATTTTTCTTGTTGTGTGGTTGTTATAGTGTGTATGGTTGTACACCGGCACTCTTCTGCAACGGTGAAACACAATGGCCGCCCTCTAATTATCGAAATACCGCGGCACTTTAAGAGCTCCCCTCAAAGTCCATCTTAGGGGAGTCTCACTCAAAGTTTCGTTTTCTTCTTCTCTCGTTTCTCTTAAAATTGTTTCGCCTCCCTGCTAACCGCTCATATACACTATGGTATCTCATTCCCTCTCATTCAGAGTAAAAGAAGAAGAAGAAGAAGTCGTAAAAATACTTGTAGATAAAATTTTGCTTTTTTTCAGGAAATTCCCGTGAAATTGAGCACTTTTTTCCCCCTTTTTTCTTCTTCACTGCCTCAATTAATTTTCCATTAAAGAGCGAATGAAAATTCTTTTGCGACACAATGAATAGACGATGAAAGGGCCTCTAACACGGAAATGTTAACCATGAGGCGGCGCCTACATATATTCACTCATGTGAATCCCTCTTGTGCATTGAATGGCAGAAAGTGACTATTCACGATATTCACAATCTCAGTTTACTCATTGGTCAAACTGTATTTAAGTTTAACGCAAAAAAAAAACTATTTCTCTATTTCACGTTGAGCGTGGGTTTTCTACTCGTATTTGATAGGAAGTAATATTGGATACACAAGGCAGTAGGAACTGGCTGTACCCGCCCATTTCTTATTTTACTGAGCTACTCGATTCTCCCATTCGTCGATTCTTCCTCTCCGTTTGGTTCAGTGATATGAAAGGAAAATTCTGACATTTTAGTGATGGATTGTGTAACGTGTAAGTGACCGTCACATGACGAAGCTGAATTCCCACCGTTTTTGTCGTATGACCCAATTTTGAGGGGATTATCAACTGACGGTTGGACTACATCTAAGTAAATAATGCGTTGCACTATAAATGGGTTTATTCACTGTTAAAATTTTCGTCTGAATTTTAAAGAATTCTTAAAGAAAAATTTGATGGTAACTATAGTAACTCGCAATAGCTCAGCGGTAGAGCACCTGACATGTAATCAGAGGGTCGTGGGTTCAAATCCTGCTTGCGCATTACATATTTTTTCCGGAATTTGATTCTCTAAAAAATTTATTAATAAAAAAATTAATTTATTAATAAATTTATTTGTTTAATGGTTTTATTTCAGAAGAGACACATTTCTACTGGAAGTTCAGATGATGACATCATTGAAAAATGACCACATCATCGATTTTCAAATCATTTCACGACTGGATATCAATGAAATCTGCAAATTTCAGTTTAATTGCTTCTCAAAAATTTAGTGAAAATAGGAAAAATTTTTAAAAAATTGAAAATTCAAGTCATTTTGATTCTGAATATTCATGTTCAGTTGAAAATTCAAGTAAGTTGTCAGATTTTCACTGCAATTCTATTTGAGACTAATAGATTCCTTTGAAATTCAGAGATTTCATAGCCATCTTCCCATAAAAAAAAAATTCAATATCACGTTTATGGAAATTTCCATCAAATTGTCTATGAAGTTTCCATTTTTTCCAACATTGTTGAACAATATTTCATTTGTAATTGTCAATTACATTTGCCAATTGTGACAAAAAAAAATTCAAAAATCTTCATTTTACATCCAAGTAAATGAAATGTGACATATCTGAATAGTATTAGAATAATTATAATTTAAAACCGATTTTCGCTCACTTTTATGTGAAAAAGAATGTCTACTTAGGCAGTTTCCATTATAAATGTGATAAATAAAATACTCTTAGAAAAATCTTGTATCAGTAAAAAAGATTATCAACTATTATGCTGCTCCCAGCAAGCTTAATGTTTAACTTTATACATTTTTCATTCAAAACCATAACAGATTACTTGTAATTAAAGATTAACACCTTATTAGATAAATTACCCTGTCTTTGATAGAAAAATTTATGCTAAACCAAAGGATCTCTATATTTCATCATTCAAAACTGACGGTGTGGTCAAACGATCTAAGGATTAGACTATTTGGACACACCGTAGGCTCTAAGCATTAAAAAATATAGTTCTTGGTTTTTTTTTCACTTGTGTTGTTTTTTAACCAAAGATCTGAGTTCATACTAAAAAGAGTATCTGATAATTGAGAGATTCAATAGATTTTTCCTAGAGTTTAGTCAATAATAATGTCATAGACAAAGAGAACCACTGAGATTGCCATGTGATTTTCTATTTTCCTATTAAAGTTATATAGTTTCTAGGAAAGTTTTCCTATATACAATGTATATTATAATATGGAATACAATAAACTCTTTTTTTCAACAGAAAAAAAAAATAAATAGACTCTAAGTGTTGCAATAGTAACCAGAAAGTTCCGGGTTTGATCCCAGCTTTGGAAAAAAGAACGCACGCTGGACTGGTCGCACAGATTGAACCCAACCGATGAAATTGTGACAAAAAAGAAAATATGACAGTTATTTCACATGAAATTAGACCATATATAGCGCATTTGGCGATCATGACAATAATTCGAATCCGAGAAACGCTTGCCGTCACTTGACCGTCATAAATCCGTCATATAACGATTTTTTCCCCTAAATGACCGTCATTTTACATCACTAGTTCAGTTAACGTAGATTTTTTTAGACATTTGGGGGAAAACAGGAAATGATTTGGTCTCGCCCGAAAAAAAATCCATAGCATTAGTAACGCTCAGTGTGTTGTGTCAAAAAATAGGTGTCTCATTCACGAATGTTTTTATTAGCGGTTTGTATTACACCGGCAGATGTTTGCCACTTTACAATGGCCCTTCTCATCTGGAGTTGAGCACTGGGAAATAGCCCTGTTACAGCCTAATACCTCATTGTTGTCAAGGTAAGATACAAAAGAGTTTCCTCCCGGCGCTTAATCTGTCTCTCTCTCTCTCTCTCGTTCTAAGGATTTTTTTTTTTTTTAAGAGGGAGAGAAAGTACTCGACTGCACTCGCGCGACTGTGAATCTTCGTTGTGGATCGAGTTTCTTAGCTGAGCCACCCTCGATGGGGCAAAAAAGAAATTACAAAAATTGGATCAAGGCTGAAATTCATGGTAACACGAGAGGATTTCTTTTTTCCCTTTTTTTTCAGTTTATTTTCATGAGCTCGAATTTTTTTCGTAAAAAATTAGACGAAATGAAGCCGCTTCTTTCTTTCTGCTTCATCTTTTCTAATTTCTCAGTCAGTCGGGTTATTACTGTGGAGGGGAGAGGGTGGGGGGTCTTTCTGGAAAGCTTGATAATTGGCTGGCGTATAAATAACGCAATCATAAAGCTAATAACGTCCCATTAGAGTATACACACACGGTGTTTCGTAGGTCGTCGGTGATGACGGCATAGAAACCCATGGAAATCGTAACCTCGGCATTCACGGGCAACATGAGAGGAGTACCCCCTCTGAATGGCTTGTAAACATCATCTCTCTCAGAGGTTTCTCTCTCCCATTTTTCAGTATCATAAAGTTTTGAAAAGAGGAAAAAAAAAGGTGGAAATAATCGAGTATTAAGGAATTTTACAAAGTAAATTAAATAGAAAAATTCCGAGAAAAATTGAGAAATTATGGAAAAGTTATGGCTTTTTTTTAATAATTTTTTTTTTTTTATAATAGATACTTGCCGAGTCGAAAGGTGGATGAAGTATGTGACCTTTGACATTTTTTAAAATAATACCACTTCATGAATATTTAATATTCCTTTTTTTTTTTTTTGAAAAAATGGTTAATGAAATACGGTAAAAAAGTAAACTCCTTTTTTGAAATATAATGTTCATTCATTACAATTTTTCACTCATAAAAACGTGAATTACGCAATTCACCATCCGGTGTAAATAATTCCCACTATTTCAAAAGCAACTTGAAATATAATTTTTGATTTGAAAAAAAAAATACATGACACAGTGAATGGATAAAACTCAAATACAGTAGTTTACATTGTATTTTACGTAGTACAAGCGCATCATTAAACTCGTTTCCTCCAACTTCGTACTTGTCTACTCTTTTTCACTCTGTTTTTTTTTCTTCTTTTTTTTTTTTTTTGTTTCACCTATGCTTTTATTTTCGAGTGTGTATGTATAATATACATATACCTGTGTGTTAAAAACCAACAGCTGGCACGCTGTGCAACGAGACACAATTCCTGTTATTTGTTCTCGCAATTGGAATTTGAAAAAGGAGAGGAGAAAAAAAATTATGGAACTACGAAAAAGAAAAAAAAATGGAGGAGAAAAAGAGAGTAATGAACAAAAAAAAATCACGGACATGAACCAGACGAGTTTTTCATTATGGACGAGAGGAGATGGAGGAATTATTTGGGATAGGTTATTTAGAGGAAGAGCACTTAATTAAGAGTGTCACAATGAAAGAATTTCTTTTTTTTTTATTATTAAAATGAAAGAATTTTAAAAATGATAGGAAAAAGTGAAGACAAATGATGAAATTGATCTAAAATATTTGAGATTGAATTTTTTTGATGATTCCAGTGAAAAGCTGAGGAAATTTTAGCCAGAAAACATGTATAATATTTTATTTTTGCTAATTTTTTGGGAAATAAATAATTTTTTTCTAAAATGACATTTTCAAAAAAAATAAAAAAAATTTAATATGTGTTTTTCATCCGAAATTTTCTCAGCTTTTCAATGAAATCATCGAAAAAAATGTATCGCAAAGCGTTTTGTTTAAATACCCATTTTTCTTGAATTAAAAGAGAATTTTTATTATTTTATCTGGAAAAATAGAAACGAGCCAGATGGTATTGAAGTGGAAATTTCACGTTTGAAGCATATGGCTTCTACTTTCCAAATACCGTATTATTATTTTGCATAAGTAATACCTTTTGAATCAACCCTAATATACCTGATTACATGCTTAAAATTATGATATGTACTGAGTTTATCTAGTTAGCATAAAATTACATGAAATTTTTCATAAAACTCTTTTGCACAATATATCTACAATGAAAGTCCCTCCCCCCTCCCTCCTCCCCCTATTAACATTAATATTCCTTATCCCTTCTGAAATCATTCGCCCATTCAATTTTTCTGACACTCTGAAATCCAAAAAAAAAAAAAAAAACATAGAAAAAAGAAATCCTTGACTTTTTGACTCGAATGGAATTTAATCAGATGAATGTATACAAATTAATTGGATTAATTTATTAAAACTAGTTTAAAATTCATAATTGAGGTAATTTAAATTTTTTCGTGAATCAGATATAAAGAGATTCTACAAACAACTGGTGGCACATAATATTTTTGTCATTTATTTCTTTTTTTTTTTTTAGAAACGGAAACGGATGATTCCGGTTTTTTACAATCGTCACTAGGTCATCGCACTTTTTATCTCTATATTCCTAAGAAAAACTAGTCTTTAAATAAAATATATATTTTTTTCCCACAGTTTTTTATTCATTTGCTTTCTTCAATGGATTAATTTCTATTTTTAGAAAATTTGAAGAAAAAAAAAACACAAAAAATTTGATTAATCTCTTCAAATTTCTTTTAATAATACACTCAAAGAAATGAAAAAAAAAAAATAAGCGAATTGAAAAAAAATAAAATAAAACAAAGATATTAAGAAGAATCGTCGTAATTTATGCGGCAATAAAGTATCGCATGGGGGTCTTTTTCATTCGATCGAAACACACACCCATGAAAGAGAGAGAAAAAAAGAGAGAGATAGAATCCCCTATCCTACAAAACGAGTGTAGTTATATCGATAATCGTATCAATATATACGCTCCGTTGTTTCCTCTTTTAAAAATTCAAAATGCAATGAATCACGTAAAATGATAGCAATCAAATTTGCACGCGTGTATCAGTCATCATGAGGCTCAATCATTCTTGCTTATATCCATTCACTTTGGCAAAGCGAATAAAACAATTACACTGTAACCAGATCGATTTTCAAATTTAATTCTGAAATTAATTTAATTTCGAAATAGATGAGACAGTGAAAATTGAAGTGCAGTGATAAAAATTAATGATCTTCTGTCAGTTTTTGATCACTTCAAAATCTATAACAAAAATAAAAGCGAAAAAAAATGTTCATCAACTTATTTCTAATGAAATCGTCATTTTCTACTTAAAAAAATAGGTTCTCGATTTTTTCCTGTTCACGCTGTTCATCCAAAAATTCTGAAAAAATTCAGAGATATTCTGGGCTCAATCCACTAGTTTCCTGAATTTATTCAGATTTTTCCAAACAATATATTTGTAAAATCACAAGAAATAATGCAAAAAAAATGCGAAAAGTATAAAAAAAAGCTGCTCAATGAAGATGCATGTGCCTTATGAAATGTTCAAGCTAAGAAGAATGGTGTTTTCCATATTTCCCAGGATCCCAAGTACTCAACAATATCTATGCATCTAAATGCACACTAATCCTGTCTTTGATAAACATGTTTAGAATAAAAAAAAAGTGTCCTGAAAATTAAAGCATAAGTAGAGCAAAAAAAAAAATTGAAGAATTGTGAAATAAAAAAATGAGTAAAAAAGAAATGAGAAAAAGAAGAGTAAAAAGGAACGAAGAAGTGCGGTGAAGAGAGGTAGAAATATCGTAGAGGTAAGATCGTAGAGGCTGTGGGACCCCGATCCCAAAGGTAGGAAGCCCCGAGAGCAGCGGCCGCAGTCCATCGCGGTACCTCATCTCGTCCAAACCCAACTTAGTGTGTGCTGTAGCGCTCTGGTTAAAAAAAAAGCCACCTCTTACCACTCATTCAAATCGCCAAATGTGCGGTAAGAAAAGAGGGGGAAATTGAGAGGGGCTCAAGTGTAGCTTGTGTCATGTGCGGCCGTTGAAATCACCAATTGAACTTGTCAAGCAAATGTGACAGAATTGTGTGTTTATAATGTTTATTATGACGATAAATTAGAATTAAAAAAAAAAAAAGGAAATGAATTGAGGCTCTGGAAGTTATTGGTGTAGGTTTGGAGGTGGATACCGTGGAATTGAGAGAGGTGGTTGGCTGTTTGTGAAATGTGGAGGGATACGCCAGACTTCAGGGAGCATGATACACTCATTCAGTTAACACCCTTCAATACGAATCAAGGCTTTAGTGTTTTTTTTTTTTTAATTGAAATAAATTCAATTTTTACTCCCTGTTTCCTGATTTAGAAAGGGGAATTTTTTTTTTTTTTTTCGTGTGCAGTGAGGGAAATTGTGGGGATTTCTGCGAATTTAATGGTGCGGAATTGAGTGCATCGGGGAATTTTAATGCATTTTAGGTATTTAGAACAGAGATATTAGAATTTTAATGATATTCAATGTGGTTTTGTGGATTTTTTCAATGATTATGAAGAGGAAAAAAGAGTTTGTGGTACTGGTATTAATACAGATAACCAGAGCACTCTCGTTATCACGTCAATTAACTGCTTCTATCCGTTAATTAGCTCTCGATGACTTCGATCTGTGTGACCCATTGAATGTGTTTCTCAATCGTACTAGAATAATCTACTTAAAATCGACTTCTCTCGCACTTTTTTTTTTCATAAATAATCTTTTGCTCGAGTATAAATTGTGATTTGACGCTTAAAAGAGGAAAAAAATTCTGAGTTCAGTGTGGGAAAGAGCGATTTTTAAGTAAAAGTGATCCAATATTTTTTTTTATTTTTTTTTTATTTTTCTTTTGGAGATTGATAAAAATTTGTGCAGTTTGAATGAAATTATCAAAAAAGGTGATTGTGATGTAAGAGATGCGGCGTGGTGATATCGCGGTGATCGCGATAGCCCTTATTATACTTGGGCTAATCCAGAGCCCATATCAATCGAGGTAAGACAAAAAAAACCTTAAATTCACAATTTTTTGTAATTGTGTATAATGAAGCCCACAATGAAAATTAAATTCAATTAATTTAAAATTATTCCCTATTTTTTTTGTCATTTTTAATAAATAATTCATCTCTAAAATTAAAAAAATAAATTAAATGGAATTCACGTCATCGCATGATTTTTTACCATCGATTTATGAAAGCCCCCCTTCAATTCACAAAAGACTCTTCAGAATTGAGAACCATGCACGGCCTTTTGCGAATCTTGCTGGAGCATCCATCCATCCCTGAGGGGGTAGGAACGAGGAAAAAGAAGACCTCGCAATTAGGTCCATCATGGGTATAGGCTTGAGTAGTTTGTGGACGTGCTGGACCACCTCGCTATTGGACACACATCTTGTTTTTTTTTTTTTTTCGGGGCTCCACGAATGAACACACACACACGGGACATTTCACCACAGAAATTGGAGATCGATGGAGCCGATATCGAGCCACCGTGCGCGAGTACTTGGACCGATGGAAAGAGCGAGCGAGAGAGGAGGGGGAGATGAAGAAAAAGAGGAAAAAACGGAATACAGGACACATCTCGTCGTTTTTTTCCTTCCTTCTCTCTCTCTCCTGTTTTTTTCATTTTTTGTTTTTTGAATTTTTTTTTAGACAGAATCGATTGCGCAAGTTTGCATACACAGAGAAAAACGAGAAATAGAGAATTGGTATTTGCTCAAAACCGGGTTGTGGAATCCATGGAATTTTTTTCACTCACGATGAAATTCCATACTTGCCTCTTCTTTTTTTTTTTCTTCATTTTTTCCTCTTTCTCTCTTTTTTACGTATCAACATTAATTGATAGTCATGTTTTTAATTAAGGAAATTAAAATTGATCGATGAAATAATATTGATGGATTGAACATGTTTTTTCGATGCACAAGGACGGGACAACACTTTTCTCCACTTTCTTCAATTCAATATTTTTTTGGTTAATTTTTTTTTTTAATTTATTTATTGAAAAATGTCATTTTTTCACGAGAGAGAGAGAGAGAGAGAGAGAGAGGTAATACGCCTGTTATGGTGAAGGAGTTACTGGCCATCAAGCATCACCCTTTGAGTCACGCCTTTTATGCTTTTAAAGAAGCGCGTAATGAGACTTTGATTTTTTTCGTGCTTCTCAAAAAAAAAAAAAAAATTTATCTAAAGGGCAAAATTTGGAAATAAAGAAAAAATAAATTGACGATTTTATCCGATTTACAATGAAAATTGTGAAAGTCACGATAGTGACGTAAATTCGTTAACACGGAGGTCTATTAAGATCCAAGACAAATTTGATACGCCAATCATGTGTCACCTCAATCACCTAGGCTGTCTAAACCTATGAGGGAAATCGTTATATCAATGTGTCAAATATCACGTAAATATTAGAATATTTTTTGAGATATCGAGGTGAGATTTATTTCACATCATTCATTTGTATTATTTCAATGAATCACAAAATCACATTTGATCATTTTATATAAAAAAAAAAAAGAAACGATCAATCCGAGTCTTCGTGATTGTTTGATGATAGAAATATCTCAACTACTGGTTAAACGTGTGGCGAATCGTAGCGCTTCGGGCTATAACTCTTTGCAACATATGAATTTCAATCCATTCACTATCTCAACATTCCGATTTTCTGAAATGATAGTTTGTCCTTTTTCTTCAAAAATTACAATTAAAAAAAAATCATCAAAAATATTAAATATTTTTTCTCAAATAATTAAAAAAGTGTAAAAAAGAAATTAAATTGAATTATTTCATCGCCTTAGAAGCAAAGGGGCGTAAGTGCTATATATAAGCATAGCACCTATGTCTCCTTGTTTCTGAGGTGGTGATTTAATTTAATTCAATTATTAAATAAGAAATATTTGCCAAGTACCACTGGAAAAAATATTTGATAGTTTTTACCGCTTTTTTTTTAACTCATTGTAATATTAATTGATTTTCCTTTCATTCTGAACAAAAAGAGAGAATTAATTGACCTCATAATTTCATACTCCTTACTCAATTTGTTAATTCTTCTTCTCCTTTTTTTTTAAATTTTTTTTTATCGACAATCAGTACACATACATCGGGTGTATGTCGCAGCATGCTACAACGGTCATTTCTTGGGGTATACTGGATCTGATTTCACGGCCCCAGGGCAAAGACCGATGCCATGAGAAAACACAGAGAGATACGTTCAAGTTTGTCTTGTGTGATCTTACTTTATCACATATATGTACGTATATATACATATATATATATACATATACAAGTTAACTGAAAAAAACTTCACTCGTGATCTTACATGATCAGTATCCACTTACAAATTTCTCAATCGATGCAAATTAACCGATTCCAATCACCAAAAAAAAAATGATGCTCATGTACCCTTTTTATAAGTTTTTCATCGTCCAATTTTCATCTCCCCTCAATTTTTATTCACCAACTGATTAATACATTATACCTTGATAAAGCACGAAAAACCCATTGAATTAAGTGCCATTAAATTAATCGCGATAATATAATTCGATTAATTTCGATTAAACTGAAATAATTGAAAATTTCTCATTTTCATCTACAAAAAAAAACAAAATTGATAATAGAGTCATTTAAAAGCTATAAAACATCATCCACCACCATCAATCACAAAGTACGTCTTGATGACAGATAATACCGTGTCGGCACTTCTTTTCAGAAGAAAAATCCAAATAAAATAACTTTAAAAAAAAAAGAAAAATGAGGGAAAAAAAACCACCCAGTATTTCCTTCTCAATCAACAACAATGCCCCAAAGAATGTATCGTTATACACGCCTTGTGCGATACAAATGTGTTAAAAGCAGAGTACAAGTGCTTCAAGAGTGAGAAGAAGAAGAAGAAGAGAAAAAAATTCACATCCATATCCTCCCACAACTGCTTTAAAGTTTGAACTGCATCCAACTTTTTTTTTTCCATTGAATAGAAGAGAACACCCCCTCCCCCCCTCCCTCTCTCCCTTACTCACAGTAGTTTGAATAATTCGAAGACAGGTCACACAACAATGCACTCCAATCCGTCCCAAGTATTTCCCTGTTTCGTTCCGACTCCTCCCCTTCCCCCCTCCCACTTCAGCCCGGGGATAACTCCATTATCGAGTAAATTATTTAAAAAAATCCGTGACGATAGAAAAAATTTTGGGAAGAAAAACGTCGAAATTCATCCTCATTTGTTAGAGTTTTTCATTGTTAAAATACATATTTTTTCATGTCTTTGTTTGTATGAACTATGGTTTAGGAAGATGAGGATGGAGAGAGGGGGAGGGGGGCTAACCGTCACACGAATTAAGATCCCCCTGAAGTGTATTGGAGGGCCTCCCGCAGTGCGAAGCGGATAACGGGGACCCAACGTCTCGAGAGTTTGGCTCTTTTTTTTTGGTGTTGTCTGCTGCCGCGTGTGTCCTCTTCCTCCCTCCCCCCCTTTTTTCCATCCAAAACCTCAGGGGCCACCTTCTTCTGTAACTCTGTGTTTTCATCTGGTAGTTGTCTCTCTTTCTCTCTCTTCCTGCTTCGTCAAATTCTCCCTGTGTCTTCATCCTCTTAAAGGTGGCGCGTTAGCATTTATTAGCAGCGGTTACCACACGGTGTATTAGCTTCCAACATTCGTTCGGAGAAGCTCAGTTTTTTTTGGCTATTATTTTTTCTTCATCCCTTGAAGATGTTTTTTTTTGATGCGACCAATTTTATTATGATGGATTGTCGCCTTCGGAACAGAGTGGCTGAAGTCCTGAAAATGCAGGATTTCGGAGTAGAAGGAGCGTATCTCCGCACTTATATCGCTGTTTTTTTCATTTGCACATCTTGGACTCACGTCTTTTTATCATTTTCATTTGTATTGCTTCAAGAAATTCAAGAAGTCATTTTCCATAACTTCAAAGACTCAAATGTAGAATTAATTCAGCTACTTTGCCCAATTTCTGCTTAATACTGCAAAAAATGAGTGAAAAAAAAAAAATTCAATACCTAAATGCTCGTCTGTGTTTTTTATGGTGATCCTTGAGGCTGACGTACAACTGAAAGAAATTCATCAGTTCCAAAGCGCGTATAGCAAAAAACTTTACTAAAGAATACCTTTCATGTGTTCCTCATTCGGTCAAGTTGAATGTTGAAGAAAAAAAAAAAAAAAGTAGCCATGGGTATTTCGCCGAAGATATCCAATTAAAATAACCAATGGCCAGTATAAGAAAGTGAACCCGAAAAAAGTATAACGAGGCCTCCCTCTTCCTCCCCCTCCCCTCTCTCTCTCTCTGTAAGAGTTGATGCTGAAGAAGAGAGACTCTTTTTTCCCCCTCTTCTTCCATCGGTTTAGAGACAAAAGAGCAGAGGGACACAAGGGGGAGAGGGGAGGGGGAGGAGAGGCGTTGAACGCTACATAAAGGAATGGGCCCTTTTGGGTTAAAAAGGAAGGAAAAAAAAAGAACAACAAATCTACGGTAGAGACACAAAGCGCCATTAAAATATTTCCAAGTGCGTCTCACCGTCCAATTCCTTTTTCTATCTTCTCTCCTCTTTTTTGCTTTTTTTTTCTTCTCATTTTCAAGCGTGTGTATGTATTCCTTAGAATGAGATGAGAATGGTAGAGAGTAGATGGTGGAAAAATGTGTAAGAGAAGGATCAAATGAAAAAGGTGGAAGAGACGACAAAAATGCATGGGTATTCGCAGTACACTAGCGCGCAAGTTTCTCGATTTAAATTGATTAAATACAAAAGAAAAAGGGGATGAATACGAGTGGAAGCAAGAGAGAGAGATTCTCTTTTGGTTTTTTTTTTGTGCAATTTCTTTTCTTTTTTTTTACATCATTCCTTTTCTCTGATTCTCCGAAGTCTTGTATCCATGTTGGTACAATGATATTATAGTCGCGCTCCCATGGGATTTTAATCCAATCGAAGCACCGACGAAAGGAATCCTTTTCATTATTCCCACCCTAACACTGTATGTGGCTGCTTGCTTGCTTTTGCAGATAATATAATTTAAGATTGTGAAGAAAAAAAAAAATAGACGCATTGACAGTGGAGAATCACGATTTTGTATTACGATATATTATTTTTTTCCCCTTCATCTTCTAATTCTCTTTTATTCAGTTATAATGCTCTTTTATCTCTCTCTCTTTCTCTCTCTCTGCTTCTCTTATCTTCGTGTGGTGGACACTAATAAAACTGGTTCTCCAGCAATATATTCACGTTCGAGAGAACTAGTTGATCCTATGAGACGCGATAGTTTGCCACAATTCGTTGTACTTAAGATAATTTCAACTGAAAAGATTCTGCATTTTTTTTTCAATACCGAATTTTATTCCTATCGCACATAAATAGGGAAAAGTGGCAAAAAATTCACGAACAATGAAGACATGTTGGAGCATCTTCTCAAATTTTTTCAGATTTTTTCGCAAAATCGTTCACTTCAAAAAAAAATTCCCAAATCATTTTGATCCTCGTAATTTTGAATAATCGTCGATTGCTCAGTTTTTTTGAGTATTAATGTATTCAAAGTAGCCAAAGGATCTTTAATCGAATTAGCACCTATCCCTAATTGCACCAATATCCTCAGAAAAGAAAAACTTTAAACAACGTATCGTTAATCTAAAGATAATAACAGTAATTTTGCAATGTTTTATCAAAAAAAAAATTATAATTCCAAGTTTATTACAAAACAAAAATAGATAAAAAGCATATATAATCGATGGATGAACCAGATTGTTTGTAGACTCGTGTGCTGAAGGTTGAAAAATAATGAACACTAGAGTTGTTAATAAAATTAAGTTTAATCAATCACTATTACATTGACAGGATAACTATTATCGTCTGGACTTAAACGTTGCGGGTTAAAGCTTCTTTCTTCTCTCTGGTATATATATGTATAAAGAATATATCATGGCTACAATTACAAAGAATTTCAACGTTTGTTTTTGCCCATAAAAGCGTAATAACACGTCCCAGGGGCAATCTAACCTTTCATTCAAGTCAAGCTCAAGTGATTCTTCATCATGTCAAGTATGAACCAATTAAATTCAATATTATCAAGACAATTCATAAACCACAAGAATTGGCCATAATTTTCATTATTATATTACATCGTAATGGACATTGAAAAATTAATGGAAAATTAGATCAATCAATTTTAGAATCACCATTGAGAATTGATTGGTGGCGCCGTAGATATATCTTCAGGCGCCGGGGTTAGAATTCTTTTTCGCCACCTTCCAATAGAAGTTTCTTCCCCCCCCCCCTTCCACCTTCCACCATGTGTCAGGGGTATATATGCAGGTGAAGCATTCTGTTCTATATATATACACGAAAATTTCTCTACCTGGCGGCCAGAGAAGTCTAGATCAGATCCCAAAGATACTGAAAAAAAGGGTGGGAGGGGTGAGGGGAGGGGGAGATATCTCCTATGTATATATATATATATATTTGAAGATACCTCTTAGACGTCCAGCGGTGAGAAGTTTTCGTAGAGCAATCGTGCTAAAAGCTTCTGCTTGTTAAGCCACCAAAGGTGAAAAATCATAATTCAGAAATCTCGACACCCTCTTGGTCCCTCATAGTAGAGAGAAACGGAAACAATAAAAAAAAAACATGAAAACCTTTTAGAGAATGGGTAAACAAGACTGTGTCAAAACAAGTGGAATTCTTTGATTTCGTTATTTGGGGTTTTTTGGGGTCTTTACGACTTCTTTTCTCTGCTAATTTTCGGTTTTTTTCTATTTTTTCCGTTCTTTGTTCCTGAGTTTGTTGTTTGCAGATGTCGCTACTGCATTTCTCCGAACAATGGCTAACGGTTTTCCCCAATCACCATCAAAGTAGTTACGGTACTTTTTTTCTTCGCCTTTACAAAGGCCTACGATACCATGTCACCATAAATGTTTTTTGCGGCGAAAATTGGCTTCATCGCTTTTACCTGGTGGAGAGAAAACATATTATATTTTTTTGCAGAGCTTGGCTTTGATGCACTTTCTTATATTGAGGTTATAGGCGCAAGAAACGTGAATTAAAGTGAAGTACATGGAAGAAGCGGTAGAGGGCAAAGAAAGACCGCATGATGTATAATAGTGAGTTCTTGGGCTTGTTATCTGAATCTTGAGAACTCCAAGTACACAAGGAGTATGGCAATGTGCATAATACCAATTTCCATCTGTTGAATTCCCCCTTTTTTTTGCCCGTTCTTGGATACACACCCTCGTGTAATATTTCACTTTGTTCAGTTTTAGGACTCCTCTCGATTTCTAAAGATGGCTTACGTGAAGAAAATTGCACGAAATCGGTTAAAGGATTTGAGATGAACATACAGGAAGACTTTCAATTAAGTTTCTCTTTCGGGAAAGTTCTCAGGATTCTTCCATTAAAGTTACCCTCAGTTCGCCTTACTCAGCCAATCAGAATTGAGATTAGAAGTGCGGCGTTTTGAATGGACATATTTCATCATTCTGCGCATTGAACTGCGCAGAGGGGGATGCTCTACGGAGGAGTAGGGATAAGGACAAAACGGAACCTTTAACGAGAGGTTTCAATGGGAGAATGATTATGAAAAAAAAGGAATCAAAGATATTAAGCGATCAACACTGAAGACAATAACTTTGGATATCATAAAGAATGTTTATTTAAAAATATCGTCGCAATGGCTAATTCGGCTTCGGTTTTAAGCCACTGAAAATAGAGAAGGAGGGCTTCTATCCGGACGAAGAAGGAAAGAAGAACGAGAGTTTCTGGGTGGAAAAGTGAACTTATTTGGAAGTCTACTGTATTTCTTATGATTCCATTGCAAAACTGAGGAAGCTGGAAAACATATCGTCATTTTAGAAACAAAGTGGCTCAAGTGCTGCGTATGACCATAGGACTTACGCCACTTTGTTCCTAAGGCAACGGTATTTTTATAAAAACACATTTTCTGTCTAAAATTATCAAATTCTCGAGCAATGTTTAAAAATCAATTGCAACATATGTTTTCCACCTGAAATTTCCTCAGCTTTTCAATGGAATCATCAAAAAAAAAAAATGCATCACCCTCTACTTCATGGGAATTTCCATCTTCTCTCTCTTTTCCTTATCCACTTCCTTCTCCCATATACTTCACTTCTCTTCATTGTTCTCATTTTCTCTTTCTCTCCTCTTTTCATCTACATAAACTCCGAAGTTGCTTGCCATTATACATTTAATTCAAACTCATCCGTCACAAGTCAAGTTCAACAGAACTCGACTCGAATTTCACGCCCCCACCTCAATTTTATCTCACGCCACAGAATCATTCTCTCTTTCATGACTCGTCACTGAACTGAATTTTATTTAATCTCATCTCGCTCAATTTCCCCTTCCCCTCTCTATTTCTCTTAGCTTCTTTCATCATTCAAGTGTGACTCTTTCATACACCAGAACTCCACAAAAGGCATATCACTCGCATTACTCTGGTGGCCTAGGACCAACAAACATCCACCCGTGGGTCCATAGCACCGTATCTTCCGATCGCACGTCTAAAACGTCAGACTCGTGACCTCACTCACTATTTTATGCTGGACTCGTATATTTTCATTCTCTCTCTCTCTCTTTCTCTCATTTTTTGTTACCTTCAACCATTTCGTTTTTCCCTCTTGGCTCTAAACTACATCAGCACACACAGAGTGTACATAACATTTTGGGATCTCTAGCTCCGCAACAAGACTTTAACAAGCTGATTGCTATCAAGGAAACGAGAAAAGAGAGGAGGATCAAGAGGTGAGGGAGGCCCTCACACGTGTAACGTATGAGTCACTTTGTTCCTCTTCTCTTACCTCGAGAGAAATTCGTATTTTATCCAGCGATGTAACGAGTCCAAGAGGAAAAATCCTCTTTTTCCTCCTAAAATAGACCTGTAAGGCAAAATGAACCGGATTTTTTTTTTTTGGGTGAAGGATTCTTCGGAAAAATTTGAAAAAATTACACAACAATATAGTGTTTATTATTAGTGCATCTTCATGAACTTCCTAATAAGCACCAAGCGATAATTCCAAAAGAATTACACTTTTCTCAACTCATCATTGAGGAAGCTCATCAACGAACTCTTCATGGTGGGACTCAAGTTACTCTCGGACATCTCAGAAACTATTACTGGAGCTCTTCCACCAAGAATCCAGTAATAGTTTCTGAGATGTCCGAGAGTAACTTGAGTCCCACCATGAAGAGTTCGTTGATGAGCTTCCTCAATGATGAGTTGAGAAAAGTGTAATTCTTTTGGAATTATCGCTTGGTGCTTATTATCGATTTTGAGATCTGCGAATTTGAGACGACCTCCTACACGGAGAACTCCCTGATGATCGACGAAGGCAGTGAGTCGATTCAACGGATGAGAGGTACTTAGTTTCTGTCCCCTGGACAATGCGAGAAGTTCTGTTGAAAAATGAGCTGCTTGAGTAGCCTTAATCCAAAAGATTCGAGCACGTTCAATATCATCAGGAGTTAGAGGAGTCAATAGAGAAGAATTTGGGATTTTCTTGAGACGAGCAATGAATCGTTGGCATATTGCCGTGATTCTGAACAATTTGTTCACTGAGGAGAACTTGTTGATGAGATCCCAAATTCCTATATGTTGAATTTTCACATTGAGAGTTACACCAGGCTTTTCTTCAAGATCGATTTGAGAGAGAGGAGTTGTGCTAAATACTGGCCAGGATGAGGAGTCTTTGTTGAGCCAATGAGGACCTTGCCACCAAAGTTTATGAGAACACAATTGAACTGCTGACAATCCTCTGGAAGCACAATCCGCGGGATTCTCCTTGCCAGGAACAAATTTCCATTGAGAAGACGTGAGCTCTTGAATAAGTTGAACCCGATTTCTAACGAATTCCTTCCACCGAGAAGGATGAGAACTGATCCAAGTGAGAGTGACAGAGGAATCCGTCCACAAATATGTCGGGACGTCGTTTAATTTGAGTGTGTCCTTGACATATTTAACGAGTTTTGCAAGGAGAACAGCAGCTGTGAGTTCTAGTCGAGGAATCGTTAATTTTTTGATCGGAGCTACCTTTGTTTTCGAGCAAACTAATGAGATTCGAGTATCAGTACCATTCGTGACCTTGAGAAATACTACTGCAGCCATTGCTAGCTGTGAGGCGTCTGAGAATCCATGTATTTCGAGTTTGGAGTTATTGAGAATTCCAAGCCATCTAGGCACTGTCAATTTTGAGAGTTGTTCGAGATCTTCACGAAATTGTTCCCATTTATGAGCTGTCTGTGGAGAAACTTCATCATCCCAATCGAGTTTTTCGATCCATATCTCCTGTAGCAACATTTTTCCACGAATTACTACAGGAGCGAGAAATCCGAGAGGATCATAGAGTTGAGCTATTTCTGATAAAATGATTCTCTTCGAGATTTTCGATGCGTTTTTTGAAGTTGATGAGAAGATGAAGTTGTCTGATGCGGGTACCCAAGATAATCCAAGAATTCGAGTTTGAGAATCTTCGTAAAATCGAAGATCATTTGAGATACTGTCAGGAGAGAGCCATTTGAGGAGTTCTGAGCAATTACTGTGCCATTTAGCTAATGGCATTCCTCCAGCAGCACAGAGATCTTTTACTTGTTGAGCAGTCTTGATGAGTAATTCTGAATTATCTGCACCTCCACAGATGTCATCCACTTATCTTCCTTCAATTAATGAGTTGACAGCTAGAGGATACCGTTCTCCTTCATCTTCAACTAATTGAAGAAGAACTCGATTGGCAAGATACGGTGCTGAGCGCGTTCCATACGTAACCGTAGTGAGTTGGTACGTTACGATATCTCCATTTGAGTTGGTCCAGAGAATTTGCTGTAGAGGCCAATCATCTTCATGAACTCGAATTTGACGAAACATCTTAGTGATGTCAGTCATGAAGATGAGTCGATGTTGACGAGTCCACAGGAGAACGTCTGAGATGTCTTTTTGAGTTTTGGCCCCTGTGTGGAGAATATCGTTGAGAGAACTACCTGAGCTGGTCTTAGCCGATCCATTGAATACCACACGCAACTTCGTTGTTTCACTACTCTCTCTAAGAACACCGTGATGAGGTAAATAGTAACTATGAGAAGAACCAGCCAGAGCACTCTGAGTCGTTTCAGGAACCCTCAACCCTCCTGATACCGAAATATCATGTGCCAAGGTCATTCCGTCTGAGCAAAGAGTGATCTGAGACTGTTTTTGACGAGTTGACCGATGAGAATCACTATTTACCAATCTCATATGATCCAAATCCTTATATTCTTTGAGAAAATCTGAGTAGAGTGAGAAGAATTTCTGATCCTTAGAAATTCGAATAAGCATTCGTTTGAGACATGCTAGAGCAGTAGAATGAGAATCTCCTAACAACGAAGTTGAGTCTGAAAGAGGTAATCGAACGATATAGCGTCCTGATGAATCGCGAGAATGAGTTGTTCTAAAATGCTGTTCGCATTCGAGTTCTTCCTTTGTCAATTCTGAGTTTTTTGAGCTAGGAACTTCTTCTTGAACCCAGAATTTTGAGAGTAATTCGTTGAGTTGATCATTAGTTGTTGTAACATGGAAAACATTACTTGATGTTACATGAGATGGTCCGGTTGGCCCGAATATTATCCATCCAAAGATGGTGAGTTGAGCTACAGGGGAATCTGGACCTCTATTAATGACTCTTGGTTTTATGAGTTGTCCGAATATGTCAGCGCCGATGAGAAGGTCGATCGGAGCTGGAGTTCTAAAATTGGGATCAGCAAGCTGTAATCCTTGGAGATAATCCCAATTAAGATCTTCAGCTGAGAATGTCGGTAAAGAAGAATTGAGATGATCGATTACGTGAGCAGACAATTGAATACGTTCTTTTGAGTGGATCGACTGTAGAGTGAGTTGTACTTCTCCATTGGTCGTCCCAAACGACGTTTCCCCAACACCAGTTAGGGTGATTGAGTTTTTTAATCTAATTAATTTGAGTTGTCTTACGAGTTTTTCTGAGATCATCGAAATTTCCGAACCAGGATCTAAGAGAATACGAACTTGTTGAGAATTTCCATTTGAGGTTACTAATCGGGCTAGACTAGTAGCTAAAAGAACAGCAGTTTGGAGTTGAAAAGACTTTTGTTGAGTAGAACACGAGATTGCCGTTTGGGATTGCAATTTTCACTGAGATGGCGCTGATGAGATTTCTTGAGCAGGCTCGTGTTGCACTTGAGCCGTCACAACCGTACGGTTTGAGTTGGTCGACGCAGCTGATGAAGGAAGTTGAGAAGCCTGACGTGGACCAAGATGAAGCAGCGTATGATGTTGCTGATTGCATCCTCTTCGTTGAAAATATGATCATGAATTGTTGAAATTTGCCGATCTCTTGTATGTTGAGAAGAAATGAGAATTTCGAAAGCCATTTTTTAATTATTATTCAAAAATTCGAGATGAAAAACCCAAAATTATTCACTTGAATGAATCAAGTTATACGAGAAGACCAATTTAATCTCTTTTGAAAATAATAATTAATTCAACTTCCCTTATTGTTGATGAGAAGCTGTTGAGAATCACTGCGAAGTTGAAGAATTTCAAAAAAATTAAAAAAAACGGCAAAGATTGAGTTGAGATGTCCTGTGAGATGTCCTAGCAGCGCCCTCTGGTCAATTGAGAAGCCGATCGATGCGTAACTAGTTGAATTTTGGATTCCGTGGAAAACACGTTTGAGATCCCCAAGTTGAGTCACACTGGACGAATTCAAATTTCGAGAAGTTCAATGTTTGAGATGAGCACCACTGCCGAAAACGTTAGCAACACCACGCTCTCGAATTTTAATGATAAAAATTATAAAGAATGAGAAAATCCAATAAATATTCAATTTATCCGGCTCGAAGGACCAAAATGTTTGAGTTGTTCACTGGTTTTTTGAATATTTATTAATGATTCGCGAGATTTAACCGGATTTTGAGAGGAGCGTGGTGTGAGTTAAAAAACGACGCGTGCACGAGATTTTCTATTTAATATTATAACTTTATTATAATTTTGCACTAATAAAATATCACAATTTTATATCACTTTTTGCTTTAACAATAATTGAATTGAGATAATCAAGAGTTTTGAGAGTTTCTATTAACTATTTTTTAATTGAGAATATCTGAGAAATTCTGAGAACACTTTTGCACTTGACGCGAGAACAGCTCTTTAGAGAATAAGGATGAGAATTCCAAGAAAATATGGCAGGTGTCCTGAATTGATTAATCTATCATTCGATAGATTGCGGGTCAGAACACCTGTCAATCAAGTGGCGCCTCGAGTGCCAAAGTTGAGTAGGTCACGGTCAGTAGGCCGATGACTGATAAAGAAATTTGAGTGGCTCTGTGTGAGTGTGAGTGCGTGAGTGTTTTTGATGGTTATTCGTCCATAACCAAACAGGTATATTAGTGCATCTTCTCAAATTTTTTCAGATTTTTTGATACAGTTCTTCGACCTGAAAAAAATTCCTGAATCATTTTTTTCTGGTTTTTCCTATTCGTCGATGAAACGATAGATATCTTTCAGCGTTTTCATGATCTATCTCATTTCTCTATTTTTCTTTTTCTTCGGCACCGAGTGGTATCGTAAAAGGTAAAACTGAAGAGGCGTTCAATGCTCGCGTTTCAGGTGCACACACACACACACCATTGGCTACTACCTGCGCTCGTATTATCGTTACCATAGTACTCGAGTAAATATCCACAGCGGGAATCTGTCTTCGGAAACGGGTCAGAGCCGGCACTCACTTCAATTATGCTAATTTGAAAAGCCAGAAGATACTAATGTACATAAACGTATTCATGATTTCATTTCTATGGCTATTAAATGTTTTTCCTATTGGCGGAAAAAAGAGAATATTTTTAATTTTTTTTTTCTTTCATTGAGACTACGAATGATGTAAATGTTACAATTTGTTGAGTCTGAGGCAATTCATTGTGGGTGGTCATAGCGCCGTTATTAGCGAACAATGTTTCCATTACGACAGGGAAGCCATGTCAAGATTGACGTAAAATAACATTCTACCTTTTCGTATGTAATTATTTTGTCAATGCCGAGGCAGTGACGTTGAGGCACTTGTCAAGATTGTCGATTGGAAAATGGCGAATGAGGATAGGGATTTGTGGTGAAATAATTGTCTTGGTTTTTTGTGTCAAAGATGATTTTTTTTCACATTTTTCTAGATTTTTTCATAATTTTTGTCCGTGCAATTTATGAGATATTCATTATCAAAGTTACTGAAAATAGCGGTGGTGGGGATGAAACGCCCTAAATCGGACAGAAATAACGAAATTACTAAAAAACCACAGGGTTGACCCATTATTTAAAAACTATTGGCGAAGAGAACAGCATTTTAACTAAATAATAGAAGAAAAAAATATTCAATTCACCGTATAGTTATTGAGAAATTCTAATTAGAAGGTAGTCGTAACTATTTGCCTCTCTCTCAATCTCATGCATGTGATAGGAGATTAATGTAAAAAAAAGGCGAGAGAAGAAGAATTATATTCACAAGCTGAAGATATGACTTTCGAATAGTTTAATCACTTTTTTCGGGTAAATTGAAGGACTTTTTCCCGAATTATCAGCAATTAATTGGAAATTAACCTACAAATCCCCATTTTTTTCTGCTTTATCGATCATACTTGAGGATATTACCTTAAGGTGGAAGAATCATTGCAGATTTTTGTATTTAATTCATTAGAATATCTCAATCAATCCTCAATAATTCAAAAAATCTGAACAATGAACCTTTTGTTGCAGCATCAATCCTTCAGATGAAGATAACGAGTTACGATTTTTTAATGATCTCAGTAATGTCAAATATAAGTACAGGCGCCTGTCCCTCGTCAATACCCAATAATTCTCATGTGCTTCTATGATATGATAATGTGACGTTTCATGTATCGATTATGCATGTAGGCTCACGTATGATAATTTTACTAGACAAAGCAGCATTGTCGGTACATAAATTCAATCGATACGATATAGCAATAATTTCTTTTTTTTTTAACACAAATTTTTAACATTTCATCTCTACTCTCTGTTGATATACAACGTGGCTTTATTCACAAGAGTGTAACCGCCCACTGGTGTAAATTTTATAGGTACACTTTCGAACCACTTTGTTTTTCACTGCCTACATATATGTTAGAACTTTTCCAATTTCTCAAAAATAAGGAAAAACAAGTGAATAGAAAGAAAGTTTTGGAAAAAACTATCTTGAAATCGCAGAAAATCATTTAATTTCATTATTTTGTTTCTATTGAAAGAAATAAATTTTATTGTGTAAAATGTTTGAAAAAAATGTAGCGATAATTTCAGAAAGTGAGAAACATTCAAAATATTTCAACGGCGTCAATACCGATCTTATCTTCATGGTCATGGATTCTCAGTCCGATCCTTTTAATTAGTTCCCAGGTTTTTAAGAGTATAAGCATCAACATTTCCACTCTATCCTCGGGGCTATCTTCTCCAACCCGGGTATTCTCGAACTATTGCAAAGAGATAAAACACCAGCCAACACAGAAAAGCAAAGAGCCCAATATCTCACCCGTTAATAACGACAATTTGTCAGGAAAAAAATACTTTGACACTCGATTATCTAACGAATTACAGTAGACTTACAATAAGGTTAGATCTATTGAAGGTTTGTTTGTGCTGTATTTTCAAATCAATTGTTTAACGTTATTTATCAATATTTTTATGAAAAAGAGTGTCAATGAGTGCGCAAGGCAATTAAAAAGCCTTTTCTCTTTATTTCATTTTAAGAAAATCATAATTATTGCGAATTATAGGGTTGAGGGGTAAGGAGAGGCTTTATATATGGGAAGGTGGGGCAAAATGGACACATCTAAATTTTTAGACAAATATAATGGAAAACTCTTGAAATTAATAGAAATATTGGCGTCAGATTATTTTCGATGATTTCATTGGAAAGCTGAGAAAATTTTGGGCGGGAAACAAGTACCAGAATTAATTTTTTTTAATTTTCAGTGATTTTGACTTTTTTGAGCCTTTAGAGCGGTAAGACTCTTCTTTTTTTTGAAATTTTCAGTTTTTCGAGGATATCTTCGGTTCTATGTGTCGTAGCATAAAAATTCCGATGGGAGATGAAAGGTGAGATCATTTGCCATCGATTTATAGGGTTTTCAATTAAAAAATATCGATTTTTAAGGTATTCATTGGCGTTTTTGTTAAACAGTTTTCTGAAACAGTTTTTGGCCTATAACTATCCCAAAAATTGATATTTTTTAATTCAAAACCCCATAAATCGATGGGAAATGAGCTCACCTTCCATTTGAGACCAACCTCGAATTGCTACGACCAATAGAACCAGAGATATTTGCAAAAAACTGAAAATTTTCAAAAAGGGGAAAGCTTTACCCCTCAAAAATGCCGAAAAATATCGAATTTTCGAAAAAATCGAAAAAAATACATCTGACACTTATTTTCTGGCTAAAATTTTCCCAGCTTTCCAATAGAATCATCAGAAAAAATCTATCTCTAACCGTTTCATTACAGTATCCATTTTGCCCCACTCTCCCCTACATATACTAAATTTTTGAACTAATTGTTTGACGATATTTATTAATGTCATATATTCATGATAAAAGACTATAAATGCCTGAAGGAATTAATTGAAAAGTCGATATTTCTTTTATTTCATGAAAAAATTCATAATTATTGATAGGGATGAGACGTTGGTGTACGATTTGATCTATTGGTAACTTCAGCCAAGATCGAAACCTTACACCAACGTCTCAGACCCAATTATTAATTAAAAAAATGGATTTAAAAATTCACAACTCACTGGATCTTTCGTTACCCCTTAAACTTATTCGAAAGTCTCTCCAATTGTTTCTCCCTTAAAACAAAAATCCAACAAATTGACGGAAAAACCTCTTTGTGTCCTTGAAAAAAAAACACAAGCAAATGCAATTGGAAATTTCCTGCTAGTGGATTACACGTTTCATACATAAATAATTGTCATTTCCACTCTACAGTGGTGGCACTTATTCCAATTAGCGTACGACAGGCTTAATAACCTGGCTTTACGCGAATGTTATATCTCTTACCGGACGTAAGCTGTAACTGATTCTAGAACATGCTGATACCTGCCGTGAACAACTTGTTATAATCAAAAAGATATTTCCTCCAATTAAATTGAGATATATATATACATATATATTTTTTCCATCGAAATAAGTAGAAATAGTAAAATAGTGGATAATGCGTGGATTAGAAATTACAGAATCACAGTGAATCACATCGATCATTTCAAATGGCTCATGGGCTCAAGTGGTAAAAACAGGAAATGTATTCAATGACAATAATAATAATGACGTATAAATACACTTATTCACGAGAGATAATCTGAGTGAAACGTCACATTAGTGCAGAATGGATTATTCCATATTTTACGTCTTTTTTCTTTCTTTTTCCTCTCAATTTTAATGAAAATGAGAGAATTGTGGGGAAATGTGAGGAAATTGTGGGAGACGATTGAAATATAAAACATCGACTTCCTCGAGTTAATATCCCTTTCATTTAGTGTTTCATATACACCTGAGGAAATATAAACTAATATCAGGAAGGTAAATGTATTTGTATGTCGTAAACAGTAAAATCAAAGGGGGCTAACGTCGACATTTTACAAACGCGTTGTATATACGCGTTGGATGGTAATAAAATTCTCAATTTAATGAGCCCACCATGAATGTTGTCCAAGTTGAACAACGGTGGAAAAAAAGAAAGAGTGAGGGGGGGGGGGAGACAAAAAATTATGATAAAAGAAGGCCTCAAGAAAGAAAGGAAAGTTTTTGCAACAAAAAGGAAGTATTATCAGGGAGTGAGATTAAGGCAAATAAAGGGGGGCATTCTTTCAGTTTAGTTTGTGAATTCTCATTTAAAATAAGAGAAAAATCATGGTTTTTTTCTCTTATTCTTTGGATTCATTTGATATTTTAAGATGGCAGAAGTTCTTGGACAGGACTAACCAATATAGTATTCAATAAATGTATCATAAATACGGGCATTAGACGAATGACGAGGCGATAGGTTGTTTCTTTTTTTATAATAATAATCCCCTGGTGGCTGTGGAGTCGAAAAGCCCGCCTCTCTTTATTCTTATATGGAAAAACCGTAGTCTGTTCAACGGCCCACGTGAACGAACCACTTAGCCAGGTTCTTTAATCCTTATCTATGCGTATCGAGAATATATGCAATTCAGTGTGTGTCTGTGTCTGTGTTTGTGTATGAGAGAGGGACATATGTGCATGAGGCAAAAAATATTTTAGGCCGAGTCAAATCAATTCTATTCTCTTGTTTCTCCACTTTTTTTATTGGGGGGGATCGGGGCAAAATGATCGAGGATTTTTATTCAGAGTGAAGGACTCTACAAAAAAATCGGAAAAAATTTGAGGAGGTGCTCCAACATGTCTCCATTATTGGTGAATTTTTTCAAATTTTTTTGAAGAGGCGCCCTTCTTTTTTTCAATAATTTGACTCTTAATCGACTTTAAATAAATACGAAAATTGACCCTGACAGTGTTAGTATGCCATCCTTCGGGATTTTTTTCAGGGAGAAAGACTTTATTAAAAAATCTGAAAAAATTTGAGAACATGCTCCAGTATATCTATATTGTTGTTGAATTTTTTCAATTTTTTCTGGACTGATGCCTATTTATTCTGATGATTCGAATATTAATCTCTCGAGTTTCGTGAAATTGAAAGACAACGATCTTTACTAACTGCATTTAGCTACGGACCTATCCCAAGGGTTAATAGGTGTGTCTTAACGTAGCACCTGAAGCAAACACTGGAGATGTAGTGGCTCTCTACTTGTCGTCCCGGTGGATTTGCCGATTCGATACACTGGCTCACATTATAAACTTCATGTTAACCCCATTAGCTACAGGCTGTCGAAAAAAAAAAGAAGAAGAAGAGAAAAAGAAAGGATGTTGGTATTTATGTGAGAGAGATCCTTGGAATCTCTCTTTTCCATCATTGTATTTCGACTTTTTTCATGAACAATAGAGTACAGAGAAGATCTGAAGTTTTTGATAAAAGATGATCTGTAACTCGAGAGAATCAAGCAAAACTTTCCACAAAATATTCACATTCAAAGAATTCATTGGCACTTTCTTCTTAATTTTTATTGCAAAAAAAAAATTGAAAATTAAACAATAAATTTGGGGAATCAATCATTTGTCTTTCATTAAACTGGAATTTTTCAATTCCAAAAATGATTGAATATCTCTGAATAACAGCCACACATTCGTGCATCTACATCGTAGATAAAGCAAGTGATTCATGGGCTCAAAATTCAAGATTATGATGATGAAACCTCACGTGATGATGCTGAATGTACACGTTTCGTGTTCATCGTATCCTTTATGTCGTTTTATAAAGTTTCCTTTTATACTTAGATCATACCAAGATTGAAAGATCCATTTATCACTGATCTCAAAGAGCTTTATTTCATGTGAAGCAATTTTTTTTCATCTTTTTATTCATTTTTCGAGAGAAACCATGTTTTTGCGTGAATGTTGGATTTTAATATTCTCACAAAAAATTATACTGTATATATATATATATATATACGAATGATATTTCGGTTCTCTTCTTTTCCCCCATTGAGAACTAAAAAATTGGTGCTGAAGGTGTGGTGAAAAAGAAATCTGTAATTACTATTTCCGATGGAACTACTGGATATATATATATGCTTTTTTTTCCTGAAAAAAAACCCTTCTTTTTGTTTCGTGATGCAAAGTAATCGGTGAACGATCGAAAAACGGCTACCTTAAACCGTTTTTTGTGGGATTCTTTATCCCCGATAGCCGACAGACTCCTCATTAAATGCTTGATTGCTTATGCACACGCAAATATCGACACACGCGACTGTAACATGTCCAAAACTTCTTTCCAAACATGTCAAAAACGTATTTTATTTATTTTTCTTTGAATTCGCCTGCTTTCAACCAGTTTTTCAGATTAATTGCTTTTTTTTAATTCTTTAAGTGAAGTAAAATGAACAGTTGCATTGAATATTTTTACTGAATATGGAGAGAAAATTGAATAAATTCTTGACATGAAGAAAAAAGGATTAAATTTTTACGGTCATTCCGAAACACGTCTCACGTCAATTACAAAAAAAAAAAAACACAATGCATGTGTCATGATATCAATGATGACAAAGAACAGGGAAATTTATTTCTGACAAAAATACAGCGGCATTCCATATAAAATGGAGTTATGGGCTAGATTATCCCGGGGATTTGTGTCATGTGCCATTGAGATGGGACCAAATAGAAATGTTGCTGCTTGAGTTGATCTCAAGTAGCCGAAATAAAGGGGCAGAGATATTTAAACCAGTTGGGGGGATTAAAATTATTAGCTATGGAATTTTTTTGGGGATTATCTTCGAGTAGACATTCAATAAAGTTCACACGTTCGTCCAGGATCTCTTGATAATGTTAACTTTTCGTCCTTATCCCTACTTCTTAAGTAGTGCATTCTCCTCTGCGCAGTTCAATGCGCAATGATCGTAGAAAATGCCCCTATACGCATTTTCATGCGTGGAATGTCAAAATACGTCTGAAAGTTCATTTGACATGCTGCGCTTCTAAACTTTATGGGAAGAGTCAATAAATTGTAAATTTTCAAACCAATTTTTTAGCAATAGTTATCAATTTTTCCGTTAAATAACAGAAGCATGAATATATTTTCAATTAGCTTCATTAAACAAGGAAGTGACTCTCTTTTATAATAAAAATATTGAACATTTTAATGATATAAAGCAATTAATTTGAAAATTCTGCAGACATAATGGGTGCAACCTTATTGGAAGTTGACTGTATCGTATTGATTGATCTATCTACACTGCAAAAACAAATATTTGAAATTAAGACACTTTTGAAGCACTTTGGAGACGCTGTTGTTAGTGAATGGCAATTTTTTTAATATTTTTTGATTTTCAAATATTTTTCTCTAATATCTCAAGTTAGGATACTTGTTTTCACAGTGCACCTATCGCATTTCATTAGATCTAATATTTGATGAAGTGAAGGATAATCTAGTGCAAGGAAGTGATTCTTCATGTTTTTTCATTAATATGACAATACGTTTCATCATTTAAAAACCAAAGTGGCGCAAGTGCTATTTCTAAGCACAGCACTTACACTCCTTTGTTTCCAAGACCACAATTTGAGGCTCTGAAGAGCTTGAAGATGCTTCTAATCAGATAAAAAACGTCGTGAATTTAGAATCAATATAAAGATTGACAATTGCAATTCATTTGGTCCAATATCCTAATTAATCTCAAAATTATAATCAATTTTACTGACTATCCCGTAGCCCATTTTGTCCCAGTTTTCCCTATAGACAAAATCAAGGAGAAGAGACAATTGAAGTTCAAGCTGTTTGACTGTACCATTCGTCCTTTTAACTATTCAACCGATGATTCAGCCCAACTCTTACATTACTCCAAACATTCAACCAAAGTCCCTGCTGAATCACCGGAAAATTAGGATTCGCAGAATCACTAACTCCCAGCTTCTCCGGTACTTCAATGGATAAACATCTTTCACAACTCGGTGTCTCACGGAAAAAAAAAAAATTATCATACACTGACCTGCGGTTAGCCACCACGAGTGTTTTTTTTTTGCGAGAAAAGAAATTGTGCCACGACGATAAATTAGTCTGGACATTCCACGGAATCTAGTCACCTCAAACATTAAGTGAGAATCCGGGATTGGATGGAGTGAGAATTGTGGCTCTCTTGAGATTAATATTTTACCCCTCATAATACAGGGAGGGCATGAAATTCCACGTAACAATAATAATAAAGAAAAAAAAATGTTACGAATTTATTATCCTTTTTTTTTTTCTTTTTCTCCACTTCCTTCATACCCTAACAGTAGCTTATCACGAAATGGCATTATGCAAATGATAGATGAACACCAATAATTTTCATGTAATTCAATAATTTTCGTAAATTTCGTGGAGATTAAATTTCTTTTTTTTATTCATTTTATAAATAGTTTCTTAACCAAGCCACAAAACAACATGAATAACTGTAATTTCGTGGTTATTGTGACGAATCGAGAGATATTATCGCTACCATCGATACATTCTTAGAAATGATCACCATGAAAATACATGACAATTTCATGTCCTTCAGTCACACCCATTTATAATGATTATTTTATAATTCATAAATATAGTATGCTATTTCCTGAATAAAATCTCACTTTGATAAAATTTATTTGCTGTGTTTCATCACCAGTTTTTTTCCCCTCCCTCCCCCCTCCCTTCTTATTTCCATTATTAAGTACAGAAATTTAGTTGTGAAATAAACTGAAAAATTGCAAAGAATTGTAAAGTTAGATTCAATGGACAAAGGATGTTGAAGTACAAAATAATCGCGTAAAAAAAGCAACGTGAATAATATTATGGAGCTTAATGCTGTACATTACGTGAATTTAATGATCCATGTATACCATACGCATCTTGCTTCCGTCGATATTATCATGTAGTGTTGTTAACATTTTTTTTTTATTTATTAATATCAGTATTGTATCTTTAGTACCATGCCTATTCTGAATACTTCTTGACTATTCTGGGAATATAAATTGTAGTGTACGTAATTGTTATTGCTGGATAAATATCGTTGCTGCAGAATAAAAGTGGCGTAAGTGCTATGCTCATGCATAGTACTTACGTAATTTTGACTCTAAGATGACGATATCCATTAAATTGAGGAAAATGAAAGTAAAATAATAATTTGAAAAATTAAATCAATTCTTCGAAAATCACGCTCCACCATGAACACAGTCCATCTATGATTGAATAATAATAATAATTCATGTGTACATGATGCAAAAAAATAAGCGTCTCTAATATTAAATATGTATATTCATGAAAGAATATACAAGACATGCTTTGAAGACGTACTTTTCTCCTTTAACAAGAAAAACGTCACTTTTATCAAGAAGATCCTGTCAACAGCTTGATCTCATTGTATCAATAAATTGCCCTTTTTATTGCATTGGAGCTTCATTATCAATTCTACAAGATTAACAATATTTCAGAGCAAGTCAAATCAATTCTATCCTATTTTTTCATTTTTGAATAATTTTATTGAGGGAAATTGAGACGAAATGTTCTAAGAATTTTTTTTTGAGTGAAGGACTTCATGAAAAAATTTGAAAAAATTTGAGAAGATGCTGCAGTATGTCTATATTGTTGTTGAATTTTTTCAATTTTTTTTGAAGTTGCGCCTATTTTTTCTGATGATTTGACTCTTCATCCCTCGAATTTGGTGAAAAAACGAGATAAATTGCGAAAAAATGAAGATAAAAATAAAATAAACATTTGAAAAATTGAATTTACTCTTCAAAAATCACTCTCGCCTCCCAAAAATCCATACATGATTGAATAATAATAATAATCATGATAAAAAGAAGAAGGAGGTTACACCAGGGGCGCCACGAAATTATTTCGTCTGGTTCTCACGTTCGTCAGGACACCCTGTAGATTATCTCACGTGGTGAGTTTCGGCACAACGCCGTAGAAGACGCAAGATGCATTCCAATGCAAATAACTCGCCCGCGGGTCGCGATGGAACGTAATCGTTGCAATTTCATGCTTCTCAGAAAATATTCAACTTCTTCTTTTCCCTCTCATTGCATCGTGTATTTCCTCATTTCACTGGCCAGTATTATGAAGTTTCATCACTTTGAATTTTGTCTCTTTTATTTACTCCTATTATTTTTACTTTGTAAAATTTACATTTTCATTGGCTTTGGAATGAAAAATAGGAGTACGGTTAAATAGATGTTGAGTGGAAGGTACCAATCAGTTAATCAACTACCACTTGAGAAGATAAAGGAGTGAGAATACTAAGTGATGATTATGAATGAGAGATCTTATTTTGCATTCTGAAGGCGCTGGGAGCAGAATATATTGAGATAAATACTCGAATGGAAAAAAATCTAAATTTTCGGTCAGAAATAATGAAGAGAATTCACGCATTAAAAATTCTTATAGAAAATTTTTATAGATTTATTTCATTATTATTATTTATTTCACAGGTTCATCACATAAAATACTGAAATATTTTTTGAAGGCACTATTAAGTTGAAAGGATGAGCACAAAAAGCACGAAGATTATAGATGATTGCTTATTGGATTTATTTCCATTTATTTTCGATTAAATTATTGATTTTTTATAGGGATTTTGGAAAAATGATTAACATCAAATTATTGTCAAATCGCGCAGCTGCCATTGTTCAGCGAAATGTCGCGATTTGACAATAATTTGATGCTGTTAATTATTTTTCCAATATTCCTATGAACAATCAATGAGTTATAGATGATTTCTCTATAGAGACAAAATTTTATTATAGAATCAAGCATTTATTGAGCGCCTGCTCAACTTTGCAAGGCTTACCGATCTTCTTGAGCCCTGGAACTAAGGTAGTCGCCACTTTAGGTGGGCGTAAAATAGTAACACTCATTATGCCCCTTCGTCGAAATCATACATACATCATATGTATAGAATCACATGCAACTTCATTATAGAAACAATTCTTGAAGGAACAGTAGCTATAGAGAATATTCAAATATAATATACCGCAAACTTATGGGATTCTCTACGGAAAGAATCAGTAGAAGTATTCTATAGACATATTCTCTAGAAATTGTCTATAAAAATATTCTGTGAAAATATTCTATAGGAATACTCTATAAAGAAAGATTTCATAGAAATTTTTTTATTTAAATTTTCAATACACATTTCCTTTTTTTATTCAATTAATTTATTTGAAAATTTTGACTTTCGCTGGTTATTTGATATTGGATGTGATGCCTATTGGCTCTGGGCGACTGCTCAACTCCACGTCATTCTTTATCAACATTTACACGGGTAAATTTCATCCATATTCCACTCGAGGGGAAAGGATCCGTAATAAACTCGTCGAGAGGTGAAACACAAAAGTGGATGTAACGTATGAGGCGAGGAAAGAGCGTGAAATGAGTAACTGCATGCCCATCATTCTCATATAAAGAATTTTTCTCTCTCTCTCTCGTTTATCTCAGAGTGAAATGGAATATTTCTCAAATAATTTCATTTGTTTCGAGTGCACTTTTTTTGCACTTTTTCGATGGGAAAAACGATAAATCAGTTGTTTTCATGGATTTTTTTGGTCTTTTCTTGTTTCAGGGTAGTTGGAGCGGTTGTTGTTGGGGCTGCGGTGTGCAGTCGGATTCCGGGATTGGCCAAAAGTCAGCGTGAACAGTGCAGAAAGGCGCCTCACGCGATGCCAGCAGTTGGTGAGGGCGCCGAATTGGGTCTTCGTGAATGCCGACACCAATTCAGGCATCATCGATGGAATTGTTCGCACGTTGCTAATGATCGGGTTTTCGGACACGTTGTGGTTGTTGGTAAGTGGTTGAATGATTTTCTTTAGGATTTTTAGGATTAAAAAAAAAGGATTTGGAATGATTTTTTCGACTCTAGAGTGCTTTTGTTCTTTGAGAAAACAGGTCACTTATATATTAATCCCAAAAATTATATCTAAAATAGGAGAAGATTGAGCAATAGAAAAAGGTGGGGCAAAAACGATCTTCGGAGCAATATCATTCAGAATTTTTTTTTTGAGTGAAACACTTGATTTAAAAATCTGAAAAAATTCGAGGAGATGCTCCAATATATGGAGATTGCTGGTGAATTTTTTCAAATTTTTTTGCAATAGCCTTCCTTTGAAAAAAAAATTCTCTCCAAAAACAGCTTCTTGCTATTTAAAAAAAAAAACTAGTTTTTAATATTTATTTACTAATCTGACGTCTTAAATTTCTAAAAAAAAAAATGAGAAACTTCCCATTTTTCCATGATATTTTTACGAAAATTTATGTGACTTTCCAATAGCCACATAAAGAATCAACGTCTCTCGCAATAAGACGTTATTTCCAGGGAATAATAATTAAAATTCTTAAATAATTTAATAAGAGATTTATAATTGAGCCAAATTTTTTAAATGAATTATAAACGATTAAAAAAATCATGTCTCTTCACATTTTAACTGAAATTTCGTCGTTAAAAATACACGGATAAACTGGTTGATATGAAAATTCATTAAGTCAAGAGCGTGACCGTGGAACTTAATCGAACGTAAAACGTTTTACTTATAAAAGAAGTGGAGTTTGTATTATGCCCGCGGTATATAGGCTCACTGTGTGCACCCGAGGGGTACCGCCCAATCCGTATTTATAATCAACTGCATTTAAAAGAAAACTGGTTTAAAAAGGAGAACTGGTGTTAAATAGATACGAATACTCGAAAATTAGATAGACATTGTAGAATTCTTCATTTTCAAGAATGTTAATTCAGATATTCATCATGAAAGACGCTTCACAATTCATTGTTAATTATTAAGAAAAGAAACATCTCAAGAATTTCAAATTAAGGTAGTATCTCAGTGAACTCGAGTACAGTTAACCCTTCATTTCTTAGTTGCCATATCAAATACGATATTTTTTCACATTTTTATGAATTTTTTCATAATTTCTGTCCGTACAGTTTATGAGATATGAATTATCAAAGTTACTGAAAATAGCGGTGGTGGAGATGAAACGCCCTAAATCGGACGGAAATAACGAAATTACTGAAACACCACAGGGTTGACCCATTATTTAAAAACTATTGGCGAAGAGAACAGCATTTTAACTAAATAATAGGAGAAAAAAATATTCAATTCACCGTATAGTTATTGAGAAATTTTAATTAGAAGGTAGTCGTAGCTATTTGCCTCTCTCTTTATCTCATGCATGTGATAGGAGATTAATGTAAAGAAAAAGGCGAGAGAAAAAAAATTGTATTCACAAGCTGAAGACATGACTTTCGAAAAGTTTAATCACTTTTTCGGGCAAATTGAAGCACTTTTTCCCGAATTATCAGCAATTAATTGGAAATTAACCTACAAATCCTCATTTACAACCCTAAAATAGTAGAAAAACGATCGAAATAAAAATAGAAAGACTCCTTTTTCTTTTAATTTCCAGAATTAAATCAAATGCCTCAAAAATTTTTTTTCTAATTTAAAATTAATTTAAAAGTTGTCAGACAATAATTTTTTATATATATTTTTTTTCTATTTAAAAACTAGACATAAAAAATAATTTATTTTACAATCTCCTGGGGAATACACGCGAGGGCATTAATGTGGGAAGTGAGGATGAGTGTGGAACATGGTATTTGGCTTGCAGGCGACCACAGTGGTAGCAAAACATAGATACTTTGACGCCCACACGCGTTTGAATTAAACGATCCAGGAACAACGGTGTTAATGCTTTTCAAATCGATGTAGCTCTGAAATTTTCGAGATGTAAAAATAAAATGAAAACTGTAAATTAATGATCAATACAAACGTTTATTTTTATTGTTTTTTCTGCAAAATGGTGTATTATTTTCACATGCTTGTGAAGATGTAGAAATGATAATCGGTGATAAGACAACATAAATGTACAAGATATAATCCAAATGTTATGAGCTGAATGTGATGCGTTATGCTCGTCATAAATATCACTAAATACCAAGGGGGAAGATATTTGTCATGTTGGAATTAAAGGGAATGGGTTGTGTGTTAAATTGTATTACATGGGTTGTGTAGAGGGATCAAGGGATTATGTGATTCAAAAGGTAACAAGTGATTTATCTTGAAGGATCTGAATTTCTTTTATTATTCTTCATGAAATGAGAAATATTTCAGTAGAAATATTTCATCAAGTCATTTTAAATATTGCAAATTAATTGATAATTTGGTAGAGAAGAGGTAAAACGGGATTAAGTTCATAATATCTCGGAAGCTAATGGAGATACGCCCTTTTTGCCTGAATCGTTTTTTGTAGAATTTGACAATTTTAAGAGCCATAAAACGGAGATATGCCCTTTTTATTCTTCATCCATTTTTTTAACCATTAAAATTCTCTATAAAACAGGATTCAAGCATTAAAAGTGCGTATCTCCATTAGTTTCTGAAATATTTTTATTTTAATTCCTAATTTTATCCGCATTTATTTTTCATCATTATTATTATTTCAATTTTTATTGTCAATTCAATTGTCAGATGTTGAATAAAATGTAAATAACACTACACTGAGAAAAAAAGAGTGGTAAAAATTATCAAATATTTGTTTTATTGGTCATTTACATCAGTAAATATTTATTTGCAATAATTAAGAATGTGGTTGAATTTACTGAATTTCGTTTATTTGTACAGTTTATCTGTTTGAATAAATAGAATTCAGCAAATTTAATAATTTTTTAATTATTCCAATAAAATATTTTCTAAGAATCAATCGAACAAATATTTGATAGTTTTTACCGCTTTTTTTTTTCAGTGTAAATTTGATTTAAATGAAGCACAACTGTATCGGCAATCACAGAACCTTAAGGCTCCAATGGTTTTTTAAAATTTGAAGTCTTCAATTGAATAAGATGAGTGTAAAAAATCAACTTATCTCGTTTCACCAATTCACTACTGAATTTGTTGAGTACTACGCAAAATTCATGCATAATCAGCACTTTCAATTAGTTGTAAAGAGAAATTATTATGTAAATAGTCATATTTTTTCTCATTGACAAACGATGAAAGTGACTGATCGATCGACATGAGAGAAATCACAGTAAACGAGAAAAGCTACTATACTGCAATAAAAAGGAAGCTGAATTATAAAAGTGCGAAGAATTTTTAAATGAAGGAGGAACTCTCTGTTGAGTTGAGAACCGCAAATGGAGGGGGAATGTTAATTTAATTAGGTGAATTAACAGAACCACTCAACATATCTCAACTGCACGAATTTCTTCGTCATTACGTGTCCCGTACATTTAACATTGTTCATTTCGAGTCATGAATGTTTCAAGATCATAAATAACCGTAAGGAATAAAAAAAAATAAAAAATACTCAAAGTCTCGTTGAGTTTAATTATCATGTTTTCAATTCTGACACTATGTGCAATTTCATCTGAACTTATCTATCAGAGGGGATAATTAAATGTCCATCGATTAAATTCAAATGTTTCTACGGCTAATAAATTTAAACGTTCAAATGTAACTCCAGTCATTTAAGACAGCTCTGAAAAAAAAAATTAGTTAAGAGTATTTTGTTTGCGTGGGCTGTTTCTCTACTTGTTGCTTGTATATATATACATATATATATGTATGTGAGTCTCTCTTGCTTCAAGATCCTTTTTATTTTAAATCAATTAGAATAAATTTCGAGGGAATTCTTCTTCATTGCTAATTTGATATTAATAAAATCACTGAGTAAAATTTAATGATTAGATTTTTTTAATTTATCGTGTATTTTGATTCAACACCAATCTCTCGCTCAATTCAAATAATTCAGTGATAAATTTAACTCGGTACAAATTTAATTCATGCATTCCCATCGCAGTTATTTTTATAGACAGTAAAAAAAAAAAAATTAGAAAATTAATTCAGATGAATAAAATGTTAATTTATTTCACAATATAAAATTAAAAGATTCATGGTATTTTCCAAAAAAAATATATATATATGTATATTTCACTTTTAAAGGTATCTCATTATCTCTATTGGATTAAGCCAAGTAATTTTGGAGCTTCAGGTATTTTTTGGCCTCTCGATAAGTGGAGAATCTTCTCACACTGGGATAACGTCATCGACACCAGCATTAATGGTCTCACCTTATCATCTCACACACATACACACAAAGAGTGCCCAATTTTTTCCACATTCACTTTATTCTTTATTCTATAAATTTTCTTCCTCTTCTCTTTCTCTCTCTCCCTTCATTTATACCCTTTTTCTTTGTATTTTCATTCTTGTTTCACTTCAACCTTTGATTTTTTCACCTCTTCTCATTCATTCCTGCCTTATCCATCTCGAATAACTGGATTGGCCCACACTCAGTGTGCTGTTACGATACACCTACCCATCGTGTTCCTCTTCCCCACTAAATCAATATTGATTGGAAGCCAAAAAAAAAATTGATATCGTTAATTTTTTTTCTTTCACCTTTCTCCATTCTATCGAACAATTCCCTTTATTCCTGGTCCAGCATAATTATTGTTATGAATCATAGTAACAAATTATATTCAGAATTTACTGAGGTTTTTGAAAGGATCATAAATACTAAATTAATTCCTTTACAAAATTTTAAATTGAACATTAAAAATAATTATTTATCAAAAGGCTCGATGATTTTCATCGTTTATTCATTTTATCGCACGGCGTGCGAAAATGGGACACTTTGCGCACGTTGCGCATGCGCAATACGGCACTTTCCACACGTTGTACAATAAATTCTGTACTTTATGTGTGTGGACAGTATTTTTTAAAAAATTTATCTTTGGCTCTTTCTGCAGCTTTTACAATCGTCAGAAAATACTTTATCGCACTTGTTAGGTAATATAGAGAAAACCAGGGTAAAATGATACAGAATTTTTTTTCGTAGTGAAGGGGTTCGCGAAAAAATCTGCAAAAATTTGAGAAGATGCTCCAATATGTTTAATTTATTGGGTAATTTTTTCAGAATTTCTCGTGAATGCCTTCACTTTCTAAAAAAATAGTATCGACTCATTAAAACCGAAAGTCCATTTTTTCGAGTATCAAATCCAAGAATAATAATAATGCAATGAAACCCGGCAATATTATGATGAATAGTAACAAATGATCTGTGAACTAATGTCATAATACCCACCAAATTGAATCACTCCATGCCATTGCACTTTATTGCATAAATTTTTCAATTGATTAAATGCAAATTGTAACATGGACACTCATTTGACAAGACTAATCGTCGACTCTCCCATCAATACTGTCTCTCTATCATGCACACGCAAACTCCTATACAAACTGCAGAAAAACTCATCCACCCAACTCTCGATCTCTGGATATATTCTATGAATATTCAGTATTGAATATATAAATACATTGATACGATATTGAAACGACTAACTACCGTATTCATATCTTACACTGGTTAGTGGAATACACACACTCACCGTAGCGCCACATCTTTCCGCAATTTACCCGTGTGTATTAACACACGTGGGGCTCTTCTCTCTCGTGCAACGTTGAACGATTGGCAATGCGTGTGTGACGCCATGTTATACGCTGAGTGTGGATAATTGTGTATAGGTCTCTTTGCCCATCCACTACAATCTGTCTCTGTCGACTTTATCTCACTGCTAATTTGTCCGGTTATACCCTTCGTCTCGATTCCAACCCGTTTTGTATCGCATTTGCACCAGTGTATGTGCACGTAGAACGAAAGGGTTGGAGACTGTGCAAATAGTTGGAGGTTGTGTTTGTGTGTATATTGGATTCAATACCGCTGTGGGATATACACCCCGTGGCGCCAAGAAGGAAGCTTTCATATCATTTGCCGACAAGATTTATTCGCTCTCCATTTTTTTAACCTCCAAATTCCTCACTTACTTCTAGAATTCCCGAGCTTTTTCCCATTCCGATTTGGGCCATTAATAACTAGGATACTCAAATCAATGAATAAATTTGATGATTGAAATGTCACTTGACATTTAAAATTTCATTCAATTATTGAATTTGTTTATTGATCCGAGTATCTTAGTTGCTTAGCAACTTAATGAGACTCCAATTTGAATGAAGTCTCCGGCCTCATTAATAAGGCGCTGGAGCTAGTGCGCATGCGCTATAGATCAACGAGATCTATAGCGCATGTGCATTGCTGAATCGCCATGTCAAAGATCTAGCGCGAGTGACCATGTTACCTGTCGATGATTTCTCAATTTTAGTGGACTGTATATGATCTCCAATGGTCTGGTTCAGATGCTGTCGGATTGGAGAAACTTTAAGGATAATTCACACGACATTTATATCAAAAATATAGCATATATTGACTAGATCTTGTGGATCTATAGCGCATGCGCATCGCACTCAAAATAGTTGCCTCAAGCTACAACATGGACTGCGATCCACGCGGTAGATCAATATCCCATAGAAAATTCACAAGATTAACCAATGGACTCCGATCAGGATTGAGTTATAGTCTCTCGTCTGTCGTATACACATACACACAGTAGTCCATTCCCTCGGGGCAGAATTTCCTTTTTACCTTTAATACTTAAAAAGCAATACTTGTCGGCGAACGGAAAATCCCTCTTATAAAACATACACAAGTTAATAAATTAATATATCACGGAGGTATATAATACCTCTTTTTTAGCTCATTTTCTCCAGTGTTTCTATCTCATGACTACTTTTTTTTTTTATCGATTAAAATCACTAACAAGACTCGGCTGACGACATCCTTATTAAGACGTATACACGATTCGATACGATGGAGTAAATATTCCAGAAAAATCATGGTTAATGTACGTGGACGCGTATCGTTAAGTAATTTCCTTGTAGTTGAGTGAATCGAGAAAGAAAAAGAGGAAAAAGAGATAGAAAGAAAATGTGAAAGACTTATCTAGTTGTCTGATCAATGTAATTATTCAAGTATACAGCTTTGTCGGGCTATTATTTTTAACTTAGAAAATATATATTTGTCAATTACTCATTTTGCAGTAATGAGTTGTGTTTGTTAATGAGGAAAGGGGCATATTTTTCCCCACAGTAAGATCAGAGGAATGGGTCTCTGGCGTAATGCAGGACTCGATGATCGAGCGATAAATCCAGAGGGCGCCTTTGTACTGCGCAGTAGATCACAGCGAGACGCCGCGCAGCTGATCTAACCCCCTGTGTCGTGCATCTTCTTTCTTCTAGTATTTTTACCTTTGGGCACTCAGTCAGGGCGTCGTGAAAACACGTGTTTCAATGTGCGTATTGTCAGGGATATTGGTTATCATGCTGTGTTGATTAACGCCACTGGTTGTTAACACGCTTGTCTCTTCGCAAGGCGGAAAAGTAACGAAATAATTTCTTCAGTCAAGTGTATATAATTTACGCACACGTGTTGTCATGTAATACACTAAAGGACTAAACCTAATTGAATTCTCGTGTGGGAAACGAAATAATTTCTTTTTTTTTCTTTACATTCTGAGAATTCTATTTTTGTTTTTAAAAGTTCTCACACACAAGTGCCAAAACACATTTATTTCTGAGAATTGTTTTATCATTCATTCATATTAAAGAGAGAAGTTCCAGGATCAATGTGGGAGCGGCTTTCTGATTTTAAAATAAAATCAGAATTAAGAGAAAATGAGATAAAATTAAAAAAAGTCTTTGAGTGTGTTCAAAAGAACGTAAAGTTGTTTTGAATGCAAATTCAAATGAACCGGACCTCTAGATTTGTTTTCTTCTTTTTTTTTTACAAATGCTATTAACTGAAGCGTGGAGTGTGTGTCTTAATTGTAGTAATTGGTTAATTGTCTTGATTATCTGATCACGATTTGAGATTTGCCGGGTTGAGAGGCACGACCAACAGGCTTCACACCATTAAGACGAGGCAATTATAATTCTCTGTCATTCGAGTGTTTTTTTAATGGGGACAAGTGACACATACAATGCCTTTCTATCAAAGTCACATTATCATGATTCTAATTAATAGGAGTACATTTATGAGACTAAATTTATCAATTACTTATAGAATTCATTGCTATGTTTACAAAGGGGTATGTACCCCTGTGCTTTGCAGGATATCAAGAATTTTTTTTTTTCATTCATTTGCTCTATAATTCTGAGAATTGAAAAAGAATTGTCAAAGTTCCACTTTGATAGAAAGTTATGGCAATAATTTTTTTTCAAAACACACAATTAAAACACAATTAATTATAGAAGAAAGTGGGGCAAAATGGACCTCCAATACAACATGACTCAGGAATTTTTTTTAAATAAAAGACTTCATCGAAAAATCCGAAAAAAATTGAGATGCTGCAATATATGGGCATTGTAGGTAAAATTTTTCAAATTTTTTCATAGCAGCCTTGATTAAAAAAAAATAATAATTTCAATCAGTAGGTCCGTTTTGTCCCCATTTCTCCTACTTTTATGAAGCTTATAGATCTATGAACATAATCGACCACCTTTTACAATCTACTTAATATTAATTTAACTTCAATTTTCCAATCTACCATGAAATTTCCTAAATTTATCAATGTCTAGAATTTCGTTGACACTTTTATCGTAATATATAAATTTAATGATATTTTAAAATGCATCAGAAAATCTAAATGCTCATTCAAAATTCCCCTAACCCCTGTTGTAATCACAACCACAAATCATTGACACAGCCATTGATGTCACACTGTGAATATGTGTCGTACCATTTGAAGACGCGTATCGTTTTCACGCCATTTGAAAGGGTACTCCTGAATGGCCACCAAACACACCCACACGCAGTACCATGATCCTCACTGCCCCGAGGGTATATGCATGAGAGTGTGCTTATGACAGATAATGGTGGTGAAAAAAAAAATATATTGGTTCCATTAGTCATGGACAGGAACAATGATGTCGTTTATATTTTATAAAAAATTGTATTTCTCTAATTTAAATTTTTTTTCTGGATTTTTTTATTAATATTTTTTCATTCGACCTCAATCAGACTGATTCAGTATGAAGTCATGTAGGTTTCTACTGGAAAGAGTTAATTCACATTTCTTTTTTGAAAATTGGATAGCAAACTTTCGAATCACGTGTGAAGTTCTCATTGGGGTACGAAATTGTTAAGAAAATAATAATAATAATTGATAAGAAAAATATTCTTCACAAAAACAAGCAGAATGTATGAACAGTTTTATAGAATATTGTAAGAATAATCTATGGATATAGGAGAGACTGGGGTAAAATGGATCTATGGCTTAAAATTATTGCCATTTTTTATTCAGATTGAAGGCATCTACGAAAAAAATCTCAAAAAATTCACGAGAAAACTCCACATATTGAAGCATCTTCTCAAATTTTTTCATCAAGTTCTTCAAGCTGAAAAAAATTCCTGGATCATGTTATCACGAAGGTCCATTTTGCTCCAGTCTTCCCTATGAACAATTTATCTTATTTTGAATTCTGAATAGAAGGAGGACCATTAATCATAAAAAAAATCCATTGGACTGGTGTTATTATATCTTCACCTTAAAAACAAAGTGGCATAAGTGCTATATATAAGCATAACTCTTACGTCCCTCTGTTTCCTAGTGAAGGGGAGGACGTGAATTATCATCTTTAGGCTCCAAAAGCGAGTGGACTACTTAGACTTCAAAAGACTTGAAACCTTTCATTAAAAAAATTTAAATCTTTCATCACAATATCACCAAAACTTTCGTGGATTTTTCCGATTTTTATGGATTTTTCATTCTGCAAATGACCTCTGAACTTACTTATGAAACCCAAAAAGAAGAAAAAATGGAGTATGGTTTCTTGGCTACTGTCCTGTCATTTAATTTGATTTACAGCAACAGCCAACAGGCAATTAATAATGTGCGATAGTATTTCTTTCTTACTCTCGTTAAAAGCCTCGAAGCAATGGCTGATGAGCCCACGTTTTCTTATGACCACTGCAACTCTGTTCCCAGTGGTTAGTCTCCTTATTTTTTTAAATTTTTTTTTTCTTTCAATTCTTCGTTAGTCCATTTTTCTTGCGTTAACTCCTTTCTGATTTGAAGAACATAACTGTGTTTCCATCCTTGAATCATGTCACTTTAACCGTAAAGAAAAACACCAATGATACTCTCTGTATTAAATTATATTTTCTTAATTAAATGGAGGAAGAAGAAAAAAAAAGGGATTTTACGTTTCTTTCAGTTGTCATTGAAGCTTAATACTGTAATGAAACAAGAGACAAATAATCATCGAGGGCAGTTGATCATTAGCGCGTTATTGCTGACCATTTCTCACACCTTATAGAGAAAAAGAGAAAAAGAAAGAGAAAAAGAGAAAAGAAATTGAGCAGAAAAAAAATGAATTTATCGAGGGCATTCCAACCGGTTGATTTCAATTTCTCGCTCAAGGTTTCCGTGATTTTTTGTACCTTATTATTCATTTTCATTTCATTATTATACCATATTTTTCATTTTATACCATTCAAATTGGTGGCATCTTAATTAAATTAAATGCCAGATTAATTGTCCACTGAAGACGTTACACGCAATGCTAAAATACGATGATCAATTGGATGAACCTAATTATCAGCTAATTTGATGCTTCGAAATGATTTTTTTTGTCCCATCCACGAAACTCATTTTTTTAAGATAATTAATCATGAGATTAAAGTTCCGTTGAAAGAAAAAATAATAATTTCTTTAACAATTAAATTAACATTTGAAAGAAATGATTGATTTCCAAGAAATGTTTTAAATAGAATTCTGACATTGAATATTTTTAGATGCTTTTTTTTTTTCAAGGACTTAACATGTATTTAAAGATGATTACAGGTCACGAATATACCTGTTAGTGAGTGTGTCATTAGCCGGTAAATTCCGTGACTGGGCTCGTTTTCATCGGGTTTGTATACGGCGCCAGACATAGAATTTACGATACAGTATGCATATATATATACACTCTAAGACGACCTCGTCCAGTTGGGTAATGAAAGCTTCGTTAACTAAGCAATTCTACTTCAAAAAATCTATATATTTATATTAATATGCATGTATATAAAAAAAAAATTCATCATTACTGTCATAAAGTGGTCGGAAATTTCCCCATAATGTATGGGAGAATAAAAGAAAATTTGATCCTTCTAAAGTTAGTTAAATAGAAATGAACCTGTGATGATTAGTGCACTCCCAAAGGGGATATACCCATGAATTTTATTGGATGAAGAGAAGATACGATCGTGTATTTGCTCGTTACCATTAATAAGGTCGCTCTCGTATGATTCATAAAATCAAGTTGAAGGTGCAATAAATGTGGACAGGTTTCTTCAAGACGATTGGATCATCGATGATGGACAATGTTGTAGGAGGTCTAATGCTGATACATCAATCAATTTATCGAGTGTACAAGAAGAAAAGTCATTAAAATCGTGAGAATGTTGGAAAAAAAACGAGAGAATAACGTCATTACAACCATAAAAATAAATAAATCCAATATAATTGCGTGGAAGGTGCAAAGAAGACGAGATCATGTCGCTCATCTCGATATAAAGTGTGCCCTTGAGGCCTGCACACGCCAATTAGCACGACGTCTTGATCAACGACTCACACATACACAGTTTATACTGCATAATACATTGCTATCTTATTTCATCTTTTTTCTTTTTCTTCAGCATCTGACAATCATTTAAGATTGATTTTTTATTCCCCTTTCAGAAAGGCGCAATAAAAATTGTCTTCCAGTACACACAAAGTGTGAAAGAAGTATCTCTTTTTATTACAATTTCAATGTGTAAAACAAAAAAAATGGACTTTTGACACAATGCCGATACACTGTATCCTATATTTATACGTATTTTCAACGATTTACAACTCAAATGAATTTATGGAAAGCCTCCAGATGCTGGTATGCCCATAAACATCATCTAGAGCTCTCCAAGTGTATTGTATATAAGTATGCATATAAACTCAGCTCGATGAAACGATAAATTTTCACGTAGAGAGTGCATACAGTTAGTCCTTGGACACTAAATAGATGTGTGCCTTGTAGGCCATTGACATAAACGATTAAGATATAAATTCATTCACATCGTTTGATTACTCCTTAACATACTCCTTTCTTTTATTCTCTTTTTTGGCATGAGAAACTTCATTAAAATGAAATAAGTGGTAGTTTGTAAATTTTCAAGAGAATGAAAATGTTATTTATATGCTAGAGACAATATGAATGTCAATAACCTTGCGCACGCAACGAAGTGGTACGCGCATGCGCGAGCACATGAGGCAGAAGTAGACTCGTCTAAATCTATACAAGAGTACCCAATGGTACTGGATAATATAATGTCCATAGTACTGAATGTCGCGTGCTAAATAAATTGGCTGAATTGCAACACACACTGAATATGTGTGGATGCGGGACGAGAAAGAGAGAGAGAAATACACTTGAGATAGGTATCTACGGGCGTCTTATAAATCAGCCAACCGATCGTCCAGATATCGATCTTTTCTCTCGATATATATACCCTATACTCTCCATGCATACATTTTATACTATCCAGCACAAACTACGGATTATCTGACTCATGTTTCTCCAAACGATATCACCCACAACTATCCTCGGTACTTCAAGAACATATTTTTTTGACTGTAATTTTTGTATTGAGGATGTATGAGCATGATGAAAATCTTCGATTTGAGGTTTCAAAATTTTTATATTCAGATCCTTTCTCAAAGAATTGAGCTATAAAAAAGTTCGAAATGGATAACCTTTTGCATTTTAGAAAAAAGGATTATTGATGATTGACATGAAATACAAAATGGACATTGTAATGAAACAGTGGAAGATAGATTTTTTCAAATGATTCAATCGAAAAGCTGAGGAAATTTTAGTGGAGAAACATGTGCCAGAATGAATTTTTGTCAATTTTCTGAGAATTCGATTTTTTCTGGCCTTTTTGAGGGGTAAAAGCCTTTCGATTTCTGAGCGAATTCAGTTTTTTGGAAATATCTCTGGTTCTATTGGTCGCAGCGACCTGGAACCGATTTCAAATGAAAGGTGAGATCATTTCCCATGAATTCATTGTGTTTTGAATTCAAAAATATTGATTTCTCACATAGTTTTAGGACAAAAACCGATGATCCTAATTTTTCACAAAAGTTCCCATAACTATCTGAAAAATCCATATTTTTAAATTCAGACCCCCATAAATCGATGGGAAATGATGTCACCTTTCATTTAAAATCGGTCCCAGGTCGCTACGACCAATAGAACCCAAGATATTCCCAAAAAACTGAATTCGCTCAAAAATCGAAAAGCTTTTGCCCCTCAAAAAGGCCAGAAAAAATCGAATTCTCAGAAAATTGAAAAAAATTCATTCTGGCACATGTTTCTCGACTAAAATTTCCTCAGCTTTTCAATGGAATCATTAAAAAAAAACCATCTCTAATATTTTGAATGATGCAAAGATTTTTCTCATAATATATGCATAAAAACTCAAATGAATCCATTTTACCCATCATGTCCGTATTGCCCCACCTTCCCATATCCAATTTTCAAGCTCTCGTAGTACGAAGAACAAATATTCATAAAAAAGATCGATATTGTAGTAATTCAGCAATATTTAAAAAAATCCTATGCATCCATTCATCCTGAAGAAAAAAATAGAATTAAAATTCCAATTACTTTATCTAATCATTGATTTCTCGCCATGATTGGCCCGATTCACAGTACACGTCACTTGTTCATTTCCTTCGGTTCACCCCGCAACCGTCGAAATCCACAGTTCTTCCACGTTCTCAGTCATGCATCTTCAAAATTTGAAAGTTATCATTTCATGAGAATTTTTTAAAAATTTCATACAATTCATTTCTCCATTCAGGACCTCGCTGAATTATGCAATGTGACAGGTTGCTGACGTATGCGTGGGCGTTAAGAAGAAAAAAAAAAGGGAAATACGTGAAATAGAAGAAATATGAATGGAATACAAAGAATGAGGAGAATACACATTTTCAAAATAAATTAAAATAAATAAAATGCCGAGAGAAAACGAAAAACACTAATTCATTTTGTCTCGAGGTAAAACGAGTTGAAAGCTCTCTCTTCGTGGGTAATTAATTGTACTCGCACGCTTATCCATGTAACCGTGTGGGATTGTAAATTAATATGACAGGGAGTGTGCTGCACTTGAGTGTGGGCTCATGATTTTTTGCAAATTTTCTGCTCCTGAAGATGCTTCCAATGTTTACTGTCTTTTTATGTGATCGCTTTAGAAACAAAAGGGCGTAAGTACTATGCTCATAAGCAGCACTTACGCCTCTTTGCATCTGAGGCAACGATTTCATCAAAATAAGAGCTGCACTTCCACTTAAATTAATTATTTCACTCCAAAATTGTAGCGAAAGCCTCCAAATGACTTTTAGTATTCTCTGAAATCATAATAATCATCGAAATAATCATTTTTCCTCCTCTTTTCTTGTATTCCAGGTAGCAGGGAAGCAGCTTTTACGTACGCAATAAGTTCAGCTGGTGTAACATACGCAGTAACCGCAGCTTGTAGCCGTGGAAATATCACTGCATGCGGTTGCGAACCAGCCGTAAGGTAAGACAAAACCAAAATGACTCCTCAGCACTCTCATTCCCACATTGTTATCCTTCAATTTCAAATGAGCATTCTCATTTTGATTTTTTTTTAAACTTCAGTTTTTTTTTATTTTAAAATTATTTGATTTTTTTCTCCTTTTTATTCTAGAACGAGAAAAGCCTTGCCACCTAATGGCTGGGAATGGGGTGGATGTAGTGCTGATGTTACTTATGGAATGAGGTGATTAAAAATATTGAATTTAATAAAAATTAATGAATAGGACCGAGACGTTGGTGTAAGGTTTGATCTAGGATCTAAAGTTTCCCGTAAATAAAACCCATTTTAAATGGTTATTAATGCCGAATTAACATTTGTAAAGTTTGAAGTGACGTTATGAACGTTGACGAATTCGCGTTTCCCAATAATTTGAAGAATTGGTCAATATTTGGATATTTTTATTCATCGTGATGAGTTATTCTACGAGTTCCCTGAAAAGTTCCTCTGGAAGTTCCCTTAAAAGTTCCTCTAAGAGTTTTGAACACTCATAAAGTTAGTTGCACGTTTATAAATTTCAGTTTGATACTCATAATCATTCAGAATGTGTTTGATTCAGAGGCAACTTCTCGGCCCTATTTAATAAATCAATAAGAAAAAAGGTGAAATAGGATAAATCGATTTTTAAAACTTTTTCTTGAAAACAATTCGGAAATTGATGGAGATGAGCCTTTTTTGAGCGACTTATCTTTCGTAGCCCTTGAAATTTTCGAAAAAGAGAGGATCAGTATGAAAAAGGAGCATCTCCATTGATTTGCGAAATATTTGATTAAAAATTGATGCGAATAATTCGATTTTTCCCTTTTTTGTGCCGATAAATGCAATTTTTAATATTAAAATTCATCGATTTTACAAAAATATCTTTATAACATTAGGTTCGCGCGTAGGTTTCTCGATGCCAGAGAAGTGGAAGGTGACGCTCGTAGTCTCATGAATCTGCACAACAACAAGGCCGGAAGAAAGGTGAGTCAACTCAATAATTTTTATTGCTAATAATACGAGAATGATTATGCAACAGGAAATGTTTTATAGTAAAATGCAATAGATTTGAAAGTCCATGGGCTGAGGTCCAAATTGAAAGGAATCATTTTGAGAATAATCAATTTCAAAGAATTTCTGAAGCAAAAAAAAAAACAGAATTCATTGAAAGCGATTAATCAAGAATTTTTCATAAAAACCGATAGATAAGTTATCAGTTTGTTGAAAGCATTAGCCATTAAGATTTATCTATCATCCGGTTTTTGCATATACACATATTCAATTGGTAATCCAAAGTCATTAGAGACAATTCGTTACGTTCAACCCAACGATTTTCCTCGAATTATAACGTTGAAATCTTATCCAACACGTGGATAATAACAGGTATAATGTTACTACTTCGAGAGTATGCTTCTGTGATCTATTCCGTTGGATATCAATCACCATCATATGCAAGATTATGTATCAAACAATCTTGTAAACACGCTCGAGTGAAAATCATCAGCAGTAGAGTTTCTCGAAATTCCGATGAATATTAATGGCTTTAAGGTGGTCTTCCAGAGTACGTTGGTAAAACAGAAAAAAAATGAGCATTTGTAGGTTAATTTCCAATTAATTGCTGTTAATTCGGAGAGAAAGTGCTTCAATTTACCCGAAAAACTATTCAAAAATTATATCTTCAGCTTGTGAATATAATTTTTTCCTCTCGCCTTTTTTTTACATTAATCTCCTATCACATGCATGAGATAGAGAGAGAGGCAAATAGTTACGACTACCTTCTAATTAAAATTTCTCAATAACTATACGGTGAATTGAATATTTTTTTCTTTTATTATTTAGTTAAAATGCTGTTCTCTTCGCCAATAGATTTCAAATAATGGGTCAACCCTGTGGTTATTTAGTAATTTCGTTATTTCTGTCCGATTTAGGGCAGTTTCATCCCCACCACCGCTATTTTCAGTAACTTTGATGATTCATATCTCATAAACTGCACTGACACAATTTATGAAAAAATTCAGAAAAATTTAGAAAAATATCATCTTTGATGCGGCATCAAAAGAATAAGGAATTGACTGGTCCTCCAGTTCTCTGAAATACCTCAATCAAAATTCCCATAGTAGAGTATTCATTACAAAATTATTGGAAAATAAGCTCTTGACCAGTTCTCGAGAACAATAGCACTGACCAGTTGGGTCAGTACTTTCCTCTCAAATTACCCAAACGATTACAAGGTACATGCACAAAATACGCATATATACCTACTAACCCATCGCCTCACCGCAGGATCTCCCCCAAAACTTTCGATACAAATGTACTTTTCTGTGTACAAAATAAAATACAAAAAAGAACAATAAACAGGCTTACCATGGATATAACAAACGATGTAGTTGTAACAGTTGTAACTGTTGTCAATTGTTATTTTATTGCTTCTCCATATAATGAATGTTAATTCAACGTATCCATGAGGAAAAAAAATTGAATACATTGTTGGGTTTATATTACACTCACACACTGCATTTCACTCTTTGTATTTGCGGGAGAGACCGACAATTCGTTTATTTCAATTTTTTTTTTTTTTTCATTCACTTGGTTGGAGACAGAGGGGCCACGGGGATTTATGGGAACTTGTGCTACACGCTATTATACATATACATATTATTAGCATAAAATGAGACAAATACATGGGCGAAAAAGAAATGTCATTTTTTCTTTCTTTCTCCTCTGTTATTTGGTACATCTATTCACATTTATTGCGAGATATGAATCATTTTTTGATGCTCCTTTTGCCTTTTCAGATCGTCAAGTCATTGCTGCAGACAGAATGCAAGTGTCATGGTGTCTCTGGATCATGTACAGTGAGAACATGCTGGAGGACATTACCCAGTTTTCGACAAATTGGTGATGCACTTATGAAAAAGTATTATCGGGCCAGGCCTGTAATAGCTATTACACCACCGCCACCTCCATCAATTCAGGTGATTTTTCTTTGCTCCCGAATGAAAGCTATGTAATCATCAGAATTTTCAATTGTAATTTTTTTGATAGAAAATACTTGAAATGATCTGAAAAGAGAGAAAATGATATTTTTAAGGCATGTCTATGTGTGTGCATAAAAGTCTCAATTACAGCAAAACGAGTTTATAAAAAAGCTTCATATTTTGTGATAAATTTTCTCTCGATGAACTCTATTCTTTAAGCTTTAAGGTAACAGGTTGAGGAAATATTAGACTTTATTAATTCATATGGAATAGGCGAATCACGTTAAAAAGTTGCAGAAAAGAATGATGTACAGAAAATCTATCGTGAATCGACTAAAAATCATTTAAACTTGAATAATGTAGAAATAATTAGCGAAAATCAAGGAAAAACTGGAAAATAACTTGAACCTCTAATAGAAGTACAGTTGCATATTTGCAGTGGTATGATTTTGAATCTCGATCAATCTGTATCTAATAAATACTTTATAAATCTATATGAATGTAATAATCAGGAATTGACGTGAAAAATATAAGAATCATTCATGTATTTATGAAAAATCCGCGATAATAAAAACCGTCCATCTTTTGTTAGATCCCTTTGAATTTTGAGCTTATTTGCATGATTAGTTCTAAAGTTATTGGCGTTTTAATGAATTTCTTCGAAATTTGATATTTTGATGATGTTTCAAAAAAAGTTGTATTACTTCCATTCAAAAGCGTATTGCTAAAGTATGAGCAGAAAAAGCAATATCAGGTGGAAAGCAATACTATTATTCACTTGTTTTTTTCATTCAATTGAATTAATTAGAAAATTTATGAATCAATTTTCTTTTGCATATCGATTTTATTAGTGCTTTTATTTTATTTTATTTTGCAATTGGAACGAATTCATTTTTTTTTCAATGATGATTATGTGGGTGGATGCATTGAATCTCCAGCATGCAAATAAGCTCTCGCAATACTTTTTTCATATACAGTGGAGGACGAAAAAGGACTTTGCCGACTTGGCAATAACTTACGACAATAAATTCAGAACATGTAGTTATAAATGCGAACCGTTAGTTCCTCATGATGAGGATAAGGAAAAAATTATTCACTCCACCAACACACAATTTTTCTAGGGGAAGAGGGGGGAGGAGATGAGGGGTGGAATGGACACATTTTAATTTTGATGCGAATTGAAACGAAAGAGCGCTTCATCTACTAGATAAAGAGCTTTATTTATTAAAAATTGGGAGAAATAAGGGGAAATGTTTGAGGTATGATTTTTTCGATGATTTCATTGGAAAGCTGAAGAAATTTCGAATGGAAATTATATGCTTATGCATAGCACTTACTTCACTTAGTTTCTAAACTGACAATATGTGGAAATTTCTTTTTTAATTAATTTTTTGAAAATTTGACTTTTTCTGCTGGAAATTTGAGATCTGATCCTTTATGGAATTAACAATTTTCACTTTTTCGGGTATATCTTTTTTTATTTCTGATCCTATTGGTCGTAGCGACTTGGGATCGATCTTAAACGGAAGATAAGATCATTCACCATTGATTTATGGGATTTTAAAAAGCATATTATCGATTTTTAAGGTATTTATTCAGCGAGAACCGATTTTTGATTGAATAGTTCACAAACACTTGAAAAATCGATCTCATTTTTTTGTAATCATATAAATTGATGGGAAATGATCTTATCTTTCATTTAAGACCCACCGCAAGTCGCTGGAACTGATAGAATTTGTGATATCCTTGAAAGAATGAAAAAAATCTAAAATGGAAAGGATTTGACACCAAATTAGTTGCAAAAAAAGTAGAATTTTCGAAAAAAATACAAAAAATAAATTCTGCCAAATGTTTTTCCTCTAAAATTTCCTCTTTTCTCTAATGGTATCATTAAAAATATTATATCTCCAGATGTTATATCGAAATTCTCTATTTCTAATCCTATAATTACAATAAGTAATCAAGTAAATAAATATTTTTCATAATTCTAGGGTTCGGATTACTCGGATCAATCGGCAATCGAGGTAGTACCAATTCTCGGTAATGACGCCAAGACCCAGGGTAAACCCGACGACAATTTGAATAGCCGGACTGAAAGGAGACCACTGAAGAAATCAGGTAAACCCAGAAGGCCACACTTAATCCTCAAGCGAACAAAGGTTAATGGTGGTCCTGGTATGAGTCAGAAAAGGATACCCAAGAGAAGTGAGCTCGTTTTTCTTCAGCCATCACCGAATTACTGTGAACCGGATTTGGCACAGGGTAGTCTTGGAACTCAGGGAAGATCGTGCAATCGTACGAGTAAAGGTAAAAATGAAAAAATTAATTGCTAAAGGTGTGCGAATACTGCGAATTTACGAATTGTTTCGTATCGAATGGAATAGTAATATTCGATTTGAAATTTGATTTGATTAATTTCTTTCGATTCGAATTTTGAATCGAAAAATTCAAAAATCCCCTCAATTTAAAACAGGTCAAAAGGAATCGAATAATCAGTCGATGCGAAATTCGATTAATCGAATTTTTCAATCGAATAACGGTTTTTTGAATCAATTAATCATATTTTAAATCGATTAATCAAATTTTAAATAGATTAATCGAATTTTGAATAGATTAATCGAATTTTAAATCGATTACTGAAATTTCAAATCGTTCAATCAAATTTTCAATCGATCAATCGAATTTTAAATCGATCAATCGAAATTTTCGGAATTTATCGATCGGAATTTAATTTAAAAAAATGTTTTCCTTCATCAAATTATGATAAAACGCAAATGCCTTCTTTATTGCTAAATCGCTTATAATTCAAAAATTTGAATTATTCGATTCGAAATTCCAATTGAATATTAATATTTGATTCCATCCAAACACTATTCGCACACCCCTATATCCATTGCATTGAAATCAAAATGAAATTGAGCATTTTTAATTGGTAACTTGATATTTTTATGTTTTTTAATTTCTATAGGAACTGATGGATGCGATCTGATGTGCTGTGGTCGTGGTTACAATACTCACCAGTACACAAGAACATGGCAATGCAGATGTAAATTTCATTGGTGTTGTCGTGTACATTGTGACACGTGTACAGAGCGTACTGAAGAGTACACGTGCAAGTAAATTGCAGGAAACAAAAAAAAAATTTTATGAATAAATGATGAAAAGAGAAGAAAGTAATGACTGTTTGATAAAACGAACAAAAATTAAAGACTATTCAGATTTATTTTTTTATAATCTCGAGTGATTTTAATTAATATTTTTGTAATTTAATTATTAATTCGGCTTTGTACTTGAAAAAGAAAAGAAAAACTGTTAATTGAATAGAGAGCATAGTTTAAATAGTATTTTTTGAATTTAATCCATTTTAGAAAAATGGAATTTATTAAAGTAACTGTAACATGACATATATTGTAGGCTGTACATTTTTAGCGACACAATTTTTTTTTATCAATGAAATTATTCCGTCGATTATGTATCTATTAATTAATTACTTATAAATAAGTGATGAACTATTGAGAAATCACCCAGTGCCCTTTTTCTCTCTCTCTCTCTCGAAAATCCATATTTACCTTATAAATTATTATTTATTCAATTCGATAAATTATACTCACTTGTACTTAAGACAAAAATGTATTTTTTTTCCCCGCCATTAATAAAAATTTTATTGTAAAAGGACACGAAATTGTTTGTAAACTCTATATTACCAGAATATATTTTCGAAAAGTTTTGGTAAAAGCGGATTAAGGTAATCCTTGTGGCAGGTTGAAATGATCGATTTTTATTTTTTTTCCTTTTAGTTATTATAATTACTATAACTATTTCGATTTTTCAACATTTTACCGATACTAGAACGATGTTCAACATGATAAATTGTTATTAGATAATATTATGAATATTCAATATTGTTTCGCATTTAACTCACGCTGTCCCAGTATCTAGGACTGGGATCGGAGGATTCTCGGATTTCAAATACCAATATTCCCGCCATTGATTTTTTCATGTAATTGATTGCATTAATCGTCGCTATATGTCCGGTAACATGCATTTTTCATGATTTCAAAAAATAATAGACATTCTGACGAACAATAAACATATAAGGCTGTATAAGGGAAGAATAGGTCTGTGATCATGAATTTTCGCAGTAAAACTGAAACTGAACCTCGCTTATGGAGTTTCAATGTTAATTCAATCATTTCCAAAAATTAATTTTGGCCTTATTTTTCCGGTAACATGGGGTGAACTAAATTTTAAAAAAATCTCCTCATGCCATTCCATCAAAAGTGACCAAAATCGAAAAGGGAAAATAGATTCGCCGAAGCACTAGGATTACCTTAAATCCCTCATTCTCCTCATTGTTATTAATTTCGGGTAATAGGGGGGTCAGTACCCTCTCCCTTTCAACCAATTGCATTGGTACTATTGCCGATTCCTCTCTGTGATTGGTTATTTCATAAAATTTTACGCAAAAATTTTCTGTATAAAAGGAACAATCAGAAGCAATGACAGTACACATCAAATTTGGTATTGATCTTGTGCACATCACTGGAAAATTACTTCAAATCTCAGAAAATTTTTGAATTTTACGAGAAAAAAGTTAAACGTAAGTTCCTCAGAAAAACTTATTTCCTTCATTTAATAAAGAACGAAAAATCAAAACTCCGTCTTGGGAACAAAGGGGTGTAAGTGCTATGATTATGTACAACACTTACGTCCTTTTCATCCTAAGGCAAATCGAAATAGTAATAGTAATAATAATAACTAAAAGGAAAAAAAGAAGAAAAATCGATCATTTGAACTTTACACTAGGATTAACTTCAATCGAGTTTTAAATAAATTTTAATTTTCTTGATTTTTTCAAAATTTCTACAGAAATTTGGAAATTATGGAGTCAAATGGAAATTATCGAGCAGAACCAATGCGTTTATGTCTTCCTGCAGTACTTCCAAGAGTACCCTTCCACATAAACTATCGTCCATGTTTTTGCGGCCAAGAACTGATCGTCGAAACAACAGCAATCAATCCAAATCATCAATTCACAAATTATTATCCAACAAATGCATGTCTCTCTGATGATAATCAACAAGTACAAAAGATGTGTTCAGTTTGCAGTCCAGAGTACCTCCGTCAATTTTATCCAGAGGATGTGAATACGGTTAAGCCGCAGTATCCACTTCCGGAGTATCCAACATATCCGGAAGTTCAATTTGAATGGCTGCATGACGAGCGTTCACGTAAAAATCACAAAAAAATTTCAAAAAGAAACAAAAAAAATGAGGAAAACAGACTGAGGCCTTCAAGCTCCATCGAGGATCTTGATCGTTAATTTTCGAAGTAATTTTTGTACTATAAACTGTAATTTTGTGCTTCTAACTTGTTTTTAAAAAAAATTATAATTATGAATAAATGAATAAATATAAATTAACGGTTTTAATGATTTGAAAAATCAACTCCTCTCATTAATATTAGAAACAGTAATTAATAATAATATTAATTCATTAAAAATATAATTATTGAAGTATGCAAAAGGCCAATAGATCCATGTATTCAAAAATTAAACAAGTAAATATTATTATTGAAAAACTTAAAGAAATGAATATCACGTGTATATTTGCTTTTCAATGAAAAATACAAGAAATACTGAAATCGCAGAATTTAACACTCAGTGGGGGATCGGTAGGTATCCTGAGGATGACTAATTTCAGGTGTAAAGATACCGATAGGTCAGGTAATGGCAGGTGACACAAGTGAAGGTACGTAATTCTCATTGACCCCCCCCCCCTTCTCCCTCTACCCTCAATCTTACCCTCGACCCTTTTCTGCTCAATGAGGAGGATTTTAGGTGGTACAGAGGGCGGGGATATGATCCAAAATTTGGTATAAAGTGTCCGAATCTTGAGAAGAGGAATACAGTAACAATTTCTCGGCTCAGTGAGTAACAACAAACATTAAAGTGTTGAAGTACTCCAGAAATTGAGGCAGAAATCTTTAACGAAGTTCCTAAACTCTATTTGCCCTTTTAAAACGTAAGTTGATACTGTAATAACGATTCTATTCATTCTGAATCAGAATAAATCTGAAATTTTCAATTCATTAATTTGAAAAAAGAATAATCATAAAAAGAATTTAATAAAAAAAGTTAATTTTAATTAATCGAAATTAATTGGTCAATTGAAATTGATTGATGAATTAATTTTTAAGGTTTAAACAGCAATTCTAATTGAATATTCGAATGTTTCAGTGATAAAATGCCGAGCCGTACAGTTAATGAAGCAATGAATGTTATACAACAAAATGTACAAGTTGTACAAGCACTTTTTCCTGATTTCTTCGATCCCGAGGACATCTCTGATGAGCCACCACTTCAAATTTGGCCAGAAAGAGCACTAAATGACCTGCAAATGCAGAGACGAGCTGTTGGATATGGAAGACCACAGGGAAATAGAAATGGACAAAATATGCCCCTAGCACCATTAAGATTTCCATCAATCAGACAAATTGAGAGTCGTAGACGTAAAAATCATAAAATCATGTGCGAAGAAGAGGAGAGTGTCGATAGATAAGATGACTTCCACAATATCTGAAATTGTGATAATTTAGTATTAATGAATTGTACATATTACCAATTACTATAATAAAATAATTTTTTTTTTCTTTAAATGAAGCTTTTACCTTGTTGAGAAATTCATTCAATTTGATTGACAAATCAAATTGTTTCCAGTATTTTTGTTGCCTCTGATTTAGACTCGTAATCTTCAGGATTCTTGGCTGGAAATTCTACGGTCATTTTCAAATATTTTACAGCTTCATCCTTTCTTTTTAATTGCAAATAAGTCTTTGCTAAGTAGAGAAGATTGCGACAGTGAGACTTGGGATTTATTTTTTCGGCAGTTTCAAAGTAGTGAAGTGCCTCTTCGAATGCAGTTTTTGGAGCTGTACCGAATAGCACTGCTAATATTTGTTTTTGATACCAGGGGAGAATTGATGTATCGAAGTACCAGTTTCCTAGCATGTGTAGGGCTGCGGCATCTTTGGGATTCAACTCTAGAGCTTTCTGAAAAGTGATAATTATAGCATATTATTTGAAAAGTGCAGTAAAGTATTTTTTGGATGAGTGAGGTTCAAAAAAGAGTCGAAGGCGATTTTAGCAATCACACGAGTCCGGAAATCTTTACCATACGTGTAAGATCCAGTTTTTTTTTATGTAAAACGTGTAGAAAGTGGCTACTTTCAGCACATCGTAAAAAAAAATTCATAAGAATTTTATAAAAATTTCTCGAAAATTTCTTAAAAATTTAGTTAAAAATTCTTGAAAATTTCATTAAAATTTCTTCAAAATTTCGAAAATTCTGAAAAATCTAAAATATTATAGTAAAACTCATTTCTTTGATGTATATGGGCAAAGGAAGGTTGCCGGAGTTTAATTTGAGAAAATATCAGGGAAAATTTCGAAAAAAAAAAATCATAAAACTTTTATAAAAATTTCGAAAATTCTCAAATATCATAATAAAACTGAATTTTTTTGGGCAGAACGGAAAAATTGAAAAAAGCTGAATTAATTATTCCTCCAATTAGCGAAAATCAATTTTCAGCTTCAAATGATGCGTTTTTATTACCAGCATGTGCTCTCTGCATTGGTATACGTAATTGAGCCGAGCTCTGACGCCTTCATAACAATTTTTCGTATGCTCCAGAATAACTTTGAGTTTGTAGATTTCTGGATGATTTTCATTGAGCTTCATCGCTAATTCAATGATACCGTGAGCTTCGTATATCAATCTTTTAGCATCTTCGCCAGTGGATATTCTCGCCTGCCAATAAAGACTGCGGCTCAATCGCCAAAGGATTTCTACATCCTCATCTTCCTAAGAATTTGAATGACAAAAGATATAGGGGAAGGTGGGGCAAAATGGACATCAGGGGTAAAATGGACACATCTAAATTTTTTGGCAAATATTATGGAAGACTCTTGAAATTAAGGGAAATATTGGCGGTAGATTGTTTTTGATGATTTCATTGGAAAGCTGAGGAAATTTTAGATGGGAATAAAGTGCTGAAATTAATTTTTTGGAGTTTTTGGTAATTTTGACTTTTTTGAGCTTGTTAGAGGGGTAAAAGCCTTGTTTTTTTGAAAATTTTCAGTTTTATGAGAATATCTTTGGTTTTATTTGTCGTAGCGCGAAAATTCCGACGGGAGGTGAAAGGTGAGATCATTTGTCATCGATTTATAGGGTTTTAAATTCAAAAATATCGATTTTTAAGGTATTTATGGACATTTTTGTGAAACAATTTTGTGGAACAGTTTTTGGCCTATAACTATTCCAAAAATTGACATTTTTGAATTAAAAACCCCATAATTCGATGGGAAATGAGCTCACCTTTCATCTGAGACCAACCACGAATCGCTACGACCAATAGAACCACAGATATTTGGAAAAAACTGAACATTTGAAAAAAATAAAAGGCTTTCTACCCCTCAAAAATACCAAAAAATATAGATTTCCAAAAAAATCGAAAAAAAATACAAATGACACTCGTTTTCCGGCTAAAATTTCCTCAGCTTTTCAATAGAATAATCAAAAAAAATCTATCTCTAACCATTTCATTATAGTGTCCATTTTGCCCCACCCTCCACTAAATAAAAATTCTTATAGAGAATTTCGAAGGGGATTTTTCCATGGAAAATTGGAAGGCTGTAAACAACAATACTACAGAATTGTCAATTTCCGATGTTTTGCTCATTATTTGAGCTTCCTCAGGCTCTTGAAATTTTTAGTCTTTACCTAATAATTAAACACACCTTTGAAATTTTTAGTAAAATAAAAATGTCAAGAGCCTGAGGAAGCTTAAATAATCGGCGAAATGTCGCAAATTAAAAATCTTTTAGCATTGTTCTTTAAAACCTATCAATTTCCCATGAAACCGTAAAATGATTCACTATAAACATGGAAATGGATTCACCCATCAATTCAGTAGTGAAGAGATAAAACAAGATAAGTCTCTTCTTTTCTTCATTAAGTTTTTTGAAAATACCTCAGAAAATATCCGAGAAAGAGCAACTTTGCCCTGAAACTCTCGAAATTCTCTACAAAAACAGATGAGTTCTTATGAGATTACCTTATCTCGCTTAGTTTCCGAGATATTTCTTTCGAAATGACCTCAAAGATAAGTCGATTTATCCTGTTTTACCTCTTCACTACTGAATTATAATAATCTCTACGTTGAATGAACCAAAATAGGTCTGGAGGCAATATAATATTAAAAAAAAATTATAATACTATCATTTCATGAATAATAAAGAGAGAAAATGTACAAAAAATGGAATTTATGTACAATTTTTGCAATAAACTGAATTGAACTATATGATGAGCCTAGAGGATCCTCTATAGAATGAATTTATAAAATTTTTCTATAGAAATTCACCATATGAATTCGTCATACGTGAATAAATGTGAATGCTTTCAGCTAAATTGGCTAAATTGGCGAAAAAAGAAAGCAAATCCAATAAGCGTTATACCCGATACTTCTTAAGAAGATCAGAAACTTTCTCGTATTCTCCATCTTCATACAGTGCATCAGCTTCAGCAATAAGAGCTTCCTTCGTTGTTTTCGAAAATTCCGCATGATTATCCATTTTTGATAAACCCAATACTGCCAATGTTGTCAGTGCACCCGGAACTCGAATTCTCTGTTCCAAATCTTTTCGAACCTGATAAGAAGAAGAATAAGTACACTTAGTGCAACTTTGGTGCATTGAGTACAACTTTGGTGCATTGAATGCAGCTTTGGTGCATTTATTAAGGACAATTTGTACAGATTGAAGATACCTTGGAAGCCGCTTTGATTACTCGAATTGACAACAATCTCTGCGATATCTTGTAGCCTTCAACGAAATGGCGAATTCGTTGCATTATCTCTTCATTTCCAATATGTCGATCTTTAAAATGATAATACAGCTAAAATTCATTTTTTCTGCAAAACGATGGATGATAACAAATTATCATAATCGATTGGCTTGTCTTACCTTTGAAATTTTGATAAAAAAATGCTCGCAATATGTACCGATTTTCAAAAAAATTTTAAGATCTTTGACCTGAAATGCAAATCGACTATGAAGAAACAGCTTCAAGCACAATTTTTCAAATATTTTTCTTTATATATCATGGTGGACCCAGTTACCGGACATATAACAGTTTACGGACGTACACTGTTAAAAATTTTCGTCTGAATTTAAAAAACGTAACGAAATTAAAAAATGAACACATCATCGATTTTCACATAATTTCACGCCTAGATATCAATGAAATTTATCAATTTCAGTTTAATTGCTCCTTGAAAATTTAGTAAAAATAGGAAAAATTAAAAAAAAATTGAAAATTCAAGTCCTTTTAATTCTGAATATTCATGTTCAGTTGAAAATTCAAGTAAGTTGTAGAATTTCTGTCTTAATTCTAGTTAAGACTCATAGATTCCCTCAAATTTCCTCTGAAACTCACAGATTTCATAACTTTCTTCCATTAAAAAAATTTAATATCACGTTTACGAAAACTTCCATCAAATTATCGATGAAATTTCAATTATTGTCTAACAGTGAAGATTTAAGTGAAAAGACTGAATTTTTCAATACATGTAAAGTATCAAAATGAAAATCAACTAAATTAGATGTTTGATTCACTTGAATTAAATTTTCTACAATTTATAATTATTTATAATTATTTATAATTTTATTCTCACTGTCCGGATACTAGTGCCATTGCCTTAACTGTCCGATAACTGGTGCCCTCATAGTAGCTCCTATGTTCTCCCACAAAAATGGTAATTAGAAGGAAAAAAATCGTTGAATGACCCTTTACTATTTAGAATTTAGATATTCAAGCTAATTTGAAACTTCAATTAGAGTACTTCACTTATTTATCAAATAGATAAATAGAACTGTCACCGTTTTTGATAGACGTTTCTTGAAGCGTTTGCTGAAGACTGAACTCAACCCACACGAAAAAGAAGAGCACTGACGGAAATCTTATTTTTGCTCTTCCTTATATATTAGATATCAGTCAAATCTGTACTGCACCTGATTACAGCGTCATTTTCTCACTTCTCTAGATGATTACAACAAAGAAATATATAAAAATACTAAATATAAATTATTGAAAATCTTCAATCACTGGATAAAGCTGAACTTTTGTCGAATTTCCATTTTTTTATTTTTTTTTTCGATTAAAATCATTTTTCTTAGTTTCAATACAGTTTAGTCATTCTTATTTAATAGAAAAATTTCAATTCTCAGCTTTTCTTTCATAAATTCATACTGAAAACTGCACAGTGGTTACAATAAAACTGAAACATTCCCGCTATACAATTTTACAACGTTTAATTCATAAAGTTTCAAGTGTTGTCCAATTGACATGAACAAATTGGCCCAATCATACCATATATATACCATTTAGATTCCTAACAACGAAGGATAAAGACCTCGGACGTGTCAGTGTTGAGAGGGGAGGAGTATTTAAGATGAGTTTTTGTGCCTGGAATTATTAAATAAAATTTTAAATAATGTTATACATTACTACTCAATTTTTTAAAATAAAGTAGTTCACTCACAACAGTCTTATTTAAAAGTACATTCCTGTGTAGGAGTCGACAAATTGTTGAATTATACGAGCTAGAATAAATTTCTGCCGATTTTAAGTGCAAAACATTTATTTTTTTAAGATAAGGAATGAAAAGGGGCGTAAGTGCTCTGTATAAGAATGTATTCAACACTTTCAGAAAATTATAAAAGTAATATTTTGCTGGGAAAAAAAATATTTCCCTGAATTATTAATTTTTTTTCAGGATAAATAAGTTAAATACATTCGAATACTGTTCACAACTTAATTTCACCAAGACTCAATTTCGTTTCCTAATTTAATTTCGTAAAATTCCCAAGAGAATTTATTTTCCCAAGAAAAGTCGCGAGTGAACTACCCTCAATCGATAAATTCCCCCAAAATTCACCTCTTTAGTAAATAAAAAGAATTCTATCAATAAATCAAATAGTTCCAAGTATTTTTGTAGCTTCCAATTTAGCTTTATGATCTTCATCATTCTTAGCTGGAAATTCTGCAGTCATCTTCAAATATTTAACAGCTTCTTCTTTTCTCTGCAATTTTAAATAAGTTTTCCCCAAAAATAGAAGATTATGGCTGTAAAACATTGGATCGATTTTCTCAGCCCTTTCAAAGTACTGAAGTGCCTCTTCGTACGAAGATTCTGGAACTGTACCAAATATTGCTGATGCTATTTTTCTCTGATACCAGGCAAGATCTGCCACACTGAAACACCAATTACCCAACATGTACAGTGTTGTGGCATCTTTTGGATTCAATTCACTGGCTCTCTGAAATCAATTACTGAAAAGTTGGAATTATGATTCGAATCCAAGTGCATTGGCGAATATATCGTGGCCCTAGAAACAAAGAGGCACAAGTGACATGCTTATACATAGTACTTATGCCTCTTTGATTTTAACGCCACGATCCTAATACTTCTCCTACCAGCATGTGCTCCTTGCACCTGTACAACTGTTTTATTCGCGCTTTCATGCCATCGTAACTACTCTTCGTATCTAACAAAACTGCCATCCACTTCTGAACTGCCCAATGATTTTCATTGATTTTTATAGCTTCTTCCATGATTTCGTAACCCTCGTTCACCATTTTCTTTGCCTCTACATCGCTGGCACCTTTGGATTGATGAAAAAGGCTGCGGCTCAATCTCCACAGGATCTCTACATCCTTGTTATCCTGAAAATTGATATTGCGATGGAAAAATTAAGTAATTAATAGAATTGCAAAAAATGTAAGATTATGAAAAATTTGAAAAAAATCATTATTATGAAGTTTTCAGACGAATCGATTTTATTTCATCAATTTTTTGAAAATATTTTGGAAACTAAGTGAGATAGAGCGATTCTACTCGAATCTCTTTATTATAGCTCCTAAAATTCTCTACAAATCAATTGATTAAGACGAAATCAGCCTATCTCGCTTAGTTTCCGAAAAAAAAGGATGAAAAAATTGAATTGATTTATCGAAAAATTTCATATTTTTCAAAAATCATCATACTCGATATTTATTAAGAAGATCATAGATCTTTTGGTATTCTGCAGAATCAAACAATGCATCAGCTTTAGCAATCAGGACTTTTTTCGCTGTTACTGAAGTCTCATTGCTCTCATCTTTTTTCGTAAAACCAAAAAGTGCCAATGACGTCACTGGACCCAAAACTAGAGCTCTCTGTTTTCGAATTCGTTGAAACTGAAAAAAGAAAATAATCAATTAGAAGCATCTCTTCATTATTATGATTATTATCAAGTCTTTACACTGAGAAAATAAATGACTCTCCTCAAATGAAATTTATTTCTGTTAAATACATAATAGTAATATTCCTATACTTATTCAGCAAAAATATCGTCAATTTACCTTTGCAAAATAAATTTATTTAAGAAAATTAATTTCTTTTTTCTCATTATAGTCTTAAGAATACCTTGGAAACTGCATTGATAACTGGAATTGATATTAATCTCTGTGGAATTTTATAAAATCCCACTAGACGTAAAATCTGTTGCATTATCATCGTATCAACAAAGACAACAAATAATAATCAACTGTTGAATGTCAACAAGTGTTCACCAAAATTCCATTAATTCAAAAATTTCTAAATTGATTGAATGAATTACACTTCAGTTTTTTTTTTAATGTCAATGAGAAATAATAACTAATTAAAATTTTTATTATCAAAAAATATTCATGAAATTGACATTTTCTGAAGGATTTGTTGATACCTCAATGGAACGAGACTGTCACTGCTCCAAAATAGCTCATTGATTGGATTTTAGGGCTGATTCTCAATGATTTAAAGGTCTGAGCTGAATTGAAGGGGGGGGGGGGGGGAGTGACGTACATAACCAAACAATAACAACACTACTAAAAAGAGTATTAAGCACTTTGCCTTTTTTCTTTAAATTAAATTAAAGAAAAAGGGATTTTATAAGTGGATTTTTGTTTGTCAAACTTAGGGAATGCATATTCCAGGACCCGTTGTTTTTGGCAGCGCAGTGGCAACATGTATCGGTGTACTTTACATAGTAAAGTAAGTATTCGAAAAAATACCGGCTTTAAATTCAATTTTATTACTTATTTTTTTTTGTCTTAGTGTTTGTGGAATATCTGCTGAACAGAGAGAGATAGAGGAATTTTTGTGGAGACCTTTTTTGTAGCTCTACTCTTTCTGCACAAAAAAGGTAATCACAAAAATTCCTCTATCTCACTTAGTTTCGGAGATATTTTTCGAAAACTGAACTGATGATTGAATGGGAGAAAATTTTGATTTATTTTTGATTGCAGGGATAAGTATGGAGCTGTGAGATACGAGGGCACTGAAAAATTGAAGGATCAAGTTGTTGTAGTTACTGGTGCAAATACAGGAATTGGAAAGGAAATTGCACGTGATTTGGCTAGACGTGAGGCAAAAGTTGTTATGGCATGTAGAAATTTAAAAAAATGTGAGGATGTAAGTAAGGACTTTTTTTAAATCATAAATATGAATTTTTTGACGAATGTATGTAATTTTGTTATCATTTTTATTAAAATATCTCTGAAATTAATGAAGATACGCCCTTTCACGTACGAAATTGCTCTATAGAGAATATTTTTTTCTAAGGAATTGAAACTTTTTTTATAAAGAATTGGTACTTTTTTATAAAGACTTTATAAAGTGTTTTTAAAGTATTTTCATATGTGTTTCACCTAATCCTTTATTTGTAGAGAATTTCAAGAGCTCCAAAAAAGGGTACAGGTCAAATCGCTTCATCTTGTTTAGATTCTGAGATATTCTCAAAAAACTGATAAGGAAGTGATAAGGAAATTGATTTGTCTAAAAAATTCACAACCATTCTTTATTAATAATTCATTCTTAATAACGATTATTCCTAATGAAGATAATTTAATGAATATATTTAAATATTTCAGACACGGAAAGAAATTGTTTTAGAGACTAAGAATAAATATGTCTATTGTAGATCCTGTGATTTAGCTTCTCAAGCTAGTATTCGTGAATTCGTCGAAGTATTTAACAAAGGTAAAAACATATTTGCCTATAATAATCCATCGATTAATCATAATTCTAATTAATTTGTTTATTTATCATAATCATAAATAATTTCTTTATTCTCTTCATCAGAACATGATAAACTCCACATTTTGATAAATAATGCTGGAGTTATGAGGTGTCCTTATAGCACAACTAAGGAAGGAATTGAAATGCAATTGGGAGTCAATCATCTGGGGCATTTCCTGTTGACTAATTTGCTGCTGGACAAAATTAAAGCATCAGCACCTGCGAGAATAATTAATGTCTCTAGTACTGCTCATGCCAGGGGCAAAATTAACGTTGATGATTTCAATAGCACAGAGCAGTATGATCCTGCTGAGGCTTATGCTCAAAGTAAATTAGCCAATGTTTTGTTCACTAAGGAACTTGCACGAAGGCTAAAAGGTAAATTCTTTTTTTTTTATTCCATTTATTTGATGATAATAAAATTTGCAAACACATTTGACAATTTTTTGAATTTTTTTAAATGAAAGAATTATTATTAAATTTTTTTTCTTTAATTTGCCCTTAGTTTTTAGAATTTTCAACATGTACGAATTTTTTATTTTTTGAAAAATAATATTTTCGGTAGGAAAAGAAAAAAAAAATGGCAGATGTCTGCTATTTTCAGGATTTTTTAACTAAACTTCGTGATTTTTTTAACAAATTTGGTTTTATTGGAATGTTATTTAGGAACTGGAGTTACAGTGAATGCAGTTCATCCAGGACTCGTTGATACTGAAATTACTCGTCACATGGGCTTTTATGATAGTGTTACTGCTGCTATATTCGTAAAACCACTCCTCTGGCTATTTCTTAGAACTCCAAAGCAAGGAGCTCAAACTGTATTATATGCAGCATTGGATCCATCATTGAAGGATGTGACAGGAGCATATTTCAAGTAATAAATTAAATAAATGAGTAGGGAAGACTGGGACAAAATGGACCTGCATGTCAAAAGTATCGCAGATTTTTTTTTAAGAGCTAAGGGCTTCACAAGAAAATTTGAAAAAATTACACAACAATGCAGACATATTGAAGTATCTACTCAATTTTTTTCAGATTTTTTCGCAGAGTCCTTCACTTAAAAAAAAAATTCCTGGTTCATTTTGTCCCCAATATCAATTTTTTAAATGAAATATTTTGGTTATTCTTATTTTGAAAATGTATTTTTTAGTAATTGCAAACAAGTAGAAGAGGCTGAAGCTGCAAAGGATGAAACTATGGCCCAGTGGCTATGGAAGACAAGTGCAAAGTGGACAAAATTAAACATCAGCTGATCGAAATGTGTTTAATGTAGATAAGTAACAAATTGTATAAAACAAAATTTAATACATAAAATTTAGATTTTCCAATTTTTTTTAAGCTTTTTGAAGTCTCTTCCATTACGTCAATTATTCTGGTTCCGGTGATTCCATTCGCATAAATGGTTTTACAAGCTTCATTGACTTTTCGTAGAGTTTTTCAGCAAGTTCATCATCCAGAGCATTCTCCGCTGGTTTTTTCAGTTCACAGTCACTGAAAAACAAATTATAAATTATTTAAAAACGAAAAAGAAACAGGTAAATGGAATTGAATCAATTACCTCAAGTATTTTCCGGATTTTTTGCTCAAAGAATTCGCCACCGCAGCATAAATCAGCGTTTGAGCACCTTGAACAGGATTTTTCATTAACAGCCACATCCATGGCTGCATTACTAAATTAAGTATATAAGTCTGAGTAATTGGCGAATTTCTCATGTGCCTAGTTCCTCTGACCAATCCAGGATTCACCGCATTTATCGTCACATTCGTGCCTGAAAAAAAAAATTTAATAGAACAAATCAGCGAAAATCATCAATAGACCAAGGTAATTACTCTGAAAAAAAAGGTAATTACTCTTAAGTAGACGACCCATGTGCCTTGCCATCATGATCAGCGCCAATTTACTCTGTCCAAATGCTTTTCCAGCACTGAATTTCTCCTCCAAATTCAAATCATCGAGATTTATTACACCTGTGCTATGAGCTTGTGCTGAAACATTTATGATTCTTCCCTGTTCGGCTGCTTTTAATTTCGGCAGTAAAAGCTGAGTCAATAGGAAGTGTCCTAAAATAAGAAAATTACGTTTTCAAACAAATTAATTGTATTTTTAGCCAATTTTTTTTAAATATCTCGGAATCTAAGCGAGATAGGGCGATTTTAGTCTAATTTCCTTTTTTATAAAAAAATTTCAAGGACTAGCAAAAAGGATTAAGACCAAAATCGTTCCATCTCGTTTAGTTTCCAAGATATTTTTCAAAAAATGATGATAGAACGAAATTTATTAGTCTGAAATACGTCTAATCAATTGAATTAGTCAATAAGATTAATTTATAATGATTTACCTAAGTAATTCGTTACGAAATGCAATTCAAATCCTTCCTCAGTTTTTTTGTAAGGATGAAAGACCATTCCAGCGTTATTGATGAGAATATCGATCTCATTGACTTCTGAAAATGAAATTTTATAATTTAGATAATTTAACAATGTTGATTATATTTAAAAAAAAATTGAAAACAAAAGAAAATTCACCCAATTTCTCTGCGAAATCGTGCACACTCTTCAGACACGATAAATCAACTTTTTTAATGTCAACTTTGGCTTTTGGAATCGCACGAATTTCCTCAGCAACAGCATTACCCAAATCTTCATCTCTGACTGCCAAAATAACATGTCCACCACGTTTTGCCAATTCAATTGCTGTTTCTCTGCCAATTCCACTTGTTGCACCAGTTATCACAACTGTTTTACCGTCAATTCTCTCATCGCTTGGGCATATCTGTCCTGCCATATAATTTCTAAAAGCCCATCCACTTCATTTTTTCAAAGGAAATAAGGAAAATAAATTCAGAAGTTTATCCACATGCATTATTCGAGATTAAACTGATTTTTGATGTTTCGAGTGGAAAAATTGGTAAAAATAGTGAATTTAAAATTTTAAAAAATTTCGAGAAGTCTCAAAGAATCTCAAAATCGAAAAAGTTTCCAGATTTTTGATTAATTTCAAATTATTCGAGATTAGACTGATTTTTTAATTTTTTTCAAATTTTTAAATTAATAATAAATGGGGAGAAGAAGAAAATGTTCTTTTAAATGTAAATTAATCGATTTTACCTCAATGCTGTTAAAACTCCAACTATTAAACCGACAATATAAGGCCACCAGGAGTCCATCAAAGGTGCAAACTCCTCCATAACTTTTGAAAATTCCTTGACTGTCATTTTTGACAGTTTGAACACAAAAAAAACCTTATTTATCTCTAACTAAAATATCACAGTGAGGATAGATGGAGAAAAAAAGAAGAGTGTTGTACTTAAATGGGTACAGCTGAAATAAATTTGTGTGGAGAGAGGAAATACGATTAAATGGGTCTTGATTGATGATGACTATGAAAGTGGGGGTCCGGATGTGATCGTTGACAATGAAATGATGCTGGTTACCTAGAAACGAGTATGTTCTTTTATTTCCTAGTCTTCGCTTTTTTTTTCATTCATTAATTAATAGGGGAAGGTGGGGTAAAATAGAGATTCTAATTGAACGGTTCGAGACTGAAATTTTCTAATGATTCTATTGAAAAGCAGAGGAAATTTTAGGCGAAAAACATGGATCAAAATTTTTTCTTGTCCATTTCAGAGAAAATTCCCTTTTTTGGCCAAGTTTTGAAGGGGTTTCCCTTTTGAAAATCGAAAAAATTCACTTTTTCGGTGATATCTCCGGTTCTGTTGGTCGTAGCTATCTGGGGTTGATCTCAAATGAAAGATGAGCTCATTTCTCATTGATTTATGTAGTTGAAATTTTTTAAAAATAAATTTTTCTAATATTTTTGTGTAATTTTTCAAAAATCAGTTTTTGCCCTATAAGTACTTGAAAAAATTGATATTTTCCTTTTTAAACCCCATAAATCGATGGGAAATGAGCTCACCTTTCATTTAAGATCAACCCCAGATCGCTGCGATCAATAGAACCAGAGATATTTTCGAAAACCTGAAATTTTTCAAAAAAAGAAGAGTTTTTACCTTCGAAACGCGCAAAAAAAAAGAAATTTTTGAAAAATTCAAAAAGATAAATTTGAACATATGATTTTCATGGGAAATTTCCTCATCTTTCCAATGAAATCATCAGAAAAATACATCTCCAATATTTCCATTCATTTCCAGTAGTTTTTCACAGTAAAAAATACAAAAATCAAGCCGTGTCCGTTTTACCCCATCTTCCCCTAACTCGTTTAATTAATTAATTTACTCGAAATAGAAAGAAGCTGATGAAGAGCGATTGGTAAATATTGGAAAACACAATTTATTGAAGCTCTTAATATTTTCCTCATAAAATTGTATTGTATTTCTCCAATATCATTGCCTTAGAAGCAAAATTCATTTTTCTTAAATTCATTTTGGCAAGAGGAAGGTCTATGGACTTCGATTTCAGGGAAATTTCGGAAAAATTTGGCAAAAATAGTGAATTTACCAATAATGTCAGGAAATTTCACAAAATCTAACAATTTCCAGATTTCTGGTTAATTTCCAATTGTTTGGAATAAAACAGACTTTTAATGATAAAACTCTTCTAATAAAACTGACTTTCAATGTTCTTGCCTTAAATGAGTGTAAATGCTATGTAAATCTTGTGAACAAGAATTCTGAGAATGTAAATGATTAATTTGCGAGAGGAATAGAGTAATTATTAGAAAGAAAAAGGAATTATCGTCTTGCGGGTGATTTGAATGAACAATGGAATTGGCGCAAGTTTCTGTCGGTAAAGCAGTTTTCACACGCGTGTGTGTGTGTGTGTGTGTGTGTGTGTGTGTGTGTGTGTGTGTGTGTGTGTGTGTGCAGTGTCTCTCATTCCTAAAAAATTGCAAAAAATTTGCAACCCCCATTGTTTCGTGTTCTCCAACAAAAACGTCAACAAAAAAATGAGATTTTGTTTCCTTTTTGCAAAAATCACCACTTTTTCATATTTATTTCAATTACAATTCCCAATTGTCGATCAATTCTCTACTATTTGAAGTCTTTCATAGACTCATCGAAAGGTTAAACCGGCTGTGTAAGTTATTAATTTTCATTAAACTGAAAATAAAAATCATCCGACTCAATTATCAACTTTGAAATTTTTTTTTTTAAGAATAAATTAATTTTAAAAAAATTAAAAAATAAGCACATGTAAAGAAATTGAAAAAATCTATACTTGCAAATTTTTAAAAATATTTCATCAACAATAATTTCTTTGTTTAAAAAAATCTAAAAAATTGTCAGTTCCGTCTTAATTTCATTATCATCAAATTTTGACATAAATATCTTTAAAAAAAATCCATGAATTAACATAATTTTCTTTTTTCCAGATAATACTGACAATAGCCAACATCTGACAATTCTTTCGATATTTATTTTATCACCAAATAAATTGTTGAAAATTAATTAAAAAATATACACATCTAGAAAATTCGAAAAACTGTAAGTGCAAATTTTCTAAATATTTTTATATAGTAATTTATTCGTTTAAAAAAAGGAGAAAAATTATGAGATGTGTACTAATTTCATTATTATTTTTTTAGAGTCATGATGAAGAAGCATTATGCATCAACAGACGAAACCGTGAAGAAAGAAGTCCTTATCCATGGAGAAATAAAGGACAAACCTATGGAAGGATCAGTCTGTCATCTTCACATCGAAGATTTGCAGATAGTTCCTGAAAATTCTCTTGATTTATCACTTCAGAACAGTTGCATATTAACAGGCGAATCGGAGGTAGTTTTCACAGTTGACGAAGCTTTGTCAGAAATTGACAATCAGATCGAGAGGGCAATAAAGTGGATGGGTGAGGGTGAAGTAGCCTTGATCACGATAAATCTCCCAAATTCGAAGGAAAATGACAATTTAATAGCGATTAAATTTAAAGCAACATTGACCAAACATATAGCGTTCAAACCAATTTGGGAGTGGACGCCCCAGGAAAAATACGAGAGAGCCCTCAGATACAAGGAAATGGCAGTTGCATTGGTCCATGCTGACAGGATCAAAGATGCTTTCTACAGATTCAGCAAAGCATGCAAAGTAATAATATCCATGGAGCCAATCGAGCCGGATCTCGAGCTTCCAGAAGCGATGAACAAGAAAATACGAGATTTGAGGACGAGCCTCTACAATAATATGGCTATTTGCCAATTGAAGTACAATAATTATGAGCATGCCATTGAATTGTGCACGAAAGTACTCCAGAGAGATGAGAATAATGTTAAGGCGCTTTATCGAAGAGGCTGCGCTTATGGTGGAACGAAGAATAATGAAAAAGCTGTTGAGGATCTGAAGAAAGCAGTTGAACTTGAGCCTAATAATTCAGCTGCAAGAGAAAAATTGAAGATTTATGAGGGAAAATGGAAGTTGTCTGTGAAAGAGTCTGATGATATGGTAAAAAGAATGTTCAAAACTTGAAGTATCAGTTTTTTGGGATTATTGGAGTAATGAGGTGGATTTTTTCATTGGTACTACTTCAATTATTCTCATTATTATTAAGGGGAGGTGGGGCAAAAGGGAGACATCTTAGTTTTGATGTTTTATATTATGAAAATCATACAAAATTGATGGAAACATTGAAGATAGGGTTTTTCTGATAATTCTATTGAAAAGCTGAAGAGATTTTGGAAGGAAATCATGTGCCAGAAGTGATTTTCTCAATTTTTTGAGAATTTTGGATTTTTTGGTCAATATTTGAAGTTGAAATGCTTTTAGTTTTTGGAATATTTCCCTTTTTTCAATTAATATCTCTGGTTTTAGTGGTTGTAATGATTTGGGGCTGGTCTAGAATGAAAGGTGAACTCATTTTCCATCGATTGACGTAGTTCTAAGAAAAAATTAGTGATTTTTCAAATATATATGGAGCAAAAACTGCTTTCTAGAAAATAAAGCTATAAGTTATTGAAAAATCGATTCAGAAAAAATTGAACTACGTAGATCAATGGGGAATATGCTCACCTTTCATTTAAGATCAACCTTAGGTGGCTACGACCACTAGAACCGGAGATATTTCAGAAAATGTGAATTCTTGAGATTTTTGAAAAAAGTTTCGACTTTCAAAAAATTGAAAAAAAAAAATGTTTTGACACATCTTTTCCACCTAGAATTTCCTCAGCTTTTCAATGAAATCATCAGAAAATCTCTATTTTGAACCTCTCAATTGGAATACCCATTATACCCCATCTTTCCTTATAATTCTAATTCATGCACTCTCTTGTAGATGTTATCATTGCTGTAAATAATGTTTTTCATTTTCAAAACGTAATTTAATAAATTTTTACTATTGTGTTTTTATTAATACAAAAATACGCATTTATTTACTACCCATTTTTAAACTTACACCACAATTAAGATTTTAAAAGTTTTACATGTTTATTTATTTGAAATAAATTGTTTTTTTTTTTTGTTTCTTTCTCATTAATTTAATGTAGAAATTATGATTTCAATTATAATTCATGAAAAAGAAGAGAAATAATCTGTACTGAATCTAAGCTGCTTAGAGTCATTAATAGACTAATTGAATAAATTTATTTCTTCAATTTCGTTCTGTTTTCTCAGTTTATTATTTAGTTATTTTTTTCTTTTTTTGACTATTATGAGCTATTATGAGATTAAATGAGCTTCAATTGTTTAAGGTGTGCTGTCCTATTTTTACTTGATGAAAAAAAAAAACAGGACAATTCAATTAAACAAACTTTATCGTTATCTCTAATTAATAAAAACGTTGAATTTTTCAACACATCAATAAAATTATAACAAATTATACATTTAAGATCACATTATAAATCTTTTTTTAATTTTTTTTTTTCCATTAAAATTGAAAATTTTTTCGAGGTATTAACGAATTAAAAATCTAGTGATCGATCATGAACGTTTGATAATTCTATTATATAGAACCTTTCGTGGATTATAAATTGAAACGAAAATTCTTTTTTTTTTTCGATAAATGAAGAAATACGTGACTAAAAATAAAAAAAATTGAGATGGCACCCTAGGGTCGATGCTACGTTGAAAAAAAGAGAAACAAGAGAAAAATCTTCTTTCATGTATCACGTTCCTCGTATTTTTATTTAAATAAAAAAACATTATTCGATCCCGAGAATGGGAAATAATTTACAGACGAAAAATGCCTATTTTATAAATTATTTCCCTTTTGTCCTCCACTCTTAACTGTTAAAAAATTTTCATCCATTTTTTTTGTTCGATTAAAAAAAAGGGAAAAAGATTCGTCAACTATTGGCAAGATATATAATTACCCAAAAAATGATTGAAAGAGAAAAAAAAACATAAAAGAGCATAATAATTCTCAAGCCCATTCCAATGAAAATGGAAAATCACACACCAATTAATCCTAATATCAATTAGAATGAAGAAATGAGCAAATTTTGCATTTATACTTTAATTTAATCTTGCAACAATATATTAACATGGCATATGTATAAAAAAATGCTTTAATAAATTTATCGTGCTTTAAATTGAGAGAAAAAAAAAAGAAAGGAAAAAAAAAATTATTAAAATTCTTGTATGTAAATCTGGCACATTATCAACATAATTAGTGTTACTTATGTACATAGTAACGCAATAAAACTCTCATTTCTTATTTTTTTTTTTTGTTTCAAATCCAGAAGAAATTTGAGAAAAGAAATCTTGAATATTAACTCGCAATAATTGATATTAAATTTTTGTTTATAACTTTGTGTTTTTTTGTATTTTTTTTTCTTCCAAATCTTGTTATAAAAAATTTTGTATCATACTCCCAATGGATAAATTCCCTAAATTTACTAAGAGGCTTTTTTCTTTTTCATTAAATTTCTATAACAATCGTAATTATCAATTCAGATAAATTTCGTAATTGTCATATTTTCATTTATCTATTATTTCTTTAATATTTCATTTCTTTTGCTCAACAAATCTAACACACTGATTCACAATCAGGAAATACTGTACATCCATTCACAATAATAGCTCAAAAATTACGATGTTCAATTACACATCATTCATGCTCAAGCATTGTTTCTTTTTTTTTTATGCAAATTTTATAGCGAACGAAAAATTCGAAAAATCCCAATAAATTTTGCACTTTTTGGAGTGACCTAGAATTTTTCTGTCCTGTATCCCAAAAATACATTTCGTCACTTCAGAAAAATACGAAAGTGCGTAAGTGCTATGTATAAGCACAGCATTTACGTCCTTTTGTTCCTAAGGCAACGATATTAATCGAAAATTTCGATGAATTTCAAGTGATAATTACCAAAAAAAAAATTAAATTTGGGATTACGATGGATTTTTTGATTTACGATAATTTTGTCTTGCCATTGAGAGTAGTTGGGGCATTCATCGTTTTGTTTGTTGCTATTTCTGCTGCTTGTGCCACAGCAACAGACACTGATTTTTCGACAAACTGCTGATAAAGCGGTTTCATAAACTGAAAAAAAATAAAGATAAAGAAAAATTATTTTTTATCAACTCATTAAATCACAATCAATTGATCAATATAGGAGAACGTGGGGCAAAATGGACATTGTAATGAAACAGTGGGAGATGGATTATTTTTAACGATTCCATTGGAAAGCTGAGGAAATTTTAGTCGAAGAACATGTACCAGAATTAATTTCTTTCAATTTTTTGAGAATTCAGTTTTTACTGGTATTTTTGAGGGGTCGAAATTTTGAGGGTTTGAGCCTTTCGATTTTTGAGCAAATTCGGTTTTTTCAAAATATCTCTGGTTCTATTGGTCGTAACGACCTGGGACCGATTTTAAATGAAAGGTGAGATCATTTTCCATTGATTTATGGGGTTTTGAATTAAAAAATATCGATTTTTCAGATAGTTATGGGAACTTTTGTGAAAAATTATGATCATCGGTTTTTGTCCTATAACTATATAAAAAATCGATATTTGTAAATCCAAAACCCCATAAGTCGATGGGAAATAATCTCACCTTTCATTTAAAATCGATCCCAGATCGCTACGACTAATAGAACCAGAGATATCCCCAAAAAACTGAATTTACTCAAAGATCGAAAGGCTTTACCCCTCAAAAATCCCAGAAAAAAATCAAATCCTCAAAAAATTGAAGAAAATTAATTCTGGCACATGTTTTTTGACTAAAATTTCCTCAGCTCTCCGATGGGATCATTAAGAAAAATCCATCTCCAATATTTTCATTCATTTAAAGATTTTTTCATAATCTATGCATAAAAACTCAAACGTGTCCATTTTACTCTTCATGTCCGTATTACCCTACCTTCCCCTAAATGAAAAAGGGGCGACAACTATTTATTTTTTTTACAAAATGGGCATGAAATTGATCTGAAATATTCAAATCACCATACCTTTGTAGTGCCTCTGATTCCATAAAATTACTCGGGACGGTAATGAGGATTAAAAATAATGAATATTGAAAATTTTTTTGATGGAAGTGATAATAATGAAAGAAAAAATAAAAAAAAAGAAAATGAATGATAAATTAAAAAATAAAAGCGTGAAATAAGATTCTTTACAAATATTGATAATAACTTAATCGGATTGTAACATAAATAATGAGTATATAGAGTGACAGTGAAGCGTGGGATCAGATGTAACCGTGTTTACGAAAATGTGTGTAAACAACGGTGGTAGTTGGTAATGCTGCAACTGTGATAAAAAAGGATAGGATAAGGTAACGTAATTTATGTACGAGATGAGCGCATAGCCAGGCCTGTTGAAAGAAGAAATAAAAGACAGTAATGGTTACTGGATATTAATTGAGGATATTAATTGTATTATTATGAATTTTTTGTGGATTTATTGTTTCAGAGAAAATTGAGGACAGAATGGAAATATCGATGAAACCGTATGATAACGAAATCAGCAGATATTTAACAATTTTTTTGAGTTTTTTAAAAACACATACGTTATTCTAAAAAAATATCAGACAAATTTGCACTTGTAATTTTTAAAAAATCTCACATGTGCATATTTTGTTCTTTTTTTCTATAATTTATTCGAAAAGAAAAAAAATAAATAAAAATTGACAGATGCCTGCTATTTTCAACATCATGAAATACTTTGAGATTCGATTTTCAACATGGAAAAAATCCTATCTGAAATTATTCGATTTTTTAACATAAAATATTCAAATTTGGAGTAAAATCAAATATTTCCATTTTCCCTTAATTTTCCTTATAATTCTATATTATCTGATCCCTTTCATGCGAGGAATGCTTCTGAATAATGAGAAAAATCAATAATTACTCACATTTTCCCATATCGCACTTGCTAATTCATCAATTTGCGTACCAATTTCCCTGAACTCTCCACTATACCTGAATTAATATGAAAAAAAAAACATAATGTATTGATTATGGCATCATTTATTGAATATTTCTGAGCATTTCAAGGATTTTTATCAACTCACCTTATGTATGCCCACAAAACGAGAGTGAGAAGGCCAATTCCCATTACGAGATTACAGATATTTGCAATTGTGTAAAGACCAACTAAGCCAAATACACCTGAGCATATGTACATTGTAACAGCAATAACAAAAAATACTGCCGGTGTTCTCGCTGCCTTGAAGATATTTTTGCTCTCATTATGAGCTTTAAATTGAAGAAAAGATTCGTCCATATCCTGAAATATGACAAAAATCCAAAAATTAATTCAATTATTCACCACTTTAATCACTGCAAATTAACTATCAATAAATTAGGTATAAAAAAACAGTTTTATTGTAATATTTGATATTTTTCAGAATTTTCGAATTTTTCATGAAATTTTTATGAAATTTTTTATAAAAAATTTTTTATAAAAAGTTTTTATGAAACTTTTATAGAATTTTTATGAAATTTTTTTCTGATATTTTTTCTAAGAATATCTCAAATTAAACTCCAGCAACATTTCTTTGCCCATATACTTTTGAAAAATTAATTTTATTGTGATATTCAAAATTACCTTCATGAGCTTCTCCATGTAAACTTGACTGAACTCTTCGCCTCCCATTTTCCTCTTATTAACAAATTGATGAAGTGCTTTGTCAACGCATCTCTGATGCTCTGACTCCAGGTGTGCAGTAGCCAAAAATGGTTTAGTACCACCACAAACGCACTCCATCATTTGTAAATAAAGATCTTTAGCATCAGCAACAGCTGATAAATTATTGGCCTCAGCAGTAGCAACAAGCATGCTCTTTGGTTCTGGTAATTCATCGCCTTTGTAAATTCTTATGTAGCTCTTGAAGTACTCGAGAAGATCACGTGCTCTAACAGTTTGTCCATTGATTTTTTTTGTAACGAGATTTTCCGGAGCCAATAGAGTTGGAATAAGTGATCGAAGCTGTTGTTTGAAGTCCGATTCGATTTCTGAGAGTCTTCCATCGAATTTTGGATTAGTTGCAATTTTTAAACCGGGATGAGGCATTAAAAAACAGGAAATTTCAGAGAAACAGGATTTTATGTGTTTCCTGAGACTCTGGAGCTCTGGATGCTGTCTGTCTGATATTTCTAAACGTCTCTGCAGGATTTTTTGCCCACCTTCAGCACCATAATCTGCCTCGTAAGGATAACTCCAGTCTCTTACTAAAAATTGAAGTCTCTGAAAAGGCGTGCTACCTGATTTTTCAAGTGCCAATCTACCGTACTCGGTGAATAACTGGAGATGCTGCAGATCATCCTCTTGAATATTTTGTGATAAATTGAATATTTGTACTGATGATAGCATGGTACTCAGGGCAAATACAGTTGCACAATCTCTCACTGTTGATTGGCTATCAAAGGCTCCTTGGGTGTCCATCAAAATTATTGCAACTTTTTCACCGTTTTGTAGAGTTCCTGGATAAACTTTTGACCACATTAAGATACCAGTTGTGTCTCTCTCAGAACCACCACGCCACGAAAAACCACTGAGGGGCTCGTCATCACTGCCCAACCATGAATCATCATCAATTTTGTGGAGGTACTGAAACATTAATAGTAATTGGGGAAATGGTGATTGGATTTTGATGGGTTTTCTCAAGAAAATCGCTCCGAATTGGGGGAAATATTTGAGATAGAATTTTTCTGAGGATTCTATCTGAAAAGTGAGGACATTTCCGTTAAGGAACATAGACCGAAATTATCGTTTGATCTTTTTTTTCTAATTTTCCAATTTTTTTTAATCGAAAACTTTCATTTTTTCAAGCATATCTCTGGTTCTAGTGGTCGCAGCGCAAAAAATCCAAATGGAGGTAAAAGGTGAGGTCATTTGCCATTAATTTATGTCACTTTAACAAGTGAAATATTGATTTTTGCAATATTCATAATGAAAAAATTGATTTCTACAAAATGGACCACAAGTATCTCATAAATTGATCATTTTCTTTCCTAAATCACAGAAATTAATGGCAAATGATCTTACCTTTCATTTAAGATCAACACTAAGTCACTACGACAAAGAAAACCGAAGAAATCTTCGAAACCATGAAAAAAAATCGAAAATCAATGGTTTGACCTCCATTCCTGCTTAAAAAAGGAGATTTTCCACAAAAAATCGAGAAAAAAAAGTCTGACACATGTTTTCCACCGGAAATTTTCTCAGCAATCATAAAAAAAAATTCATCCAAAGCCATTTCTCCAGAATCCCCATTAAAAGTTGCTGTTATCTTCAGATCATTCTTTTCAACATCCTTTTAAGACACGAGCAATTGTTTCATTAAAGAACGTATTCAGATTCTCTTAATGCTTTCAATTCAAGGCAATTCGTCTGCTTACCTTGCAGTTCATATATCGTAGAAAAAAATCTAGCAGAAAGCTCTTGCCTTTCCTGAATGCCCCAGCAACAGATACAACCACAACGCTACGATCCTTAACATCATCATGCAATAAAATTTCCGCCAATGCTTCCTCGTCCAATTCAAATGTATGATCTGGATGGGCTAGGACAACTGGTACTGGTCTTCCTGTATCCTCGGTATTCTTAACAGTTTCATCCATCGAGGACAATCGTTCGATTCTCTCTCTGTGTCCAGGACGCTCTGCAAAAATTATTCCCAATTAATTATCAATTATCACATTTAATGCACTTTATTACATGAAGAAACTAATTTTTTTTTCTAGAAACGATTACAAATGATTCCCAGTACTTTTGCACAAGCCTCTCAAATATTGAAGCTAACAGAGCTTAACTATGGCATTCAAGTTATGAATATAGAATGACTAAGAAGTAAAAAGCACAGAGTAAAAATCAATGGACGGATACTTATTTTTTTTTTTTTTTTTTCATTTTTTTTCCATTTTAAATAGTTAAACGTAACTTCCTCAGATTCAGAAAGCTCGGTACAATTCCTTCTTTTTTTCCTTTTCTTGATAAGGATAAAAAAGTTTTTCAGACTTGCTTTGATCTTTCATCGTCCGGCTCAGAGTTCTTTTTGAATAATGAAGGAGGAGAGAGAATGTTAAAAGAAAAAAAAAAGAAGAAGTAAAAAAAAACGAGGGAATGAGGGATATAAAAGGAAAAATTCAGTCTAATAGGCGTATTAAATGCCGAGAAAGTTCGAAGGACGTCCAATTACGGGTACGCGACTTTTCTACGTAATAAAAACGAAGCGCGTATCCAATTTCAATCTTACATTGAAAAACGCCTTCTTGGATGAGATGAGCGTAAGAGGTTTGATTTTATTTTATTTTTCTTTTTACTTTAAGGTGAAGTTGCAAAGAGAGCTATTAGTGATTACGTTATTGCCAAGACGAGAGGAACCAATTATGCTGAATGAGGGAGAATAAACCTCTGGTACTCTTGATCTTCCATTTCTGGTTTGAAAAATTAATGACAAACGGATGTATTATGTTAACTAAATGCGTCATTTCCAAAAAACATATATATATATATTTTTTTTAAATTTAATGCAGCTTGAATCATGGATTCATCCTGCTACAATATGTATATATATGATGACGTGACACAATGATTACGTTACTTGAAGGTCTAATTTTATAAAGCATTAAAAAAAAACTATCATAATGAGCAATTCAATTTTTTGAATGACGGAAGTGATTTTTTATTTTTTTTTTTGGAATTATGACCGGTTTTTGCGCTTTCTCTGTGACAAGGTGTTTCTATCGGTATTCGATCCACAAAGAAATTGACGAAAATTTTACAGTTATCTTCTACAAATATCGAAAAAAAAATTTCTGCAAAATCTTAATCGAAATTTCCACAGTCGACTTTAGTAGATATAATTTTTTTTAATGAATAATATAACACGCAGTCTTATGGGCTTCTTGAGAATATGCCAAAAAATTGAATAGCCAGTAAAAAATCAACGAAATTTTGCATATCTGCAGATAAAAAGGAAGTAATGATGTAATAAAATTTTTTAATTGATTTAAAGATTGATTAACGATTAATGAATAAAAAACTATCAAGAGAAGACCGAGAGCTGCGATGTATGCGTGCGAATAAATAATAATTAATAGATAATAATCAAGTTGATTAATTATTATTTATTACGTTAAATAATGAAGTTCATAAATTAAATAACTCAATAATTGAGTTTAATCAACAAATGAATAATAATTAAGATTATTCAGCAGGAAAATTGTCATTCCCGCATTTCGCTATATATATAGCAATTGGGTTTTTATTCTGCCATTTTTTCGAAACCGTGCACATGATTTATTGTGATTTTTCAATTTCCCCACTTTGGGAATATCTTTATAGACAGAAACACCTTAAATTATAGAAAAATATCAGGGATTTTCTAAAAAAAAAAATTAATTGCAATAATTTACACACATATACCATCATGAAAGACTCACCGACTTTATCGTAAGGCCTATTCTCCGGCAAACGATTTACATTCTCATCTAGCAACGTCATTGGGGGGTTTGTAGCTGCAATTAAACAATTTTTTTTTTTTCATTCAAATAATCTGAGGGAAAGATTCGCGGATACAGCAGAATAAAAGAGTTTTTTGATACAAGAGAAAGTGGGCGAAAATGGACCGGTTAGTTAGAATAATTCGGGATTTTTTAGAGAATAGGCAGTTTCATAAAAAAAATTGAAAAAATTATACAATAATAGAGACATATTGGAGCATCTTCTCAAATTTTTTCAGATTTTTTCATCAAGTCCTTAACTATGAAAAAAAATCTTGAATTGTGTTGTTGCGGAGATCCATTTTGTCCCATTCTCCCCTAATAAAAAAAAAGTGTGTCTCATTATTGCAGCCGAATTAAAGAAGATATTTTTAGAAGTGATGACTACTTATGCTCATGACTACTTATGCAGTAATTTTAAAATTCAGCAATTGAACGTGTTTAATGTAATCCACCATTTCCGGAATTACATACATTGAATTATCAATAAAAAAAACTTCAGAAAACGTTGGGTTTTCAAATGTTTTTATATGATTTAAATTTCAAATAATAAAAAAATCAATATTGACCGATGAAGCCATTTGTTTCTATTATTAAAAAACAATATGGAATAATTTTTTTAATTTTTTTTTCCTCGAATCACTATTACGATCTGTGATTACTGTGAAAATAGCCTGTAACACACCACGAGCAACCATTCCAAATCCGTCTGGTAATCTCTGTCTTATTCTTCGGTCCATAGATCTTTCTGTACGAGCATCACGAATGAATTCATCTGCGGGTCTTCGTCTTGCTCTTTTTTTTTGTTCACTCATACTCTTTTTTTTTTTCGTCAAATTCTGTCAAACATTCACTTGATAAAAATAAAAATCAATGAATACTCCTTTAAAATTGGATTTTCAAGAGAAATAATTGATTAAATTTGCTGCTTAATTGATTTTTCAATGCTTCAGACACGTAGGAACACACATTGACTACTAAAATGTTAAAGAAAATTGTAGAATTTGTTGAATAGTTGGATTGCTGCAGCGCCACGAATATTTGCCCCTGCCAGAGAGCAAACGAGGGGAAAAAAAGAATATTTGGAACGACAATTCCGTATTGGCATGGTACCACAAATATTTGACCTCATGGGATACCTTCACGAGACACAGAGAATAATTTTTGGCTTCTTGTTATATTACCTAAATTTAACTGTTTTTCAATTATTTTTTTTCAATAGCTCTATTAATCAGTCATTCGAATGTATTGTACAAATTTTCCTTATTCTAGGTTGAAATAGATGCGGTCTAAATAACACATATACACACGAATTTCTCCTACTTTTGCTGCGTTATGTTGAGAATTGATGGTAGAATACGAATTTCGAAAGGGGAATTTCAAGTATTTATTCGATATAGCCTGATACACTTGAATATTCAAGAGATATTCCGTAAATAGCGTATGTTTATACTGAAAATAGGAGAGAATGGAATAAAATGGACCTTTGAAGCAAAATACAATTGAGAATTTTTTTCGGAGTGAAGGACTTAATGAAAAAATCTGAAAAAATTTAGGAAAATGCTTAAATATGTAAACATTGTTGTGTAATTTTTTCAAATTTTTTTAACAAGCTGCCTATTTTCTAGAATACGCAAATCATTTAGACACAAAATGGTCCATTTCGCTCCACTTTTCCTCTTCATCTGAAACACAATCTCTATTCAGCAAAGATTTAATTACTCCGAGAATTTAACGCATGAATAATAGAGTGAAATATCAATTGTAGATACGAATGAAGTGAATGCCGTAATTAAAGAAAATAATTATATACATATATATATATAAATGCTTTGGTGCTGTGTTATTAAATATCTGGTGTATTCATAACTGCGAATACAAAGAGAGAGAGAGACTCATTATTTGAATGTTATTGCTAGGGCGGCAATTGCAGAGAGGATTATATTTCCACGAATCAGCTGGACATGGTTTTTAATAAAAGCGCGGAATACCTGCAGCCTTTTGATATGTTTTTAAATTAAAAAGAAGGAAAAAAAAAAAACTTTTGATCAGATTTCTCCTCTTCACTTTCCTCCCTCCCCGCTTTTTTTCGGTCCAGCGCTTTTGCTCCATATTGCTTAATAAAAGTGGAATGGAATTTCAGAAATACGAGATTCACATTCCCTCTAACTTTTTTTTGACGTATATTTTCTCCCTTTATTTTACAAGTCCCCCCCTACTAATTATCCCGGACACGAATAAATTGTGTCTCTCTTGATATACACAAACACAAAACTTGGGAAAATCTGGCATACACTTTATCTATTATGAATGATGATTTAACGAGGGAGAGAGAAAGATGCGGTGAAGTTATAGATACAGATTTTTTTAATTAATTGTAAAGCTCTTTTATTTTTTTACGTTATTTCCGTCATTTCAAAAATGAGGAATCCTTTGAGGTAGCAAAAAAACACGATTTTAAACTGAAAAGTAATATAGTATGTTTATTTGTTTCTAATTATTTCCGCGCAACGTCACAGCATAAACATCTGATTAACTGGGGAAATGAAAATTAGAGGAAAAAAAGATGACTCATCAAATGTGAATGTAAAAGAAGGGATCCAGCGTTTTTTTTTTGCAAACACAGTTTTTCACGTTTTTTTTTGCAACTTGTTGGATATTACATACTGACAACGTTGTGTGGCAGCACCTCATGCATTTTCTTTCGTTTTGCAGAAACGTAATAAAACATTTGCTGGGTAAATAAACTACGTCATCAACCTTTGACATAAACGTCAGTAAAATGAAATTAATTATTCGGTTTATGTATGACAGTTATGATTATGAAATGATGATAATTTTCAATGAAATTATTTTCGCATTGACACGCAGGGACCGGTGTTTCGGAATTTTTTTTACAGTGAAGGAAACCTTCAAAAATTTCGAAAAAATTCACCAACAAGCTACACATATTGGAGCATCTTCTCAAATTTTTTCAGATTTTTTCATCGAGTCCTTCATTTCGAAAAAAATTCCTGGATCATGTGGTGCGTTGCCACAGTGGTTTTCAAAAAAAAATTGGAGTTACAGTGTTGGTCCTAGTTTCTGACAGTGCCCCAGTAACCGACAATTATCGCAATTTCCCCAGTTATATTTAAATGTAAAATATATTGTTTAATATTCAATTATTGTATTTATTCTTTCCCTCTACTCTATTTTTTTTTCTCTTTACGTCATTGAGTACCTAGAAGACACGTTCATAACATTTCATACTTATGTATGATCCCTTTGCTATGGGTACTGAACCTTTTAAGTAATAAAGAATATTATTGAGCTCGTTTAGTGTAAAAAATATGTATTAATATAATTTAATTAAATTTAATAAGTAAATAGTTGTTGCCTTCGATGCATGCTGTCAGAAACTAGTCCTATAGTGTCAAAAACTGGGACTACTACGTTAATTTAAAAGCAACTTTTTTAATTTTTATTAAAAAAAAAATAAATCGATAAATTTCGTGAAATTCATGAGATTTTTTTTTTATATAAATTCATGAGATTTATGAAAATTATGTAAAAAGTAGTGTGTATGTGTGTGTTGGTAAAAACGAGTGCAACTTTCTAGTGTAGAAATCAGTGGGTTATTATAACCTCAACATTACTCTGCACTTTTGCCATGTTAATATTCAGAGAGAAAGAAATGAATTTTTTCAAAAAAAAAAAAAAAAAAATGTATTATTATGAGAGCTTCGAGAATGCCTTGAAAAATCATCATCGATTGACCTCAAGTCCAAGGTTAATAACATTCAAATGACATATATTTATGTTTCATTTCCCCCTTCAGTGCTCAAGATGCCTTCACTTAACTCTAAAGAAAAAAAAACATCAGAATTTAACATATTTTTTCATGATTAAATACCTTTTGATTCGTAGTACTGATGTGGCATTTTTCGTATTCGTCAATGATTTTTTTATTGATCGAAATTGTCAAAAATAAATGTACGGAAAATTTGTTATTTCAACACGGGAATAATAACTTCGTGATACAGCTGGCACTGCTATAATGGACATTACACATGCACAAAAAAGAAAAATGTGAAAAAAAAATATTTTTTTTCTTTGATTTAACCGTAATTTAACCACATTGAGTGTGCGTTAATTTTTTTCTTTTTTTACATTTATTTTTTTAAAAAGAAAACACAGTTTTTTGCGAATTTAGATACTTGGTTCTTTCAACTAATGATGATTTTGAAAAATAAAAGAACGTTTGACTTACCAACATATAAGCCAACGTAGTCGTCACTGTGTTTATGTTGTCTGAGGTCTGCCATATTGAAAATCAAGCAGTGACGACATTTCCGCCAGAGGCGCCCGATTAGTCGTGTCTTTTCGTCTCTTTCATGTGGAAGAGTGACGAGAGCGCATGCGCACGACGTGGTAAGCGCGAAAATTTGAATTTGGAAACATAACCTGGACACACAGCAATACGTCATTAATTTCGGAGTGACATCAAAATTGTGTGAAATTTTTGAGCGCTTGCATACACAGAGAAAAATGTTTTCTTAATTTAAGAATGTGCAGTCACTTAATTTAAGTGAGAAAACTCACTTGATTTAAGTGAGTTTTAGTTTCTTAGATTAAGAAAGAAAAAGTCACTTGATTCAAGTGAGAAAAGTCACTTAATTGAAGTGATTTTTACTTTCTTAACTTGAGAAAGAAAAAGTTACTTGATTTAAGTGAGAAAAGTCACTTAATTTAAGTGACTTGCCATTCTTAAATTAAGTGACTGCACATTCTTAAATCAAGAAAACATTTTTTTCTGTGTAGAGAGAAATTCTAACGAAAATATAATGAAAGATCTGAGTAAAAATTATAGAACCACTGCGGGATCGTAGGACACATTTCGTGATGTCTACAAAATATTGAAAAATTAGGTGGCAATTTTTCACAAGAGTCCATCAAAAAGTCATAGAAGTACATAAAAAATGGCGCTGTTAGCGCGTCAAAAATTAACGAACCATGTTTGTTAATTTTTGGCTAACAGCGCCATTTTTGATGTGCAAATGTGACTTTTTGATGTACTCCTGTGAAAAATTGCAATGGAATTCCACGATTCGGGGAGGTTCCGTAATTTTTGGCAAGACTTTTCGGTACTTTTTACTGATAATTTCTTTTCGTGTGGGTCTAAAAAATGTGATAAACGAGTTCACTGGGACTAGACATTATCCAGATTCTTTTCACTGTTATTTTAAGTTATGTTTGAGAACTTAAATTCTCGCAATTAAGCGTTGTGCGCATGCGCTCTTATCACTCTTCTTAATGAAGAGACCAAAAGATACGACTATCAACAAAACATAAGTTTTTAGGATACTACTTGAAACAGCGTGGAGACTCTTTTGAATTTATGGCGGGAATATGCGGAGGAGAAGAAGAAGAGCGCAACTTCTTTATTTATTTTTTATTCGTTCGTAACATCATTTTGTGCGGCAATTTCGGTCATATATAGGCGTTCGTTCATGCGAAATTCATACATATAACGATAGAAACGCCTTTATATGACCGAAATTGCAGCAAAAAGTGATGTCACGAAAAAATAAAAATAATCTATATGCTGTTGGTAAAATCAAAACTCTGTAAAAAAAGAGCGCACGTTTGCGCCTAAAGGCCTTTGAATATTGCGCGCTTTTTTCTTCGATTCAAACAATTGAATAAATGATTTTATTTAATTTTTTGTTAACGCTAACCCGAAAATTTACGAAATTCTCCAGAAATTTGTTTTTTTATCTTAAATTCAATAATGATTTTATTTTATTAAAAAAAAAAAGTGGATGAGACTGTGAAAAAATGAAAAAGTGCATAATCCAAGTAATTTGAGATGATAATAAGCAATTAACAGGAATCTAACAATTTTTTTGATTTTTTTAAACTAAAATAAATTATTGTAAAAAAAATATTGAATTTTTTTTGCATTTTTCGCAGTTTTTTGCATTTACTGAATACGCAATTTTTTTATTTACTTTACTTTTTCACTTTTTTTTAAGAATAATTTATTTGTTAAAAGAAAAACAATCCAAAAACCGTCAGATTTCGGTTATTTTGAGTGTCATTCTGTTAATTTCCATTGGACATTGAAGTGCTCGCTTTTAAAAAATAGTTTTTTATGAAAATTCTATTAGTGCAAATGATGACCAAGTTTTTTAGAAACTGGCACTACTTTCACAGCGCGTAGTAGTACGTATTCTAGATAGTTGTGCGGTCCACACAGCCTCCCTATGGTGGAATGTGGGTGGCTGGTGTGTGTGCGCGAGGTGGTTCGTTTCGTGCGCGTATGAAAATTTTTTTGTTATTTTTCACCGCAAATACAACGATTTGTTTGATTATTATTTTTAATCCAATTGGAATAACGTCAAACTTGAAAGCTCCAATCAGTAAGTAAATAATTCATCATTATTTTTTTTTTTTGTAATAAATTTTTCGACAAATTCATTATTGTTATGAAGAAGAGAAGCGAAAAAAAGAAGTATTCTACATGCGCCTTGTGTTGATAAATGCGCGCGAATCTCGTGTGTGCCTGAAATATGGCAGAATCCACGAGAGATGGTAGTAAACAAATGTCACACAGCTAGTGTATACACTCGATTTGAATCAACAAACCATATTTAAATAATGAAAAAAATAAATAATAAAAAAAAAATGAAAAAAAAACAAAACAAATTCATGGAGATGAAGAAAATATATTTCACTCGAGAGATTGAACAAATACCAATTTTTTATTGATGTTTGTTTTATCCAGGAAATCAGAGAATATTTTTATTCAAATTTAAATTGATATATTCCGAATTTTTGGAAAATAATTAATCAAATTGCTTTTTTTTTTTAGTTAAATAAATATTTATGGTGAATTAAAATTTAGAGGAATTAATTGAGATGAAATAAACCGGCACATTTAAAGGGACACACAGATGACTGTGTCATCTGCATGAAACTCTACATTTAAAATTTAAATACCCGAGAGCCATTTGAAAGCGTTTTTACTCATTGGGAATAGAAAAAAAATAGATTAATTCAATTAATCAAATTTATCTGGATTAAATTAGATTACTTGGTTCTTCACTGAGTTAATCAATTAATATTTCAGGTATCATTAATCAATTAAACACATTATTTCTTGATTAAATGAAAACTTTATCAAAGTGTGATAAATACGTTATCCTGTGAGGATTAACGATTCACGAGATATGAAATTAAGGTAGTATCGTAGAGTACGGTTGATAAAACAGAAAAAAATGAGGATTCGTAGGTTAATTTCCGATTAATTGCTGTTAATTCGGGGAAAATGTGCTTTGATTTACCCGAAAAAGGTGATTAAACTATTAGAAAGTCATATTTTCAGCTTGTGAATATAATCGACACATTACTGTCAAATTATTTAAAAAAATTAATTTTGGCCTTATTTGTCCGGTAAGATGGGGTAGACTGAATTTTTTAAAAATCTCCTCATGCTATTCTATCGAAAGTGACCAAAATCGAAAAGGGAAAATAGATTGCCCGAACCACTAGGACTACCCTAACAAAAAAAACCCTATGATCTTGCAAGCTTCAGATAATGAACCATACATTGATTCCAAAAAAAAAAAAAAAAACGTTCCAACTCGCTTGACCCAATTCTCTCAAATCGGATTTCATGTAATGGAGCTTTTTCTTTTTTTTTTTCTTACACATATAGATTTTTTGTTGGTTTTTCTGGCCGAATAACTGGGAGATGTCGTCTGCACTGCCGCACGGCCAGTGCAATCACGACGGTGATTCACGGCTTTTGGCACCGTTGATTTTCTCGTCTGTCTGATTCTCCCGAGTAAACGTAAAATTCAACCACATTGAATTTTCATATAGATGCACTTATAATAAGTCAGTGTGTGCACTTATAATAGGACATATAGTCAGTTTAAAATGCCTAAATACAACGTCACGTCTTTTCACAATAGGCGACTTTTACGTGTTTTTGAACGCAATGAAAATTTAGTCATTTCGTATTAGTGTAGTACTTAGTAATATAATGTAATACACATTCCAGGTCAAATGAAATATTAAATCAAGAAGATTGCGCCAAGTTAATAATTTCTGAAAGCAGAATAATCGTTAAATTCAGTATCAATGATTGCTTCAATTCAATTAACTGTTTTAATGAGTTAATTTGGGAATTGCTGTGGAGTCATATTTATTAATATCATTACAGATTTTACATTAGTGGTATTGAGCTTGAGGAAATTTTTGATTAAATGATAAGACCAGTGATTTGTGACCAATTAAAATGGAGCACTCGAAGAAAATTGAATTCAGCTATTTTTTAGATTGGAAAAAGAGGGGTAGAATGGGTATTTCAATAGAATGGTTCGAGATAGAGGTTCTTTGATGAATCCATTGAAAAGCTGAGAAAATTTTAGATGGAAAACATGTGTCAAAATTATTATTTTTTCAATTTTTTGAAAATTCTACTTTTTTCGCCACGATTTGAAGGGATTTCACCGTTTAAAAATATAAAAATTTACTCTTTTGAGGATATCTTTGGTTTTATTGATGGTAACCACCTGAAGCTGATTTTAAATGAAGAGTGAGCTCATTTCCCATCAATTTGACTAGTTTAAAATTTTTTCAGATCGATTTTTCAATTATTTTCTGTCATTATCTGAAAATTAGTTTTTATTCAATATTTACTTGAAAAGTCGGTATTTTTTGTGAAAAACCATATAAATATAGGAGAAATGAGCTCATCTTTTATTTGAAGCCAGCCCCAGATCGTTACGACCAATAGAACTGGAGATATATCCCAAAAAAGTGAAATTAAAAAAAAAAAGGTTTTCACCTTTAAATTTCAATCGAAAAATCGAATTTTGGAACAATTACAAAAAAAAAATTCTGACACATGATTTTCATCGCAAATTTCCTCAACTTTCTAATGGAATCATCAGAAAAAATCTATCTTCAATATTTTCACTGCACTTGGAAAGAAAGGATATTTTCCTAAGAAAATTCACTTAATTGAAGAAAAATTCCTTCACTCCAGAAAATTTCAATATATGTAGATATAAAAATTGCGAAATAAATTTTTGTCAAAAGGCAATTTTTTGCTACAAATTTCTTTTTCTCATTGTCACTTCGACTAATTTTCATCATAATGTGAAAGACCACAACTAAGATACGTTCATTCCAATCTAAATGTCTCTGAAATTAAATGAAAAACGTCACGTATCCCCTTTTTTCTCCCCAACTTCAGTTACCCCCTATATTTTGAAGTACTGCACGCAAATCAACGGCAATTACTGTGCATTACGCTTACACCAATGTCGACTACTCGTATGCAAATCATGAAAACGCGTTTGTCGTTATACCATAGAGAAACGATATAGTACACACAAACTACGTAATATATATGGGGATATGTAACGTTCAATGCACGTGGCACACATTGCCAAAATGTAAACTGGATGCGTGACTGTGAACCGTGCTACGTGCCGCACAAAGTCGCTTTTTTTTTCTCATTTTTATTCAAAACTTGTGGACACATACACACACACAGACGTCGATCAGTGATTTAATTCCATAAAAACCTGATGAAATTTTATTTTCCCCCTTTTTTTTGGCGACCATCATTTTAATCCCCGGAAAAAATTACCCCTGGAGAAATGATACATAACTATATATATATATTCATATACAATTAAGGAGTTTAATTTTTTTTTTAATTTTTTCCGGGAAATTTTTTCCAGGGGCTTGAATCGCAGGGTGGCGATCGACTTGGAGGACCTGGAAAAGTTAGAAAATTTAAAATTTCTGGAATAATCAGGAAATAATCAGGGAATTTTAGTGTTAGTCAGGGAAATTTGTAGTTTATTCTCAATTTTTTTCGATATACGACTTTAATAATTCATTTAATTGTTAAAGGTGGTCTTTCAGATCTCTGTGAATACCTAAGAAACCACCTTTAACAATTAAAAATAGTTTATTTTTTATTGCTTTTATAATTTCAAAAGTTACAGATAGTTAATCGAAAAAAATTGAACTTTTTGATTGGTCGGAAATTTGCAAAAAAAATTAAGAGAAATTGTTAAATTCTAACTTAAAAAATTGTTTTCAGGAATAATTAGAATTTTAACGTATACTTAAATCATTTTTTTCTTTATAGGTCTTGGAATTTCATTTTTAGTCGGAGAAAAATCAAGGAATTTTGAAAGTAGTTCTCGATTGCCCAGGACCTTTTTTTTTTTTTTTTAAAAATCCATAAAATCCTAAATTAATCAGTGGAAAAACAAACTTTATTAACTTTACGCCGAATTATCCTATCTTCATGGATCATTAAAAAAGAAAGAAAAAAAAAAGCTCAAATATTTGTATAACACGAGAGAATCTATTTTTCTGTTTATCATTCTCGCGAAGAATGTATTGTGCATGAAAAATAGTTACGAGTGATCGTAAAAAATTCATACTCAATCATAAATTTTTCCACTTCCCTCAGTCTTTGCTTCTTCTTTTTTTTTTTAGCTTTACTTTCGGATTTCGTTTACGATCGAGCGTTAGGAGAATTGGGAACGGGGATGACAAAAGGGGTATGTGTGTGTCTATATATCTATATATATGTGTATGTGGGTATGGCTGGAGACTGGTGTTGGTTGCGTGGGTAATAAGGGGATGAGAATGATGGTAGGGAGGATGAACGCGTCAGCAACGCGAATACATAAATCCACCAGCGACCACAGAATGCTAACTATATTGTTCGTGCAAACGCCCGTGCAGAGGGCCAAAAGAGAGAAAGAGCAAATTGGTGAGGCGGAGGAGGGGGGAGGGGGTGGGGATGGGAAGAAAAGGGTGAGGTGCACACAATTGTACAGTCCCATTGGTGGGTGGTAAAAGAGCAAATTGAATGGGTGGAAAAGCACGAGTGAAAGAGAGATAGAGAGAAGAGGGGAGGGGGTGATATGGAGGGAGGAGGGGTGGGGACAGGAGGGAAGTACAGGATATTTGCGATAGTAAAGGAGGGGAGGAGAGGAGAGCGTTCCCTTGCTCAAATTCAGGTCAGTTATCGTTTTGCAGAGTTAGAATATAATTGCATTTGTGAATAACTAGCCCTGGGATGGTGAAATCGGAAATACAAATGTTAAACTTGGTAATGTGTGCTGAAAGGATCCCATGAAATTTCTGAATCGATTGGTTAAATCCACTAAAACTGGGAGGAAAAAGAAGAAAGGTGAAATGGGACTATTTAATTATATCAGAGTTATATGCATCGATTAATCGGATATTTGACAATGATTGGTTGAAACTTGTTTTTGGATGAAGAATTGATGCAGGCGCTTGTAATGCGGTTTCAATTGCTAGTTTCCTTGAACTTAAAAAAAGGTACAACAGAATGGTCGATTGATAGGCGATATTGCGAATTTAATACGATATATCGCATTGATTAATCGAAATTTTGAAATTAATCGATTGGAAGCTGATTGCCTTAAACTAAAATCGATGAAACGGAACTATCGAAAGAAATGCGATATTTCAAATGGAATGCAAGATATAGCATCGATCAATCGAATACTTTGCAATCGATCAATCAAAAAATACTTTTTCTCAGAACAAAAAAATATTGATGCAGGCGCACGTACCGTGCTTTCATTTGCCACTATTATTCCATGACTTCTCTTATTTTTTCCGGCCATCGATTCAATATCCCGTCTAACTGTTATTTTTCCTTTTCTTCCCCCTTTATTTTGTTTTCCACTCTCAATACCATATCGAGGCTCCACACTGCAATTAGAAGCATGAAAGTGTTTTCTTCGTGCTCCCCTGTGTGTTTCAACATATTCTCCTTCTTTTTTCCTCTATTTTATCAATGGTTTAATTAATCGCACATTTCAAACAGTAATGGAGCGCCAATAATTAAGCACAGCCTCCGAGCGCATTACACGTGCATTAAAATTCATATATATATATACATATATATATATTTCGCCTCGAATATTCGATGATTCTTTTTAATCTCCTGTGACTGTGTATCAAGTACTTGTCAATGATGAATTCAAATTCCCTCTCTGGTCGTCAAATCTGGTCCTGCATATATATATATATATATATATATCTATATATATATATATAGATAAAATATAGTGTGTGTACTTTGTCTTTGAGAGCTTTGGCTTGCAGCCAAATATTCCAACCGGTCGATGATACATCGTTCCGGGGGGTATTATGAGACATTTAATGTAATTGCGTGGCCCACACTATATATATATATATATATGCCTTTCATCCCACCATTCCGAATCAGCCCATGTAGGTTTATGTATTTTTAGTGTATTTAAATGTACAATGATTTCAAAATGAGGTAAATGAATCGGTTTCACTCGCCTCATGCACTGCAATTCAATTGCACTAGGGACTTTATTCACTCGTTTCACTGGACTATTCGTCCATAACAATGTAATTAGAGTGTAGAACTCATTTCAAGCATTGTAAAGAAAAAAAATGGGTTTTTTCATTTTTTTGGGGAAGTTTTTGATTAAAAATCGATGCACCTGTTAATTGAGGAATATCAAATTTTGTTCATGCAAGTTTGAAAGGGATTGGAATTTTTTTTTTTTTTTTTGAGCTGAGAGCATTACGTTCTTTTGATGGAAAATCCAGTTTATTTTGTCATTGAATACGCTCTTGACGCTAAAATTGCAGAAATTCTTTCTTCCATTTTTTTTTTTTTTACTTTTTTCAGCCTATATATCGTTGAATCGAGGCAATATCTCTCGCTTCATGTGGCAACAGCGGTTGATGCGACCATCGAGAACCTCCATAACACTGTGTGATACGTTTTTTTTTCTTGCATCCTCTTTTTTCTTTCTGGATGCTTTCTTTATTTTTGCACTATATCAGAAGAGAATATATTCTTTATCCTCCACCACGCAATCTTCACTTTTACAACGCTTTACCTTCAGTACAACGGGCTTTAATGCTGTAAATAATCAGAAGTTCGCGTAAAAAAATACATTAATATGTGCATTTAATGTGGGATAGGAATACCGAGAGTTTTTAGGGGAAATGGGGAATTTTTAGGAATCATTTTATCGGTAATTAATCTTGCCCGAATCAATAATTATGATCGAACATCAATTTTGGGATTTTTGAATCGGCTATTAACGATTTTATCAAAATAAATATTTCTCAATTTTGAGAAATAAAATTATGCAATTGAAAAAATTATTCAGGAATTTTTTTTAGAGTGAAGGGCTTTGCAAAAAATTCTGAAAAAATTTGAGAAAATTCCTCAATATATCAACATTATTCTCTAATTTTTTCACATTTTTCAATTAAGCCCTTCGCCCTAAAAAAAAAATCCTAATTCATTTATTCTCAAAAATTCAAAAAATAACCTTTTCTTTTCCTTCAAAATTCAGTATTAATCTGTCTATCAATGGAATATTCAATTGAATTATCCAAGATGTATCTGAATACAGGTACATGATGCGTGTAATGTGGATTAGATGATGAGAGAGATTAGTGGTACGTGAATGATTTCTATGGATTAGACGTATCCTCATTAGTATTATACTAGGGGAATATCAATCTTTATTAATACAAAATCCATTACATCCCTGCATTCCTCCATTCATCCTGAGAATTATCAGTCTTATCTTTACCTGAAGATCATTCACTCCAGCATCATTCATTTCTCATGTTTCTGCATAATGTTTTCAAGTCGAGGAAAAAAAATTGTTCAACACACTCGATGCGAAATGTCACTTTGTTTGATTAAACACGAGAATGTACATTAATACTAATATTTTTTTTTTTTTTGCTTTCTGTATCGAGACGAGGGAATCCCTGAAATACGTTATATTCCCCTTTGGCATATGTGGCAAGGGTGAAAATGAATATTAGTGAGGCCTCGGGGATCAAATTAATAACATAACATTTTACGTTTGGAAAATGTAACGAATGAATGGATAGAGCCTCTTGTTTCATGTGCCACAAAACACAATAGCAGAGTAAAAAAAAAAAACGTATTTAGTTACATGCACATAGTGTTAATGTATCAGTTACTGTAAAAGCATCACACACAATCTATCATTGAGTATGAGTGGAAAATATTTCAGTTCTATAAAATATTGATTATCCACTTTTTTTTTTTTTTTTTCTTCATTCGAGAGGTGAATATATATATTTTTTCCTATTTATTTAAATAAAAGACGGAAATGAATGAAAAAAAAAACGAGTTGTTATTAGAGAAACAATACATGGTCGTTAAAATATTTTCATTCGTGATAAAACAAAAAGAGGGAAAAAATTAAAAAAAAAAAAAAAAGAGTTGAAAAAATGCGGAACGAAGCCAATCAAACTGTATTCATGAATTATTTAATCAAGGAAAGGTGAAATGAATTTATTTTATTTCTCCTTTTTAAATGCCATTAATTTTTAAACTGTGGGGGGGGGGGGGGGATTGTCCGAATACTTTAAGCCTTTGTTTTTTGGTACAGAGTAATCTGATCCTGATGAGAGGAAGAAAAAGTTCCTCTCGTCAGCAACACAACCAGGGTCCAAGGGAGAGAAGGTGAATAAAGAAGAAAGTAAAAAAAGGAGAAGAAAGAGAGAGAGAGGGAAAGAAAAAAAAAAGAGAAATAGCTGGCTTGTACGGATAGTGCCTTGTGTATTTTTCTTCGTGAAAATTCGTTTTACTGAAGGAAGTGACGGTGTGCACGTAAACCTAGGGGAGATTAATCCTCGTTGGGATGAAACACTGGATCTATGATAAAGAGAAGTGAAGAAGAGAGGGAGAATGATGGAGAGGTCTTTTCTTGTTTCTATTGTGTTACTCTTACAGCTGGAGGATACTCTTGGAGTAAAAAAAAGAAGAAGACAGTTAAAAAAATTGAGAAGTAAAATGCAGGAATTCCTCTTCAACACTGAATATATTAATGAATATTAGTGAGGGAGAAGGAAAGGGGGGGAGGGGGTTTGATGATTAGAAAGTGCGGAAGGATTTAGAAGCTGAATTTTTATCCATTGAAGTTTGAAGGGAATCACCATTGAAGAAAAAAAAAGGGAGGGGGGAGTTGAAGTACAAAAATTAGGAATACAAAATGCAGGAATTTCTCTTCAACTCTGAATAAATTAATGAATATTAGTGGGGGAGAGGGAAAAGGGGGGGGGGGAGGAATTGATGATTAAAAAGTGCAGACGAATTCAGAAGCTGAATTTTTCTCCATTGAAGTTTAGAGGAAATCACCATTGACGAAAAAAAAGAAGGGGAAAGGGGGGGGGGGTTGAAGTACCTAGAATTACTGAATTCCTGAAGGTGTGAACTTTCCCGCTCTGGCTTCACTTTAAAATCTTTCCTAAGCCTTAACTCGGCCGGTAAAGAAACTTCCCTAATCCTGGAGAGCTTGTTGGTAGAAAGGGGGGGGGGGGGGGAGGGAGGGGAGGTGGGAAGAATGAGAGGAGCGATAGGGTTGAAGGTAAAAATAAACTTCAGAGAGTGGATTTGAAAAAGGCTTCACTTTCTAAGGATTTTGCTTTGAGAAGTGCATTCTATGTTTTGTAGTTTAATGCTGAATTTTCTATTGTATGTGTCCCATGTGGATTGTATCTGGAGATGTGAGTAGGCAGTGACTAGGTCAGGGTGAGATTCTATCGGAAGACAAGAAAAATCCTTTTATAAGAAGAGCAGGAAAATCAGTTTATTTCAGAGCTGTACTGCATTTATTTTCATTTATTCTTTCTATTGGCTGTTTCATTCACCCAATCAGGCAATAGAAATCGGCGAGATAGTTGAAAACTCACTTCAAGGGATTGGATGTGAGTTACAAGTCTTTCAAAACACGTGCACGATCGTTCTTTGTATTTCAAAAATGAAGTAAATGCTCATTTAAGGTATTATTCTAAGCTACGGTCGATAAAACAGGTAAAAATGAGGATTTTTAGGTTAATTTCCAATTAATTGCTGATTATTCCGGAAAATATGCTTCAATTTACCCGAAAAAGTGATTAAACTATTCGACAGTCATATCTGCAGCTTGTGAATGTAATTTTCTTCCTCTTGCCTTTTTTTACATTAATCTCCTATCAAATGCATAAGATAGAGAAAGAGGCAAATAGTTATGACTACCTTCTAATTAAAATTTCTCAATAACCATACGGTGAATTGAATATTTTTTTCTTCTATTATTTCGTTAAAATGCTGTTCTCTTCGCCAATAATTTTCAAATAATGGTTCAATCCTGTGGTTTTTTAGTAATTTCGTTATTTCTGTCTGATTTGGGGTGCTTCATCCCCACCACCGCTATTTTCAGTAACTTTGATAATTAATATTTCATAAACTGAACGGTCAAAAATTATGAAAAAATTCAGAAAAATGTAAAAAATCATCATCTTTGATACATCATCAAAAGAAATAAGCCGTTAACTGCACTCGAGTTCACTGGAATACTACTCCAAAAGCATTTGGGGAGAAATTCAAAACTTGTTTACTTCATTCTTCCGTAAATATCACATGAGATGAAAACGCATAACTAAATACAATTTCCCTCGACATGTGAATCTGTTCGAGGTGCCTCATGCAGTACGTGGATTCTTCCGCAATGCTATAAATAATTTACAAAACAAAGATAATTCAGTGAATTATATCACAGCCGTCAACAGAAGATTGCGTCTGTCCCATCGATCTTGGAGCGGATAAAAGCTTCAATGCACAAGCCAAAATACTTAATCTTAAATCATCAATTATCTGTAGATGACCTTTGTGTCGTGCATAAAATTTAATTTTGTGAGTGATGAAAAGTCTTGGCCTCTTTTGCATCACACCTGAACAATGAAAATTACTTTTGTTCTCTTCCTATTCACAAATATCTTTTACGTGTGTGTCTATGTGTATGTGTGTGTTTCAACAATTCTCAGCTTTAGTTTTGCTCCTAGTGTTTGTGGCAATATACTGTTTTCTACGACGAGTGTGAATGCCGTACATAAACAGAATAACACGGACTTGACAGTAAGCCCAAATACAATCTCACTGGGGGGGGACAATTTCATCTAAAAATTTATGGTTAACAAGCTCGTATACACGTATGTGCAATAATGGGCTAGACTAGCCTCGGCTTTTAGAATTGTGGCTTATGAATAATACCCCCCTTTTCGATTTATTATCGGCTATTATGTTTCTGCACTTTGAAAAGGAGATAGAGATATATACGATAAGATAGCGCAGTAACAGCATCCTGTTAGATGAGATTTTCGAACGTTCTTATTGAAAATTCAGTAGCAAAAAAAGTAAAACAGGATAAATCGATTCCCCCTCCCGCCCCCTCCTGTCTTCTGCTCATCATATCTCAAAAAAATAAGGGAGATACGTCCTTCTTATTCTCATCTTCCGAACATACTGAATTTCAAGAGCTACACAGAAAAAAATGTTTTCTTAATTTAAGAATGTGCAGTCACTTAAATTAAGTGACTTTTCTCACTTAAATCAAGTGATTTTTTTCTTTTTTAATTTAAGAAGGTAAAATTCACTTAAATTAAGTGACTTTTTTCACTTAAATCAAGTGATTTTTCTCACTTAAATCAAGTAACTTTTTCTTTCTTAATTTAAGAAAGTAAAAGTCACTTAAATTGAGTGACTTTTCTTACTTAAATCAAGTGACTTTTCTTTTCTTAATTTAAGAAAATAAAACTCACTTAAATCAAGTGACTTTTCTTTCTTAATTCAAGTGACCTGCACATTCTTAAATTAAGAAAACATTTTTCTTTGTGTAGACAAGAGAACTAAGGCAAAATTACCCTATTTCCTTTATTTTCGAAGATATTTCTGAAAAAAATCCTTAAAATATAGGAAAATTAACGTATCCGGTTTTCAAAGAGACCATTTTTGTAAATCATTCCATGCCAACAGCTCAAATAGTACACTATAGGACTTCTTACAAGTTCATTCACAATAGTTTTGCCCTCCCAACGATTTTCAAATCTTGACTTTCTATTTTTCATTTTTCACAAAAGAATAAAAGCAAAAAAAAATGGAAAATGAAAGGAAAAAAGAGTTTTTTTTTTCTCCAAATGTCTCCTGCTTCTCTCCTTTCTCGCCTTTTATCGATTTATTTTTCCAACGTGTGCGGCTCCTTCGTAATCGTCCCACGTCCGGAAAACTTGTAAGCGCACCCCCCCCCCCTCCTCCCTTCCATCTGAACAAACCATCCAATTTTGAGACGGACAGACCTACAGACTGTGTGTGTGTGTGTGTGCACCAACGAGTATAGAGAGAAAAACGTCGGTGGGTACTCTATCTCGATTTTTCTTTTTCTCATTATATCTATGTATATATATATGTATGTGTGTATATGTATGGGGAAAGGCGTCGGTGAATACTTGGATTGACCTTTGCCAGGTTGGCGCCCACACGCGAGAATCAAGAACAGTTCACTTGGCTCTTGGAATCGAGCGATGAAATAAAATTGATTCTGAATTGTTGAGAGGTGAATGAAAAACGTAATCGAATGGAATTAAAAATGAAAATGTCGAAATTATTTGGAACTCCTTAAACACGAGAGTTTGTTCACATTTATTCGTGATTATTATAATTAGAAGTGGTCTGACATTTCTCCAATTGTGCAATGTTTTGCAAATTTTGAGTTGTCCCCCTTATCAATTTCCGGGTCCAGCCAAACCTTAACTCCATTTCTCAGATGTATAAAAATTATTGCAAAGAAATCTGCTGATACAAAGAAAATCGCTGACCTTTTAGGTGGAAATAATGGGTTCCCCCCTCTTTTTCTTCCCCTCCTTTGAATATTCAAAGATTCTCTCAGCCTCTTTTTTTTTTCTGTCTCTCATTAAATACCGTAAAAACAGACGTCACAAAGTTTTCTTAAGGAAGGTCGAGTATAGAAAATGGGAAGAATGAGGGAAGAAAATAAAGGTTGGAGTGCCGTTTATCGTCCTCTCGCAATCTTCCGGGCCGTGTTAGTGCGTTCTCTGCCGCGGATTCGAGATTTCAACGGGAATTTATCGGTGCAGAAGTACTAAAGAAAGATAGAGAAATAAAAACAGAGAGAGAGAGAGGGACAAGACGAATTGGTTTGAGGGTGGGGGAGAGAGTTTAACCGGTGAAGTAGGTACCTGCCTCGTCTGCTGCAAGAACCGAAGGAGGGGGAGGGGAGGAAAAACGTTAAAACTCTCGAGTCGACCCTCCTCTTCACTCCAAAGTTTTCTTCAATGCTTTTTCCATGATCGAGATAACGCTTGTACAAGGACGCTCTGTGCCTCGGATTTTGAGCTTTTCTTCTTTTTTTTTTCTGTTTTGTTTTCCTCCTTTTTTTTGTTTCGGGGGAAAATAAGAGAGCTCTGGAAGTGATATATTGTGGCTCTGGTCGAATGGCGAGAGCGTTAAATGGAGAACACCTTTGATCTTTTTATTGATTTTTTTTCTACAATTTTTCACCTTTTCTTTGAGAGGATTTTTCGAACGAATACTCTTACGAATAAGTTTGAGAAGTTTATGTGTGTTGCTTGTGTCAAGTACATAAATACGTGTATGAGGTGTAGGGGAGGGGGGAAGGGAGGGGGGAGGGAGGAATGAGATTCAATAACTGGTTCAAGTATCAGGAAAAACGTCGCAGAAATGAAAACTGTGATATTCTATACTTTTTCTCTTTGATAAATCTCAATTCCACTTGAAGACAAAGTTTTATGAGATCATACTTTTTTCATTGAATTTAGTCTATCAGTGGTATTGAGGTCCAACGGTTACACATGGGTCGGATGGATAAAGTTTAATACCCGAAATTATACAAATTAAATTAAAGTATCAATAAAAAATAATACAGTTAAAAAATTGATAAATTGCGAAACATTGATTAGTGCAATAGAGAAAATATTATTTGAAGAAACAATTAAGTGCAATTTTGCCACGGGTTTCAACTCCATTGTAATGCAGGTGGATTTCAAATTTTATGTGATTTTTTTTCATTAATTCAGTAAATTCCAACGTAAATCGAATATTTTATCGCAAAAAAAGAAATTTGTATATTCTAAAAAGGTAATTTTCAGGTTTTTCCAATCTCATCTAATCGACAAGTGATAGTATAATTCAAAAAAAAGTTTGAAGATCCTCAGTTCCCTTAAAAAAGCTTTTTTTAAAGAATGAAGATGACTACAAAAAAATTCCAAAAAATTCACCAATAATGTCTCCATATCGGAGTATCTTCTCAATTTTTTCTGATCATTTCATGGACTCCTTCACTACGAAGGAAAAGTCCAGGATTATATTGATACAGAAGTCCATTTTGCCCCACTTTTTCCTATGAAAAATTCAATTTTTATAATTATCCAATATTTTATTCCACATGCTCAGCGATTGGACGTTTTTAAGAGATTTTAGATAAAAAAAAAGGCAAAATCAATTACTGAACTTCATTCAATATCTTTTTAAACATTTGCATAGAATAATGTTCATGTAGAATCTACGAAACTTTTTGGGATTATAGTCCAATAATTTTGGGGAAAAGTCTGGAGTGAGCACGAGGGATTTATTTCATAAGACAGATATATAGGCGTTAATGGTGGAGTTTGGTCGTCAACGGTATTACGTAATTCTGGGTTGAGCTTTTGTGCCCTGTATTTCTATGTTAATACCATGGTATAAAGTATCTCGGAGAGTCAAGTGGGTGAGAGACAGAGAGTTGGTGGTAGTGTTTCAGTTTCATCCTCTCTTGACTCTAGAAAATGAAACAGGTGTATTCGATGTTCGATATTTTGCGGAGGAGTGAGGCAATGAGAAACGATTGAGAGAAGGGCGTCAGAAGGTTGTGCCAATGCTAAAAGAGATGTCTCGAGTATTTCAATTGCCATTCAGATTTACGATGAAATATATATTTTTGATGATTAACTTTTTGATGAGAATTTCTGAAAAATAAGAGAGTTTTATCTTTAAAATTTCCTTAAAATGATGGAATATTCAAGAAAAACTTCAGTTTCTTTATGGAATATTCAATATTTGAGTGTTTTTGGATAAATCCTTTTTTTTCTTCAGATAAAATTAATTTTCGAGATATTTCCAGCATTTTTTGTGCAAAATATCTCGAAAATTAATGGAAATACGCACTTTCAGTCAGTATTCCTCTTTCATAGTTTTTGAAATTTTTGAAAGGGCGTATCTCCATTATTTTGGGGAAATTCTGAAAAATCCGGTCAATTTCGCGGTTATTCCTGTATAAATGAAAAATTTAATGGAAATTTTTCAAAAATTAAAGAGTTCAATCTTCAATTTTTCCTTGAAATAATCGAATATTTTAAAAAAAACTTCATCCTTTCAATGGAATCATCAAAAACTTTTCATCTCAAGTGGTTTGATTACTGTTCATTGTTACCCCAAATTTTCCTGTTTAATTTTCCACTCATATAATCTTCAATTTTTCAACTTTAATACTTCATTCCCTTTTAGCAATGAAAAAATAAAAAAAAAAGCCTCAAAAAATAACGATCAACACTTCAATTTCACGCATCAGAGTTCACTCATGGTGACTTTTCCCGCACCCTAGCTATTTCTTTCCTTCAATTTCATTGTTTTTTTTTATCCTTTTCTTTCTATTTTCTCTCTTTTCAACACTGACGCCACCTTTTACGACCCCCAAGATCCCGTTTTCAAGGTACTCGCGCGCACACTGAGCATGTGGATATTATCCTAGGCCATTCCAGTTAAACTTTTTACGTGCAAACGGGATTAAACTTTGGTCCCCTGTGGATCTTGAAACTACGTTGATAACTAATATCATATACACATGCATTTGCCATTGAAATGGGATGTATTCGTCTTTTTTCGTCATGCCGCAGATAACTTTGTACACGATACTCACGAGTAAACTGAGAAATAAAAAATTCTTTTATTTAAAAAATTCATATTTTTGAAGATACAAATTGAAGAAAGAAAGACTCATAATTATCGAGTTATTCATATTTTATGTTAATGCACTGATAAAAAAAAAGTGGTAAAAACAATCAAATATTGAGGCAAATGGGTCCTTAGGGAATATTTTTCTTGTAATTATTAAAAAAGTTATTGAATTTACTGGATTTAGTTGATTCAAACAAATTAACTTGTTGAATTGACTAAATTCACTAAATTCAAGAGCTGTTTGAGATTATTTCAAAAAAATATTTACTGAGAACCAATGGCATCAATAATTTGAAAAAAAAATTTATTTGACAGAACTTCGTTTTATGATGAGACAAAACTCTCCACCAAAATTTATCCGAATCGGAGGGAGTCGATTCCTACCATTTGTCGATTTGACATGGAATGACCCTTGTTGCTTATATAGTTCAATTATTCAGGTAAATCAATCAATCATAATGATCCAGTATTATTCAAAGATTGCTAATTATTTATTGGATTAATTTCTTCAATTGTTTTCACTATATTTTGAAGATTTTTACAAGTGATGAGAGAAGATAGAAAAAGTCTCCTCTTAAGTCATATAAATTGTTTAGGTCAGATCAATATCGATAATACAGTTTTCTCTTGGTAATTTTAAATATCCAACATTACTTTTGATAAATGATTTCTTAGAACTAATATTTTTCTCATTTTTCTAATTTTCAAGAAATTTATTTCTTGAAAAAAAAAATTTTTTTTTCTTAGTATATCAATTCAAACATAACGAATTTAATTTTGATGATATACATATTTGGTTCAAAGCTTGCGGGAAATTGGAAATTTCCAATGTTTCTATTTCTCCATTCAAAGACGAACTTCTCAATAAAATAAATTTTTTCTCTCAGTGTATCTCGTTGAACTCAAACGATTTGCCTATCAAAGAGCAAATTAATGTGCAATTATCACAGGACTTTTAATTAATCAATGATAAAAGTGAATAAGACCCGCATTTTCCGAGGTGCAGTGAATTATCGGCACTTTATGTTCAACCCAGCGTGTTCTCGATAAATTCTCCAAACAAAAACCCCAGAGATCATTAAATATATATATGTATTTGTCTTCTTTTTTTCAACACAAACGTGAAAAATAATCAATGGAGCTGATGATCGGCTCCATTGATACATCACATAGTAGTTGATAAATCCATAACCCGAGAACTATTCTGAAAAAATTTGTATGCTCTGCATTATATATGTGCAAACGTTTGTGTAGACAAACGAATTCATGTGAATTCTTCTATTCAATACGCGCTTATGTATATGTGTTGTGTGTTGTGTGTATACGTAAATTTATGTATCACATATGTACACACTAACCGCGGATTGGATGGTCCCACAATTTTCTATCCAACAAAAGCGAAACGACGGAGCATTTATCTAGCAGGCCGTGAACACAAATTCAGTTGGTGCGGTCGTTTATACTGATAAATCCTTTGCACAACTTTTTTTTCCCCGTACAGTTGAGGACGAACGGAATAATATGAGTAATCGCAGGGAAGAGGAATAATTGGAGAGAGAGAGCTTCAAAAGCGCTGGGAAATTCATCTTGAAGAGATCCAATCATGGCTCATGTTACATAAAGCATACGGGAAACCGGGGCAAAATGGATTTGTGAGTCAAAATGATTTGGTTTTTTTTTTGGAGAGTGAAGACGTTCACGAAAAAATCTGAAAAAATTCACCAACAAAGTTCACGTATTGGAGGATCTTCTCAAATTTTTTCAGATTTTTTCATGAATTTCTTCACTGCGAAAAAAAATCGTAAATCATTTCGACTTTGTGATGGATTTTGCCCCAGTTTTCCCTATATTCATTTTTCAATTCTATGTTTATGTGATTCATCAAATTTAGAAAACTCCATTTCATTTAATTTGATTCATGTGCAGCAATTGGTCGTCCTTAAATAATTCCCTTTACTTGAAATGTCGAAGCTCTGCCCCCTTTTCTTCATTATTTCATTCAGAGCATAAAAACTAATCTGCGTGTCTTCATTTCGGAATTTTACGACACAGAGGAAGAAGGAAGAAAGAAAAAAAAAAGGTAAATACAGAAAGTTTTGTGAAGTACATATTTAAGGGTAAATGGCAGTATATTTGAGTGCCAGAACCGCCCATCTCGTTTATGCTGGGCTTTTCCTGACTCAGCTAGATCGTATAAGACGGTTTTTCTTCCCTTCTCAATCATTCCTCTCTCCGTTCTCTAACTTTAACTTCTTCTTCCTCGAAAAATACGATTTTGAGAAGTGGATTCCATTTGTTACGGATACTGCAGCGACTCATAAACTACAAAAAAAAAAAAAATCATTTTACATTTTCCGAAGACAGAATCAGGAGATGAAATACGAGAAGAAAATAATAATCATAGTATAATGAAATAAAAAAAAAAAAGAGAGTGAATCTCTAGTTTAACGTTTCTTCTGGATCTTTTGTCGAGGCAAGTCCTTTGTTGGTTCATCTAGTTTACGAAACTGAATTTGCTTGAGGTATCACATAGAAGAGAAACCGGAGACTCTTTTTACAACAGAAAATCCTGAAACGGTAAGAAAATGCTTGTCATACTAGTTGAAGGAAAATGTGAATGTTCAGGTCTTCAGGTAAAATGTAACCTCTCTCTCTACTTTTCTTCCTTCTCCTTCTCTTCTACTACCACCTCTCGAAGAGTTGACATTAATTGGACCTTCTTGACAAGTTCTATTTGTGTACTAACAAGCCACTCCTTCATTCATATTACACGATGTTTTGATTATGTATTATAAAAGACCAGGAAGGAACATTCAGAATGGAGAATAGCACATTATGCGCGTGAAATAAAATAGGTGAAATGAATTTATTGAATTGTATGTGATATCGAGAATTCGATGCGAGATATGGAATCGATTAATCGAAATTTTGGGATTGATCGATTGGAAATTCATGTGATATTGCTTCTTTTTCCTTCGAAAACTAAAAGCAGTCGAACAGAACTATCGAATAAAATGCGATATATCGAATCGATTAATCGATATCTAAAAATTATCGATTTCGATTGGGAATTGATTTAATATTGTTATTTTGTCCCCCGCAAAATTGAAACAAGTGAAACGGAATTATTGAATAGAATGCGATATCTCGAATGTGATTCGAGATATGGAATCGATTAATCGATATTTGAAAATGCTCGATCGAAATCTGCAATTTTTTTCTAGAAAAAAAGAACCATTGATGCAGGCACGTGTAGCGCACTTTTAATTACCAGTCTGCATTAATAAAAACGAAAACCAGTTTTCCAAACTATGAAAATGTAATGTTCTACATTTAACCAAAAGCTCGATCTAAAAAAAAAAAGTCTCATTGTTTCCATTATTTTATTACTCATTTGCCTTTGTTTCTAAAATTCACTGGTTCGTTTTGCCGGAATTTTCTCTCTTTCCCCCGAGAGTTCACAATGTGTCTATACAATAAATGGATAAAGTAGAAAAATAGAAAAAAAAAAAGAAGGAAAAAAGTTCGAAATAGAGAACTAGACTCCATGAGAGAACTGAAAGTTGAAGCGAAATAGTGTGTAGGTGGATTTCGTTGTGTTTTGTACGCTTCGTTGGTTGTAAGTCGTGAGAGCCTTTAAAGCGAAATCCCATTCTTCCTGCCTCTTCCTCTTCCTCTTCTCCTCTCTCTCTCTCTCTCTCTGTGTTTCTCAACTCAAAACTGGCCTGACTCTGCAGCTGACTTTACTACTGCCACACCTACTAGTGTCCGTTCCGTTTCTCCTTACCATCACTTCATTTTCCCTATCTCCTCTACCCCTCCGTTCATCCAACAACTTGAGCGAAACTAGAAGCTGTCTTGTCCAGTCACTTAAACGAACACGCTTTCGCCACGTGTGTGTACACGTACGTGCTGATGTACCGTAGTCTCAAACCTCAACCTTGGTATGCCGTCTGTCTAGTTGTCTGTTTCCCTCCGATTCCTCGCCTGATACATAAAGACCATGACTACTTGCGTATCCCATGGCTGACGTAGCCTTCAATTTACCACTGGTATTTGTGTTTGGAATTCTATTTGATTTGAATGAACACTGCAAAAAGGGAGAAAAAAAATTTAATTGAAGAAAAAAAAAGAAGCTGAGCACAGAATATCAACAGAGCATTTCGTACAATATGATTTGGCCTTTGACATACAATATGCTCTAATTATGTATGTTTTATGCACTCGACTTTTACACAAAATATTTAATATTATCCATGAAATATGTACTATTGTACATGAAGTATGTACGATTGTGCATAAAATATGTACTAATAGGGATAAAATATGGATTAATATGTTTACCTTGGACATATTCTATGCATTTGCAGAAAACATAAAATATACTCAATTAGTGCATATTTTATGTACCAATAGTGCATGTTTAATACAAAAAACAGTAGTAATTTAGTACGAAAAAGTGAGTTCTTCATTTGGTACACAACATCTGTTGAATTAGAATTAATAAGTTAGTTTATTGATCTATTTCTCCCTATTTGTGCGTAACTGAAAAATTAGATAAAAATTTTCTGAAACCAAAAAATTATGATCTTCAATTTTTTTTCCAATCCTCGGGTCATCTTGTATATCAAGGCGAAATTTCGATTTAATAATTCAATAAACACGTGTAAATGTGCAATTTATTATGATTAAATTGAATAGATTTATCATAGAATTTTGGGGGAAATTACATTAATACAGAAGATTGAAGTTCTATTGAATTGATATTATTCTGACAAATTTGGACAAATCTGGATGATTCCATTACCAATAGATGCATCAATAAACTGTAACATTGAAAGAAGAGAAGAAAAGACCATTCAAATCTGTACATACACACACAGTATAGCTCTGTGTACACTGAACAACGATTATTCCATGTATATTTGCTCAGCAGTAAAGCTCTCTCTACATATATATATAGATATATGCAAGTGCGTTGATGCGTAGGGAAGGGCGAACACGCGAGAGAGAAAGAGAAAGACAGGGAAAGGAGGGGGGGGGGAGAGGGTTAAGGGAATGGGTGATGACCAGTAGGACAATAGAGGAACTAACAATGCCCAGCACGAAGCGAAACGGCTAGACAATGGCCCTGGCCAGTGTGACTCTGAACCAAGCACTCTGGCTCTCTATCCGTCCCTCCTTTGAGCCCTGAATCAACATTCAGCATAATAAAATGCGCTCGTTTACCGTACGAGAACTTTAATGAATTGTGATTTCCTAATGGCATTTATTTATTCTCTGGTGATAAAAAATTATGCCGTTACTGTAGTGATTTCTTGACGCAAAAAAGGCGTCAAAAGTGTTGCCTCCTAGTTTTTTTTTCGATCGTGGGAGTAATAAAAAGGGCATTATTTCATTTTTCAATTTTTTTAATTTAAAATCCCATGAAATTTTAAGACGCAAATTCGACCTCCGGTTTTTTCCTTTTTTTTTATTATAAAAGTAAATATTTGTCATCTACAGAACGTGCTGAAAATGCTCTATCCCCCGGCATTTACGTCACGAATTCGGATCGTAACTTTTTTTTTATGCCCGAAGTGAGAAGTTCTCTTTTTTTCTTCTCTCTGAGAGAACTCATCGATCCCTTTTGCCGATTTCTTTGACCTCGCGCATTAATTCTTGCGTCATTACGTGTTATACTTGATTTATTCTCGTATTTTAATGAATTCTGAAAGGGCTTTGAAAAATACGATCTCTGATAGGATTTTTTTTTTGTTTTTTTTTTCACTTTACCCTCTCGTTCATCTCCAGTGTTCTAATACGATTATGTTAATTGATGCTACAGTGCTGAAGGATATGCAATCAGTATTCCTACCGCATTAACTGTAATTTGCAGCATAACTCTTTCGTTCGGATAAATTTTTACTGCACGACGTGGGGGACTTCTCCACATTCGTGAATTAAGCGGGAAGGGGGAGGGGGAAAGGGAATTATTGTAGATGGGGTCATTCCACATACGCATTTGAGTGTATTCTCGTGTAAGTAGCTTCTCACTGATATCGTACACACAATTTCATGACACATAAATGCGCCTGGTTTATGTACTTATGAGTAAAATCTACGTGGGTAAATACTCGAGATATGTATGTTGCATCGAGGGGGAAAATGCTGCAATAACGTCAATGATAAACATTGTTACAGTTGAATGAGGGGGAGGGGTGTTGGCTTATCGTTGAATAATTAGTTGGAGTGTTGAATTGCTGGTCTTTTTTTTTCTTCGAATTAAATTTAGTAGCGATTTTTTTTTTAATTTTTTTGAAAATACCTCGGGAACTAATGGAGATACGTCATTTTTGCCGAAGATTCTTTTTCTGAAACTCTTGAAATTCTCTATGGAATGGATCGGGGTAAAAGAGAAGTGTCTCGATATTTTTGGTGATTTTTTTGAAAAATTTATTCACAAATGAATTTATTTTTGAATAGATGGAAAATTTGATGAATTTTTCTAAAAATAAAAACGTTTGATCTTCAGGTTTTTCTAGGAATGATCAAATATGCCAAAAAAACTGCAGTTTTTCATTGGAATCATCAAAAAAATTGGTTTTAAACGGTTTTTTTGGCTGTTCTTTAATATCCTATTTTTTCTTGTTCAATTTTCCACTCATATGATCCCCAATTTTTCAACTTTGATGGTTTTTTCCCTCTTAGCTATGAAAAAAAGCCTCGGAAATAATGGAGAACACCTCTTTTGGCCGAAGCCGCTTTTCTAACTGCTGAGACTCTACAAATATACAGCAGAGTAAAAAGGGAGTATCTCCATTAGTTTGACCCATTCACTATTGAATTAAGTTCTGTATAAATGATCATTTTCTTGAAATAAAAGAATTTGATTTTCAGATTTTTCTCAAAATGATCGAATATCCAGAAAAAAACTCCAGTTTTTCAATGGAATGTTAAAAAAATTGTCCATTTCTAGCGGTTTTATAACTGTCCCTTATTGTCCCATTTTCCTCTGTTTAATTTTCCACTCATATAATCCTCAACTTTTCAACTTCAATTCTTCACTCCTCTACAAAAATAAAAAAAGAGCCCCGAAAGTCATGGAGTTTCGCTCTTTTTGTCCTAATCCTCTTTTCGTTTCTCTTGGAATTCCCTACAAAAATAAATCAGAACAAAAAAAAATGTGTATCTCCATTAATTTACGATATTTCGGCAAAAGGAATCGACTTATCCTGTTTTACCTATTCACTACTAAATTTATTTCTTTATAAATGAAAAAGTTTAAATGAAAAGTCACAGATATGTTCTTAATTCTCTTTCATCCCCTCCTTCCTCCCTCCCCTCTCTCCCTATCTGTCTCTTTCTTTATTTCTCTACTTTTAGTTGCCGTTCTTCCTTCACTCCTCAGCACGGCGGAGGAAATTGACTCTGAGAAAATATCCCGCACGTTGCGAAAACTCCACTCTCTCTCTCTCTCTCTTCCTCTCCTTTTTTTCGTATATCTCCCTCTCATACTTCAAACTACCCCTACCCTCTCCCTTTCTATCTCTCTCTCTCTCTTGCGACTCTTCGAGTTTTTCTATCCTACTCGGTCTTCACTGTCTGCTGCAGCTCTCCTGCTTCCGGCCTCAGGAAATTGATTTATACCCCCGGCCATACACTAGTGGATTCGTATTTTATCGTGAAAATATACGCGTTTGGGTTATCGAGATTCGGGACACGCTTTTTTTTTTTTCTTCTTTTTTCCACATTTTTTTTTACTCCCACTGTGAAATGGGGGGAAAAAAGAAGAATTTGTTCCCCATTGATTTTGAAATTGAGATGTCAAAATTTCTCTTCTGAAATCCGAAAAATGTTATTTTCACGTGCAATGCGAAGACCTTATAAAAGATATTCTAAAGTTTACATTAATTCATGTCAGTATTTCTTGTCCATTCAAGTAGCATTGAATGAAATTCGAAGATTAAAATATAAAAAGTGAGTTTTCCATCAAATGTTTCTATGAATTTCAATAATTTAGGGAAATTTCGAGTCAATCAATTTTCCAGGTGAAAAAGAACGAAAATCTGGAAAATATCTTAAAAAAGAGAGAGAAAAAAATCAGAAATTTACGATTTAATATCAAAATTATTGACCGTTGAATATTTTTGCAATCAAGTACAACTAATAATCAGTAAATAATTAATATCCTTTCCTTAGAACAAAGGGGCATAAGTGCTATGTTCAAGTACAGCACTTACGCCACTTTGTTTCTAAGCTGACAATATGATCCACTAATTCTCCTCCAAACTCACTCTTACGTCAGAAAAAAAAGTTTTCATTTATGCACTTGGGGGATTTTTTTATACTGTTCTGACTATCTGTTTATGGTTAAAGTCAAAATCAACTATTTTAAACTAATTATCACGCCCAGAACGAAGACGCACAACATATTCATTATCATATTTTAGTTCTGTTAGCCATTTTCATATCATAACCCAAACTTTATGAAGTATTGATGAATTGCAATAGAACGGAATCAATTAAATCGTATGTGATTGACTAATGATTGAGTAACTGAAAATTCCATCTGCGTAAATTTGTCATTGATATCCGATTTTTCTGAAGAATTTTCTAGCAGAAACAAAATTATGAAAAACTTTGAAAGTTATAAAAAAAGAAAATATCATAAATTGTCTTTTTTTGGGTATCATAACTAATTTTGTACTACAGCTATGAGGATAAAATTTCACATTAACTTAATTTTCACAATAAAAATTTATATTTCCGATCACAATATTCACTAACTATATGATTATAGTCAAGGACTTTTTCAACTCTATTTTTTAGTTCGAGACACCGATAAATTCACTCAAATGCTGGACGATTCAATTGCCCTATGGTCAAAATCCTTCTCTAAAACCTCCTTATGCACAAAATCCTTTCTCATTTCTCTCATCAAAGAATTCTCTGCATAACCAAGTCTTGTACACACAGAAAAAGCTGAGCAGAGAATATGCACTGAGCATTTCATAAAATATGATTTGACTTTTCGCAGAAAATATGCTCTGATTATCCATGTTTTATGCACACGACCTTAGCATAAAATATGTACTACTGTACATATAATATGTACTACTGTACATATAATATGCACTACTGTACATATAATATGCACTACTGTACATATAATATGCACTACTGTACATATAATATGCACTACTGTACATATAATATGCACTACTGTACATATAATATGTACTACTGTACATATAATATGTACTACTGTACATATCGTCGCCTTAGAGTGAAAGGGGCGTATGTCCACGCATCACTCCAAAATGTTTTTTATGGCCTCTGGAACATTATTTGGATAAATGAAAATTAAAATAACAAAGTGGCGTAACTACCAATTTTAAAATGAAAGGGACGTATCTCCACACTTACGCCCCTTTGTTATTTCCTTTTTAATCGCAATATAATTGGTAAAGTTAAAGTGAAAAGGACGTATCTCCGCACTTACGCCTCTTTGTTTTTATAAATTTTTTTATCTCAGGAGAATTTTTGGAGTTACGCCCTTTTGTTTTTAGGATTTTTTATTCCAATTTTGACACTTACGCCTTTCTGTTTTTACACGGAGAGAAATAGAATAGTAACCAGCTTATCACGATTATCTTGGTGAATAAGCAAGATAGAGCGACATGGACGTTAATTCTAGAGAAGGAGGAGGTTTTTCCAGTTTTTCGTGATTATCTTGGCGAATAAGCGAGATAGAGCGGAATGGACGTTAATGTGAGATCATTGAGGAGTTTTTTCAGTTTTTCGCTATCATCTCGGTAAATAAGCGAGATAGAGCGAAATGGACGTTAATATGGGATCATCGGCAAGTTTTTCTAGTTTTTCGTAAGTATCTTGGCGAATAATCGAGATAGAGCGGAGTGGACGTTAATTTGAGATCAGGGGGGAGTTGATTTGATTTTTTGCGACTATAGCGGCAAAGAAGTGAAATAGAGCGAAATGGACTTTCTATTTGGGGTCAAGGATATTATTTCATCTGGAAACTTCCTCATAATTCCATATGTGTGCTTCGCTCTATCTCGTTTATTCCACCGATCTTCCTTCTTATTCCTTTTGGCTATATCCCCATGGAGGGGCAAGTGCCATTTATTTATTCCACCGATACTGGCGAAAAACTGAAAAAACTCTCTCCTGATACTAAATTAACGTCCATTTCACCTTCTCTCGCTTAATTACAGAGATGATTGTAAAAGTTGAGGAGACTACCTCCTGGTCCCATATTAACGTCCATTTCGCTCCATCTCGCTTATTCACCGAGATAGTTATGAAAAACTGGAAAAACTCCCTCCTGCTCCCATATTAATGTCCATTCCTCTCTATCTCGCTTATTTGCCAAGTTAATCACGAAAATCTAGAAAAACCCCCTCCTTCTGCAGGATTAGCGTCCATTTCGCTCTATCTCGCTTATTCACCAAGATAATCGAAATAAGCTGGAAGAACTCCCTCCTGCTCCCATATTAATGTCCATTCCGCTCTATCTCGCTTATTTACCAAGATAATCGTGATAAGCTGGAGAAACTCCCTCCTCATCCCGAATTACCCTCCATTTCGCTCTATCTTGCTTATTTACCGAGATGATAGCGAAAAATTGAAAAAAACTCTCCCGATTCAATATTGATATCTATTTCGCTCTATCTCGCTTATTCACCGAGATATTCACGAAAAGCTGGGAAACAGAACAATTAAATCATTTATCGTATAATGGTTCTTTTTTCATCATATTTTATGTTTATTTAGAACATATTTTATGTTCATTTAGAACATATTTTATGTTCACTTTGAACATATTCTATGTTATTTATAAGTTCGTATTCTATGCATTCCCAGAACGCATGAAATATGCGCATCATGAGCATATTTTATGCGGAAAAAATTTAACATAAAATATGCTCAAATAGTGCATATTTTATGTACTAATAGCGCATGTTCTATGCAAAAAACGATAGTTCATATTATATGTACTGCATAGTGCATATAATATGAACAGAAAAAACATATTCTCTGCTCAGCTTTTTCTGTGTGTATGACGTCAGTTGACAATATGGAAGGTTGTACTCTTAGGTTACAATCAATTCCGGAAGTTGTAACGTGCCGGCAACTGATTGTGCCAATAACACAGCTCAACTCGATGAGGGGTCTGTGTTATATTTCACCCACTCTCTCCCTCCCCCCCCTTCCCAATTGCCGCCCATTCTCTTTCCTTTCATATTCTACGGTTAGCTATTGACGTGTACCAGCTTCTGTGGAAACTGCAGCAGACCCTTTCCGTGTCGATCGTTATGTCCACATTTAATCATCCAGCTTGAAGCTCAGTGGAAAAACTACTTGCTTCAATAGAGGGTAAAGAAGGAAAAGAAGACATAAACTATTCGAAAACAAACGTCGAGCTGGAAAATAGATTGATTGGGTGTTTTTTTTTCCTCTGGAGGAGCATTAAATTTTCAATGAAACAAATTATAGGGAAAATTAACGAAAAAAAAGCACAAGAGAGAGAGAGAGTGGATGGAAATTAGAGGATTATTGAGGAGTGTATGAATAAAATATAGAGCCCCTTTGACGGCAATGGAATTTACGATGGGATATAACTGGTTTTAGTTTAACCACAACGTACAATTATGCAATTTTCCGTTGTGAATTCATCAGCGCTTCGGACGTATAATTAATGAAAATTGACCCAATTCATTGATTAAAGCTTTTGAAATTTTCTCCACTTTAGTGAATCTACATTTTGTTTTTTTTTCTTTTTTTGAAAACTTGTGCAATGAAAATTCGGTTAATTCTGTGAATACTTAAAAAGAAAATAATGGATAGAAAATATAAAGGGATTATTTATAGTTGGAAATATTGGAAATAGACTTTTGTGTGTTACAGCAGCATAAAATCTCTGTACTTAACGATTCATGGCTGTGAAAAGAAAGGAAAAAAAAAGGGGGCTTTTTCCTAAAAAATTTTACCCCTATTTCCCAAATCCTCTCTTTTTCACATGAATTAAAAGTGCACGAACATTAAATGGTCGTGACAGAATATTTATGAATGTATTATAACACTCAGGAATTTTTGAGAAATTCGAGAAAAATATTAACAGAAATATTGGGAGATTAGTATTTTCTGGAAATGTAGGGAAAAAAGCGCCTCATTTTGCAGCTGAGAAATCGGCTTATAGTACTTGGAAGACCAGGGATGAAATACTTCGAGGGAGAGAGAGAGAGAGTGAAGAAAAGCCATTAGCGATTTCAGATAGCAGTGGGCGGAGGTGGAAAACTTCCACTTTTTTCTTTGCCCCAAGCCCTCCTGATTTGCAGCACCTGTACGACTAATACTCGCAGCATTTGTACGATGTTAGTAAATGGCCGCTGGGTCATCCGAAGATTATTGGGGTTGGGAAAACTGCAGATCGCAGAATTAATTGGTGATTAACTTCGTGGAGGTAAAAAGTTATCTCTATTATCGATAAAAAAAATCGATAACTATTCGCTTGAGTTATAGAGGGTGAAATAGTGAAAAGAAAAAAGGGTTTTACCAAGAATCTAATTTCATGATGAAGCAAAGGGACTAGAATAAAAACATTAATCTAGAGAAGAAAAAGAATCTAGAAAGATTGTATTGAAAAATGTAACTTTTGGGGTGGGTTCGTCTTGGGCGCTTTTAGAGCGTATATATAGATATACATCGCATGTAAAATGCTGCAGGATGTGGTGCTCGAAGCGCCTAGGACGAATACAGTCTTAGTTACTGCACCACATTCATCTAGGACCAGGAGAAACCATGGAAAACCCTGATTGGCACAGGCGATCGATTATGTAGGGCTCATAGTAGACTTTTCGGTCACACTAACGAGAAAAGTACAATAATTCCCTTGCACGCATCCCTCCCGCTCAGTTTGTTGTTCGAATCCACGAGCGGCATTGACTCAGTGGATTTGTCAGTCTACATGCGAAACCATAGAACAGCCCAACTGTCGGTCGCCATCCTCCCTATTAATAGAGGAGGAGACCAGGGTAAAATGAACCTACAAGTCAAAATGATTCGGAATTTTCTTGGGAGTGAAGGTTTCTCCGTAAAAATTTAAAAAAATTCACCAACAATGTCCACATATTAGAGCATCTTCTCAAATTTTTTCAGATTTTTCCATGAAGTTCTTCCCTCTAAAAAAAATTCCCATGTATTTGGAATCATCTCTGGACAAATTCTTACATTTTGAGTCAATAAGATAAGCTCCTTCAAACGCATTGTGATAAAAGTGCATTCCATCCCAAACGCATCTCCCCCTCTGCATTATCCTAAAGGTGGTAAAAAAACAAGAAAGAATTTAATTTAATTTCTAAACCACAACGAGTAATTGAAACAGAATTATTTCTCTCTATATTCACGCAAACATTCGTTCTTCTTTTTTTTTATTTCTACACAATATTGTCCCAGAGAATTGGATTCTCCGTCATGGCTGAGAGGGAAGGAGAGACAAAGAGAGAGGAGGAGGCAGGAGGGAGAGGGGGGATGAGGGTTGTTATAACCACACGCGGCTCTCTGAGTTATATTTAACGGGTAGTTAAGTAGAATTTCTCTACGCGAGGCGAATAATCGCATTTGTGCCCATGGTGGCACATATGTTTCAGGTTTCGCACGGTCACACACGCACAAAACCGTACATAATGTACACACAAATTCGTTCAACGCAACCTACCCACTCTGCGCTTCTCTCCGGGGCCTCTCTCGTCTCTTCGGAGGAGAGACAAAAAAAAAATTTGTACTGTATATGTATATTATATATGTATATATCTATATATATATAATCATACGAAACACGTATTCGCCTTAGGTATTCTCCGTGCCTCTTTCCACAAACGGCCCTCCCCTTCAAAGCCATCTGCCCCGGTTTTACGAGGCGCTTTAGATTATATGCCGCAGATAACGCGCATCTTTATATTCGAGGCCAAACTATACTCCAATTTCCTTCCTTTGTACACAAAATAACACTTTCTGATCTAAATTTCATCGTAATATTAATAAAATAATTTTCATTGAATCGATTGAGCTCATCGAAATTCGACAATATAATTGACTAATTCTTCTTTGAATTTTTTATCAACCTCTTTAGGACCGGGAGCCATTTCAGTGGCTTTCGGCTATTTTTGTGATTTTTTTTTCATCAATTCGTGTTTCTTAGTGAACAATTATGTGATAAATGTCATTTCAAATGTTTGTTAGTATTCATTTGCAATTTCTGAGCATCATTAAGGAGTAGCGCAGGTGATGGACGTGGAGTTTGATAATATTTGTAAGAATAATGTTATAAATGAGGCATATTTTGGTTGATTTTCAGTAAAACCTACTTCTAATCATTTTTTCTGTGATATCTATTGATTTTACAATGAAAAATGCGAAAAAAGTTTGGTATTTTTCGCTTCAGACTGGGAGCCACTCTAGTGTTGCGGAAGCAGTGCCATTTTTTCAGATACACAACTCATATATAAGAATATAAAAATTCTAAACCGTAAACTGAAAAAGTCGTCAAAAAATAGCTCGGTCCTGAAAAGATTAAATGTCAGAGAGAAGCTTTCCGTCCATAAATAATCATCTGCAGGTATTTTTCTTTGGTTCTTTTCTTCTAAGATGCTCAATGCACTTTCTTGCTTCCTGCAAACTATATTAATGCACACTAAACTCCAATTTCCTTTTATTTATCCAGAAAAGAACACTTTTCTGCTCTAAATTTCATTATAATTTTGATAAAAATAAATTTCTTGAAATCGATTGAACTCATCGAAATTCACGTGAAATATCTTATGAGCTCTATTTTTCGATTATTCTAACCGCGGATTTATTCAGGGGAAATCCGAAATTTGATTGACCTGGGAGCGAGTTTCTATCGCTTGGAAAGCCGCATAATTCCCTTATCGCCCATGACTATTCTTGAGAAATCGAGTCGGGATTAATCTTTGGGGTGAAATCTTCTCTCTTTCTCGTTTCTTCTTTCGTTGAGTCCAGCATCAATAATGGCGTTTCGCCACCCTCAGCACGCTCCACTGCATCCGGGCATCAATATGATGTCTTTTATCATGAAAGATAGTGGTACATGCGATTTTAATGAAATTGCTGTCGCGGCCTCGATATGAGAAATTAAATTTCTCCTCATTTGACACTTGTGCTCTACGGAAATTTCAATCTATTTCACAGGATTTCGGGGAAAGCAAGAGATGTATGAGAGTTGACAAGTAAAAGCTCTGAGGATTTTCGTGTAAGTGCGTGAGAGGCAATGGGATGAAATGAGAATTGAATAGGAGAAGAAAAGAAATAAAATAATCGTGAAAGGAAGGGGAATTGAAGATTGGGGAAAATGAAGGTGAAAAATCAGAGGCTGCTGAAGTTTTAAATCAATAATTTTGCACTTTCCTATATTTCGAATTCAAATTTCGAACAGAAATCGAATATTTTCGAGGAAATTTCAAAAAAAAAAAATTCTAAGATATGATTTTCATCGGAAATTTTCTGAACTTTTCAATGGAATCATCAGAAAAAACTTATCTTCAATATTTCCAGTGGTTTCGAGTGATTTTTTAATGTAGAACATCACAAATGAGATGTGTCGTCATTTTCTATTAATTTTTCTATATTATTTATTCTTTTTTTACTAATTTATTCAGCTTCGAATCAATTATTTCCGTATTTTCACACATTTGCTTGAATTAATCCGTGATTGGAAGATTATTAAGTAATAAAAATTGAGTAAACTGCTTTATTTCATAAAAATCGTTTAAAATAATTGAAAGCACTTAAATTAATAGAAAAAATACGTTCAACTTTTTTTTTTCATTTTATTTTAGATTTAGAACACTTTTATTGAATCCTGAAAAATCAATTTCGATACGTTTTTTTCCCACCCAAAATTTTATCAGCTTCTCAATAAAAACCATCAAAAAAATTCTATCTCATACAGTTTCATCGGAATCATTTATTTTAAATATGAAAAAAAAAAATTCATTTTTATTCCACGTAAAAGTTGATTCAATAAAAATTTACGAGTATGAAGAAAAATGTAAAAAAAAAAATCCTAATAATTTATAGACTGTATTATGTATTCAGAAGATGGTGAATCACGTCAAGAAACAGTAGAAACGAGTCTGCGGCACTAACGAAGGTAAAATATAATACAGTAGTTTGAAATTGTAGGGAAAATTCAGTTGAATTGCGTTGGATGTATGTATATGTGTGGTTGTACCTTGAAAGAAATTAAATAAAAATTCTTGAGGGTAGATTCAGCCACGGAGATATAAGGCTCGTTAGACTGGAAACATAAAATGCGGTCACGTTCCTCCCTTTTTTCCGTAAACAATAGTCATTTGTATAACTTTCTCATTCACTTTTTGCTTTAAAAGAAAAAAAATAATCCGCAGAAGAGTAAAAAAAAGACAAAAAACAAGATGAAAGCCTTGAATTATTTTTTTTTTTCAAACTCTGATGAACTTTGATCATCGAAAAGAGAAAATATAAAAAATTTCATTGATAATTATTCGTTACGAAATTTCTTCACTTGTTTTTCGATGAAAAACCAACACTAGCCCAATTATTGCGACACTTTAGACACTTCCGCATTGTATCAGTTGTCTGCGTCTAGCAACGTCCAAAATTTTCTTCATTGCGCCCGAAAGCAATGAATTCTTTTACCGCACACGTGTGTATCTAAAATTGAAAAATTCATCATAAAAAAAAAAGCCCGAGTGAAAAAGTGGAAGAGGTGAAAAATACGACTTAAAAGAAGATGGGGCGAAAAAAAAAACGTGTGTGTGCGGTCAGTGGAACCTTGTGCCAATTTTCCCTAGGCTGACACGCGAATTTCCTGGAATGAGTATACGAGACAACTATCATTGGTGTATATCTTGGTATATAGTAAGATGGGTACATGAAGTGGTGAACGGGGATGAAAATGAAGTAGAAGGCGTCTATTATTCACGTCGCGTCGAGCGTGCAACGGACACGTAATTGTGAATATTTTTGCCACATCTGCGCTGTCGCTCAAGACGATGGCTTACGTCCAATTGTTCTTTTCCTCTTTGGATGAGGGGAAAATGGGGACAAATGGGGCGGGGATAGACACTGACTTTTCATCCAAGTCCACACCTCAATTGTGTAAATTTTCTTTATCTATTCTGTCATGTCTCATTATTTCAATTATCTTTGGAAAGACAGGAGAAAAAAAAAATGAAAAATTATTTTTCAATTTTTTTATTTTTGAAAAACCGTTGAAAATTCCAAAATTCAGGGTAATTTATTGCTGTTATTTTTTTTGTTGCATTTAATGCATTGTTTCGAATGAAATTTCAACATTCTATTTTCATTCTTTAATTGCAATTGTTTTCACCCGCATTGGAAATAATTGGGTGCATCGTTATCCACCGTACGAGTCGTTTATTTCAAATAGAACAGCAAAAAAAAGGAGAACAAAAAAAATTGGAGGAAAAAACGGAATTTCACACGTTCTCGAAAAAAAAAAAAAAAAGTACGCGGTTTTACGGAGAAAAATACAGTGCATGGCGGTTGGGCGAGTGGAAGAGGAGAAAAAAAAAGCGGAATGGAATGACGGAAGTGAGAGAAAGACAGAGGAGAAATAGCAGGAACGAGCCTAAACGGAAATCAATGCGAGAACGATTACGCATCCATGAGCATAACTCTGTATATACATGTATAACTCCTATATCTATCCTACCATTTTCCTCTGTCTCTCTAACCCACCACGTTTCGGAATATATGCCCACGCACGTTTCATACTCCCCATTCTACTCCCAACTTCTCTCTGCTGCTGCTATTGCTGCTGTAGCTCGATGTCTCTCATTTTCATTCCAACGTTTTGCACGTGAAACGGTTAGACAAATGAGGCATCACGAGAATGATTCAATCATCTCAATTTCTGAAGACTCGCAATTGGCCGCCATTTTCTTTTTCAGAGAAATTGTTATCATTTGATGAACTGATTTTCTCATTTGCTTGAATTTTTTTTGATGGTACAAAATAATATTTAAATACAGGTATCAATAGAATATCGATATTTGTACTTATATTGCATTTTACAACCTTTGAAATTAATTAACAAACAAAATTATATACAATGCCAATATATTGGCGCTGAATAGGCACCCAACATTGGGCACAACATCGGCACCGACATCGCACCCGGGTGACATCCCAACATCGGCTCGAATATCGGCCATTCCTCTTTCCCAACATCAGAGATAGGTTGCCCAAGGTTGTGCCGACTGTTGGCCGAGCTGGACAGCCCTACATGGGTAGTTTCAATCTTTTTTTTTATTTATTTTCCTATTACTACGCGTTCATTATCTGGAAAACAGTTTATGCTCTGTATCTATGAGAAAAGTGGATTTTTTTTTTGAGCTATACAAATTGATGGGAAATCAGCTCACTTTTCATTTGAGACTAGCGTTAGATCGCTACGACCATCAAAACCGGAGATCTCCACCAAAAAGTGAAATTTTTCAAAAACTAAGGGGATTTCACCTTCAAATTTTGACAAAAAACATTAAATATTGAAAAAATAAGAAAAAATCAATTCTAACACATGATTTTTATCTGAATTTTTCATCATTCCATTCATGTGCAGCGATTGGACCTCCTTAATACTGCACGTGGACAAATTACAGCCATGCTGGTTGATGAAATAGACTGATCCAAAAAGCGTTAGATACATTTGAAGGAGACAAACTGTGTATTTACTCTTTCATTACTCTTCAGAGTAAATACCGACTGGTTTTAATTACGATCTCCAGCCTCATCAGCACATCCCTTTGTCTCTCTTTCTCTCTCTCTCTCTTTCTCTTGTACACAATTGTGCGAGGTACATGCTGCTCGTATCGAACTGCAGTTCAGGGACTGACGGCCAAAGAATTTTTATGGCTTTAACGTTACTATTTTTTTTTGTTCGGAGTAAATGAAAGTATAGAAAAAAAATAATTCTGGTAAGAGTTATCAAGGAATACAAGCAATGGCGTATATATATCTTCCTCATGGGAAATGAGTTGCTCGAAGGAGAGAATTTTTTTTTCTATCTTGCCAGTTCATTTTTTTTTCCTTTTTTTAAGATTATTTTTATTTATTCGGAATTTCACTGGTGGGTGATCAACGTGAAAGAGGAGGGAATAAAGTTCATAAATTACAGGATGAGTTTGTAGAGAAGATTCAAGGTGTGGGTACGATTAATTTTACTTTGAGTATGAATCTACTTTGAAATTACCTCATTTCGCATTTAAAAAACATGGAAAAATAATGATGAATTCTGGGGATTTTAAGGTTATTTATTTTGGAAGAATTGTGAAAATCACCTTGAATTAATAGCAGATGATGTTTCTCAAACTAGGACAGGTGGAATGGAAACAAATTATCGATCTATTTAAAATTCAATTAATCAAACATCAACATCGATTAATCAAATTTCAATATCGATTAATCGAATTTAAACATCGAGTAATGAAATTCCAATATCGATTAATGGAATCTCAATCTCAATTAATGAGAAATTTTGAAAATTTATCGATTAACAGCTGATCCCCTTGTCAATTCGATATCTCGAATTAACTACGAGATATCGCATCGATCAATCGATTTTTAAAAATAATCGATTGGGAGCTGTTTTTTCTTCTCTTTAAACTAGAACAGATGAAACCGAACTATCGAATTGAATGCGATATCTCACATTTGATGCTTCGATCAATCGATATTTGTGAACTTTGAGTCTAAATATGTGGTTTTCGAATGAAAAAAAATTGCTGCAGGCATACATAGTGCACATTTCTAGAATAAATACAAAATCAAACGAAAAATTATGCATTACCAAGCATACACTGAATAACCAGATTCATACAGCAATGATTTTCTCTCCAACTAAACAAAAAAAAAATAGAAAATACGTTGAATCTTCTGGAGTTGTTCCATTCAACTTTAGCTATACTCAATTTCTACCTCTCTAAACTGAAGGACCGGGAAAGTTATTTGGCCGCATACACAGTGATTGCTTTTCCCTGCTGTTATATATACCTATATATATTTGTAATAACTATTTCTCAAGAGTCATCCATGGATTTTCCGTGCATTTTTCCCCTCGCTTCATTCAAAAAGGGAACGAATCCGTTTTCTTTCGAGAAAACCTAAAAAAAGAGGGAAAAACACTACATTTCTATTAAATGCTGAAATAATGAGACAGTGAAGCAACTCAAGCCAATAAATTACCTTTCCTCCTGAAAGAAATCTAATTAGTGAATATTTAAAAACATTCTGACAAGTTCCCTCATTTCTTCGCGAACATGAAGTTAGCACGGATAATAGTAGCATGACAACCTATTTTGATGGTTCTGGATAGGTTTCGATCAGTTCTATAGTTCTTGCTCGAAAACGCGATAGTTCATGACCTGGAAGTGAAAAAATATTTTTTAATTTTTTAAAAATATTTTAGCGCTGAATCGCATGTGCACAAAATATTTTTTCGACCGTACGATGTCAGTACATCAAAATATCAGAAATATACATGAGTTCTACCTTGAAACATTATAGTTCGGCTAATAGAACACTCCGATTAGGAATTATTGAAAGAATTGGCTGATAAAGTGCTTATATATTTCGAATAAACTTTTGCAATTGTTTTAACGGCAAATTTAGGTAAGGATTGTATTTGTAAGTATCAGTTCTATTCATTTTTGGAAAAGTTCAATTCAATTACGCAAATGGAATGTCAACTATGGAGGATGATAAAAAATGAATGCTCAATGCCATTTAGTATCAGTGTCCGCTTTGTCAGACACGTCTCAATGATCCGAAATTCGATGAAACGCGATGAGCTCTGGACTTCTCGATGATAGTTCCTAACTGGAAAAATGGAGAATATATATTTAATTTTTTTAGAATCATTTTCGTGCTAAATAACATGTGCACAAAAGACTTTCTCAAAGAAATGATGTAGCTACATCACAATATCACAAATATACGTTAGTTCTACCGACAAACACTATAGTTCAGCTCATAAAATACTTTGATGAGGAATTTTTGAAGGTATCAACTCATAAATTATGATAAAATCATTTTCGTGCTGAATAACATGTGCACAAAAGACTTTCTCAAAGGAATGATGTAGCTACATCACAATATCAAAAATATACGTTAGTTCTACTGACAAACACTATAGTTCAGCTCATAAAATAGCTACATCATTTCTTTGAGAAAGTCTTTTGTGCACATGTTATTCAGCACAAAAATGATTTTATCATAATTTGTGAGTTAATACCCTTAGTAATTCCTCATCAAAGTGTTTTATGAGCTGAACTATAGTGTTTGTCGGTAGAACTAACGTATATTTTTGATATTGTGATGTAGCTACATCATTTCTTTGAGAAAATCTTTTGTGCACATGTTATTCAGCACAAAAATGATTTTATCATAATTTGTGAGTTAATACCCTTAGTAAATCCTCATCAAAGTGTTTTATGAGCTGAACTATAGTGTTTGTCGGTAGAACTAACGTATATTTTTGATATTGTGATGTAGCTACATCATTTCTTTGAGAAAATCTTTTGTGCACATGTTATTCAGCACAAAAATGATTTTATCATAATTTGTGAGTTAATACCCTTAGTAAATCCTCATCAAAGTGTTTTATGAGCTGAACTATAGTGTTTGTCGGTAGAACTAACGTATATTTTTGATATTGTGATGTAGCTACATCATTTCTTTGAGAAAATCTTTTGTGCACATGTTATTCAGCACAAAAATGATTTTATCATAATTTGTGAGTTAATACCCTTAGTAAATCCTCATCAAAGTGTTTTATGAGCTGAACTATAGTGTTTGTCGGTAGAACTAACGTATATTTTTGATATTGTGATGTAGCTACATCATTTCTTTGAGAAAATCTTTTGTGCACATGTTATTCAGCACAAAAATGATTTTATCATAATTTGTGAGTTAATACCCTTAGTAAATCCTCATCAAAGTGTTTTATGAGCTGAACTATAGTGTTTGTCGGTAGAACTAACGTATATTTTTGATATTGTGATGTAGCTACATCATTTCTTTGAGAAAATCTTTTGTGCACATGTTATTCAGCACAAAAATGATTTTATCATAATTTGTGAGTTAATACCCTTAGTAAATCCTCATCAAAGTGTTTTATGAGCTGAACTATAGTGTTTGTCGGTAGAACTAACGTATATTTTTGATATTGTGATGTAGCTACATCATTTCTTTGAGAAAATCTTTTGTGCACATGTTATTCAGCACAAAAATGATTTTATCATAATTTGTGAGTTAATACCTTTAGTAATTCCTCATCAAAGTGTTTTATGAGCTGAACTATAGTGTTTGTCGGTAGAACTAACGTATATTTTTGATATTGTGATGTAGCTACATCATTTCTTTGAGAAAATCTTTTGTGCACATGTTATTCAGCACAAAAATGATTTTATCATAATTTGTGAGTTAATACCTTTAGTAATTCCTCATCAAAGTGTTTTATGAGCTGAACTATAGTGTTTGTCGGTAGAACTAACGTATATTTTTGATATTGTGATGTAGCTACATCATTTCTTTGAGAAAGTCTTTTGTGCACATGTTATTCAGCACAAAAATGATTTTATCATAATTTGTGAGTTAATACCTTTAGTAATTCCTCATCAAAGTGTTTTATGAGCTGAACTATAGTGTTTGTCGGTAGAACTAACGTATATTTTTGAAATTGTGATGTAGCTACATCATTTCTTTGAGAAAGTCTTTTGTGCACATGTTGTTCAGCACAAAAATGATTTTATCATAATTTGTGAGTTAATACCTTTAGTAATTCCTCATCAAAGTGTTTTATGAGCTGAACTATAGTGTTTGTCGGTAGAACTAACGTATATTTTTGATATTGTGATGTAGCTACATCATTTCTTTGAGAAAATCTTTTGTGCACATGTTATTCAGCACAAAAATGATTTTATCATAATTTGTGAGTCAATACCTTTAGTAATTCCTCATCAAAGTGTTTTATGAGCTGAACTATAGTGTTTGTCGGTAGAACTAACGTATATTTTTGATATTGTGATGTAGCTACATCATTTCTTTGAGAAAGTCTTTTGTGCACATGTTATTCAGCACAAAAATGATTTTATCATAATTTGTGAGTTAATACCTTTAGTAATTCCTCATCAAAGTGTTTTATGAGCTGAACTATAGTGTTTGTCGGTAGAACTAACGTATATTTTTGATATTGTGATGTAGCTACATCATTTCTTTGAGAAAATCTTTTGTGCACATGTTATTCAGCACAAAAATGATTTTATCATAATTTGTGAGTTAATACCTTTAGTAATTCCTCATCAAAGTGTTTTATGAGCTGAACTATAGTGTTTGTCGGTAGAACTAACGTATATTTTTGATATTGTGATGTAGCTACATCATTTCTTTGAGAAAATCTTTTGTGCACATGTTATTCAGCACAAAAATGATTTTATCATAATTTGTGAGTTAATACCTTTAGTAATTCCTCATCAAAGTGTTTTATGAGCTGAACTATAGTGTTTGTCGGTAGAACTAACGTATATTTGTGATATTGTAATGTAGTTACATCATTTCTTTGAGAAAGTCTTTTGTGCACATGTCATTTAGCACGAAAATGATTTTATCATAATTTATGAGTTGATACCTTTAAAAATTCCTCATCAAAGTGTTTTATGAGCTGAACTATAGTGTTTGTCGGTAGAACTAACGTATATTTTTGATATTGTGATGTAGCTACATCATTTCTTTGAGAAAATCTTTTGTGCACATGTTATTTAGCACGAAAATGATTTTATTATAATATATGAGTTGATACCTTTAGTAAGTCCTCATCAAAGTGTTTTATGAGCTGAACTATAGTGTTTGGAGTTAGAACTAATGTATATTTTCGGTATTGTGATGTAGCTACATCATTTTTTTGAGGAAATCTTTTGTGCACATGTTATTTAGCACGAAAATGATTCTTCAAAAATTAAATATATATTCTTCATTTTCCCAGTTATAAACTTTCATCGAGAAGTCCAGAACTCATCGCGTTTTATCGAATTTCAGATTATTCAGACGTGTCTGACAAAGCGGACACTGATACCAAATGGCATTGAGCATTCATTTTTTATCATCCTCCATAGTTGACATTTCATTTGCATAATTGAATTGAACTTTTCCAAAAATGAATAGAACTGATACTCACAAATGCAATTCTAACCTCAATTTGCCGTTAAAACAATTGCAGAAGATTATTCGAAATATATAAGCACTCTGTCAGCCAATTCTTTCAATAATTCCTAATCGGAGTGTTCTATCAGCCGAACTATAATGTTTTAAGGTAGAACTCATGTATATTTCTGATATTTTGATGTACTTACATCGTACTGTCGAAAAAATATTTTGTGCACATGTCATTCAGCACTGCAATATTTTTTAAAAATTAGAAAAATATTTTTCCCCTCTCAGGTCATGAACTATCGCCGTTTTTGAGCAAGAATTATAGAACTGATCGAAATTTATCCAGAACCATCAAAATAGGTTGTCGTGCTACTTTTATCCGTGCTAACTTCATGTTCGCCGTTTCTTCAACTCCAGAGTTTAAAAGAAAAAAAAAAATACATATACATCTATATAAATTGTACTGACGCCAGACGCGTTTCTCGTTGGTGAATTACTTCGAATGGTTTCTCCTCTGCCCCTTACCTATTATCTCAGTCGTTGGAGTGCGAATATCTCCAAACGTCTGTTCGCCTGTCACTTACCACCAAGAAGAAATAATATTTCCCAGAACGCTTAAAGAAACGCAACAGCTATGTGTCCATGGGTTGAACATATATATATCGGTAGTATTTGGCTCAAACGCTTTTTATTTATTATTTTTTCCTTTCCCATGTCTGGCCGGTAGTAGAATGAAAGGCGAGGGGTGAAAACATAAAGAAAAAAAAAATACAAAAGTGTCTCTTGATACTTCGAGAAAGTTTTTTCATGTCACGATATTGTGTCACATTATCATTATTATCTCTTCGTGTCATTAATTTGTCACATTTCCATCAGTCAATCCATCTGCGATTATTCTCATTCCAATAAATGAAACGTGAAAAAAAAAAATAAACTGGTTTTATCACACGGTCGATCAAGTAATTTCATGGAATTTAAAGAATTTTACAGTTGTTGCGTCATCGTCATCTGTCTTACCTATTTATTTATTGGTAATCATGCAGTTTATTCGCTTAATTTATTATTTTTTGTCATTATTGTTTACGATTCGTTGTAATCCAACGTCCAATGAACTGTTTTTCGCTCTATAATATGGAAAATAATCTTAAATCGACAATACATCAATAATGTCAAGGTAAAAAACTAAATTTTAGTTTGAGGTTAGAAGTAATACGACGTTTCATCCTGAAGAAGCTGGCATTGCCCAGTAAAACGTCGCGATTTGACAATATTTTGATATTGTTAATGTTTTTTTCAATAACCCTATGAACAACCAATAAATCAATTCATGAAATGGAAATGAATCCCGTAATTCAAAAAAATGAACGCTGAATTTGGAAATAAAGAACTTAAGTGATACAAGTAGTGGTGGGGTCAGACACTGAATGTATTCGAGTGTTGAAACGTGAAACCTCAGTTTAAGCGGTTCTTTTCATCGAGTAGAGACGGGGAGGCCCAGAGAGAGAGGTTTTTGGGTAGAGAAGTCTGGAATAGTATCCACAGTGTGGCTAGTGGATCACTGTAGACAGAAGCCTTTTTTTTTATCCAACTATTCACTTTTTATTTTCACCACAAGCTTCTATCGGAAGCGAATGCTCCCTCCTTTTTCCACGTCTATTTCTCTCCTTTTTCCACTGTACACAAGGGTGTCAGTCTGAATAATACATGTCTGTTGCAAACGGTGTGGTGGGGCCTCGACACGGCCCACCATGTTTCCTATTCACCCCCCCCCCCCCCCTCCCCGTCCCTCTCTTTCCTCTCTCTGTTCCCTTAACTCTCTTAATGCAGCTTGTGTATACCTATATATATTTGTTCCTCATGTCTTTGCTTCTCTGTTATCCCTAGTTCTCTGCATCAACGTCTGTCAACATGTTTCCACTTAAACTGGATAGCGCATTTCGCTGAGAAAATATTAAAGATATCAGGGTTTTGTTGCATTCTCCAACCCCTCCCTTCTCCCCCCTCCCCTTCCTTCATTCTCAGTACCATGAGAATTAGAGCATTTAAGAGGTTCAATCGCTGCACATGAGTTAAATAAAATGCAGTACTAGAAATTTGAAAAATTCAATTGAAATATCAATGAAAAATTATATAATTTCGGAAATAAATTATGGACGTTTCAATTGAATGGTTCGGGATAGAGATTTTTTTGGGATGCCATTGAAAAGTTGAGAAAATTTTAGGTGGAAAACATGTGTTAGACTCTTTGGTTTCCAATTTTTTGAAAATTTCGTTTTTTGAACAAGTTTTGAAGGGGTTTCCCTTTGGAAAGTCAAAAAAAATTACTTTTTCGGCGATATCTCCGGTTTTATTAGTCGTAACAACCTGGGGTTAATCTTAAATGAAAGGTGAGCTCATTTCTCATTGATTCATGGGGTTAAAAATTTTTTCTAATCAATTTTTCAAATGCTCATATGCTATTTTCGAAAAATCCGTTTTTGTCCTCTAAATACTTGAAAAATTGACAATTTCTTGTTTTCAACTGTAAATTAACATGAAATTTAAATATAAATCGATATAAAATTAGCTCATCTTCCATTCAAGACCAATCTCAGATGGCTACGACCAATAAAACCAGAGATATTCCCAAAAAATTAAAATTTTTCAAAAACAGAAGTGTTTCACCGCCAAATCTTGAACAAAAAACAAAATTTTTGAAAGCATAAAAGAAATAACTTCTGACATATGCTTTCCATAGCAAATTTCCTCAGCTTTCCAATGGAATACCTAGAAAAAACCTAGCTCAAATATTTCCATCGATTTCAAGTGATTTTCATAGCATAAGTCCCCCAAAACTAACATAGGTCCGTTCCACCCCTCGCACCCATTTTGCCCCATCTCTCCCTGTATTAAAAAAAGACCATCCTCCATCCTCAACTCATGCAAACACTGAATACAGCATCCAAGAAAGTAGCAGTCTCCTCCCTCACATGCATAAAAGGATTTACATTCATATATATTTTATGAGAAAATTCAAAAAAGAAAAAAATAAGAAAAAGAACGGATGCTAGAAATTGCAATCGCACTGTACTGAGAGGAAAGGAGGGTATAGTGTATTCTGAAGCGACATGACGCGTCGACGTCGTGCTACCGCTGTCACTCCAATTGCTTCAAGCGCTTTGTAGGAAAATTGGGAACGCACTTTGTGCAGAAACCGTGTTCGTCTCTCTCATCGTTCTCGTATTCCTCCCGCAATGAGACACATAACGGAAACACACACTCACACTTCAGTAAATGCACTATTCTCCCTGTTCTTCATCCACCACCACCACTACCACAACTATTCTAACCTCCAAGTCCCTCAGTGATTCCCCGGAGGCGCACACGACGTGACATTTCGAAAATCCCAAATCTTTTATAGCCTAGCAGAGTTCGACTGGGGCTATATATTCTATCTCTTTTTGTGTGTTTGCCTCTGGGGTGTTGTCTCTTTTTTTTTTTGAGGCTATATATTCCACAGTGATAGTCGCTTTCATTTTTCATCTCTCTTCATTCTCTTCTCTTTTCATTTCGTTTAAAATACTCTTTTTTTATTTCTTTCTTTTCGCTCTCTCTCTCACTCACCCGCGCTTTCTAGCACTTTTATCCATCTTTTCTATTGTATCAGGGATATATCACATGGATGGTGTGCGATTTCTTTCCTCTCTTTTTCTCTGTGCGAAATCAGGCTCTCTCCAAGTACAATTCATAACTATTCACAGTTACAGCTTCTTCGGTTGTTATTCGTAGGAAATAAAAAAAAAAAAAAAAAAACGTTACGTGTCACGTGGAGTAAAAATCAATGAATAGCTCAGTGTGAAGTATTGCAGTAATAGATTTTTTTCGTTTCAATACGCACCAATCCAATATTTCTCTGGAATGAAATGCATTGTTTTTTTCTTCTTTTTCCATTTTTTTATTTCATGGATAAAAAAATTTGAAGCACTCATTAATCTCGATTCATTGATCATCGAATCGAGCTCTAAATCTTTCAATCTCTCGTCCACAAATAATTCACTGTGACATTTTCCACTGTGTCGGAAGAAGGGCGAGAAGAGGGGGGTGGGAGGGAGGGGATGGTGGACTTATCATACAAATGAAAATTTTCCACTGTAATTTGATTTTTTAGGGTCCATAATGAACTATCCGCTCGTGTTATCATTTCCATACTACACTCATACATCAAAAAAAAAAAACACACACAAACACACTTTTTTTTTACACAGAGACACACAAAGTGAAACTTTTTGTGCATGCGGTGACGAGTAATTTAATCCGGTCACGGGATTGTTTTTTTTTTCCTCACTGTTAAAACCACACGAACGGGTTGTGACAGAATTTAAAGGGAAGGGGGGCAAAAGGGGGGTGTGTATGTGGTTTCGGAAAAAATAAAAAACCTGCAGTGGTAAAACAAAAAAAAAGCCAACAATTTTATAGAATAATGGGAAAAATTGGAAAAGTTAAAGTCATTGGAACGAGGAAGCGATATTTCTCGCATGCAACCTACTACTACCCCCCTTCCCAAACACTGCACCACCATGCAAAATTCCATAATATGGTTACGTGAGTGCTATGAATAAATTTAGCGGGTTAGTGAGATTATACCAGTGACGCCAGTAATAATATATGAAATTCTCGGAAATCTCTCACTCCAGCATCTCTCTCACTCTCTCTTATTTTACTCGACATTTTCCTCATTTTTTTCTTGTCTCCTTTTCTACCACCTTCACTGTTGATAGAAGTTTTCTACGATCATTTCGTATCTCTCGTGCAGAAGCTACACCAATATATATATGTATATCTACATATATATGGGACAAGGAGATGCGAGGAAAAAAACATAGATAGTGAATTTACGCGACGCATGAAAAAGAGAGTCACAAACATTTTCTCCCCAATCGGATTAACGTATAAATGTTATCCATCAACTGGACGCAGTGCACATACGCACACACACACACATGCACAGAGGATACGTAGTCACATGTGGACATAAACATTGCATGCAAAAAAAAGAGGCGAGTTTCCTCCACTGAAAAAGAAATTAAAAAATTATGAAAAAGTCGAGACAATTTTTTTTTCAATGCTATTTTATGAGTAAAAAGAGAAAGTTCATTTGGAAATTATTATTATTATTATTATTTTGATGATAATTTTATTTTACTCATTTCCCAGTAAATTAATAACTCATGCACAAATATTTTCGTTATTCACGTATTAATTGTTTATTCTGAAACTCATATTTGAATTTACTTGATGATTCATTAATTCTGTGCTCAATCAGTGTACACTGATATTTCCCACAAATATTTACACCGGGGAAGGAATGATCCTGCGGATATCCTGTAGAGCCAGTAAAATTAATTAACGACAATTGAATTTATCCTATTCAATCAATAGTCGAGGCTTCCCTCCGGAAGCAAGGAAAATAATGAAAATGTAGAATTAGCATTTTCATTTGATTTAACAGAAATAACATATATATATATATATGCATATATTTTGTGTGTGTTGTGATAATAATCATTGATTTTGTGAATTTTGATACGTCATATGAACCGCAACAAAATTCTGTACAGTTTTTGAATGAGAATCAGTATTACAGTATGATGGAAATATAATATCCTTTCATTGTGTCAGATTGTATGAGAAATCCTGAGGCCTCTTTTCATTCGCTATTTCTATGGCCTCCGATGTTGGCTAAACATTGATTGGCTTGTAATTGGCATCATTCAATGCTGCCAGTAGTCAGTCGATATTTTCCTCTCAATGAATTTTTGTTGTAAGCCTCCAGAGGAAAAAAAGTATATGAAATACTATCTTTTAACATTTTTTGCTCTTTGTTTTCATCCACACTATTGGTTATGATTTTGAGGCTGTTCGGGATATTGGACCAAATATATTGTATAGTTGTCAATCTTAACATTTATTTCAAAAATCGTGACGTTTTACTCTTGATTAGGAAAATCTTTGGGCTCTTTAGATAAATTGTCATAATTATCAATGAAAAACATAAAGAAGCACTTACTTGCATTATGTTAGCCCCAAAGGGTTCGATTCAAAATAGAATTGATACGAGAGATAATTCAATCTAAGTCTTCATTAAATAAGTGTCATTTAATATAAATAATACATATCACTTGTTTCGCAAATTAATGACCAAGAGACATATTCAGCTATCGTTTATATATCGACGTTTGTTTACACCTTCGATATTGCATTTCCTTACTCCCAGTGAGATGAGCATCAACGTAAGAAGGTGAATTAAGATGCAGTTATATAAAGCTCGATTAGCGCTAATCGTCGGTTAGCTGACGAAGCTGTCCCAGTTAACCATAACCAATAACTGAATGAAAAATTTATTTCATTCAGCTCCAAATCAATGAAAATGAAGCAATTCATCCAATTATGGTACACTGATCATCACTGGAAATCAGTCCACAGCCATTTTAAGCGGTTTTCGACCGTTCTTAAGCACGCCATCTTAGATTCTTTTTAATCGCACCGAGTTAACTGACTAAAATTAATCGCTTAAAATTAACTTCACATGTCACTCAACTATGGCAGCACAGTTGAATAACCACCATTAATCGGTGATTAACTTTATACACCTGGGCCTAAGACTTGAAGTACTAAGCTTGCCTCTCATAACCTCATCAATGCCACTTGGTTCGCTTATCATTTCTCAATAAAATGGAATTTAACTAATCCTTCAATTTGGTTCACAACGATATGACCTTTTATTTCATCAAACATTAGATCTAATAAAATGTGATAGTTAGATAGATCAATCAATCCTAAAAATCTTTCTCTCCATTATTTGCGAGGAAAATCAAGAATTTCATAACGTTATGACAATTCTTTGATTCTCCACCATTTTCCATTATTTTTCTCCTGCAAGTACGCAGTACTCGTGTAAAGACTACGAATGATTCTCCCGAATATGAGTGCAAAGCCGTGAAAAATGAAGCCCCGAACCCCAGGAGTTTCCCATTCCAGCAAGATAGTCTCTCTCTCTCTCCAAAAGTTCAGTGTGCTGTCGTACGGTTGGGGCCTTCGATTGGCAAGAGACTGCACAAAACGTGACCCCCAAGCTAGACTTCATAAATCTTGCGTCAATATCATCGTGAACACGTGCACACAGCTCACGTACAACATCTCCACCTTTCCTTCTTCCCATCTACACACAAGTGTAGCTCCATAGACAGTCCACTTCTTTTTGAACTCTCATTCTTCATCTAGTTCATAGGCAAGTCGGCTCATTATCGTCATCGTTCAAATAAAACTGTCATTTTTCTCTTCAAAAAATGGAGGAAAAAGTACGATAAAATACGGAGAATTGCATAAGTAATGGAATCAGGCTTGCGGGAGGAGGCTTTTCATTCAAAGGCAATAGAAAAATTCGAGAGATGAGAAATTTTCTATGATAAACGGTGACTCTCAATATTTCCAACGTTGAAATGCATAGAACAGAGCTCTGCACGCTCTGGGGCAAAACAATTTGACGGAGGTTAGGTAAAGCCCTGGGATATTTTCCATCACCTCTCTCTAGTCCTCCCAGCAATTCGCGGCTTTTTCGTTATCATCTCTCTTTCTATTCTACATGGTGAATAATATTCCAACAGAAATGAAATCCTATATATATATATATACAATATACGAGGACAAAGTCGTTGGCAAATAGTCGTGAAACACCAGTGCCGTATATCATTTTGAATGAAATTTCACGATTTCCATCTTCAAGCGTTTCGTTATACTACAATCACACATGAATTGGTGGTTTTAACAAACTTTGGAGCGAGAAGAAAACACACACACAGACAAAAGTGTACGTACATTTCATCGAATAATTATTGCGTGTATTTAGTCATATTCTATCCTCCCAAAGTTAAACGGATTGGAAGAAGTAACAATGTATCAAGTTAGTATTGCATTTCAAGTGACACAAGAAAAGCGCCATGGAGGCTCTTTCTGTGCAATTATACTTCATTGCTGTTGTTAATGATCGTCTAGCCAAAAGCTAACGGCAATTTTCCTAAAGCAACCACACTGAGACAAATATAGCGTGCAAAACTGAGGACAGGTGAGTGTGATTTACCGAATTTGAAATTCCACCCAGTTGAGTAAGCGCATGTCGACGGGTTACAATGTTTAAATTTAGAACACGACAGGTGGTATATTTTCACTGAATGTTCTTCATTCTCACTTGACCCCGTGGCACATTCTTTTTCAATTAAAACCCTCATAATTGGGATAATTTAATAAATTATCTTTAATTCTGAACGCAATTTGACGGTAAACATGGGCATAAATATTTATCAGTCTCCTCTGATACTGTCTCTGGCAGCTGCCAGAATCAATAGAACAAGATTAGAATCATGGTTGAAAAATCTTGGCCTCAACTCGAAAAACGAACAATGAAAATCTTCACCATGTCAAGCACTGAAAACACACACACAAACACACATACACATTTTCAAATCCACTGTAAATTCTCTATCACTGAATCTCACATCAGTTTAAATGGAAGACGTGGGCATGTATTGCAGATGGCTGTAGGATATCCGATAGTTGGTCCGTTGTAGCCAATCATTGGTGGGCACCTCCCATTCGGTGTTTAATCGTCTCAGCAATTCTAAATTTTATGAGATTACCTACAAACACGAAAATGCAACTGGATAACATGCTCATTCGTTGAAACACACACACAAATTTTATTCTCTAGTCAAGATGGAATTTTTCCTTTCAAAAACCATCGAACTAACCGGAAAATCCATTAAAATCACTTCTCTCGACGTCCGTAGATCCATCAGGAATTCACAAAAGCTGTAGCAAAGTTTTTTGAACTCAGTTTCAATAAAACAGGCATTACCAAAGTATCTTCTAGGTTTCCCTCCTTTCTTTCTTAGCACAAGATTTGTGGGAATTTGCCTCAAAATCATCGTCGTTTGCATCATTAATGTGCGTTTGATTGCAAGACCGTGTGGCTGCTGCTGCTGAGTCTCATTCTCTCTCTCTCTCTCTCTCTCTCTCTCTCTCCCGAGAAAATAGGGAGAATGGAAGGATGAAGCGTGTGATGAAAGTAGCATGACCCAAACGGCAGACTGGAGCAGCCCTACTGGGTCCTGAGCATTGGCATGGAAAGGATTTCCTCCCAGATGTTGCCCTCTTCTGGCTCTCTATCCCTCTTTTACCATCAACGTTAGTCGACGGGGCACTTTGCATATTTAATTGCGCCAACCCCGCTGTTTTATCCATCCGGAACCATCCTATCTCACTGGCTAGTCCGGACTCTTTCTCTCTCTCTCTTTCTCTGCATCTCATAGAGTTCTAGACCAAATGCCCAGTACTTATTCAACATTTTTTCTCCACTTCTCTATTTCTCTCTCTCTCTCTCTCTTTCCCTGTCCACGTCTCTCATTTCTCCTGCAATTCACCTTATTTATGTAGTTTTTGCTCGCTCAGATACTGATTGCAGCAGTTTTACTGCTGGATAATTCACCCACCAAGAGAAGCATTAAATGTAATAAAAAAGAAAAGAAAAAAAGAAATGAAACAAATCAACGAGATTATGGAAACTCTGCATTCTTTATTTTTCTCCATCAAAGTCGGGAGAAAGCCATTCGAATGATGTATCTTCCTTCTCGTCATGGCAACTGCATCTCTCAGTGCAGAACGATTTGCAAGGCAAGCATGAAGCTCTTCCTCATTTCCTGTATTCTGTCTCTATTTCTCTCTGTCTCTCTCTTTCTCTGGCTTATGTGGTTGCGTCGAGTCACCTCCAACCATGTTCGTGTCACGGGCCACTGGCTGTCCGTCAATCTGCCCTCCCGATATTCTATCCTAGGTAGAGGTAAAGTAAAAAAAATAAAGGAGAATAGCTTCGCTTCCGCTTACGTCAGCGAAACGACGGAATTTCCCTCGCGAATACTTTGTACTTGCAATATCTAGAAATCGATTTCCCCTCGTCTTTCGAGAGAAGTTTTCCCATTGGAAAATCATACTTGTGAGACAGTTAACTTCATTTTTCATGGAAAAATAAATTTTTCAATTCTGATATTCTCATTATTTATTTGGTTGTGCGTGTCAGGTGCTGTGTGGAGCATTTTTGGGTATTCAGATAATATCTATTATTACAGGATCGTGATGTGATGTGTTACTTGAAGTGTACGGAAAGAAAACATGAATGATTCTCGAGAAAATCAGACTAATGTTGTCTGGGATATTATCGCCAATTATGCATGTTTCATATGATATCGTGGAATAGGATTGACCTTTTGACAATCAATTGATATTGATTTTTACTATTTTATTGAGATAATTATTTTAATTCTATTCAGAAAATCCCTTCACTCGACGTAGCCTGGGTCAATGGCTGTCGCGGCTCAAATTGACGATTTCAATTCAATTGAGCACCACTTAATTTTCTAAAAATTAACAAAAGTTTTATCACATAGAATTTTGAGAATCTCAGGGGGAATTCGATTGGGTGACCCAAAACACAAGACAGACTGAGCAAGTGGAGCCCAGTAGAGTTGAATTTTCAGGTGTACTTACCAATTAAATTCTTGTCTAAATAGATTCAGCTACACTCGTTCGACGATTGATTTAATTGATGATTACAATAATTTAATTGACCACAAAGCAAGATCACAAGTCAAATGTAATTGATTACTAATTTTGACAACTCTTCGTGCGTCCTTTTCAGTTGAGGGAATTTTACAATAATTTTCACGCTGTTTTTTCTATTGAAGACAAAGAAGAAGTGCGTAATTCACACCTGTAGCCTGTCTCCCCCTTTTCCCTTCCAATATTAAATCCCCTTCAGTTTTATTGGTCAAAATGAATGAGTCGTTATTCATCAGGGTTGAATGCCCGGTTTAATAACCAGGACTTGCTATTCTGGTCCAAGATTTTAAAATTGCCTAAATAATAATTCGTGTGACGTTAGGCAAATTCTCGTCCTGTCACAATCGGTGCATTGCACGGAGAAAATATGATTGTTGAGGATCCGATTTCCCTTACGAAAGGTATTATTAAGCATCATCTCTTTCATAGAGCTTTTGAATATGAAAGGAATAATGCTGAATAATAAATGAATAATCAATCGAATATTTTAGCAATAGTTTTTCATAGTATTGATGTCAGACACTGATATCATTTGTTCGAAGAGGAAATATTTCTCAGCGTGCCATGAATTCCGATCATCGATATTCAGTACTGAATTCTCTCGTGACAATAAAATGAATAAAAAAAAAGAGAGAGAGAGAGGGAAAAACATCGATATGTACACGAACAAGTATTCCATTGGCTGAATTCTTTTGTAGAATCATCTGTTGAAAGCATAAGGCAATCAATTGTTAAACTGAGCACAGCAGGAGTTTACGAAGCATCTCTCTTCGCCCAATCAAATAACATGAAGAATGCTTTTATCATAGAATACTGCCAAAGATGATCCATTCAGCTTCTCTCTTATCGGGTTGTAGAAAAAAAATACCTGGAATTTTTCACTTGAACTTTTCTCATTACTCATTATAATTCCCTTGATTTTTTTTTCACGTTTTTGATTGGAAGGGGGAATTGAAGCCTTAAAAATTGGAGAAGCACTTGGGGGTTGAGTCGCGTGCACTCACATATATAACTCAAGGGAGAAGAGAATGAGGTCAAGTTGATCCTTCGTTGGACGCAGAGGAGCTAACCATTGAGAGCGTAAGCGAAATACCCCGTTCGCTTTGCTTCAGAACATAATTTATGGTCGATACATTTTCATTGGTCTGTGCGCGCGAGTCCAAGCGAATATATCGCTCTCTTTCTCCGTTCTTTTCCCTGCGCGCTTTTTTTACCCTCTCTCTCTTTTTCTAGTCTCTCATACCCCTCTCCCTCTCCCGCCAACAACAAATATCGAGCAAAAGCGCGATAACGAAAGAGAGATGTCCAGAACTCGGGTCAGAATCGTGTCCGGAATTTCCATGACCTCCGTAAAATACTTGCTCCGGGGGATTCGCTCATACTATCCCGACGGATGGCCACTCTCGGACACTGTTAAATCCGAAACGAGGAATATTTATTACCATTATCCAGTGGTTTTGTATTCATGATGAAAAAAATATATATTTTTGCAATAGTCAGACGGCTATTTTCTCTTGTTTATTTTATGGAAGAAAGTCTGGATGAAAGCTGGGGGATTCCCCGGTGTGTTATTTTGGATGCGGCGTTGCCAAATTCACTCTACACTGCTTGAGCGCGTTTACCGTGTTTCTGGCAACGTCGCAAATCGGATGATTTTGTTTAGCATGAGAAAATTCTCGCTTGCTACGGGAATTAATTTTATTTCTTCATCAACTTTGCAGGACATGTCATTTAAAAAATAGAAGAAACTGGAGCGAAGTAGACCTGGAGTTTATAATTATTCAGGATTGTTTTTGAGAGTGAAGGAGTCTCCGGATGCAAATTGGAAAATTCACCAACAATCTCTACATATTGGAGAATCTTCTCAGATTTCATTTTAAAGGAAATTCTCTCTTATAATAGCTTGTTAAATACTTCAATGGATAAACCCAATTTTTTTCAGAATTTTGCACTCAACCACCTAATCATGAAAAAAGAATGTTCTAGACAGAGACAGACGTTGATTAGAAGCAGTCTACTGTAACTCCGTAAATATTTGAATTACAATAATGAGAAAAATTTATGAGCTAATGAAGAGTTTGTTATCCACAAACTCTTTTTGATCATTCCATTCACGCTAGACAGAATTCCCGTGAGATACCAATTGACTGCCTAGATGGATAGCACTGAGTGGTGGAAATAAACCGACGAATCTCATTATATGTCGTCACGCGTAACCCACCAACGAGCCTTATCAGTATAAAGTCGATTGGTCCCCCTCAACTCTTCTTTGTGATTGAAGCGTGTAATGAGTTTTCCCGTGAATGCGATCGACAGAATAAACCTCATTGTGGTCATAACATTAATACCAAAAAAACCGCGTTTCACACTGGGGAAACAAACGATAAAACACCAGATCAATATCAATCTTCAATAGCGATTGATTGTCGCAATTTCTTTTTTCCACATTATGCACTTTTCATTTAAACATTATTCATATCCAGTATTTATCCGATTACCAATCACGTGATTAATGGTTGATTCTGTTTATCGAAGAGTATACTCGTTATTTTTTATATTTTTTTATCTCAATTAAAGTATGGAGACAGTAAACAACGAATTGAATTAATAATTGTACAAATTGAGGGAGAAAAATTATAATTACCGCAATAAAGTATTTGAAATATTATATTTTATATGGGACACAATTTCTGCGGCCATAAGAGATAGTTATAATTAGTCAGGGAGAGGATCTTTGTTAGTAACTCGAAATGAAGTGGGACAGAGGGAGAGGAGGGGGGGGGGAGGGGTCAAGAGATGGAGATGGAATAGAAGAACCGAGATAGTTGAAAAAGAGAAGGAGAGACAGAGAGAGAGAAATGAAGGGAGAGAACAAGATGGAAAACGAATGAAGGAGGTGAGGCAGAATGGTGGATGTTGGGACGTAGGGGCGTGGAGAGATCGGAGGGTTGTGTCTCGGTTCAGACGGTCCGGGTGGACAGAGCATTTACATCATTTAATTTATGACCCTCTCTTGCTGTCCAGCGGCTAGCCTCTAGCACACCAGTTCCAAAGAGGGATAGAGAGAGAGAGAGAAAGATGTAGAGGAGTCATCTATATATAGATGCAGCATACAGTCCTTGTCGTACGTAGCCACGATCACCACACATATACGAGTGCGGTGAGGAACTGAAGGGGGAGAGAGAAACGGGGCAGAGAGCACATACTGATGATGGCACACGAATAAATTTGCATATGTATGTTGCCGAATTCGGATGTACGCCGGCAAAGAGGCGAATACACACACACTGGGACACAGAGAGAACTCTGGGAGTTATATATGAGTATGGCGCCTGAGGTGGTACATGGGCCATCTAAAACGAATGGAACTCTCCCTTTTCTCCATCTGTATTGCCCGTTATACACTCACAAGTTGGCTTGAGTCTATGGACTATTGTACACACGCCTAGACCTTGATAACTGGCAAACCGCCAATTAGGTCTCGACTTTATGAAGTGCCCGCGAAATCGTCGCCAGCCCTTTTGTAAATGTGTGAATTCGAAAAATAGCAAGTTTATTGTGAGACAAAAGGCTTTTTATTCTTTAATCAGTGGTCAAAAGCTGTTGGAGCTCAAGAAATTCTATTACCTGGGCGCCAGGCGCAAATTTTGCTCCACAATATTTTGAATCAATTTCTTTAAAGAGCAAGGATCTCAAGGAAGATTCAACTGGGATGATCATAAGATGTCAGCAGGAGGAGAAATCGAGCATTAAAGCGGAAGCAAATTGTTAATGACTTACTTTCATTCCTTGATTGAATCATTCCTCCTACAATTTGATCTGGATCTAGGTCAAACTATACCATAAAAACGATCCCAAGGCATTTTTTCCTGGGATGAAATTATCTTGGTATATATTTATGGGACGAATTGCCCTGGTATTAATTCGTCGAATACCATTTGGTCCGTAATTCCAAATCATACGACAGATAATCAACTTGAATGTTATAATCAATATAAGAAATTTGCTAATAATATTGTTCGTTGACCACACGTTTTGCCTGTAAGAGCACGAGTAATTGCCTTGTGCTTCTCGTCTTTGTCAAACTCTTCAGTAGAAATAATTTTGACGTATTTGCATCATTTTCGACATCAACTATCGCTTTAATAGCATCAAGGTTGCTCTCTTTTGGATCTTCTTTACCTCATTCGAATAATTTATTACCATTTTGACCATCGCATGTGCGGTATTTTGTTGTATCGATACGTTCTGCAATCAAATTATTAGGTAAAATTCGCCATGAGATGGAACTGAAAGCAATCAGATAAGAGCACTTGACCGAGTTGATGGTTCATGTAAGTTCCATGATACTCACCTTCTCAAGAATGCAAATAAGGTGGTTAAAGTGCGTCAGTGAGTTAGCATGCATGTAGATAACGCCCTTTCCATCTAACAACGGAGTAACTTTGTACAATTTCTCCTTAAACGTTCTCATTGCCGAGGCCGTAGTCATGACGATGTTAGTGCGACACCTTACCGCGTCTCCCGACGTACCGAAGATTAGCCCCCAGTGGAAATTTTGGATGAGAGAAAACGAACCGACCAGCTAATGTACCTCAAACTATCCCTGCACGGTTTCACTACTGGTTTCATGGTATGTACTGTGTGTATGTGTGTATGTACAGGTAGGAGAGCATGGCCTATAACGTGCAAACGGGGAATATTTGGCGTTGGGATTAACGGAACTCAAAGTTTGATTGGCTGGGTTAAGGTATCGAGTTTTAGGGTGATGGCAGAGGGTACTGGAACGAAAGGGGAAGTGTAGAAACTAGTGGAACTTGGAGGATTAATCCTGGCCACGGTGAACAGGACAGTCTTCGCCAATGGGATCAAACATTGTCTTTTCCATTGGCCTCGATCCACACTTCCCTTTTCCTCTCGCTCTGCAGTCCTGATTCTTGATTTTTATTGGATTAGCTTTCTTACGGGGACTTTAGCTATCAGCATTTGGGGATTGCATGAGGCAGGAAATTACAGAAGATACTTCCGCTTTTTTATGACGTGGAAACACGTCACTTTGTTTAGGTTTATCAATGGGATTTAGAGAGTGTGTCAATGGCGAGAAGCAATATCGAGGGAATCTGCAGGAAAGGAAGTGAGTTTGGCAGTGAGAATAGCCATGAACTCCTTGGGTTTATCCATGACGTAGGAATAACAGAAACGTTAGTCGTAACGTTTTATTGCACCTGACGATGGTATCTGATGGTACTGAGATATATATATAGCTATATATATAAGGGTACATAAAATACGGATACACTGACGATGAATGGAGACGTAACTCTTTTAATTACTAGTAGGAAATATCCTGGTATATCTCTACTAAAAGCTTTATCAGCGTTCGTTTAAAGTAGTTTGCGAAAAATCGTCGATTTGGATGAATTGCTGGCTGTGGAGATTGTAATTAAAATTCTTACAGTCATTGAAACATTCTGAAGTGAACAGATTTGATTACATTTTAAAATAAACATTCAATTTTTGTTTTTTTCTTTATTATTTCAGAATGCATGACAACCTGCACACAACTGGCAATGGCTTGCACACTAAAGTTTGATCTTAACAATCGACCAGTGCCAAAATCGTCGAGTCTTCATGGCAACAAAGGTGAGTCTATTTTTTGCATCAAATATCATTTTCTACATTCATCTAACAATTTACATATTTAAATTTATGCAGTTATGTGCAGATGGATTTTCAGGAAATTCTTTGATACAATCCACGTTTCTTTTAGAGTTATCTTTTCAATTATCTTCTTGACAGGTTTTCTAATTCAAGAAATTTATTTTAAAATGTCTTACGTTTAACATCTGAAATTTATTCATTTTGCTTCTTATATTGTGAATCAGTACTATTGGAATTTGTTCTTGAAAATGAATAATCAGGGGAATTGAGTGGGCCTGATGCTACAAATGATATTATAACAGTAGTAATGACTAAAACCCTTGTGGTTATCTGATTATCACCACTTGTTACTCATCCAAAATAATTGAGAGATCATAGGCAATGAATTGTAATTACCAATTCACAGAATTTCAAGACTCCTCATCATTCTATCATCTCTGTAGGTGTGATGATGAGAGTTGTATTGTTTCGAAGAGAAAAAAAACCTGGAATCCTATACATTAAAGCTAGTACTGAACTTTGGAAAGTTTATTGAATGTGCGGCTGTACGCCGATTAATAGCTACTGGTTTTGTTGTCGGGCCAAGTTCCGGTATCTCGCTTCCTCTCCATACATACCCAGTGGCATTTCATTATCCCTTCCTGCTGTGTATATGTGTGAAAACGTGTGTGTGTATGTGAACACATGTGTGTGTATGTGGGTTCTGGGGGAGGCTTGCCTCACCAATCTTAGCAAACCGACGGTATAACATCAAGTTTAGGAGATACGTTAATTGTTCCACGTAGCAGCTGCCATTTTGTCAGTGTTAATGATGTTTCAAACATCTACGTTACCTCTTGCTCGAAATGATTACATGGGCATTCGTCTTCGAACCAACTTGGGTCTGTAGGGAATTGAGATGGCTTTTTCTGGAACGATTTGATTGGAAAGCTGAGGGTGAAAAAAATGTGCAGAGAATTGATTTTTTTTTGAAACTTTTGAAGATTCTAATTTTTTGGCATGAACCAAAGGTTCATCAAACCTTTCCATCTTGGTTTTTTTCACTTCTTCGAGGATATCTCCGGTTCTATTGATCTTAGCAAATTGGGGTTGGTCTTGAATGGAGGGTGAGGTGATTTGCCGCAAATTTATGAGATTTTCAATAAAAAAATTATAGATTTTTCAGGTAATTATAAACACTTCCCGTTCAGGATCAACTTTTGCCTTATAAGTACCTTGAAAATCGATCATTTTTCGTTCAAAATCACGTAAATTGACGGAAAATGATCTCATTTCCTATTTAAAACCAATTCCAAGCTGCTTAAGACCAATACAATCACATCAATTCTCAAAAAAGTGGAAATTTTCAAAAAATGTTAAAAAATGAATTTTGAAATACATTTTCTAACAGAAATTTCCGCAAATTTTCAAATGAAATAAATTAATTTCATTAATGTCGAGAGATTTTCATCACACAAAACATCCGAAATCTCTTCCCATATAACGTCCAAACTTTCCCAAAAGTTGATAAACTCAGTTCTTTTTCTTTTCTCCCAGTGAAATCCAACTAATTGTCAGGTTATAACAAGCCACTCCGAGAGTAGATCATTTGAGTTAGACTATTCCAGTTTGAACACACGAGAACTCCTGGCCACTGTGCAGAGTTAAACTCGAACCAACAATTCGCGGAAATACGCGGGATGCATTAGCGAAATCCTAAATACCTAGGGTCTATCGTACACGTGGAATACCCAAGTGGTTTAGGAGAGTTGGCCGTTTCCAGTAAACGTACACCTCTCAAACCCTCTTACCCCTCCTACTCCCACTGCCTCATCCCCACTTATTCTCGTGTTTCTCCTCTCTCCCTCTCTTGGTTGGACCACTTCGTTTCTTTCCACAGCCATTCAACACGAAGCTTTTTATGTATTCTTCAACCAACACTGAAACACTTGGCAGACCAACACTGACTCACATACAAATGGTATTTTTGGTATGTTGGACGTCATGAAGGGGCTAGTACTTAGAAGAGTAGTACATAGGATCCAGTGAAAAGAAGTAGAATGAAACGTAACATCTATAGGTTTCACAGTGGTAAAGAGAAAGGTAGGTAATGTTAAAGCTCTTTAGTTTTTTTCATTCCTCTATTTTTTTCCTTCTTTTTTCTTCATTTTTCGGTGTATTGTTCATACGTGCACTTTCTGGGTCGCGACTTTCGCTGCTACGATGTGCCCAGCTCGCCGGCTGTACAATTTTGAGATCAGGTCAGGTACAGAACCATTAAGGTCGACCGTGAGGCTTTTTTTTTTGCTTGCCTACTATAGATTTCAGGATGGCTGTAGGGAAAAACAAGAGCAATAGAGAAATAGAAATACGAAGTAAAAAAAACCAAGGAACATGGTAAAAAGAAGTTGAAAATATGAAGCCATTGGAATACTCACTGGGATATTCTTACAATCCTATTTGTTGACCTTTCCCGTAAAATTCGAACTGAATTTAAGAGGATGAAACAGAGGATCAGAATGAAAAAACGAAATAAAAAAAAAGAGAGAAATGCACAATACTGTAAGTTGTTCAGTCGTGCATGCAGGGCTTTTCTCCATCGACTTTGGGCAGAGTAAAGGCGAAATAATAATTTTTTAAATAAGCGGAATGTAGCAGAAGGGATAGGAATAAAAAAAAAAAGGGTCAGACTTGGGGGGCAAAAAGAATTGGTGAATACCAACGAGATGTGCTACAGTTGATTCTCTCATTTTAGTGATCACTGAAGTGAATTAACGTTGGTATTACCGAGTAATATTCCTTGGTAGAATGATTTTATGAATTCAGTTGAATCCGAGGCAATAGATTTTCTGTCTCTTCATATTTCATATTGTGAATATTCAATTATTGAAATATGAAGAGTTTATAATTTTTTTGCAAGAAAGCCATTTTCCTTCATCTAGTCACCCATAAGGCTAGAGTTTTCTTTTTTATAAAGAAAAAAAAGGCGCATAGAGAAAATAAAGGAAAAGGGACTCTGCACATTCTCAGTATCCACAACAAAGTAACCGGAGAAAAGAAAATAGAGAATAAAGAAATTGAGGGAGAGGGTATGGGACAAAGCTGACGTTACTGTTCAAGCAATATATAAATTTGAGATTTCTCCCACTCTCGCTTATAGACTGTGTGCCACAATAGCTGATGGTTTATCGTGCTTTTATCATTCTACTGCCAAACCAACACTTTCCACACCATCGAATATCCAAATACTCCAGAGGGTGGCACACTCTGTTGGCAAACGCTTATAAATCCGTCTGGCACAATTCCCAAATCTCGTAATGCTCCTGCAAAATCTTTTCAGCCTCACTGACGCCGTTGAAATGTCAAAGTGGAAGAATGAGGATAGGTTGATTTCGATTGGAGAATGAACGATCGTAAATTACCTCAGAAAAAGGAGAAATTTTTTCTTTTTTCTTTATCGTTTAAATGATGGGGTACTAACAAGAGATAATGATGGGAATTTTTGTCTTTCGTTTCTTCAAATGATTCTTTGTTCCAGATTCATTAAAGACTTGATTAAAATTGTGACTTTAACCTAATCGATATCTATGCATGTCATCATCCTTTTTCAAAACAAAAAAAAATTTCCTCTTCTCAATGATAAATAATTTCTCTCTAATGGGGAGAAATGTAAGATATTGTGCATAATATTTTCCTTGATTTTCTTCAATTATTTCTACATTTTTCGAGTTCAATTCATTTTTAGTCGATTCACTATATATTTTTCTGTACATCATTCTTTTCTGCAACTTTTTAACGTTATTTGCCTATTTCATATGAATTAATTAAGTCTAATATTACCTCAACCGTCCATCTATTGGTCATGTTACCCTACATTGTGATATTAAATCATAATAACGTGCATTATTTCATTTGGCCTGATACTAAAGATTGACGCCTATCTTGCGGACTCGAGTCCAGCTGATAACTTTCTTTAAAAACAGGCATAAAAGTATATAAAAAATAGGAATGAGGTGGGTAGAAGTAAGACTAAGGCGTATGTGTACCTATGTGTGTACTCGGGAGCTCACGGTCCAAGCAAGGTGGAGACACTTAAAGGATTTACGGGTTTAAGAACTCGGGGAAACGAAAGCACCGTGGTGAAACTAAGTGCGCCGCGCCCTGTACGAAAATAAACCAGAGCGATAGTTCAGAGAGAATAGTATAAAGGGAGGAAAAGAATGAGGAAAAGAGGTAAAACGAAAAAAAGGGAGGACTGTAAGGAACATTAACTTGTCGGGTTGCACGAGTCCAGGGGGCTGAATCCTTTAAACTACGGCAACCAATCGTCTGAGTCGATTTTGTCCAGTGGATTTTCGGGAAAATAAATAGGACTCTTCCGGATTTTATGTATTTAAAAAACATTGGAAACATGTGTATTGGAAGAAGGGATTTTCCCTAATTTACGTTGTTTTCATTTAAAAAATAATTAATTGTTTTTTATTGTCATTATTCAGTCTTCTTAAGACTTAGATAAATGCAATAAATGCATTGGAATCGAAATGTTGGTCTAAAATTGAAAAATGCTTTCAACTTCCTTCTTCTTCTTCACAATCAACAATGACTGAAAAAGACCTTATTTAATTGTTATTATAAAATTAAATTTATCATCATTTTTTATCAAATATTATCATAACATTTTACAGCAATTTGTACCCGAAATTATTTAAATACAGACAGACGTATTTTCTCAGGATGATCGTGGCGTTTGATGTGCCAGGTCATCAGTAGATGTAGTGCAGGAGGTGTGCTCATCGGTACGTTAATTAAGATGGAAGCCTCTTCGCATGCAGCCGTGCATCTCTCTACAGTATGTTGTCCGTAACGATTGAAATATAGGTCGATGCGCTGGGTATGCTTCGACATTAATTAAGGCTGCGAGAAACTGAATTCCGTTGCCTAGGTCACTCTCAAATCTCAAAAATTTGTTCATTAAAAAGAAGAGCAGATTCACTTTTTTTCACTACTGAATTATCATTATTTAATTTGAATTAAATATTTGGCTCGAGTGATATTTTTCTATTTTTTTTTTTAGCAAGTGATAATTTTTTTAATTTTTCGTTTCTATTAGCAAGTGATGATTATCACTGAATTTCTCAGATGGTGGAAGAGAGATGGAGTGTCTCAAGTTACTCTTTGCCAAGAGAAGTAACTCGTACACTCACTCGGGATCTTGGAAGTCCGACTATTCGAAATCAACTGGCATATAAGTGCTTTATGGGGGTAAATCCATGCCCATGAAACGCTGGTAGTGATTGTAATATAGGTCAAAGTTTGCACAGCCCCTTTAAGCTGGATTTACTGAAGATCTTTCCGTGCAATGCTAACCGGAGCAAACTGGGACATCAAATACATTTTTTACCTCGTGTTTTTTTCACTCTGCTCTTTATTTTTTTTTTGCCAAGCTGAGGACATTCACGAGTACTTGGCGAGCTCGTATCAGTAGTTACCATCAACGAGCCTGCTAATTAATAAACGAAGAATCCTGTTTATTTTGGATATTACGAACGAAATTCATACCGTAAATTTATGATCCTCAAGCAGGAAATTGGATGAATGTTGATTTACATCTAGATTATCAAGCCTGATAATATCTTGGCTTGAAAAACTCCAAATGTCGTGTATCTTTTATGGAAAATCCTCCACACGAATGTTTTTTTATCCTGTTTTGAAATAATTGGGAATCAAGTAGAGGAAACCGGGGCAAAATGGACCGTAGAGTCAAAAGGATTTGAGATTTTTTTTGAGCGTGGAGGGGTGTACAAAATAATTTGGAAAAATTCACTAATGATGTTCACATATTGGAGCATTTTCTCAAATTTTTCAGATTTTTTTATGGAGTTCTTCATTCCGAAAAAAAATCCTGAGTCATGTCACTCCAGAGGCTTATTTTGCCCAACTCTTTCCTATATTCGCTAATTATCTGTTCATTTTGGAAAAAATGAATTGAAAGCAAATATCTCCACCATAAAAGCACTGATGGATAAGAGAAAATGAGGGATTCTCCATAAAAGACACAGGACAGTTGAAATTTTCCAAATCAAGATAACCTTCACTGTAAAAACAAGTGTCCTAACTTCAGATATTAATTGTAAAAAAATATCTTAGAATCAAAAAATATCTTAAAATTGCCATTTACTAACAACATCATCTTCAAAGTGTTTTAAAAGTGTCTTCAAAAATATCTCAATTTCAAACATTTGTTTTTGCAGTGTTGTGTCTGATATTTCACATTAAAGTGAAAAGTTTTCCTCTAATTTCCTGCTAACTTCAGGATTATCTAAATTTTCGTGTCATTGTTGCACTTCTTCGTACAAAGAGACGATCCAATCCCGGAATTTGTGTGTCCAACATTTTCATACCAAATAATGCACACATACATACACACATTATACAGATGCGCTTGGCCCCAAGTGAGACAGAGTCTGTGGTGGCGCGTTACGCCGTCTAACCCCTTCAAGTAGATACGTCCGTTCACGAGTAGACGGTAAATCTCCTTCAGGTCCCCACTGAGAGTGCAAACTCGCCCGAATCCTAAAGGCCCCTCTCTCTCTTCCTCTCTCTGTGTGTTACTCTATCTACGATCGATCTACCTCCAACTTTGGAGACTCTACCCACATACACAAACCCAAAAGCTGATATTTCAACCCCTCCTTTAACCAACTGCATCTCCATGAATTTTCACGTGACATTCTTATTTCTTTACTAACCAGTTTGAAATGTTTGGTAAGGACACATAGATATATATATAAAGAGACTGGAGTTCGTGCAGATGTGACCAGTGAGTGTCTCGCATGGACTTTCTCCTCAATACCTTATTTATGGAGATCGAAAGACTGCATTATCTCTTTTACTTTAAAAAAAAATCATCAAAACCCACGTAATCTCGTTAATGAAACTGTTTCCATTTAATCGTGCATCATGAGGTCTGATGTCGGGTGTATCACAGCTACCAAAGTTTTCCAATGTTACCCGAGTTCTTGAGCATGGCCGAGAGAAAGAAGGAAGCGTGAAAGCGAGAGAGAGAAAGAGCCATGACACAGCCACAGTACAGAGACAACTTTTTAATCTTCTCTAGGAGGTAAAAAAAGGGGAAAAAAACACGTTGCTCCAGTAGCCAACGGCTTCTCTCTGTATATCCTGTATAGTTGGTTAAAAAAAAAAGCCGCAGTCTCTTTTATCAGTGAAACCAGCAATCAGATTTCACCCCATTTGCAACTGACCTAACTTATATTATTTTCTCACTACCACATTTAAATTTTATCATTAATTAGAAATTTAATGAAATTATAAATATCTATGGATCAGAGAGAAATATTGATATTTACAATATTACATAGACACACACACACATATGCACGAGTAGAGCAAATGGAATACATTGGAGGTACCTCTGACTCCTCTTTCTCTCCCCCTCTCCCCCCTCTTTCGCTTATATCGTTTGAATTTACATTGAAAACTTGTGATGTTGCTGGATTGGTTTTGTTTACACAGTTACATATATAGTTTATATTAGTATAGAGGCTCTCCGTGGAAACAGTATTTGATATGTATATATATATGTATATATCTATGGTACGTATGTTTCAATGTATACGTTATATATCGCTTGGGAATTGCACATACTGGATGGGACACATATATATATATACCACCAACGGCATAAACGTCGTCACCCACCCACGTGAAGCATCTCGTGAGGGTCGTACCATAATTGAGAGACGTCCCTACATTATCCTAGGTGCTTTTTTGCTTCACCTCATCCTCTCACTCACACTTCAGAGACACATTCCCACCATTCCCTCCCCCCTACACATGCTCCCACCCTCCCCCCCTCTTTTTCACCCTCTCACGTATATGCACACCACATTGAGATTTACAGGCCAACACGTACACACACATTCATAGCTTCACCCAAACATTCAACACACACAAACACAACAACTCTGTAGTCTCTCTCTCTCTTTTCCTGTAGTCATGGCAACTTTTGATTGTGGCTCTGGGCACGATGCCGTATGACACTGTCGGCGGTTCGTACGCGTGCCTGTTTACTCGGTCTGCTTCTTCAATTTCTCTGTATCTTTCTCTTTCTCTTTTTCTCTTTTAAAAAAAAAGGTCATGCCTCTTTGTTCAACTTTGGCTTTTTGCCAGGAGAAAAAAAGTTTTATATCTTTCTTTTCTGCGTTTTGTTTCTCCATCGAGAGCGGCTTTTTTTTCTTCTTTTTTTTCCTCGAATTGAATTGGAAAATAGCACGAAGCTGCAAGCTTTGAGGTCGGGGGAGGGGGAGGGGGGGAGGTTTGATAAAGCCAAATGGAGGGTCATCGTGGAAGAGGTGTTAGGAAAGAGGGGGGAGGGGGGAAGATATGAAAATAGGCATGGAAAAGAGAGAGGGTGCCATGACCGCGATTTACATTCCAATTAAAACGTTCTCCCCCAATGCGTTTCTCTCTCTCACTTTTTTTTTTGCGTTTTCTCTCGTGCACAGACACCTGGTGAGGAAGACACGAGAAGGAGAGTCTTCTTCCTCACTCAGTAATAAAATCCCCTGAAACAGAACCGTAGCTATATAATGAGCAATTTACATAAGCCGTTTCGATTCGAGTTTAATAACGGTCTGTCGTAGCGTAAACAAACTTTTTAATATCCCAGGGGGAATAGAATTTTGTGTGAGAGAGAAAGAGAGAGATTGTACCATGGACTTCCACAACTGGTGTCAGCTTACCAGTAATGGTGTCAGCACTTTTGTGATAACTCCCCAAGAGACTGAACTTTGAATTTTTTTTTTTTAAGGTATTTTCAAGTATTTCCATGAGATGTCTTCAATTATCACCTTTCTTTCTTCATATTTTCTTTATTTTTCCGCCTCTTTTTCGTTCTCTTCATGCCGTTTTCTCATCAAACTTGCGAAACTTTCCTCCTCTTCTCCACCCACCCCTCTTTCACCCTCTATCTCGTATTCCATGCAGTGCAAAACAAATAAAACAAAGTATATCTATGTACTTCACTTTGTTAACCATACCAACACCAAAACAAAACATCCACACCAACACTAGCTCTCATCCTCTTCGTGAATACACACAGAAAAGAGAGAAACACAGGAGTGAAGGAAAAACAAGTGTGCACTACCCCTGGGTTCTCTAGACAGGCAGTACACGTTGAAAACCACCTGAGAGCCCGAAAACTCACGGGCTCTTAACAATTTTCCATCGTGAGAAAGTTTTGTCTCATAAATTTGCCCTTTTTCCCTTATACATATCAAAAATGCCCAGATCAGACACGGAAAATAATTCAACTACTCTCACGTGATGCATGAAGAAGCGCATGGACTTATGAATTTGTATGACAGTGCACACATTATGTATATATATATACATGAAATCATTCATGCCATCAAACTGATGAAATACACAGGTAGCTTTTAATTTTTACCTATTTATACGTATTGCACTGAGTTTTATTCATCGCTTCTCTCATGGCTCTTCATTTTCTCCTCTCAATTTATATAATTGAGTCAGTTTTTCTTCTTTTTATTTTTTTCTTCATTATTATATTACTTCACTCTGTACATTTCAATTATTCAGCGAAGCGGCCATCCATTTCCAACGATTTTCCTTTTTCAAAAAAAAAAAAAAAGGAAAAGCTCTTCTTCATTTTTTTTAACAAAAGCATATTTTCATGCATCTCAGAATTACGCAATCTCGAATATAATTTGAAATTGATATGGGCTAGGATGCACAGGGCTTATATTTACTCCAACAGGAGTGCACCTGGGAAGCCTTTTGTATGCAGCAATAGTGGGAGATATATATATATCTATATATATAAAAGTATATATGTATATATTGGAAAATGTAATAGCTGAGTTTCCTGAGTAGTGGCCAAGCGCTGAGGTTTTCCACATTTCGTACCACATACACACACATACATATATAAACACATACAAATATATATGTCGTCGCCTTAGAGTTAAAGAGGCTCAAGTACTACGTATAAGCATAGCATTTACGCCTTATTCTTTCTAAGGCGACGATATATATATATGTATACATATACAAAAGAGTTCGTGTAAAGAACGACACGTACCTTGCTTGCCTTTGTGAAATAAGAGGAGAGGGGGAGGGGTAAGAGTGTTGAAGTAAAAAAAAAGCCGTCCTTGGCATTATTTTTTTTTTGCACGGCTGCCGAACCGATATAGTCTCGTTTCGCTCTGTATTATGCAAACTTTGTTGCTGCGGCTATCGGACACATCGCTTTAGGGTGTAGATGTAACCAGGACGACGATTTACCCAGTGCCTTTTAGGTCCGAGAAGAACGATCATGTATCATTCATGCAATGGTGTGAGCACTTGGTGCTTCTGCTCAGTACGCTATATACCAGGAGGTTATATAGCACTGATTATGCAGGAAAATTTTGTATGCAGAATGAGAGAACTTTGAATAATCTTCTTCTTCATTTTTTTTTCTTCTTTTATCACCATTTTTTCCGTGAAATCTTTTCTTTGGAAAAGTTTGGGGTCATAAACAATGGAGTGAGAGGTCTTTGGGGGGATCGAATTTAATGAAATTTCACTTACTAGGAAACCTTTTTCTCGTGTCCCTCAACGGTCTCTCGATGAACTTGGGATGTGTGTTATTCTTTGGTGAAATCTTAGAGACACATATTTCTTTTTTTATCGGTGGGAAAACAGTTTCGGGGGATTAAACTACTGGTTGGAGAAATTCAGTCTTAAATACTATTAAAACATAATATTAGTAGATAAAGTATCATGAAAAATCAAATATTACTAGTATAAAAATATAAATATCATCATCTTAGAAACAAAAGGGCGTGAGTGCTATCTATAAGCATAGCACTTGCCCCCGATTATTTCTACACTGAGAAATAAAGGGGTAAAAATTATTAAATATTCTTGCCATTAGTCCTTAGCAAATATTTTATTGAAATAATTAAAAAATCTGTTGAATTTACCATATTTGGTGGAATTGAATGGTGGTTCCATTCAATTATACGAACTACGAGTATTTCCACTGCAAAAAAAAAACCTATTTCTTCCATTTCAATCGAAAACATGTCCCAAGTTCATTAAAAATCGCAACTGAACATTGGAAAAGGTTTTTCTTGTTAGAGGAATAGATGATACATGGAGACAATGATTCTGCGGAAAGCAATAATTCAATGGGCCTCTTATCGGAAAAGTCCGTTGGGCTCACGAGTGTCAGCGAAATCAATGAGAAATCATGCCTGTATTTTGGTCACGTATCTCAGGCCTGGATGATATGTATGATTCTCATGTACTGGCCATTTAATCGACGACTACAACATTCCATGAGCGTTGGTCGAGCCTCCCGATACTATGTCATCTATATCCACCGTGTTCATAATATTGAATATAATAATAATAATAATAATAATAAAAAACGTGCATTCAATATGTTTAATAAGTGACGAGAGTTATTGCGCGTATCATGAGCCATAAAAACCGGGATTTTCCATATTTTTTGATAGAAGCAAAAAATGGCCAGATATTATTTATTCACGAGGATAAAGCCCATTACTACCCGGGTAGGAAAAATTCATTGGGCCAATATTGGCTCAGCGCCGGAAGCCAATATGCCAATGCTGGCGCTCAATCCTCAGCCAAGGCTGGCCCAATATTGGTTGAGCATTGGATGATAACATTGTACCAATGCTGATTGCCGAAGCATGGCCAAGCCTCGATAACGAGCATTGGGTACTATACTGGTTCCAATTTTCAGCCAATGTTCATTTTATTGTAGATTTTATGTTAAATACGTAAATTAAAAGTAATTAAGTCTTCTGAAGTGCATAAGAATGATCAAGATCCAATGTTATTTGAATAAAAAAAAGAAAAAAAATAAACCGCCACTTGTGATCGATCCCTGGACCTTCGGATTGCCAGTCTGTTACTTTACCGTACTAGCCATTAGGACATTTCATACATTGACAACTAAATTTGATCCGCATAAGTTTATCGCCATCTACCTTATTCGGAGAAATGAAATTCGATCGTGATGGTTCAGAACTTATCAGATAATGTGAGATAATCTAATTATGTCAAAAGATTAAAAAAAAATTGAAGCCTTGGCAGTACATTATTGGCCCGAGGAGTGGCCAATGATCAGAAGCCAAGCCCTGGGAGTTCAAGTTCCAAACAACGCCTGGCCAATTCTGGCAGGCCAAACTACGACACATCGTTGCTCAGCCAATTCTGGAGTCCCGAACAACGGTGTACCGATACTTGGCGAAGGTTTGGCCGAGCCATGGCTACCAGGCTTTGGCATGCGAATTCTTGGCCGATGTGCGGCCAAGGGTTGAGCATTGGGCGATTCCTACCCGGGCTAGAGCACTTTTTCTTTTTCAATGAAAAAATCCACAGATCTTACGTGCTTGAAGAATGAACGGATAATATAGGATCGTTCAATAGATTTCAACGAAATACCAAATGTACAATGAAAATGGCCAATGTGGTAGTATTTTTTCACTGGACAAAGGCCATGTGGATCTGCAGAAATGAGATTTCAGAGAAAGGGAACAAAACTTTCGAAATGAGGGTAAACCAGGAGTTAAGAAGACAAGCAGAAGTAGAGAAAGAATGGGACTTTGAGTTAACGTTCGTTTTCGTCGTAAAATCCTGAGAACGAGCAATTATATTCGTTGGAAAAGACATTCTACTGGTAGAGAGAGAAAAAGAGGGGGGGGGGGAGGGAAAGAACGCAGTATTCTCTGAGTGCCGTACTGGAAATTCTTCTTATTTCTCAATAGAAGTAGACATGGAACTTTTCATTGGTACAAGAGAATTCCTTTTCTCCATATTTTTCATGATACTTGAAGTAACAGACATCTGAAAATTTTCAGTTTTTTTTTGTTGAAACACATACATTATTTAAAAAATGATATATATGAATTTTTAGAAAATTCAAAAGATTGGAAGTGGAATTTTTTGAACTTTTTTTGTAATAATTTCTCGATTTGTTTGAAAAAATCCTAAAAATTTCCAATTTCTTAATTTTATTTTTATTATTTTTTACCATTTTCATTCATTTTTATCATTATCATTCAATTTTAGTTATATCCATAAGCATTATTCAATAGAGATAATTGTTCAATGATAATAATAATAAAAATGATAAATAGTGTAGGTAAAAAGTTTTTTCTTGCAATTAAAATTGAACAATGGTGGAATAAAGTAGTCAATTATCTTGGAAGGAAGAACATCAGACTAGTTTTCAAGATGTTAGAATGGAACAACTCTCGAGGATCAGAAACAACTGTATACAGATCTCTACAATTTTGCGAATGAGTTGAAGAAGCTGAGGAGAATTTCTAGAAGGTAGAATTAACCTAGTTTCTTGGTGGATAATATAATTCTAGAATCTATTCTTGTAATGATACCATGGGAATTGACATAATTGCGATAGTACGAGAGAAATTGTGAATTCTTTCTTCCTCATTATTAATTAGAAGAGGTGAAGTTATGTAGAAGATTATTTGAGGCGTATTTAAGATACTTTTTATTCTAGAGTCTTTCTATTAGGTGAAACAATGCATCTTTCAATTTTTTACTGAAAGAAGTGCACAAGAGACTTGAATCGCTCGGATTGCACAAATTTTTCAGTGATATTGAGCATTGTATGAAATTCCAGAAGGAGAACGGTTATATATTGAGGGGCGTTGTAGGAACGACCGGAGAAATTCCGGAAGAAAGATAGGATCTTCCAATAATAAAATTGTAATTCTCATTTCCGAAGAATCTTACAATTCGTACACAAACTTTTCTCGTTTTTAGGAAGAAAATTATGTTTATCTTCTATTTTTTAGGGGAAACGGACACATTTTAATTTTAATGGTGTTATTATCATTATTATTATTTATGGCTTCTCAGCCGTTTATATTTGTCCTGCCCCCTCCCTCTTTTTTGTGGCATATACGATGTTACAATTAAACAGAAGAAAACTCAACTTACCTTAACAATAACTTACTTTATTTTAATGAACCCTCGTTACAGAATTTGGAATGCACTTAATGATTTTATAGTATAATAATAATTATACTGAACTTCGATGAGAATTTAGATTCATTTTCTTAGTCAATTAGAGCACTTCTTGATTAATTCACTAATCAAGAAGTATTAGAAATTTAGACCGTAAATGATAATATTGGGGTGAGAGCTAATGAATAAAATACTTCAATGGAATTATTTATGTTAAATATCCGTAATTAATTTGTACCGTTTTTTTATGTGACCTTATTATTGACTATCAGCTGTTGGATCTCGATAAGAGTTTGAATAAATGGAAAATGAGTAATTAAATTGAACTTTTGTAAGAAATTCGTGATAGAAACAAGTTTTCTAGACCTAACTCACAGTTTAGTTGATGCTATATTAATGAACCCAGTGTTTGCATTAGTATTAGTACTGTTTGTAATGATTGCCTTAATCTTCGGCCTTTTTTTTGCATTATCCAGAGAATTGGAGTCTAGTTTTGATGTTTATTATTACAAAAATCGCTCGAAATTAGTGGAAATATTTGAAGAAAATTGGAAATTTTCATGCAAAAGTCAGGACCTCATAATTTACCCTGAAATCTTTTTCTCTTCATCCTTGCCCAGAATTTGAATATCCTGAGTAATAAAAATTTCCTGGAACAAGTGTGAGCGTTTGAGATAAAAATTCATAGATCAGTGATTACGAACGTTGAAAAAAGTATTTAAAAAAAAAAGGATAAAAACTGGTTGAGGAATTTTTGAACGAACGTTTCCCAAATCAAAATCACCAACATGTGAATATACATATACATATATACATATACATATATATGGTCGTTACCCTCTCGACCATATCACGGGATGGTAGTCACAAAATTCGCGGTGCCGTTGGATCGTAATTTCCTATGGGCATCCGATACCCAAGAGTACAGAATACCAAAACAGGCTTTAGGTTAAACTGCACTGTTGGACACTATCCTTCCCGGTCTAACACACAATATGTTTCTATACAACTATATAACCCTGTCCAACATACGGCACATGTACTTGAATGCCTTTTCCACCCTGTGTAATACCAATATGATATTCGCACGAGTGCTTTTATCATGTTGCCTCTTTCGTATAAATTCATTCAGCTGTTTCAGCATTTTTTTCAACACATATTTGTTGATATTCGTGGAGATACTACTGTGGTCTTGAAAATAGTAGTAAATTCCGTCAGCCACAGACACAAAACTATTCCCTCCTTCCGCCCCCCTTCACCCCTCCCCTGCTCTTATCACCAGTTGCAATGAAAAAGCAATTTAAAATTGTCTCTAATTATATTTCGCGAATTTTCATCTGATAATTTTCATATTTGCATCTTATTTAACGCGCACAGAGGCACAGAGGAAAAAGGAAGTGGAACAAAAGGGATGAGAAAAAGTAAAATAAAAGCACAAGCAAAAGTTTTTTTTTGAAGTTTTAGACTGAGTAGCTTCTAAATTTTGCGACCGCAACGAAACCGCACGTACTGTTCGCACGTCGCCTCCGGGTGCTTTCCCGGTTTCTCAAGTATTCCCGTCATTCTCATTCAAAGTCCATCTCTCTGCCCCGTGGGCGCAAGAGCTTCGCGAATGCAGGAGTGTGACAGATGGTAGTTCAACAGTGAAAAAGAGAGACAGAGAGAGAGAAACGTACAAATAGAGAAAAGGTTCACGACTATCTAGTGAAATTTTGCCACTGCCGTCTCATCTCCTTTGGGACTGTGTCGTACTGGGAGATCAGAGAAATTCGCGTTATTCGTATCAAACTGTAGATATATGTATATACGTATAATTCAGCCTTAGCGTGTGTGTATGTGTGACGTATACTGTGGTAGACATAAATAAATACATATGCCCCGGTATTATATAAGAATGTATGGAGAGGTATTGAATATGATTTCAAAAGTGGAAAGACATTCAGCGGAAATGTGCGGAGGATTTTTACAGACGTCATGTGCGAGAGACACCTTGTACGGATTATAAATGATTCCACCACATATATATATATATATATATAAATTCAAGAAAAGCAGAAATCGCTTCTTTTTTTTTCCTTTTCTCTTCACTTCCAGTTCAAATCCACTGGGTATAATATGTTTTTGAAATGCTCGAATATTTATAGAGGTACTTATAAAAAAATAATAATAATAATAATAATAATAATAAATTTGAAGATAATATTCTCAAACGAAATTTCGATAATGTAATGCTTATATGCATAATGTGTTCATGATTCAAATCATCTAGGCAATATTGAAATTACTTCCTGATATTGGTAATCACAATTATGACATGAGATCTGGCTCTATGTGTGTGTGTGTATATGTGTATGACCCATTTATGCTCACCAAATCACTGTAAATTAGAATATTCCAAAGTCTCTCTCTCTCTCTCTTTCTCTCCTACGAATTACGCATGTATGGATGGTGTGTGGCGACCCCTCTCGAGATTCAACGATATCTCTATCGCACTCTCTACAGCGCATATATATACCAGAGCAAACTGTAAATCAAACACCGCTGGGGCCATTAGGACGGCCATAACTCGCCGATATCTCGAGGACCGCCAGCTTATTATATCCTGCATATATAATTCCAGGCGAAGGAGAAGTGTGTGCATCCACTCGGTGAATTGTGAAACGTGGAGAGGAGAAGAGGGGAGGAAGGGGGGGGGGGGGGAGAGATTTGATATTGTGGAGCTGAGCCAAAGAGATGAGTTAATATGTAGAGGACATTTGTGTGCATCCAATACTACCCACAATTCGTTTTAATTATGCTGCGCTTTCAATTAAAGTAAAAACACATATACATATACATAAATACACACACAGATGGGATGTTCCAGGAATTATTGCACACAATTCTGATGTAACGTCCTGTAAAACAACATTGGCTACAATTGTTGCAAATACGCGCCACCGAACACCGAAAAAAAAAAATAATAATATTTATATGAATTAATGAGATAGTTGGAATTCATGTTATACAGCGTAGAAAAAAAAGGGGGAGGGGGAGGATTCATCCCACTGGAATGTAAATAGTCGAATACAGTCTTCGTCGTATTAAATATTCGGTATATGAGACTGAAGTGCACACATTGCGGTCGTGCCATTCTTTCTAGTTTGTAAACAATGACATATAATATTGCTGTATACTTCCATAGTTTTCAAAGTTTATAGGATTCAATGTATATGTATATATAAAAAGAGAGAGAGAGAACGGTGTATGAGGCAATATAAACCCGTTGATACGGTTGTCGACGAAACCCGTTGCACTAGAACGACACACACTGAGTACAAACGTTTTGAAATTATATTGCAGCAACGTAATTGCCAACGGGGACCGAAAGATCCATACATACACATCCCCGTGCGAGCTTATACGTTGAATAAATTCGCTTTTCACTGGGTAAAAAGCATATTTTGGCTTAACGCAGTTTGCCACTGATATTGGCACAAAACTAAGGGGCACAGGGAGGGGGGGATATTTGCTTGTTTGAGGAGTGGACAGAAAATTATGAGAATTTTAAGAAAATTGAGGGTAAAAGGACGTAATTTTAGAGGCAGACAGAGGATTAAGTGAAAAATGAGGGGCAAAGAATTACTAGAGAGATCTGACAAAATGAGAGAATCAGTGGAGAATAAGCAGTGGGTAGGAAGTGGAGAAGCAGAGATAGATGGAAACTGTGTGTTTGTCAATGGAGAAATTAAACCAAGGCTTGTGTCAATATCACTTCGGCTTTCGCCCAACACCACTCTCTCATACTCTATTCCAGCCCTTTTACCCTGGCTCATCACGAAATGCTCTATATAATTTTACATTTCACCATTACCAGGCTTTCTCTCTTTGCCCATTCAATTTTATCAAACTACCGAGAGATCATATTCTTCAAAAATTAGTTTATAATTCAAATTCTGGACGAATTTCATGGAGTTGGTTATTTTGCGGTTGTGATTTCTTTTTTTCTAATTTAATGAATGAATAATTCAGTTACTGAGAGATAAAACAGTATAACTCTATTCTTGTCACTAATTTTGGGAAGAATATCTCGGAATGTAATGGAGATATGCTCGTTCTGGCGCAATCCTTTTTTGTAGCTCTAGAAACTCTCTATAAAAAAGGATATACGTAAAAAGCGCGTATCTTCATTAGTTTCTGAGATATTTTGACTTTTTTCCATTATTCTGACTGATGATCACTATTTCTTTATTTCTATTTCTATTCATTGGTCATTGCTATTACTAGTTTAATTTTTATTGTCAACTCAATTATCAGATGTTAAATGCAAATAACATCAAATTCGATTCAAATGAAGCTTAATTGCATCAGCAATTGTAACACTTTAAAATTCCGATAGGTTTTTTTGAACCTCGAATCTTCAATTAAATTTAAGAAAGATATTCCCCGAATAATGGCCAAATAAATTGACTCATCTTTGACTAGTTTGATATATGAAGTGTATGGCCTTTTTCGACAGTGCTCTCAAATGATTTATAAAAGAAAGAAAACATTGAATTTACTTTGTACCAACGTTTCAACTTCGACTATTTTCCCTCTTCACTACTTCATCACATGATCGAGCATAGATTGCAAAGTCAACATCTCCAGTATTTCTCTAATTCAAATGTCACTATAATATTACGCTCTCAGATACACTGATGACGGTTGATACTGTATATATATATGTCTCCCTCTGAGCTGTCGAGAAAGCTATGATTTTGTGGTTTGACCTAGTCTATGCATGAAGCGAAGCACTAGATGCTGATGTTATATGAGAACGTAATCAAAGGAACTTATCAACTAATTGGATAACTTTGATGCAACACATTCAATCTTATTTTATAATTTTATCTCATATTTGCATTTCACATGAAAATGTATGAATTTTCCATTTCTATAGTGAAATAACTAAAACCAATACACTAGAATAATTACTTCTGTGCTTTTAAGCTTTCAATGTCATCAGTCCTCTTCAAATAGTGCTATTCCCTTCGTCAATTCTGATATTTTCTATTCAAGGCTTAATGTCCAACAGTAGAGCTCTGGCATATATACAGAGTGAGGGTTAGAGGCTTGTGGAACCAGGAGTACAAAATCCCTTGGCGCGCGTTCACGATCAGGATTACGAGATATTCCGCATCAACAGTGCTTTCTCCTCTCGCGTCTCCTCCCCTCTTCTAGTCCCTCTCCAATGGCACACACACTCAATCGTTATCCCATAATTCGTCTCTAAAAATCCTTCCATTTATTGCCACGTTATAGATTTTTTTTTCCTCCGCCAACTGCAAACAATGATAATACGCTTCATCCTGCAATTTTATTTTGATTTAAAAAAAAGGAGAAAAAAACATAGAACCCTCTTCTATCATCAAAAATAAGGGTAAATGGGCCCTTTCATGCAGCTGATCATTATCACAATTTTTTGGGAACTTAGATCCATTTCTGACTAGATATAAGCTTACGACAACCTGTGGACAATATCTAGACAGTTTTAGAACGCCAGAAAAACCAAACCAGGAAATGCAATCATTTAAAAAAAAAAAAGATCAGGAAGTACAGGAAAACGTCTATTAAATATCTAATGTTGAGATTTTAAGCTCTTTGAGTTGGATCTTGCATATCTACATATCATTATCGTATAATTTGAGATACTTTATTTGTGAGTGTATATATTGGGTGATGTGTTGATTAGTGTGAAAAAAATGAAATTTTTTTTAAAAAAACACAAATTTTTGGTGTTCTGTTACGTGAAAATAATGCACTTCGAGGAAATGGACGACTTTCAGCTTTACCCAAGGCCATGACGAGAATGTAGTGCGAAATTTCCAAAAGGAAGACCTCTGCAGCAAACACCTAGACAGTTTGGTAATTGCAGGTGATCATTTGCAAGGATATGATCTAACCTCCGCTCACCTTTCTTGAGCAATGAAATAAATATCGTCGCCTTAAAATCAAAGTGGCGTAAGTGCTATGTTTATACACAGGACTTGCACCATTTCGTTCCTAAGATGACAACCCAAATTAATTTAATTTAAAGATTTTTATTAACATATATACATAGGTACAGTATTTATATTCTACAGTAGTCGTTTTGATGATGGTAACGTAGCCACAGCCCTAGGGCTTTTACATACATATAAGCGATTTTTGGAGTTTTATATATACTTAAGAGTTTTGGTTGAGGAGGAGACAACCCAAATTTGCGAGATTCTCTGCATTTGGTCTCTCTAATGGTGCACATGCTCAATCATTATTCCATAATTAGTCTCTAAAAATCCTTCCATTTATCGCCACGTCATATACTTTTTCCCTCCACCAACTCCAAACAATGATAATTCGCTTAATCCTGTAATTTTATTTTAATCAGCAAAAAGAATAGAAAAAAAGAACCACCGTTAAACTGTCTTTTATCATTAAAAATAATTGACAATTCACCATAATATAATTCCCCGTAATTTTTCATAATTCTCTGGGTACAAATTGGAAGAGTCTGCGTGCGTATGAATTTCTCATTGCATTACAGTCAAATGTAGTATCCCGCGAATGGGTCGATAATGCGCGCTGCTGCTCTTAGTGTACGTTCGTTGGGTTATCCCCTCTCCTTTTTCATTGCACTACCCACTCTCTCTCTCTCTCTCTCCCCCGAAAACTCCTAAAGCTCTATTCACATTTAGCTGTTTACTTTTTCCCAATGAAAATAACCTTGGCTCTATTTGCATTCTCAAGAGAAATAAAAAAACGAAGGAATCTTGCTAAAAAAACAAAACCACAGAGTACCTTTTGTTTTCCGCGTCTCAAATAGCAAAGAAAATGAATAAATAAAGTCAAAAGTTATTGAATTAACAGGTTGCTGTGTGTATACCAATATGCTGCAAGTTTGACGTTCACGCGGCTCCGTGTATAGCACAAACTTGCTGTTGAAAAATCCCTACTACCTACTTCTGCCTCTTTCTCTCTCTCTTCTTCTTCTGAGCTTTTTCTCTTGCTCTCCAACGTATTTTTGTGTTGGCCGAATAATCACCACTACTACCCCCGTTTCATACTATACACAACATAACAGCATTTTTGGCATATAAAAACGAAAGAAACAGCTTTTGCATGTGTATGTGTATTTTTTCCTCTCAGGATACGCATGCGTCAAAGGAGCTTACGCTATTTGGCGCTGGCGCTCTGACTATCTTGCTCACTCGTGTTCACTCGGTCGTTGGTGTTATACCAAACGGTCCATGCCACCGGCTTTGACGCACCGTGCGCGCATCGCCGGCGTCGATCGCGTGGTGTGGCCTCTCGCAAAGAAAGGGATTATAATCGCAAAATAATAATAGGAAAAGAAATTTTAAAAAATTAGATTTAAATTGAATAAAGGTGATGTCTTTATAATACACGATCTCTTCCATCTCTCTCTCTCTTTCTCTCTAATTTTTTCTCTCGTTCATTCAAGAAACAAAATCTTCATCTTCCTTTGCAAAACACAAAGGTGTGATACGTGTGACGGAGTGTTTTACGCGCAGTTTACATTATTAATTTATTAATTAAATTTTTGTGCTCCGAAAATGTTTTTTTTTTTTCACCACTGAATAGAGAAAAAAAGTGAAAATACTGTATATCGATCAAAAATTACTGTACGCGCCTTCGATATTTGAAATATCGGAAAAATTCTGGGTTTAAATCGTGAACTTGATTCATCATCAGATGCCGATTTTATTAATTAATTGTTTCTGTGCTTTTCACTTAGTTGCTTGAAAATAAAAAAGCGTGTGTTTTATAAGAAATTCTTGATATTATGTAAATTAACATCGAATTCAGTGGTGGTTCGTGGGTAAATAGAAAATGAGTGAATAATTTCTCATTGTTATTATTATTATTATTATGATTGTGTGGAATGAGGGGCAATGTAGGGGAATGAAAAATACGTGAAATATATCAGTACTGAGAGAATTTTTTGTGTGTCTTTAGACTTTTGAACATTTTCGTTAGTTTCTTTTTTTTTTTCTTCTTTTCTATGGAAAGAGGAGAAAGAATATAAAAACAGGGATAGTTTCATGAAAAATGGATGAAAGCTCAAGTGCTGTTTGAAACTGATCCACCGGAGTGTGTTGCTATTCTCTCACTGGGTATGTCAGACACTCACCAACACTTGCTACTCTGACAATTCTAAATTCCCCCTATTTCCCCTCTCTTCCCTCAATCCCCTTTTCTGATCGTAAAAACTTGAGTGAGTGTTCACAGCATTGGAAGAAACGAGTGAGACCGATTGAATAAGAAATACACAAATGAAACTATACCAAAACAAAAATACCAAATAATTCAGAGTCTCAGTGAATGTTTATTTTTTTTCTTCTTTTTTCCTTAAATTCTGGCGCTTTGACTTAAAATACGGATAATAATGTTAGTGATTATTTTGAAAACTAATGAAAATTGTGAAATTAGATTAATCAATGTAACGAATTGAAATAATCAGTGTTTAATAGAAATGAAAAAATAAAATATGGCTCGCTTGTGAATTCTACATATCATCGAAAATAATAGTATTTCCGAGAATACGTGAAACGTGTTTTAATATTAATTGTTATAAACGTGTTCTTTAATTTTCACACAATCTCATCGAAGGTGCTCACTTTTTATTATTAAGAATACATACAAACCAAAAAAAAAAAAAAAAAGTCATTAAATTTAATTGCTAAAAAATCTAATCAACGAATATCAACTCTTCTATTTATGTATTTGAGTTGTTAGTAGTCGCATTGTGTGTTATTAAACTTAGAAAAAATTAATTCGCCACGGGAAAATGAAGAGATCCTCTTCTTTCTTCATCTCAAGGTAAGAAGCCACTTTCTCATGTTTTTCTACTCTTCATATATATAGGGAAAAGTGGGAAAAAATGGACCTCTGAGGCAACGTGATTCAGGAATTTTTTTCGGGGTGAAGGAGTTCATGAAAAAATCTGAAAAAATTTAGGAAGATGCTGCAATATGCTGAAATTGTTCGAGAATTTTTTCAGAATTTTTGGGAGACTCCTTCACTTTCAAAAAAAATCCCCAATCATTTTAACCTGCTGATCCATTTTTCTTAGTTTTTCTTACACATTTTTTTTGTCCTTGTTATCATCAGCTATGTTTTTCCTCTTCATCTTTCGCTCTTTCTGTCTCTATTTTTTGCTTTTTTTTTCTACTGGATCGTGCTAAGTCACGTTGACTACCTCTGATATAAGAAAAGAAGAGAAAAAGTATTCTTATAATGATCCCAACAAGTTTATCTCAGCGGAAGAACAACTGGACAGAGATGAAAATATTCTCAATTCTGTTATCATTTACTCACTTTTTTTTTCTTCCTTCTCTCTCTTCATCACTAGTTTCTCCGGAAAGTTTTTTTCCTCATTTTTTTTTCTCTTGTATCATCGTGAGGAAAAAGCATTCTATTTCCGTAACGCAATACTTTCAATAGGCAATGACATTGTATCCACAAGAGGATAAAATATGAATCGTGATATAAACTCAGTTTGTTTAACTTGAATAAATAACTGTATACTACTCAATGAACTTTAAACAATTATTCAATTGATTATTATTCAGTTTTTGAAATATGAACAAGTTTTGAATTATTTCGATAGATATTCATTCACCATTGCTTTGGGCTATTTTTCAATATATACGTTTCGTTGAAAAATTTGTTTATTCAAGTCAAGTTCGATTTCATTGAATATTCCTCAGTAGTGGGATATATGTACTGAGAATTTATTGAGTTTTGGAGTACAGTGAGAACGAAAAATTCTTTTATAAAAGAATTTTTATTCGAATTGAAGAAAAAAAAGATCGATAATTATCAACAATTATTCAAATTTTAGTTCAATACAAATTCAAATTTTTCGAAATCAAGTAAGTCATTGATTTATGTGAAGAATTTTATCTCAAAGTGGTGTATTTATTCTTGAAACGAGCAATGAGATGATGAGCTCCAGAAATCTTCAATTAATTCCAAATAATTAATGAAAATGAGTTCATTTCAATCTGGATGTATTCAATCTAAGTAACATATTATTATTTTTGATAAATAATTTCTTGAAATTAATAATTTTTTATTTTTCTCAGTTTCAAGACATTTTTTTCTTGGGAAAAAAAAAATTTCTTGGGAAAACAACATTTTTTTTGTCTTAGTCTAGGTATTTTCACGAAAATTGAGGAGATGCATTTCATTTCTGAAAATTAATTGCACAGATTTGGAATAATTGTGTGTGTTTGTGTCTCTCTTTCTCTTTCTGGACCTTTGTAATGAGATGGGAGCCAACAAAATGCCCATCAACACGTCATACACATTGTAGCGGGGAAAATAACGAGAAACTTTACAAATGAGGCAAGAGAGAATTAAATAATCAGTAGCTACATGACACTGATGGACAGTATTTCGTAACAATTTCAGAAGCTACTTTATCATTTCCCCGATTTATTAGAAATTTTTTTCATCCTTCAAGTGTAACGGGAATGCACACTGAGAAAAAAATTAGTGGTAAAAAAAAGTAAATTTTAATGTTACTAGTCTCCAGCAGATATTTTTTTCTGAAATAATTAAGAAAGTTGTTGAGTTCACCAAATTCCGTTAATTTAGTCAGATTAACCAATTAAATTGGCTAAATTCAGTAAATTAAACAGCTCTTTCAATTAATTAATAAATAAATTAATTTATTTCTGCATGCAGCTCTGCATTTTTTATCCTTAGTACAGTCTAATAGAAATATGATATAATTTCCTCATATTTACTTCTTTAATTCATTAAAAATCAATAAAAAATTGAAATTTAATAGGAAATTATGCCAAAAAAATATTTTCTAAGGATCAATGGCATCAATATTCGATTGTATTTACTGCAATTTTTTTTCTCAGTGTATTTTTAGACTTTGAATTTATAGCAAATGATACCTGTAAAAAAAATTCACGTGATACTCTTCCAGAAAAAAATCATATTTCTATTCTTCTTAATTCTGGGACAAAAAAAAAGTTGTGTATATTTTATTACCCTATTTCTTGCAAATCCGAAAATACCCCAACCGCACATAGGAGCGACACAGGTATAGCGACTCAGCTCGTAATCCCTACTGGTTGGGTAGGTGGGATGAAATGCGATGAGTGGAATAGGAATATATAGATATATATATATGTATTGCAAAGGAGAGAAAAGGTACACGAGGTTAGAGTACACGAGAAAGAGAGGCAAATAGTTGAGAGGGGGGGAGGAAAAAGCCTCGGGCGGGGCCGTGTATAATGCAAGCTCTACTCTCTCGCCATCTATACCCGTTTCTCTTCCATTCGCCCAGGTGAAAACCAAATTGAATGACTACCAATACATGTGCAGAGTATGTGAAATAGAATTTCTCTTTTTTTCTTCTTCTCTTTATTCTTTTATTTCGCCCTTTTATAGCTCCCTTTCATCATTTTTTTTTTCTTTCTAACATCGATTGGACGATATTTCATGGCTGTTGACAAGAATCATGGGCTATTTCTGAAGCTCTTCGTAATGATGATAATGCAGAATAGGGGAGAGAATGAAATATAAAGAGGAATTGTGATAATGAAAGGAATATTTTCTGTAAAATCACAATTTATACAAATTCAATGACAATTATTGATCCAACACATAATTTTCCGTAAATTTACCTGTCAATGCAAGCAAAAAAGTGGAAATAATTCACTTCTAAAGGTGTCAAAAGCAAAAACAGGAAAATATCATTGAAGAAGTTCAATATTCTTCAGAAATCTGAAAATACGAAAAGGAAGCTGCATCTTCCAGTCGATATCACGACAAAAGAACCTCAAAAATGAATAGCGAAGAAGAGAATAGAAAGAGAAAGAGAGAGAGAGAGTGACAAAAAGAAAATAAATTATTTAAAAAAAGGCAAATGGGAACGAAGAGATGGACAGAAAGACCCATTTTATCTTTATTTTCTACCCTTGACCCAACGGACCAGGAGATTTAGGTGTCGTTAGTGAGAATGGACGGTAGATTCTCTTTTCCTTAGTTTTTTTTTCTTCTTTCTCAACCTCTTTTACCTCATTCAGAAGAATCGTGCGCTCTTCTTATTTCTCTTTTTTTCCGTTAACCATCTCCTCAGCGTTCCGTATTCTTTTCCTTCAATATTATATTTCCATTTCAATTTCTCCGTTTTTTTTTTAATAGCGAATGCTTTGAACAATTATCGTGTGGCCTCCTTTTTCTTTCATCATCGGGGGACGTCTTCTCCATCCACCAACAAAAGGAGCAGCCCTCTATTGTCAATTGCGGAAAACTTTGTCTGATTCTCTCACTCATTTTCCTCTTGCTGCACTAATTTATTGCTTTTTTTCCTCTTCTAATATCCATTGATGACTGCATGGCAGTGTCATCGTTCGCAATCGTTTCATTATGAATAAACTTTACAAAATGGAAAAAAAAATAACAAATACGTGAAAACCTTCATTTTCATCAGTGTGCAGACAGAGTTAAACTGAATGCAATGAATGTAATAAATCAGGAATAAAGACGATGAAAAGGAGAAGAATATAAAGTTTTCTTTGGACTCTCAGTAAAGCTGAAAGGTACTGAACTTCAATAAAGTAGAAAAAATACCTGATAGAAGAGAGGGATAGTGATGATAATTGTCAAGTGGATTCTAAAGGCGTTGCTCTAGTAATAGGAGGTAAAAGAAAGAGGATATATATGTATATATATACATAAGAGGAGGAGAAGTGTTTTCATGAGAAGTATACGGAACGATAAAGCCGCTCGAGGGGGTAAGAGGATATATATAGAGGAGAGAGAACAGCATAACTCGTTGACGAGATTATAATCAGGCAGGGTGGGATTAAAGCTAGAGCCTGGAGACTCGTGCGACTACGGCGATACTGGCTAAAGAGAAACTATAGGCAATGACTGGGTGAGACAAGGGGGATGAGGGAGGAAAGGGGTTTGAAGGAGAGGATGAGAGCTTGAATTCGTGGGGTCGTTGCTGTGTTCTAATAGCGTCAAGCCATCAGCCTTTGAGCCAAAGCTACCTCCCCAAACATCCTTTTATTTAACCTTCGTTAACGGCCCCTCTAGTAGCTCCTTGTTTTCCTCCTCCTCTACTTCTCATTTTTCCTGTCATTTCTCCTTTTATTCTTCATCACATGTGAAGTCATTGAAAATTCGAACTGAAAATTACTTGGACCGTAACAAGCGAAAACATCTTAACCAACATTTTTGCATTGAACTACGTGAAGAATAGCCAGTTTCATTAATGTATTCATTTAATTTAATTATTATTCGTAATTTTAAATGAACTTTCAATTTTTGTATTATGGTTTCCAGAACCTGAGGAAGCCTCAATAAAGGATGCTCTTCGCGTTCCAAACCTTATCTCCTTGCTAAAAGTTTCCAGAGAACTCAAACGCTTATACAGAAAAGAAAACTCTTCCTGGATCTCCCAATGGCCTCCCAGGTCATTTTGGGTTGCCCCGAAACGTCGTTCATTTGAAAATAATTTAGTATTGTTGAATTAATTTCTCCCGACGTCCCATGACCCCAAAGATAATAGTAATTCAACATGGTAATGAGAAACATAATTGTTCTTGATCAACATTTTTGTTCAATTTCTTGAATGTGTGTTTTCAATGAACAAGCATTTCTGAATCCAAATATGTTATCTACAAAATTTTGAAAAAAGCGTTGATTAAGACGTTATTGCTCATTACCATTCATTTGTCAGTTTGAATCTTTGGGCTGACCTCAATCAAATTTAAAGTCAATCGTCTTCTGTTTTAGAAGTGAAATTGAAGTGACGTGAGAAGTAAAGTCCGTAACAGCATTTACTGTTGCATATCCGTTGTATTTGCATGTATCAGCAAGAACTGTACCACTATTCATGGTAATGACAAAACGTTTCTGTTTCCACAGTTTGTGTATTGTCTTTGGCATGCATTGTGTGTTTGTTCTTACTCTACTCGCATTAACTGAAATTTCTGCTGGAGTGCATCGAGGTTTGAGGAGCAATATCCTTTCGTGTTTCACTCATTAACCAGCGAATTCAGTCACCCATTATATTTATTCGTATATTTAATGAATAGACATACAGGTGAATTCGAAAAAAAAGTATGGAGATGTAGACATATAGAAGCAGGAGAAATGGCAAAGCTTAGATGCAGAACAAGGAGCCAAAGAGAATTGAATATCATAGAGAGACTGTTTTACTCTGTCGATCCGGTTCATCTCACTCAATTCAGAAACACTATCTTCTACTTTGTTCCCCTTCTCCTGCTTTTTTTTCTATCGCTTTGATCATGCACATTCTAACAGTTCGAAATTCTAAAATTCTGGAAAATTCAAGAATTGGAAAACTGATTTTTAACCGTTGTTTGCTACACTTCTGCACAATCACATCGCGTGAGTTGTGCCAAAAGGTCGTATGCGCACTTTTTTTTCGATTTTTTCATAAATTTTGAGCCAAAAGGTCGTATAAACACTCATTTAGGGAATAGTGAATCGGATTACAGTCAAAGGCGTGTAAGTGCTATTTACTACATACAGTACTTATGCCCCTTTGCTTCTAAAGCGACGAGTTATTCAAATATATTTAAAAAACCATGTTGCAAAGGAAGATTGTCAGTGCTCGATTTCAAGACATTCCAAAATTCTGAAACTCTGATAGTCCGAATTTCTAGAAAATCCCATAATTGGAAAACTGATCTCTCGATCTCTCAATTTTTAACCAGTTTCTCTCTAAACCACTACTGAAACCCCAACTTTTTTGTCCACTCATCGAATTTTTATGCCAAGTTTCTCCGAAAACTGCACGTGATTTATATTTTTCGTCTACATTCTTTACCTTTTCCTTCTCTCTCTGTGTATTTTTCTCTTCCATTCCCTCTTGACGTTGAGATCCACTCACTGGTCTACTTCCTGTGTGCTTCTCTTTGTACTTTCCAGGACCCTTTTCAAACTAACCACCTAGACCCTGGTTGCTGCTGCTGCTTTCTATCTCTATGTCTCTGTCTCACTCTAACTCCTCTCTCATCTCACCGTGGATTATAAGAGAAAGAAGAAAAAGCCCCTTTAGCTATCGAGGTAAAACTGGCGTAATAGTACAAGTACCAGTGGAGTGGTTATTTTAAACATCCATTATATTCATGCACTGATGTGTTTCACTCGATTCGAGCCCTCTCGATTTTCATTCCCCCTTAATTTTTCATCCCCATCATTTATTACAGCGTCTTACAATCTATCTCGTCTACTTCACAATCCAGTGAGTCCAATAACTCACGATTTTTTTTTTCCTTCTTCATCGTACTGCCTGAATGAATGGATATCAAGATGGAGCAAGAGTTACGGTCATTTCATCGGTTTCATTTGACGATATCAAACTTCTCTCTGTCACACATTTTCATCGTGATTCATCCCTTTCTTTATACTCTCCATTTTCTTGCTTTGCCCCTATTCGTCATTGCTTCTGTCTCTTTCGCTCCTTTTTTCTTCTTTTTTCTGGCTACAGCGCTTCTTTTCACCGTACTCTCAATGCTCCACGTGCCCAGTGAAAATATCCTATCCAGTAGTTCCGCATGTATCCGTGCAGACGGAGACGGGCAAAATAAATAGGAACAAAAGAAGACTCAGTGATTTTCTCCAATAGCGAAATCCGTTTGTTTCGTTCTCTCTCTTCTCTTTTCCTCTTTCTCTTTCTCCTTCTCGTTCTCTTGCGTGCCAATTTCCTCCTGTTTTTGTTTCCAAGCACATGTTTTCCCTCAGAATTTCCATTATTAATTAACTCTGCGACGTTAATTGCATCAAGTGTGGCATATATGTGCCTCCAGTCCGCTTGGACGATCTACGTACGGAAATTCAAGTGTATTAGACTACCTCTATAGAGAAGTACGTATAGAGAGAAGCCAGATTCAAGGCACGTTAGTAGTAAACCACGCCAACGATGCGCGAGAGACGACATTTCACTGTTCACTGTACATATATATGTATGCTTCATATATTTATGTACACATTTGGCCTTGTTTCCATGAATAAATTCGGTTAATTTGTTCATTAATTTTCATCTTCTTTTTTTTTAATTTTTTTTATTATTAAATCAGGACTTGTACGAACCATATCAATTTTGGTTTCATTCAAATTACAATTTAAATTGGGAAAGAATAATTATCATAAAAAAAAATAATAATGAATCTACTTGTTACATTGGATATGTAAATTTGCTCACCACAATTTGAATAAATTAATCAACCTAAATACGCTTCCATCACCAATTTTCATTTATTTACAGGACTGTTTAATTTTGAATTAAATTTATGGAGATTTTGAACAGAAAAAAAAATGAATATCAACGAATTTCAGGGAATAAATACTTTATGGAGTAATTAACGATGTCTTGCTCTTGAAAAATTGACAGGCTAATGATTTAGTAGTTGGATTGAATACTGATAACGATTTATGATAATTTGAAATGTTATTTTTTGAAGACTGGAAATTTTTTTTCATCATAAATACTGGAAAATTAATGAAAAAATGCCAGAAAAATTGAAATTTTGCATTTTTTTAGGAGTTTCATTATGATTTATATATAAAAAAGAATGAAAAATAACTCCCTGAAGAGATTTGCAAAAATTAGAGGAAACATTAGCGCAATTTTTGAATTTTTCAGATTTTTGAATCATTTTTTTTTACGGGAGCCATTAAGTCCGTTTTTTTTTTGCATAATATTAAAAAATTTTATGGTTTGACGAAAAATGTGAATACTTCACAATTTGTTCATTACAATTGCACAAATTATTAAAAAACGTATTCTTCCAAATTTCTCATGAAAAAAAAAAGATTTTCTCCTGCTAAAAGAGACGAGTTTTGTTCGAGTGATCGTGTTAATGAATGAACAAACGATGTGTCATTGATTAGTGGATAAAGAACGACAGATGAAAGAGAAGAGCGAAAGAGAGAGAGAGAAATGAGTGAAATAAAAATAAACATACAGTTACAGGAATACAAGCAATAGAATGGCAAAGTTGAATGCATTTTATGGGATCGATCGGGCGTATCGCATGGAATTACGTTAATTGGACATTGTCGATTGTAGCGCGAGACAGTTTTCTGTTTTTTCCTATATATATATATACTGAGAGTCTACCCCTTGGACAAGTGGATGCACCCTCAACCCCCTCTTGTGTGGATGTTACCCTTTCCCCTCATTCTATCTCTCTTTCTCTCTCTATTTATCTCTCTCACTCTCAAACAGACTCGAACTCATGGTATCGCATTTTGAAGTGGCGTCCCCTACAAAACGCGACTGAGGCACCCTGAACTGCGCAGCCATCCGGCAAACGAAACACTCCATGTATCGATTCAAAATTCAATGCTCGTTACGCACAGTCAAACGATGCAGGAGGACTGTTCGGCTACAAATGAACGCATTCTTGATCATTCGCTTCATTTTTTTTTCTCTCTTCAACGTTTTACTTTTTTGTAAGAATTTTCTCCCAGTTTTGCAGTTGCGATAAGGATGGACGATATTAATAGATTCATCGAATTTTTCGATTATTTTTTTCTATGCATCGATGAAAAAACATCGACCACAAAAAACATCGATTATTAGAACTTTTTTTTCTTTAAGCTTCGAACATCCCTAAGTTGCGCATCTTTCTCGCTCTCATTACGCACTTTTTTTCTTTCTTCTGCCATCGTTCTTTCCACCATATTTCCATACTTTTCTCTTGTCCAAGGGACTATTAATATAAATATTCGAAGCCATTCTCCGGGTAATGCTAAAACGTAGAATGGCATGAAGAAAAAAAAAATTGGAATGAGAAATGATGGGCAACGATTTAAACGAGGCGACCAAGTGTAGCGCTGTGAAGGAAATGGAATAAATTAATCGAGCGATGATAAATTGCGAGAGCCTGAAAAGGGATATAAAGGGTGGTAAAATAAAATAAGTTTCTAAGAAATAAGAAGATGAATCCCTTTATTTTCCCCCCCTCCTGTATTCTTCGGTCTCTCTACATCTTCTTATTGATTGGACATTTTTTTTCCTCTCCTATCGTTTCCCCGATTTTTCTTTTTCCTTCGCCTTTTGATGAGAGCAAATATATTTACTCAGCCGTGGGTTTGCATCGGTGAATCGTTGTACACACAAAATAAACACTCGACTATTTTCCCTTTATGTTCGCGGAAATATTGAAAGAAGTGGAATATGATATTTGATATGTCAGTTTGATTAAAATCATGGGCCCGTAAAAATTCCCGGAAAATATGCCTCGTAAAAAAGCCAATTTAATGTGTTTTTCATGTTTCATTTCAAATTCTTCATTTCCATTGCTGCATTCATTTCTCGGAAAGTTATTTATACGGTTTTTTTTTTTTTTTTGTATTTTCAAATGAAATTGAGAATTTAATTTTCGATTTTCTCGAGAAATTGTGGGCTTTCTGTATGATTGAAAATTCTAGATTTCCCTGGATGCCGAGGGGCCGATTGTACCGATAGATGTAAATTAATCACACTTCTGGATACAATTGTATACAGTATGTGTACACTAGTATACAGGTGCATCCAGTAATTTCAAAGGACACGATCTCACTTGGCCTCCAATGCTTGTTGTATATGTACACGTGTGTGTGTACATATATATGTCGCATTACTAGAGCGAATTCCCGCGCATTCGCCTTCTCCCCCCTCCCCCTCCTCCTTTCTCAGTGTCTCAGGAGACACCTCATTGCACATACGTGTATACGTTAGGATGCAAGCGCCGGTCACAGATGAGCACACATGTAAACATGCAAATGTATCCTGTACATGCATCTCCAACTTTGTTAATCATACATCCAATAGTTTGTCTTTAACTTTCCACAAATTCTGCACTAATTTCAACGAATATTCTACTTATTTAGACAGCAATTTATCGTAAATTGTTATGATAACGTTCTTGGTAATGAATAAATGATGAATAATGAAGGTAATTTCACGTTTTACATAATGGAAATTGTACGAAATTCTTGGAAATACCTGGGATGGGGGTATTTCTGATGATTTTATTGGGAAGCTGAGAAAATTTGAGGTGGAAAACATGTGCGAGAGTTTGTTCTTGGGAGTTTCTCGGAAATTTGACTTTTTTGCACTTAAATTGAGAGAAAATTTACATTTTTTCTGGAAATATCTGCAAATCTAATAGGTATCACATAAATTGTCGAATATGGAGTGAAGGATGAGGTCATTTTTCACCGATTCGTACAGTACAATTATTTTTTTCATCATTTTTTAAAAAATTTACAGGAAAAAATGAGAATTTTCATTAAATAAGCTGTGGATCACTCGGAAATTGATTTGAAAACAAATAAGGCAATGTACCATAAATTAATGGAAAATGAGCTCATTTTTCCATCAAAATCCGAAAAATTTCAACCAATAAATGGGTTTGATCTCCAATTCTTTCCCCAATTAGTCAAATTTTCCAAAAAATCTATTTCCTTCATGATATTCACTTGAAATTTCCTCAACTTTTTTTTGACTCAATCTATGAACCATGAAAAAAGCTCTGAATACCTTTCCATTCATCTAAGGTGCCTAGTTCTTGTTAGTTCCTCCCCCCCCCTCCCCCCTCCATTTCTTCCACAACGAGTTCACACATCGATTACGGTGAGCTGACATGAACTGACTTTTAATTTTAATTACCAACCGGGGAATTATGAAAGTTCCTTTCCATCGAGCAGACCAATGCAGCTCACAATTCTCTACCTCTGAACGATTTCAATTAAGAATTTACCTTGGTTGGCCCCACCAGAGGGGAGGATAACGATTGGTCGGTGTTCACTGAGTCACTGCTGGGTGGAGATTTCAACGTGAAGAAATAAAAGAAAGTAAAATAAAATGTTGAAAGGAACCTTGATGAAAGTACATATATATACACGAGTTTTTTTTTCTTTTTTTTTCATGTACCTATATATTTTTATATGTGTTGGCAAAGTGTAGGGGTTGAGACCGAGTCAGTGAAGGTGGAGAGTTGAAACGGCCAACGGAAGTAAACGACGAGGGAAAAGTAGAAGGATTTCTCTAATTAGTCCGTCGCACGTATTCCGTTGAGAGAAGCTGTGAAAACTAGCTGGACCATTTCCTTCAGATCGTTTTGCACTTCTTTACTAACTCTGTTCTATACTTTTAACTCGTTCCTTATTATTTTCTCTTTTTTCTTATCTCTCCCTTTCTTTTTCTCTTCATAATTCTATAAGTTTGAGGAAAAAGAGGCGATGTCAAGGAAGAGTTGAACTTTTTCTGATAAATTGGATAATTATAAATTATGTGCTTCATGGTAAAGAAAGAAAAAAATCAGTTATTTTTCATAATTTAAGAGTTTTTAGGACAATTTTGCGTGAATTTTCTAGGATTTTTGCAAATTGTGCTTCGGAAAATTCTTCTTGGCCACATAATTTCTTAAAAATAAATTATACTTCTCAACTTTTTTGATTTTTCAAAATTTTCTAGAATTTTCCAGAAAATTTTCCAGGATTTTCATAAATTGTACTCTCACAACCTTTTCTTGTTCACATGATTTCTCAAAAATCAACTATACAGGAGAATTGGGCAAAATGCACCTCTGAGGTAACATGATGCAAGATTTTTTTGAAAATGAAGAACTTCATGAGAAAAATCGAAAAAAAATTGGGAAAATGCTCCAATATGTGAAAATTGTTGTTGGATTTTTCAATTTTTCTTTGTACAGCCCTTCATTCTCAAAAAAATACGGAATCATTTTTAACCTAGTCTATTTTCCTTGGGTCACTTCTATTTCCCGATTTTTTATGATTTTCCAGAATTTTTTTGAGGATTTTCGAAAATTCAACACCGACAACTTTCCTCTTCATCCACACTATTTCCCAGAAATCATTAACATTTCCTAATTCTCCATTTTCCAGGAAATACTCTAGGATATTTAACAGATTTTCCAGAAATTGAATTCCAGCAACCTTTCTTCGCCCACGTAATAATTATTCTCCAACAATTTGCAATATTTTTGAATTGTATTGCATATTTTTATCTCGCACGAGTAAGAATTTTCATCCGGAAATGATGAATCGTTCAACCGAAATAGTTTCCGTGTGTTGATTCATAATGGACGTGAAAAAATACATTTATTTGTGTTCTTTTTTTTTTCCTACTTTTTACTTTATTTTTAAATCCACAAAACAAAATAACTGAAAAAAAGAGGAGTAAAAAGAAGAAATAAAAAAAATGAAAACGAAAATAAAAACTATCGTGTCACAGAAACGTCGTAACGCATGGCTGCCCCGTGATACAGTCGAAAAGTTCGGGAAAGCGTAAAGTTTGGTTCTCGTCGACGGCTCCGACGAGGCATGTAAAGTTTCCACTGGATAACCGTTGACGTTCCCACTCTTTCTCTTCATCTCTTTTCGTTGGCAGGCTAAAATAGGGAGAATGAGAAGAGAGAGAGAGAGAGAGTGGCGTCAGGTGCAACTGGAAAACGAGAAATCGTCAGAATGACGAGACACGCGGCTTTGACTCAGCTAGGTATTATATATATATATATACACACACACATCTTCAGTAGTGTGTGAAAATCCAACTGACGAGAGAGACTATGTGCCCTCAGTGGTACATCAATGAGCATTCTATTTTGGTAATATTATGAAAATAGAATGTTCAATCTATTGAGAGTACACTCAGTTACTTTTAGGGCTGTTTTGTTTTTTTTTTTTCGTGGTAATGTTATTTAACGTTATGTAATTTCACAGTTCCTTGATGTTAATTTTCAATGAGTGATTGTGCGACAGCTGTTGAAATTTGAAGCGGGTGTTCTATACTTATGCTTTTGCGTGGAGCAACCGCACTACTGCCAACCTAATTTTTGACGGAGAAGAAAGGTTTTCATAGGATACTAATAACAACTAATTAATAACAACGGATAGTACTATCCTTAAATAAATGAAACTGGATTATTTTAGTCAATATGATTGAAAAATTACATTCCAGAATTTATGATGATAAGAGAAACTTCTTATTATCTAAGAAAAGCACTTTCCGCGCCCGCATTCCATCCAATTTTGCACTTTTTCCTCCGATTAATTGGCCATTATTTATGATACGCATGGTAAATCAGATTCTTTTTTTCTTTGAGATCTCTATAAGAGACAAGCCCATACTTTCCCACAATTGTCGAACAGTTACCACTCTTTTAACTATATGATATCGAACGATTTCTGATGTTATAACGATTGACACCATAAGACTCCATGCATTTAGAAGGTATCTTTGCGATTTTTTTTCACTGATACTAAGTAGTCAATATTGCTGGAATTTTTCAGGTACACGCAGTATATGCTTCTAAATATGGTCTCAAATTTCCAAGTCAATGTCACTATTTTTAGAGTCAGGCAGAACTTCTTCAATAGCATACGCAATTATCGGAAAAACAATAGGCGGAATAGATTTCGGAAGTGAAATAATCCAGGACTTTTTTTTCGGAGTAAAGGACTTCATGAAAAATTTCGAAAAAATTCAAGAAGATGCTCGAGAATGTCTACATTCTTGCTGAAGTTTCTCAAATTTCTCGGGGAGGCCTTCACCGTCAAAAAATCCTGCAACATTTCATCCCACAGGTCCATCTTGCCCCACGTTCCCCTGAATTTTTCATTTTCTACGCACTTTAGACGAGACAAAATCTGTCTGATGACAGCCATCGATGAAAAATTGAATTTAATGAATGAATAATTTATTTTTCTGAATGACGCATGAGACAATAAATCAGTTTCAAAACGTTCTCGGCCTGTCAAGCAGAATTTATTTCGAGGGCACACGTGTAATAATAGTATGGATACCCTCAAACCAATGATTTCCACAGCTCCAGGTTACTGAAGGGACTATGCTCGCGGAATATTCAACGACTATACCGCTGATGTATTCGATTCGTATGCGAGTATGACAGCGTTTGACTAATTAGAGAATGATCCGACTGGTTGAATCGCCCTGCTGTTGGATTAGAGGAGCCTTTGTTTCCCGCCTACAAATTATAAGGCTACCAATGCAACTCGCTTTTCCAACCCTCACCTGACACTCAACCACTGTGTGTCACTACATTCTATCCAGCCACAGTCGTATGAATGACGGGAATTGAACACCACTGTATCCAGAACAGTTAGGTGAAATACGTACACAGATATTTCAATGTATTTTCCGAGGGTCGTGGAAAAAAAAGGATCGAAGGGACTGAGTGGGAGTCAACCGCATCATGACCGCAGCTGAAATTAACGACAATTGGCGCAATTGAAATGTACCAAACGTCACTTCCATATATGGACATCAATTGCTATTTGTTCGAGTCCCATGACTCTTGGGCCCATACTGAGAACAGGATTCGTTAACAGTTAACTCATGGATTTAGTTGCATTGAACGAATAGCAGATGCCCTCAAGGGGCCTACTCTCGACACATGGGAAACTGGTTTTCATTGACGAAATAACATTTGTGAACGAATGAGATAATTCGTGCATCCTTCTTCGTGTTCCCCATCATTTTTTCATTAGATTCTTCACCTTTGAAAAAAAAAAGTCCTAGATAATTTTATCTTGGAGTTCCATTTTGCCCCGGTTTTCCCTATGAATATTCATGACTGAATCAACTGAAAATATAGTAATTTCTCTTTCTCTGATTCTTGGAAATGCTATCTAAATATACACGAAGCTGCGCTTCATCACGAAGTTTGTAAATTTTTCAAATTGTCAATTAACTTTGGAACACAAATGCACACTGGTTTTCCCTGGTTCTCAAGTTTTCACTGAGTCAGTTTTATCTGCTTCCAAGTACTCGACAAATATTCAAAACACACACATACACTACACACAGTGCAGAAAATATCCTCAAGCAATATAATTTGTCATTCTCCTTTGCATGTTAATAACTGCAAGTTTGATTCTCATCAACCGCAAAAGTTTTTCATTTTCATTTACGTTTAATTAAGTCTGTGGGAAAATTATTATAAAATTTCTACCAAGATGTTTCTCATTCGAGTAGATTCTTGAAGTGAAACTCCATTACCTGAGTGTTTTTTTGAAAATACTCAGTTATCATTAAAAGTGCTCATACTATCGAAGAAACTAGGAAAATATGGATTGTCACTATATAGCATACAAATATTCTTGGCTACATCAATCATAAATACCACAACACATATCGTTGCCTCAAAAACGAAGTGGCTTAAGTGCTATGTATAAGCATAGCACTTATGCCCCTTCAACTCTGAAGCAACGATGTATTTAAATTTTTGAAACACTTTAAAATGGAAGTATAAAATGTGTATATATACATATATGTTGTTACCTTACAAAAAAAAAATAGCGTAGGTGATATATATAAGCATAGCCCTTACACTCCTTTGTTTCCAAGCTGATCATATATTGATCAGGAAAATGTACTTTACCAAAATAAGCTTCAAATAGCAAAGATTTTGATGGTTTTTAAGAAGAAAACCGAAACCCTCGGAAGTCATATTTTCAATAAATAATTTCCCATCTCCTCTGCACATAAATAAACAGTAGCAGAATGAACATTGTGGCTGGCCACTGCTGAATTTTGATGTATCGCCGGAGCCAAATGAAAGTCAATACGAGGGAACAGTAGGTAGCCTTCATTAGTAAATATCCGGCACCTGTAACCCGTCTGTGCCCACAGTTATCGCAGAGAACCGCAGCCCCAGAATTACTCGTATATCAGATATCACTCATAGCAAATGAGCATCAACTATTCCTCATATTGTGCATTATAGTATTCAATGTTACATGCCCCTTAATGAGATACATTCAGCATTGGAAATTCGTGCGGATGCCATTATCGTTTTGAAAATGGTGAAATTTCGAATTTTATGGACTAATAACACTGAAATCATTCCACTTCATTCACAGGTAAATTAAAGTGTATTTGATAATTTCTATTGGAGATTTTGAGATACATACAAGACACCTCGGGTTTCCTCTATTATCGCAGCAATTGCCCGTAGCAAAAGCCAGACGATTTCTATCCTATACTGGGAGAGGCAGAGAGTTTCGTCCCAGTCGTTTTGTTACAGTTGTTCACTGATAGTGGGTTCGTTCAGCAGGTTTATATCTACAGGAAGTTGTTAGTCCCCTTTCCTCTCTCATACCTCCACAACTACTCACTCTACTTCTCTCCTTCTCTCTAGGTTTGACTGGGTATAACAATTGCAGCCCGTTTCTCCGTGCAAGCCGGCCACATGTAATTAAATGCAATCAGTGAACGCCGGAGTGCTCCGAATTACGAACATTTAGAATCATTCCATGTTCAACCAAGTTTCTATCTCATTGCATTCTCTATCTTCAACGATTCTACCTATGTTAAAAGTTCTTAGGGCTGTTTATTATCGCATTCAGATTTGTGATGATTTTGTAATTTTTTACCTAATGAAATTTATCACTTGGAGGAATCAAAAGTCATCATGATCATCGCTCTATTCCGCCTGGACTCTGAGATATTTTCAAAAAACTAATCATGAAATGAAATGAATTTTTCTGAAAATATCAGAAACGTATTAATTCTCGTTCAAATCGAGAATAGGATATCATGTTTGAAATGAATGTTTGTTAGGATTTTATTAAGTTCATCCAGGATTGAAATAGAGGATTTCCCAGTTCCATGAAATACTTCAAAGTAATTATTCAATAAACAATGAACTGACTTCTCCTATCAGATGCATTCAAAACAACAATAAAACACAACATGTACAGAGAGCTCTATAGAAATTCGTTATCATGCAATAGAAAATGGAGAAATACAATGACAGAGAGAAACACGAATATCAGTGAATGGTTTATAACAAAAGCCCGACGTTTATGTGTGTATGTATGTGTATAGTGAGCAACGTTATTTTTTCTAAAAGTGTGAGGTTATGAAAGAGAGAAATTGGTGGAAGTTGAAAATTTCAAGTTTCTGAGGCTCTGTGTGTGTGTATCGTGATGGAGGACAGAAAATATGATATATCTATAGACACACACACACACACACACACACACATGAATGGTTGGATAAAATGCTGCAGGTTGGCGAGAGAAAGAGATGCAATAGAGAGAAAATGTGGGAGGAAAAAAAAATAAAGACAGAACAGTGAGCACGAAATTGCTGTACAGGAAAAGCGAGGACAAAAGGTTTACAGGACTGGGTCCCTATAATTCAACGGCGTTGATGGCTGGATGGGCGAAAAGAGGATAGAGAGACAGAGAATGAGAGAGAGAAACTGATGCAAGAGGGAGAACGGAGAATTACGAGGTCACTTCCGGTGGCGCCTGCAGGAGCTTCCGTTTCCGCTCGCGCTTGCAACGCTTCAGTCTTGCCCCTCTCCTCCCCCTTTATTCCCCGTAGCCCTTTTGGGAATTCACTGGTGTCTCTCCTCCCCTTTACGCTCATGTACTTATTCCTATTGCTCTTGCCGGCCTTTCCTCTTTCACTTTTACCCTCCGCCCTATTGCCCTATCCTTTTTCCCTCGTTTTCATCAGTGATTTTCCACCTGACACTACGCCAACGAATCTTCTCGGAGGGGTGTCGTTTCTGCACTCGCCTCTCTGGTTTTGGTCCCCAGTGTGCAACGAAACTTTGTTCAATGACCACAACTTGGCTATTACTACCGCTCTGAACTTGTTTCCTCTTCCCACCTCCTCTCCCCCTCTTCTATCCACAGTGTCCAGTCAACCCCCTCGTTTCCTCCTTTATTACGTATACCCTGGAGGATTTTATTGTACTGATGGTAACAATGGACCAGCGAGCCCTCTGGGCAAATATCGCATATCGGATATGGGGCTCAACTGTTTTCAAAACTCTGACCATCGCCAATGGCTATCGTAATTGCATTATTCAGAGCCACTGTTGGAGCCCTCCATTTATTAGTACTGGAGGAATATCTTTAATTAATGGAAAATGAAAGGTCCATTCGCTTCAATGATTATTCAAATGAATCTTGAGTTTTGTTTGATGTTCTAGATCCTCTTGAATTTTCCATGTGTAGGAAGTAGAAGAATTTTTCTATCCGAATACTTGAACCTTTAAATTCTGAATATATGCTCATTCATGTGGTGTTTACCGCAATTTCATATTATATTTCTGCTTTTGGCATCTCTCTCGACATTCATCGAACTCGGTCAGCGGTTAAAATTTGTGTTATAACGGAGCAGAAGAGAAAGACAGTTATAGAGTATCGATGCATTGGAATATAAATGTGAAGGGGGAAGAGGGGGAAGGCTCTTTTTGGGTGCTGTATGGATTTGAGTCGTTAACGAGAACCATGGAGAATTAATTATTGGGTTTTCAGTGCGTTGAAATAATATAGGATGCTATTATACAATATATATATAGATTATCATGGGCAAATGTAATTTTGCTTTGTTCAAACACAAGTAATGAAGCCCTGATTCAATTTGTCAAGCGTATAATTAATGCCTTCATTTCATGGAAGAGTGATAGCAGAGGAAAATGTGCAGAATCCCAAATTTCTCATGTATTTGATTATTTATAATGGAAAACTCAGATCAACTGTTTGGATGTTCAGTTAATTGCGGAATCGGGGATTTAGGATTTAGAAAAATAAGGAAGAAATAAGAAATTTTAAGCTTAAAAAAAAATCCATCTTCCCTCCTAACGTGACGTCCCTCAAATTTCTGAGAGCTTCCAAACACCTTTGCCTTCCACCCCTAAAAAAATCGTTCCTCAATTCGTCATAGGACTGGATTTATAAAAAAAAATATGTGAAAAATGAGAAATTTTAGGCTTAAAAAAATTCCATCTTCTACATCAATACCTTCATCAATACTCCCATATAAAATTCCCAAAAAATAGCTTTTCTTTCAAGTTTCAAAGTAGAACCCAGCCTTGACGACCGAAAAGTCGTACAATAGACGAAGTAGACTGAAAATCTAAAAAAAAATGATGAAAAACTCTGGATCATTATGAACTTGAACGATGGAAAATCGACAACTATGCATCAAGCTTCTTGCGGTGATTGTGGAACATAATACGTCGACTTGGCGATAAGTTACTGCTTAGGGCAAACATTAATTTGGCCGTTGGCGCCACCAAGAGCAGCATAGAAGCAGTTATGTGTGTGTGTGGGTATGCGTGCTGGTAGAGTGCGCCCTCCCTATACTCGGCGACTTCACTGTATCCTGACAAGGAATATCCCCCTCGAGGCTATTGCAGTCACGTTAACGTATCCCACCTCCTCCCCCTAATTCTGTACCTCAGTCTTCGAACGAATCGATTATTCTCAAGGATTAAATTGTTCTTTCTCCGATAGCACCAGAGCCATTCATCTTCCCTCGTTCTTTTCTCCCCTCCAATATTATTTACGAATTTATGCGGCAATAATTTCCGATAAAAGCTACATCACCAAGAGAAAACTCAGAAATTGATGTGACAGGTGTAATTTCAAACGATAATCCACCAAGGTTTTTTCATTGAATTACGAAAAGAGCTCGCGTGCTAGTCAAACAGGTGTTTTCTGCAACAGGCGAATGTGACAAAAGGCTCATGCTATCAAGACTAACTGGATGAGACGTGAATTCGTTCGTACGACCCTTCCTTTTTTTTCTCTTTCTGACTCTCCTCCCCTCCTCTCACGACCCACGTCATTTGAGGGTTAAAAAGAGCATTTCAACACGTATTCCACTCTCTACCCCCTGTTCTGTAGCCTGCAGTCACGCGACTGGAGAAAGCCAATGAAAGTCCTCTCTCGAGCCAACCGTGTGCCATTCTCTTCCTCATTCTCTGCTCATTCTGAAAAAAAAATAAAAAATATTGTTGTCTCTAACTGTCCCCCATGGTCTCCACGTGATACTGCCGGTACTCATCTCGGTTTTCGTATTCTCATTACGACACCTTAATTTTGTGTCAAATAAAAAATACGCAATTTTTTCTGTTGATATCTCTGGGATCATAGGATTTAGGAAGAAAATTAATTTAACAATACTAAATAATTGTCAAATCAACGACGTTTCGCCTGCTTTTATTGAGGCTTTCTCAGGCTCTTGACATCATTAGCATATAGTCACCATAAAATTGATTATATCCAATCGGAAATTTGATCCATGCAAAAGAGTTTCCGTTGATATATTGCAGTGTTTCTACTCAACAGTATCCCTACTTCTGTCCATTTATACTTCTTTTTTTTTTCTTAACCATTGAAATTTTATGAACGAACCCGAGTTTGAGGCCATCAGTCTCGTGTTAATGACCAATACGTCACTCCGAATATCCCTGAGCTGTCCGCCATTAGCAGACGGTGATCAAGCCGAGAGACTAGACGAAGTATTCACGCATTTATATACATATATATATATGTGTGTCCAGAAATATTCGGCTGATGTTCCCAAAAACTCTTGGCTAAATATAAAGGAAAAATATCCAGTTTATGTGTTTTTGACTTGCTGCTAAATATATATATATGCTATAATGTAGCATAACGATTAGGACAGTCGAGGCAACTGACAAGCCTCAGGAGCAAGATTGATTGATAAAAAAAAACGGAAAATGACAAATGTTTCATAGCTAGGGGGAAAAATATGAATTAGCAAAACGCACGAACGAAAATAATATCTGGATATTCCAGTATAAATTTGTAACTTTAAACACGGAAATAACTTGAAAATTTCCAGCTGTGTCTGAAAATCACTTTTATACATCAAGGGTTGTGCAACAAGTTGGAATCAATAATTCATACACCACTAGTTGTAGTCTTGTGTTTCAACTGTTATATATAACTTTGGCAGTGTCATTAATGAATAAACTCGTCTGGATAATGATCTAGCAACATTGTAGACCAGTGTCTATTCACATGGTGTCACTTAAATGCGTTATTTGAGACGTGAAACGACATTTGGCTATGATTTTCATGAGTGTTCCATGGGCATGTGTGTATTCGCCTGATTGAATGCACGAAAAAGAACACATACACACACACACACGTGTGTGCACGTGTTTGTACGATGATTATTACACTCATTTGGATGAGAGAACCGTGATGAAGTGGATGAAATTGTAAAAGCAAAAAACTCAGCACTTAAGTGCTCCAGAAGCTGTGTGTATTTCAATTCAGTTATTCTCTATACATTTAAAGCTCAATAAGTCAACTGCTAAAATACTCTGCCAACACAGACAGACAGACACAGAGAGAGGTAAAAAAGAAGAAGAAGAAGTCAAGTGAACTACTGAAATGATAGTAAAACCTGAAAATAACAATTATCTCTTCATAAATGTGTATTTTTCTTCGGAATTTTCTCTACTAGCTCAAAAGTTTCTAGCACTAAACTTTAATAGACACATTAGAATGAGAGGAAAAAAAAAGAAGAAAAATAAAGCGTCTTCAGATCGACGTTTACGTTTGGAGACCGCCATTGTGAATGTCTTGATGCCAGAAATAGAGTTTTGCTTGTCTCGTTTCAAACCCAATATATATATATATATACACGAATTCACTTACCGTGTCTCGTGGCTGAACGTGGTCTCGCCAGTGGCTTCAACCACTAACAGATAGTGGTAGAACACGGTACAACGAGGATACCGCACACATGGTGGGTGTCTTGAAGTGAAAAAAAGAAAGAAAAAACGAAAAAAGACGGCTTTTCAAAAAAGACGCACACACACACACGCAAATGCGAATTTTTTGTGGATCGTTTAGAGTTGTCTTGTGGAGGAAAATGATTGTAATAAAAGAGAAGCACTGGTAAAATATAAAATTGTGAATAAAAGAAGTGAAGGAATGCTGTAGTGGGCTGAATGATCTCATTTTATAGCTTCAAATGTCGCACGAATTGGGAATGCAAGTGTAAGTGTACTTAGTAAGCATTCGGAAAATCGTGGAAAACTAAAAATAAATAAATGTGGAATTTTGTGGTTTAGATAAGTGGAAATTATTGATTTAACTTGTTTTTTTTTCCTTTTTTTTGGTAAATGTATGAAATACTTGGTACAAACTTGTCACTGAAACGACAAGTTTGACGGGGAGAAGAAAAATGTGACTTTTGGGTTCACGAGGACTTTAGGATGACAAGGTAATTTGATATTTCAGTGTGACAGCTTTCTGTTTGAATTTATTTATTTATTTTTCATCGAATTTTCATGGTTAGTTATTTCAAAGTCGTTGTATTCATCATTTGGACACTTACAACGAGTGCATAAACGTTTATTTCGAGTTAATTCAGGGTTGAGAGTCGCATTGATTCTTTTTTTTTTTGTTACTCTTCTGCACTTTGTGTGTGCATCTTTTTTTCATTCTTGCTTCTTGGTTCAATCAAGTGCCAATATTTCATGCTTCAAGAGCCCTTTTTTCCATCATGATTCAAGAGCCTTGAAATTTCTTCCGGTATCGAGGTCTTCTCCATCAAAAGACTCATTTCCGGATTTCGGGAAAGGTCGTACACGCCTTTATCACGTCATAATATGTGTTTGCCTATATTTTCACAGTCTACCTCCTGCAATTAACTACTCTTCTTCTTTCTTCTGTAACTTTGCCTTTTTCCGTCTTTTTTTCTTTACCTTTCCTTTCAGTTGTAGTCGTGGTTCTGCTGACGTTGGTGAATGTCAGTATGAGAGACATTTTAATATCCCTGCCTGCACTTGAGCATCTTCGTAAAGAAGGATTTGACAATATTGTTCGCATCGTAGAATATAAGGGATGAATTTTCTCCATGAAAAATTTCAATTTTTTCGTAAACTGTAGTTCATAGGGAAAAAATCTTGGGAATTGAATATTTCTCATATCTCTTCTATCATGAATATTCCAAATTCTTGAGTTTACAAAATACCCAAGTGAATTTTCATCATTCCTTATTATTGAAAAGTAGTGAAACTATATGGGTATGTACAAATTATTAAATTACAGACGTATTCAAATTAGATTTCCTCTTCAATTTTCTCCAACATTCCATCTTCTCAGGCAATTCAATCCCTTAGGAATTTAATCCGTTGGAAATTCCAACATTGACGCAGCACCAGCAGTGTGTACCCCTTCTGCTCATAGAAACTATCTCGTGTTATTCAGGGTTATCCCTGGAAAACATTGCATCTTCAATTAAAGGTCTTTCAGGTTTGTTAGGGTGTACAGTACAACCACAAATATTCCAATTTCGTTGTCAAAGCTCAGTCATTTAACACGACATATTTCTGAAATACCGAAATTCAATGAATACTTGAATATATATTCACAATGCCAGATATGAGTTCATTGTACTTTAGAAAATTCTTAAGTAATTAATTCAGTTTGAACGAATATCATTCAGATAATATTTTTTAAATAATAATAATAATAAATTTGATACGAAATAGCGTTGTTTCATGATTATTGGATATTGAGTTGAAGTTTTGAGAAATGGATGTGTTTAAAAAGATGTAATGAAAGATATAAAAGACAATGCATGCATTCAACTATATGCATAACATCAAAATATCAAGATTTGTGAAAAATCTAAAACAATTGAGCTCTTAAATTGTCATTTTAATAATTCTGCAAAGGAGGTTGAGCATAGATTTAAATATACATCTTAAATAGTTTTAAGAAACGAAGAAATATATAAATATGTCACAAAATATGCATAAAACAATATATGCATACAGCTATCCACGAAGATTTCTGAAAAACCTGAAACAATTGAGCTTTTGATTTGTGATTTTGACATTGCTACAGAACACAGATGAAGGGGAGATTTAAAGATACATCTTCAGCATGAATGATTGGCAACAAAAATCATCCAGCGATGATATTTTTCCAACGTGAACAAATAGTGTCATTTCACAACTGCTGAATGTTGAATGGAAGTTCTAGAAAATGGAGGTTTATGAAAAGATTCTCAAAAGAATTGATTAATACATATATATGTGTCGCATCAGAATATCGAGATTTCTAAGCAATTTAATTAAAGAATTACGCATTCAATTTTCATTTTTAAATTGCTGCAGAAAAGGTGTATGAAAGATAAAAAGATACATCTTCAACATGAATGATTTTGAACAGATGTTATTCAGCGATCAGATGATTTAAACGATAATAAACGTTAACGAACAGTGTCATTTCACAATTGTTGGATTGTGAGCTAAAGTTTTAAGAGATCAAGGTGTATAAGAAGATGTGATGAAAGATGCATAACAAAACGTATATATAAACTTATATATGTACCATCGAAATATTTAGATTTCTAATTTCAACATTAGTTCATAAAAGTTATAGAGAGGATTTGAAGAAACATCATTAACAGTTGAAATGTATGAAGATGTTTAGGAATATGTAATAAAATATGGATAGTAGAATGTATGCATACAACTACTCATGTAGCATCAAAATATAAAAATTTCTGAAAAATCCGAAGCAATTGAGCTCTTGAATGTTAGTATTTTAGCATTGCTACAGATGAAGCAATGAGAGAAGGTGTAACAAAGTTCAAATTTCAACATAGATGTAAAGATTCAAAAATACATCTTCAACATGAATGATTTAAAAAAAATATTATTAAACGATAATATTTTCCTTCAACCATAATAAACGTGAACAAACAGTGTCATCTCACGATTGTTGGATATTCAGCTGAAGAAAAGTGAGAATCTGCTGTTGAAAGAGCCAATGAGAGAATATTGTCTGAAGCGATTTCTGCAGTAGAAGCGGTGTCAAGTGCTCTTTCGTTCACTTGGAAAAGGACTCGACGATCCTGGTGAGTTTTCTAAAGTGAATGATATGAAAGAGGACACAGAGAGAAATAAAGAGTGAAAATGTGTGTGCAACTCTGTGTGGTATGTTGTAAAGGCGACAGATAACATCGGTTCTCAGAATTTTGGACTCATTCCAACTTTTTACCTTCATAAAAATACTTTTCACAGTATTAAATATTCTTTTTTATATCTTTCCCCCTCGAGAGCTGAATCTCGTCTCCAATTATCAATTCAAACGAAAACTCGATTCTTCCTCATCACAAATGGAGATGAATCGCATGATGTCTTCTGTTCTTTTGGACTAATCTATGATGAGACATGTAACTTTCAAAATAAATTTCGCTATTTGCAAGAGAATGCGATGGTTAAATTGGTGCATACACCCACTAACTACATGACTAATTCTCATCTTTCATGTGACGCCATGTTTTTTTTTTTGGGTCTTTTCACCGAAAATTTAACGATCCAGAGATAAATACCAGTGGTGGTCATTGACGAGAAGCACTAAACCTACAAGTTTGATCCAGCAATATTATGTCATTTGGACTTTTCGTTTGATGTCTGGCTCTTTTCCTTTGCAGCCATTACATTTGTCATGACAAATGCACACAAATACTATTATACCAGTAGGTGTAATTAGCAATGAAGCAATGTAGATATGAAATTATTTCACAATACTTATATTCAATGAATGAAAATGTTCAAGAAAAAAGCGAAGATTCACGTTATTTGGCGGAATTCCAGAATCACAGTCTACTGAGTTTATTCATTAATTTTCGAGACTGTGTCTTCTTCAATGCTCGAGTTTCATATTCATAACTGGTTTCTCATTCTTCTGACCTTCCAAAAGGGAAATACAAACCGCTAAAAAACGTCGAGATATAAGCAAGAAGTGGCAAAAAATGGAGACGAAGAGAGAAAGAGAGAGAAAAACGAAGCGTCACGTGGAAAATTCTTTCGTGACCTCCGAGTTTCTCTTTCGTCTACCATCTGAGAGACCCTGCCCATTAATAATGTCGGAATACCACACTGAAATTTTCCCGACGAAGATGAATTACACTACTCCCCGCTCTTTTCACCTTTTCCTTCTCTCTTTCTTTCTTTTTACATCTACACACCTCTCTTAACTCATCCGCGTTTTAATTCGCATTCTCTTTCCTGGTATTCCATTTCTTTTACTTCTTATTCCACAAAATTAATGCGCACTGTTAGAATGTACCCCTTTTATCTGAGGATTTTCCTTGCCATTTCTTTGCAATTTATTTTCATTTTTCACGTACAATCTCACCTAACTTCTTGATAATACTGTCTCTTTCTTTCGTTACACTTTCCTGTTCAACCTACCATTTTTAATACTTTTTTTTTTGCTCTCGACAGGGAGTTTTTTTTTCTTCTTGGAACACGAGGCTAGAAAATTTACTCAAAGTTAAGAAGAAATAATGATAATAAGGGAGACTTTAGGGATACGAGTTCTCTCAATCGCTGCAATTTGTGATGAAATTTTTTTTTAATCATTTGCAGATAGAGATGGCAAAAATAAGTTCGATTTACTCGGGAATTGGCTTTTTTGTTGAAATAATTGATTATTAATTAATCATTATTGGTTAAGAATCGATTTTTAGTATTGGACTTTTTGATTCTTTTACAAAATCACATTGTTGACATTGAAAAATCAGATTCATCGAAAATTCATACATTTTTTTGAGTTAATTACTTTTTCGACCTAATTCATGAATTGTCATAATTTAAATTCAGAAATGAAAATGTTGATATAAAAAGGATTCACATATTATAAATCAAATTAATTCTGTATCAAATTTTTTCATTTAGTTTCAAGAAAATTTCTTTAGACTGGAATCTAAGTTGAAATAGTTGACAAATATTTTGAAAAATTATTTTATGAAGCTTTACTTATTGGATATTCACAACTTCTCTAAATTAAAATTAATATTAGGCTCAGAAATCGATTAAAATCGAAAGAATCAAATCTTGCAATCGATTCATCGATCCCAAAAATCACAATCCCCTCAAACTAAAACAGAAGAAACGAAATCGAATTATCAATCGATCCGAAAATTCGATTAATCGAAATTTCATAATTGATTGATTGGAAGTTGATCCTTTCAAACTAAAATCAATGAAATCGAACTCTCAAACAATATACGATATCTCGAATTCACTGCGAGATATCGAATCGATTAATCGATGTCTAAAAATAATCAATCGAAAAATTCCTGTTTTAGCAAAAAAAGAATTTATTAATTTTAGTGTATAAAACGAAATTCAGAAAGAAAAATCGATTCTCCAATAAATCTTTTTTTTTTCATTATTCAATAAATCTTTCCATTCACTCCCGTTGTTCAAATTTTAATTGTATTTTTTTTTTTATTTCCTGTATGATCACACACTCTACATTTGGCAGGAACTAGAGTTTTCGTCTATTTGATAGACATCTCGCGAGACTGCTTTATTTTATTTTTATTTTTTTGTGGCTCAACTGTGTGACTTGTCAGAGTTGGGGAAAACCGAGTGAATTATACCCACGGGAAATGCTCTCGCGACGTATCTCGCGACTCTCCCCGACCTGACAATGGGTAATCAATCACTCGGCACCGAGCGCGCGTTCACGTTCCATTTCGCTGCTTCGAGCGTTGCTCAAACGTCACTCAGCTCATTCTGTATCCGCAGACGACCATACCAAATTCAATGCGCAAATCGAATAAAATTTTAGAACAAAAGAAGAGAGGGGGTGGGGGTGGAAAAGGATGAGAAACATTGAAAAAATTTTATGCTCACAAATTGTGAATAAAATCATTTAATTTTAATGCCTTTGAAGTTTAGGTGCTAAAGTTTTAAAAAGAGAGAGAGAGAGAAAGAAAGAGAAGAAGATCTGAAGAGTTCTTTAGTGCGATGGCGACGTTAATAATGCTTCTGCTACGACGATTACCAACGGAAACTTGGACGGTTCTTATTGTCGTCTGTGTGAAGAGTAATGAATTTCGACTACACTTGTGCAACGTTAAGTCTAATTAATACCACCTATATTACAAGTACTAACTGACACACAAAAGAGAACTTGGAAATTATGTGTCGAGTGCTATATGATATTTCGTCTAGCTCATAGTCTATGAGATGGGTATATTTATGTGATAATCGTTAAATTTATGGTGAAAAAAAATGGCAGTCGATATGTAGAGGGATAAAAGCAGTTGACAGTAGTTTGAAAAATCTCTCTGACCTCCTTCCTTTGGGACTTCAAACTGAACTATCGATTTTTTAAAGGTCGCACTGTGCCGGGAACTGTGTGAGTAAAGTTGGAAAAATGGTCCTGCCTATATATATATATACATATATAAGTCGTACTCCATTCTACTTGAGTGGATCCGAGAAGAGAGAGGTGTAAATTTCAGTATTATCGACATGAAAGAAAGGAAAAAAGAGGAGAAAAGATAGAAAAATTCACGAAAAAAATATGGAATTGAAAACTTTGCTGTTTTTTTTACACGTCTCCATTTTCCAACTTTTTCCCATTAATTCGCATTGATCGATGAAATAAATCAGAGCACACAAAGTACAGTCATTCATCAAAAAGTGGAGTGGGGGGGGGGGGGGGGGGGGAAGAATGAAAAATCTAATTCAACTGAAAATTTGCGGCGATAATGAATCGTAGAATACCTGCTGAGGTGGTTTTTAGGGGCACACACGCGAAATCCATCACATCTTGGTTAGACAATTTCACGTTGAGAGTACAAGTACCATAGCCCTCTTTCCCCTCCCCCCCTCCCTCTTTCTTGGTTGTATCAGTCTAATTTATTGCCACAAGCAAGAAAACGTAATCCCTTAGTTTCAAGTTGAGAGTTGGAAATGGTTTTGGGGTACGACACATTGTGTGATAATGAATCACCATCATGTCGCAACTAGAATAGAAATTAACGAGTTTTAAGTAACGAATTATTCCCTACTTGTTACTGTTCCAAATTAGATTGTTTTAACAATGCATGTGTTATTTTCTATTTTTGTGTTTTATAATAGAAGAGAAATATCGTTGAGTAACTATCGATAAATTTGCGTTAGTTGGTCACGACATTCTTCGTGTCATTTGCCAGGAAGTTCTGAAGATATGCGTCATTCTGACTCTTTTTTTCTCTTTTTTTTTTTGGATAAGCTATATCAATTGATCTGAACTCATTTTGGTTAAACTGCGAAGTTAAGAGAATTATAATTAGGAAGACTTCATTTAAATTTGTGTCTCACTAAGTTGACTCAAACATTTCCGTCTGCATTTTCTGTCCAAAATCCCGGAAATTTCTAACAATTCACATTTCTACTGAAATTTCAAATAATTATGTCAATGAAAAATGAATACGTCATCGATTTTCCAATAATTTCAAGCCTGGATATCAATGAAATTTGTAAATTTCAGTTTAATTATTTTTTGAAAATTTAGCAAAAATAGGAAAAATGAAAAAAAAAATTGAAAATTCAAGTCATTTTGATTCTGAATACTCATGTTTAGTTGAAAATTCAAGTAAGCGGTAGAATTTACGTCTCAATTCTATTTCAGACTCATAAATTCCTTTGAATTTCCTCTGAAACTCACAGATTTGATAAACATCTTCCAATTAAAAAAAATTCAATATCACGTTAATGAAAATTTCCATCAAATTATCTATGAAATTTCCATTTTTTTTCTAATAGTGTTGCCAAGCAACTAGGATACTCGAATCAATAAATAAATTTGATGATTGAATGAAATTTTAAATGTCAAAGTAAAATTTGTGAGATTATAATGTTGAAATTTTAGCAATACGATTGATGCGAATTCACAGAAACGTGAAATGATGAAAAGTGCATTTCCCTGGACTGAGGACACACACGTACGACTTCCACGATCGTTTATATCCACCCCCCCCCCTTCCCCAGTAAAATTGTACTTCCAGGAGCAAACGAAAGAGGAAGACACTATCTAAACGAGTATGTGCTACTGTTTTATGTATATATTCGTATAGATCCTGGTTCTCGTAAATTACGAAAAGTCATAATTCGCTTTACGGCTTCTCACTACCCACGAGCGAAAATCCACGTGTATATTTCGCACACTTTAGAGACTCTTTGCTATTGTATCACGATTCTCCTCTGTCTATTTCAACTTTTACTGCTGTTAAAATGACGGAAAATTGGGGCATTTACATTTTTTTTCGTGGAATTTGCTGAATTTTTGTTCTTTATTCATCTCAGAAGATTTGGAAATCAATGAAAATTCATGTGAGTTGACGTGGATTTATTTGTTTGGCGTGGATTCTCGTGTTATTGGGGAATTTCGCCTTTATTTCGTGCACACACGTACGGCATCACCCTTAAAGCCGAAATCCTGCGACTTTGGGTGTATGTGTGTCTTTGTGGCTGTACGTCTGTGTGTGTGTGTAAGAGACAAGAAAGAGAAAATGAAAGTGTCACGTGCTTCACAAAGCAGCGCAAAGTGCCAAGGATATTACTGTCTACCTAACACATCCCTTCAGTGTCTGATCAACACGGGCGTCTTTCACTGAGTCGAGTGAGCTCAGTGTGCGTGACGAGAGTGTACATGGGTCAGACATTTCTGGCTGCTTGGCACTGATGCTTCATTTCTCTTGAAAAATCAAAGTTTAGCATTCTACAATAGGAGCATATCCATGTAATAGGTTTTTTTTTGAGGAGGGGGGGAGGGGAAATTTTTATGCTTCTCGATTCAGTTCAATGGTCCGTTTAAATTGAAATATATTTGAAAAAATCATGCGATCACGGTTCCATGCTCTTGATAAATTACTGTTTCTCAGATTCAACTCTAGTCGATCCAATTCCTGTGGATTATTCCCTTTTTTCCGATTTTGGCGCAGAAGAATATCGTTTCTGAAAGCTGTGGGAATCGTTGGGAATCGCTGAAATAGAAGAACAATTTAATGCAGTTCACTCGAAACAGTCATATTCAAAAGTATCTATGATATTGTGCAGTGGTCGATGAATTATTGAATAATCAGAACTGAATAAAAATTCCACAAATTTTAAGTGCAAAAAATCATTTTTCTTGAAAATGTAACCAATAAAATTCGTCTTGCGACTACAATATTGTCAAAACATCTTCGTCTTAGAAACAAAAAGGCGTAAGCGCTATATATAAGCCATTTTAGCTTTTTTAACATAATTTATACTTTGAAAATTGTTATCTTCTGAACAAAACCATCGAAAAATTGAGAACTTCTTTCAAAAAATTTATAATTTTTTGATTCACCATGCAATTAGTTTTGGAGAAAAATCGTAAGAAATGTTCTCTAGATATACAGGAAACCATGCATTTTTTAAATATTTCATTGAAATTCATTTTTTAATATTGAATGTAAGATTTTTCTCTATCTCATACTTCAATTTCATCAAATTCTTCAAAAAAGTTATTTTGCAAGTGAACTACCTTAATTGCAAAAGTCACTCGACACACTCCGAACTTCTGAATCATCTGAATCACAGATTCCTCGAAAATATCTGTACTTCAAGTCTTTCTCTTTCGGTTTTCCCTAACAAAATTTTCCCATTGTTTGAAGGAAAATATTGATTCCAAGTTTGCACGAAAAAAAAAAAATTCACCTTCAACAAAGCAATGTGCCCGAGATGAGATCACTTGAAACACTAACGAGAAAGGCCACACAGAAGTAAAGTTTCGTATTCCAGTTGCATGGATCTACATGACAAAGAGGGTTTGAAACGAATTGGCTAGTAAAGTATCAAGGTGGAATATATATATTCCAGTAGCATTCGTCTCAACTTTTGCTGCGAGAGATCTTCAGGATTGGCTTCGGTTGAGCGAGGTTTGCGATTGATTGAAACTGGATGGAGTAGAAAATGCATATATATATATACATGCGATGAGTTTTGTAAAGCCACAGGTAGGAGATATCGATTTCTCCTGGACACTTCTGCTAAAAGCCACAAATAATCGAAACTTTAGAATTTTCACTGTTCGTATAAATTCATGTATTCTATTCAAATATCAAAATTTTTTCCTTTCATTTATTGTCTTATATATTTTGTCATACTGTGTTGAGGCTACAACTATCCACTTGCTTGTTTTCACATCTCCAAGAGTTTGACACGGAAATTTATTCGTGCATAACCGATTTGGCAGCTGTTCAACGACCATTCGCCATTCCCCAACGTACTTGTCCCTGAAGACTATTCTTTTTCTACTACTCTACACTATACTTCTATCCTCTTCTTTTTTTTCCTCTCATCTCTCTCTCTCTTTTCATTTTACTTGAAGTATTTTCTTAGTTTACGATCGAACTTTTAAACGACATTTGCACACAGTTGCTTTTAACCTCGTGATTATTTCCTTTTTTTTTTTTTAGCTTCCAAAATTATTTACTAGATATTTTATCCGTTTATTTGGAACTTTAAAAAACTCCCCCGGACATTGCCGACGACTGTAAACAAGAATGATTGAGATTCAAAACATGTTTGTTGCACACAGTTGCTTTTCAATGTTACGATCATAGGTGGCAATAGAAAACGCTGATGCTCATGAATTTATTTTGTGCTTAATTTTTTTTTTTTTTTTAGCAAAAGTGCATTCAGAAAATGTGCAGAATCCTATTAATTCGGAAAATCGTTGATTTTGGATTAAGCTGATGCAATTATGTTTATTGTAACGAGTAAATCGACATTAATATTTTATGAACAATTAAAAGAGTTAATTACACTGAGCTTCAAGGTTTACCCCGAAAAAACAATTGACCTACTGCAATTTTTACTAATTAATTCATTAATTCTGCAGATAAAAGCAAAAAGTCCATTCATCTCGTGACAATAGTAATTTTTAATGAAAAATATTTTCCAATGAAAGCCACGTTTATCACGTTTTATCAAATTTTTTTTTTTTTTTAATGACAATTAATGAGCTTTCGTCCAACTTCATAACAAAATAAATTGCCCATATTATATTGCAAACGCACTTTATTATAACAACTGTTTTTCAACGTCATTAAGCCATCAAAGAGCTAATTGATGTGATCCTCCGTTTTTCCCGGAAATTTTTCCTCTAATGGTTCTCCGAATGTTTGAAATGTTTACTGGGTTCTCAAAAGAGATGACTCTTTTCGTTTATAATTAAACTGAGGGGTAATTAAAATTAAGGACATTTTAGATTCTCTCTACACTGTATTTTTGACAATATTCAGCTTGAAGAAACACCAATGAAAAGCCCTTTTCATGAAAATAACTGGGTCGTAGTGTATCGAGGCTTGAAAAATGCTTGGGTCGAGTGCTATTGACGCATTTCCGCTCAGTAATTCTTCGTTAAATATCGCTTTAGTATATGTGAAAGGTAAAAGTAATCGTCCATCATTAAAGATCAGGAAAAAAAACCTGTTTAATTTGATTTATTATTATTTATTTATTTAATTGCATGGTAACATGAGTTTTTACATCAAAAGAGAAAGTCACGTTGAATGAAGGGAAGCAGAAAGTTACAGAAACCAAGTAAAATTAATCAATTTTGTGCAGAGTGGAATCAAATAAACTAGAATAATAATAAAACTAAATGCAATAAATGAAAATAATTAATGCCATTCAACAGCTAGTGTATTGCTCTCAAAAAATCAGTGCCATATTCCAAAAGGAAGCTATTTTCTTCAGCTGCTTAGGAGTCTTATTTAATGATGTGTGGTTCCATTATTATTTGTTACTCAGTAAAGATATAGGGTTTTTCCCGATTAATTTTCGCTATCTCAAACCCTCCAAGACTACCCCCCCCCCCCCTCCCCATTCACTTGCACCATTACGTACACACACTTAAATGTATATAATTGCCCACAGGATCCAAGAATTTTTTATCGAAATACAACTCATTAAAAAAATTATAATCATCAGAATTACAGATCAAGTAGACGATGCTTTCCCACTCGAAGTGGCAAATTTTACAATAATCATTTCAGCTTCAATTTACAGATTCTGTTACCTGTTGGTAACAATGAATCTTCCGCAGAACTTATTGTTCTCATAATCCTGATCATGCTATTCTCTTAAAAATAAAAGGAAATAACAATTTTCTGTATCTTTATTGTTGCAGAGTGACAGCGGGCTAGTGGACACCGAGCCTGGTCGACTTGGCAGTATGACAGCCATTAATTCGGTGAGTTATCATAAATACATTTATAAATCAAAATTTCCATAAACTAAAGAATTTGTGCAAGGTTCATTGCCAATAATCACCTCATATTACGCACAACACTGTGTCACAATTTCTCAAAGTGCTGAATTCACAAAATATCGAGAATCTCGAAGAAAATTGAATGAATTGGCGAATCAATCAAATGCAATGCGAGATACTTTTGTGCCTTTTTCCCTACAGTCACCAACACTGTTGATAGCTCAAGAAATCGATACGAGTCTTGTTTTCTGAAGGAAAAATACCCCCCCCCCCTCCCAACCACCACCCCCACGCCCTTTTTGCGCTCCAGCATTGAAGCGAAAATGAATGAAACTCAGATGTATCATCGCCTCAGAATAAAAAAGGCTTAAATACCAATTTTTATAAGCAATACTTACTATTTGCCCTTTTGTTCCTAAATGCGCCGATATTTTCCTCCGAAAGAAGAAACGGAGCTAGAAGGCAGCTGTATAATTCTGTAGAGCTAATTTTCACAACTCCATTTCTATAGTTTGACTATCGAATGCACTAGGGGACTGTGTTGCACTTCTCTCCAAGTGCAGAAACATGACTCCCTGAGGCTTCGATATTTTGCGAGACAAGCTACGAAATGTTCCATCATCGTCGATGCGTCATGTATGTGTGTGTGTGTCTGTTGTTCATGGGTTCAACGTATCTCTTCTATACTGAGTTGTTTGAACATTTCACGAGGTACAGGAGAAATGGCGAAAAGCCCAAGGGGTACCCAACAGAATTCTATTCCTTCAGTTCTTCGTGTCTGTATGCATGCCTGGATTTGTTTTGTAACCTGCAAAATTCTGTATGGCATGTGAATGCACTTCGTGCAGGAAGATAAAGAAGAAGAGGGGGAGGTAAGGGGATGAGCGAATGTGTTGCGTCAGGTGTCGAGATTCACGGAGTGAAAACTTTTGTGATTCATAGGCAAGTTGCGACAGCCAAGTTGAATGGCTGCTGATGAGAATTGGTTGAGGAATGGAATTCACGAAGTTTACTCCACTATTCTCAGAATTATTTAGCATATTAAAAAGCCATTTCAATCATCGGAAGTGTTCAATTTATTTTTAAAATCCGTTAAAAAGCACCTTATTGTGTAAATAATTAATGACAGACGTCAACAGATGATGATGGCACAAGTAATTTTCTCAGTTTTTTTTTCTGTTTTGTTTTCATTCAAATGGTGTGTGTATTTTCATGTTCGCTTAAAGCCCGTGTTAAACATGTGTATAATCATATGGTGATGTTGACAGGGGCTTAGTCATAGAACTGAATCTATATTTATGAACGTTTGGGAATTGGAGATCGTTAAAGAGATGAGGGGAGGAGAAAAAAAATGCAAAGAAGATGGAAGAGAGACCGGAGACGCTTGTCCGACACAGAAAGAGAGTTTTGGTGCGTAGACGTAGAGAATCGAGACTAAAAGCACTGGTAGAGAGGAAACGAAGTTTAAATAAAGCACGTGTATGTAGGTCAGTCAGTGGTGGCGCACACACTGTGGCCTGTGTGTTACGCAAGCATCATACACACACGTTTGGCTGAATCTAGCTGAGAAAAAGTTCGTTTTACTTTCATGTTTTCTCTTCATTTTCCATTCAACTTTTGTTTGTTTCCTTTGAATATATGGAGTTTTTTTTTTCTCATTTTTTTAACGTTGTTTGTTTGGGAAATATTCTCGGCTTTTTTTTCCTCCATCTGCATCTACTTCTTCTGCAAAAGTGTTTTAATATTCAATTTTGGAGGAAAATTATGTACTAACTGGACGCATACTGCGAATTTGTATGGCTCTTACTAACAGAATGTTTTGTCTGCATTCTGTTGAGTGCTAATCGTCTTCAAATATTTGAGACTCGGAAGCTCAGACAACAAGCTTCTATCTTGTGATGCGTTTACTAACACTGCATTTACCCTGTCTCTCAGTGTTTTATCTTGTTCACCATTTTTTTCTGGAGCTTTCTTCGCTCAACAACAAACATAACAAGCTGACTTTACGAGTTACCGAGGCCTGGTTCAGCTTGGAGATCATCAATAAAGTAGCTGAAGAGTATCGGGGTTTATAAAAAAGTCGGTGGGATTCTTGAACTTCATTTTCTCTTGGATAAATCACTTTTTATTAAATGTGGGAGTCAATGGAGTTTACTTGGAAAAGATGAGGATGGTGATTAAATCTTGCAGCTGGTGATGGATTATCTCCGCAAAAAAATCGATTATTGAAGAATCGATCTATAGAAAACATAATCTTTTAAGAATCGATTTTTCCAAGGAATAGAACCGATTAATTGATGAATAAATAAAATGAAGGAAACAGTATCAACTCAACTTCCGATCGATTTCGAATATTCGATTAGTCGATGTGATATCTCGCATTAAATTCGAGATATCGCATATCATTCGATAGTTCTGTTTCACTAGTTTTAAATTAAGGAAATCTCTCTTCCAAAAACAAGGAATTTCCGATTGATCCTATTCAACAATCGATTAATCGAAGCGATATGTCGTTTCGAGATATCGCATATCGCATTCGATAGTTCCATTTCTTCACTTATAATATGAGAATATTTTTTTTTTTTGAGAAAATCGATTTTTTTCCAAAGAGTCGAAAAATCGATTAATCGAGTTTCTTAAAATGGCTGATTTCTAAGAAAAAGATCGATCTTTGCAAAAATCGATTCAGAATCAGCCATTACAGAATTCAGTCGAATGTTATTGATAGATTCCACTGAATGCACAAGGCTCAATTAAATTCTCCATTAAACTTATCACAAAACGAAATACCTCTTTATACATCGTTAATGGAATTGAAAAGAATAGTTGAAGGAGGTAGATACAAAAGTATCGGAAAATTCGCATCAAACAATTTCCATGCGCTCTTGATAATGGCTATGTTTTGGAAATGAATTTCCAAAGTCGAAAGCACCCGAGGATTAATGGCTGGGCTCTATCCCTCTATACAGATGAAGGGAATAGGTACGGTAAAGTCTCTTCAACGAGTTGAAAAAGGTAAGACAGAATGGAGAAAGTGTGGGCAGGAGGAAAAACTTTTACGAAAATGCCGCTCTCACAGTAAGTCTTGGGCGTTTAAAAGTATTCTCCCGAATTTTTCTTCTTTACTTTTTTTTCCTTCCTCTTCGCTCCTCTTTCTTCGGCCCCCTTTTGTTCATTTCTTTTTATTTTCACGCTCAAGCGATTCTCATTCTTCTCGTCTTTAATGCATACTGGGTGTAGAAGCGAATAAGCGTTCGCTCCTCTCTCTCTCTCTCTCTCTCTCTCGCGTTTACCAAAAAGTTCCATCTTAATTGTTAAATTATTCAAAAGATACGGACACAATACTGAAATGGACGAAAAAAAAAGTGGAGCAACGCTATTCACGGTATCAGATAGATAATTATTGTTCCTTTTTCATGATAATAACAATTATAAATAATAATGAATTATTTGGAAGATGATAAATTCAGTAGTGAAGAGGTAGAACAGAAGAAAGTCACCTTTTTGTTAGAATATCTCGGAAATTAATGGAGATATGTCTTTCTTTTGTACTGCTCCTTTTTTTTTAGCTCTCAAAATTCAATATGAAAAGTAGGGGCAAGTAGGACAAAATGGACCCTCGAGATAACATGACTCAGGATTTTTTTTGGGAGCCAAGGAGTTCACGAAAAAATCTGAAAAAATTTGAAAAGATGCTCCGATATGTGAAACTTGTCGGTGAATTTTTTCAAATCTTTTTGTGAAGCCCTTCACTTTCAAAAAAAATTCCCAATCATTGTGATCTTGAGGTCCACTTTATCCTGGTTTCCTACACACAGAAAAAGCTGAGCAGAGAATATGTTTTTTCTGTTCATATTATATGCACTATGCAGTACATATAATATGAACTATCGTTTTTTGCATAGAACATGCGCTATTAGTACATAAAATATGCACTATTTGAGCATATTTTATGTTAAATTTTTTCCGCATAAAATATGCTCATGATACGCATATTTCATGCGTTCTGGGAATGCATAGAATACGAACTTATAAATAACATAGAATATGTTCAAAGTGAACATAAAATATGTTCTAAATGAACATAAAATATGTTCTAAATAAACATAAAATATGATGAAAAAAGAACCATTATACGATAAATGATTTAATTGTTCTGCTTCCAAGCTTTTCGTGAATATCTCGGTGAATAGGCAAGATAGAGCGAAATAGATATCAATATTGAATGGGGAGAGAGTTTTTTTCAATTTTTCGCTATCATCTCGGTAAATAAGCAAGATAGACCGAAATGGAGGGTAATTCGGGATCAGGAGGGAGTTTCTCCAGCTTATCACGATTATCTTGGTAAATAAGCGAGATAGAGCGAAATGGACGTTAATCCTGCAGAAGGAGGGGGTTTTTCTAGATTTTCGTGATTAACTTGGCAAATAAGCGAGATAGAGCGGAATGGACATTAATATGGGAGCAGGAGGGAGTTCTTCCAGCTTATTTCGATTATCTTGGTGAATAAGCGAGATAGAGCGAAATGGACGCTAATCCTGCAGAAGGAGGGGGTTTTTCTCGATTTTCGTGATTAACTTGGCAAATAAGCGAGATAGAGCGGAATGGACATTAATATGGGAGCAGGAGGGAGTTCTTCCAGCTTATTTCGATTATCTTGGTGAATAAGCGAGATAGAGCGAAATGGACGTTAATTCTGGAGAAGGAGGGGGTTTTTTCAGTTTTTCGTGATTATCTTGACGAATAAGTGAGATAGAGCGGAATGGACATTAATATGGGAGCAGGAGGGAGTTTTTCCAGTTTTTCATAACTATCTCGGTGAATAAGCGAGATGGAGCGAAATGGACGTTAATATGGGACCAGGAGGTAGTCTCCTCAACTTTTACAATCATCTCTGTAATTAAGCGAGAGAAGGTGAAATGGACGTTAATTTAGTATCAGGAGAGAGTTTTTTCAGTTTTTCGCCAGTATCGGTGGAATAAACGAGATAGAGCGAAGCACACATATGGAATTATGAGAAAGTTTCCAGATGAAATAATATCCTTGACCCCAAATAGAAAGTCCATTTCGCTCTATTTCACTTCTTTGCCGTTATAGTCGCAAAAAATCAAATCAACTCCCCCCTGATCTCAAATTAACGTCCACTCCGCTCTATCTCGATTATTCGCCAAGATACTTACGAAAAACTAGAAAAACTTGCCGATGATCCCATATTAACGTCCATTTCGCTCTATCTCGCTTATTTACCGAGATGATAGCGAAAAACTGAAAAAACTCCTCAATGATCTCACATTAACGTCCATTCCGCTCTATCTCGCTTATTCACCAAGATAATCACGAAAAACTGGAAAAACCTCCTCCTTCTCTAGAATTAACGTCCATGTCGCTCTATCTTGCTTATTCACCAAGATAATCGTGATAAGCTGGTTACTATTCTATTTCTCTCCGTGTAAAAACAGAAAGGCGTAAGTGTCAAAATTAGAATAAAAAATCCTAAAAACAAAAGGGCGTAACTCCAAAAATTCTCCTGAGATAAAAAAATTTATAAAAACATAGAGGCGTAAGTGCGGAGATACGTCCTTTTCACTTTAACTTTACCAATTATATAGCGATTAAAAAGGAAATAACAAAGGGGCGTAAGTGTGGAGATACGTCCCTTTCATTTTAAAATTGGTAGTTATGCCACTTTGTTATTTTAATTTTCATTTATCCAAATAATGTTCCAGAGGCCATAAAAAACATTTTGGAGTGATGCGTGGACATACGCCCCTTTCACTCTAAGGCGACGATATGTACAGTAGTACATATTATATGTACAGTAGTACATATTATATGTACAGTAGTACATATTATATGTACAGTAGTACATATTATATGTACAGTAGTGCATATTATATGTACAGTAGTACATATTATATGTACAGTAGTACATATTTTATGCTAAGGTCGTGTGCATAAAGCATGGATAATCAGAGCATATTTTCTGCGAAAAGTCAAATCATATTTTATGAAATGCTCAGTGCATATTCTCTGCTCAGCTTTTTCTGTGTGTAATAAGGCGAAATCGCTCTATCTCGCTTAGTTTCCAAGATATTTCACAAAAAAGTTCAAAAATGATTGAAAACTGCCTCAATGTTCACAAATTCGTAGCTAAAAAATCATTTTACCACCCTCGACCCCCTGGACTGTGAATAATTGGACGTGATATCGTTTTTATCCAGTTTCACTGACTTTACACGTAAAAATTCACTGAAAAAATGAGACATCTTCAACCCGAGTTATCCATCGATCATCATACCTTGTTTCTATATAGCATGATAGTTGAAAAAAGTCTAGAGCTTACTTTTGTGTCTCGTTGATACTACTCAAGAATGATTTCATGCGTGGAAATAGGACAATAGAATTGAATGGAAAGTACTCTTCTTTTCTATTTCAGGTCATTGATCCTAAACTAACTCGGCTCAGTCTCTCTCTTTCTACTGTCTTGAATTGGATTTTCTCTCGAAAGACAGTTTTCGTTACTTCTCTGTTTGTTCAAGTTACTTCTTTTTTTTCTATTTCCTTTTTATCTCACGAACGAATGTCTACAATACAAATATGGGGATAACGCTTCAATTTCTTGTAGCCAGTGCCGGGACGAATGAGGTCACAATCGTTGATACTGGCATCCATTTTGTGCTTCTTCTTGTTTGCTCACACGTACATGCGATATTTTCTCTCTTCCAAATGCCCTCAAAATTCCCCAAGAAATTAACCCTTTTTGGGAATTATGCACATTTGAGGTCTATTTTATCAAACTTGATGGTCTCAGACCCAAATTTCGGAAAAAATAGGGAATGCTCAAGTGAGGTTTGAACTTACATCCTTCAAATTATCAGTCTGATGCTCTCCTTTTTCTCCAACAAAATTTATTCTTTATAGTAGGTTACAATATTCACAAGTACAAACAGGATTTCTTATTTAAAATGAACATGTTTGAAACAAAACGAATTATAATATGTATCAGTTCTGATTATTAGTCAAATGGTTCATGAAGCCCTCGCGACTATATAGTATCGTTCATGGAAATTAATGTTCATGTTCATATGGGTTTTGATTCAGGTTATGAGACTCAATTGATTTTTTTTTAGAGAATAAAGACCTCAATCTTAGCTTCGCAAAAACCATTCTTTGTAGTCTGATGCTCTATCAATTGAGCTACTGCGAGTTCCACTATTTACCTTCGAATTTTTGATTCCAATATATTACTGTATTTTCTTCATCTCCATTTCTGAGGCAATTTTGAATGAATTTTAAATTAATTTTATTTTAACAGGCCGCTAGAAAAGAAATGTATTATTATTAGACTACTTAACGGTAGCAAGTAGCAAATGGCAAGATGCAAGTAGCAAGTAGCAAGTAGCAATGTGCAAATTTATCTCCCTTTCTTCAACAAGATCAATGTGCGCAAAGTTAATTGATGCATTATGCTGCCTCCGAAAATGGACAAATGAGGAAACAGTTGTTGGGATAACAAGCTAAAATTACATGGGAAAATTCTCGTAAAAACGTGAATGCTTGTCCTATAAATGTCCCAATAAACGGGGTAGCTTCTGAGCCATGAGGGGACGGAAAAACAACTCAATAAACGAGTTGATCCTTGCGTATCGTTGTGTGTGTATATATACTCTTCTCGAGACTATGAACATCAACTTGCCGGAATTCGCTCGTCCGAAAAATAACTTCAATCCAAAACAACTTCTTCCATTCCGCTCCCCATCTCTGGTTTTTTTTTTCTACTTTATTTTACGGTATATACGCTACTTCGTCCAACTTTGTTACACTTGGACCTTCCACGTTTCCAGCGCATACCATTTACCCAATTTCATTCCACAAGAAAAGATTCAGTTCAACCGTTATTTTTTTCCTTGCACTGTGCACTTTTCTTTTTTTATTTCTGCACTGAGTGGAGCAGAAAAAAACTCCTTTTTTCATGGAAAAACTTCTAAATTTTCCGGGTTAATGATCGCTGGTGAAGTACAAGATCAAATTCAAGCACACGACAAAAGAATGAGAATTTAAGGAACAAAAAGAAACTCAAGTAAAAGAGAAAAAGAAAGAGAGAGAGAGAAAATGAATTGAAAGAGAAGAAAAGGAACTTGGAGAGTATAACATAGGTTGGGATTCTCTTTGGCTTCAAACCATTCGGCTCAATATCTACGTGACAAACTTAACTGATCAGGAGGAAACTGCTTTTGTCTTCGTCCTTTCTTCTTCTTTTCTTTCAATTTGGCAAGATTCCTAGAGAGGCTCCAATTTTCCTTCTTTTCTTCTCAGAGCAATGATGAAATTTTTCACAACAATGATCGAAATTGAATTCTCAAATTTGAAAGAAAATAAGAGATTATTGATTACAATGATGTACCCAGTTACCGGACATACCTCAGTTTACGGACGTAGCGGCAAGATTTTTTTGGGAATATCTTGGGTTCTGCTGATCGTAGGACCTGGGGTTAATCCTGAATGAGAAATGAGCTCATTTCCCATTGATTTGTGGGGTTTAAAAAGAAAAAATCAATTTTTTCGAGTACTTGCAGGGCAAAAATAGATTTCCAAAAAATGACCTATAAATATTTGAAAAAAAGATTTAAGAAAAATTTGAACCACTTAAATCAATGAGAAATGAGCTCACCTTTCATTTGAGATCAACCCCAGATCGCTACGACAAACAGAACTGGAGATATCGTTGAAAAAGTGAACCTTTTAGATTTCCAAAAGGAAAACCCTTTCAAAACTTGGCTAAAAAGTGAATTTCTCTAAAAAATCAAGAAAAATTAGACACATGTTTTCTGCTTGGAATTTCGTCAGCTTTCCCATGAAATAGTTAGAAAATTTCCATCTCGAACCATCTAATTGGAGTATCCCTTTTACCCCACCGTCCCCTAATACATCTTTTGACTAAAACTAAAACTTTGTTATCAGTTTGAGTGAATTTGGTGGTTGAGAAGGAGCAGATGTTCGCGGTAGTGACCCAATTCTTCAATCCAAGTCACTGTGTTAAGTGAAAAAAACTAACCCCTTCCCTTTCTTCATAATTATTTTTTTCTCTCACCACCCCCTTCTCCCCCCTCTTTCTCCCTCTCTTTATGCAGTACATAGGCAGTGTATAGTGTTCACATCGACAGCGACTAATGGCCTTTTCATTCGGGCTCGTAAAATCGTTTTATATTAAACCGATACCAGCCCGAGAATTCACCCAGGCAAGTTACTCTATTTTACCTCCCCCTCCATCTCCTCCTCCTCATCCTCCTTCTACCTTCATACCCTAGCGCGTTCTAAATTCTTTTTGCTTCTCCTTCAGCCTCCATTTGTCTCCCGATGGGAATAAAGCCCGATTCTGGGAGGAGTAGATTGGGATAAAAAAACGTATCTCTGTCTCTATCTCACCTCGTAACGACTCGACGAAGCCATTGGCCGCAATGCTATCCGCCAGACTCACCAGGAAATCAATCTCGGCCACCCGAGCTCGTGTGCGATCATCAGATCTCTTTCTCTCTCTCTCTTTTTTTTTCTCTTTTCTTTGTTTCTTCTTTTTTCCCTTTCTTTTCAGCCCTGTTCTATATTTTTTTCGGCTCTTTGAAATGTTCTTGTTCTTCACTCACTCCTATTTTATCCTTTTTTTTCTTCTTTCATTTACTTTTTTTTTTTCCAACGTAATACTCGCTCATCCGCCTCGTCGATCGCAATCAACCTCGCTCTGTACTACGTGGTTCTACTGTAGTAGGTAATCGCCCGTTGAAATCGATCATTTACCTCTCTACTTCTGCAGCTTTCCAAACTACAAACAACGTGTACACTAAGTTTCTATTCGTGCTTCATTCTGCTCTTCTCCATTTGTAAATTCTTGTAATTTAAACTAGCGTTTGTTTTTTTTTTTTTGCTTTTTTTTTCCAGCTTTTTCACTTTTCATTCGTTCTTCACACGAATGTAGAAACTAATTATTTGCTTATTTACGGAAGTTTAGAGCAGCTTAGGTGCTGAAGTTTTAAGCACTTTAATTTAATATCTTTATTGTTGAAACAAGCATCTTAGTTTAATATATCAGATGGAAAAAAATATTTTAAAATCTTTTGAAAATATTTAAAATATTTTGGCTTTTTTTTTTTATATATCTTCTGTAATTATTTCATGTTGCAAAACGAGCAACCTAATTGTAAAATTTTTAGAAGATTTTCTTGAATCATGGTTTTATTTTGCCCCTAGAAATGAGATGAATAAAATAAATAAATAAATGAAAATTAAATAAATATCTTAAAACTGCCATTCACTAACAATAGCGCTTCCAAAGTGTTTTGAAAGAGTCTATAAATGTATCTTAATTTCAAACACTCGTTTTTATAGAGTTGACTTTGTTTTATGTTACTTTATTTGGCGTTAAAAAAATATCAAATATAGATAAACCCCTGTTTTTCCTTTTTTTGAGGGAAAATTGTTGGGGTATTTACAGGATTTTTGTGGTACTAGCTTCACCAAATGGTGAAAAATAATTCTCTCTCTGTTTCCAAACCCATTTCGTATAATCCAAAACCTTTTTCAAAAAATACTCTATCTCATGGCAAAAAAAAGCGTCAGATATTTCACGGAACTGTAGGTTTTCAAATTAATTCGGACCATTCGAAATTACGACGTTATTTCAAAATCACATGTTAACCTATATCACTCCCATTTATTTAACAAAAAAAAAATTACATTCAAATCTCCAAAGAGAGAAATGAATTTCCATTAATTTCAAAAATTTCAAACGTCAGCAAAATACACTTTTCACTCCGATACATGATTATTATGTAAATTATGAAAATTTAATACCCCCTAACAAAATAAAGCAGTATTAAAGCTAATGATTTGCTCATTAAAAATGTCATCAACGGTTAAATTTGTTTGCACAGTAATAAACTAAAGGATAATTCAATACTGTTGTACAAATTTATAACGAGATATACCAATCAAAAGAAAAATGCAAATTGCTGGAATATTTGAATGATACAATTTCGGAAAATTTGGTGGATGAATTATCAAAATTGGATATTCTGCAATTTCAAATTTTTTTTTGTGCAAGTACCATGTTATTTTCGTGCTTCACTTTTCACTACCATAATTTCATGGGTAGCATATACATAAAACTCGTCAGTCCATTCTGCGTGTTCGGAATTTTGCTAACAATGCTTTTCATTGTGAGTACGCGTCGACGTGTGACATGGCAGAGTCAAAGCCTCGTCGTTTCGTTCAAAATCGATTGCTAACCCTCCTCTTTCGCTTTTTCTGTCATGTACGTGTGTGTGTGTAGAAATATGTAGCTCTGCATTATTTGTAGCGGTGGAATAAATTAATTCGTCTGTAATTGCTTTTAATTTATTGAAATTCTTTGAAATCAGAGGAATTCACTAGCAGAAAATTTATTGATTAAAATTACATTTTTTTTAGTTTTTTTCTTATGATTGCTCCTAAACTGTTAAAATTTAGACAAAATTTACTCATTTCTTGTCAATATCATCATGCTGTCGTCTTAGAAACAAAGTGGCGTAAGTGTTGTGTATAAGCATCCACTAAAAGACAAAAATAGTGGTGAAAACTATCCAATATTGATACCATTGGTTCTTCGCAGATATTTTTAGCAGAATCATCTTAAAAAATTGTTCGAATTTACTGAATTCAGCTCATTAAAACAGATTATTTGCTTGAAGTACTCGAATTCCGCAAATTAAACAATTTTTTTTGATATTTTGATAAAAATATCTCCTAAGAACCAGTGGCATCAGTATTTCATAGTTTTTATCACTATTTTTCTCTCAGTGTCGAACTTATGCCCTTTTTCCTACAAGGAGACGATGTTAAATTTCATTTTTAATATTTTTTGTGAAACAAGCAATTTCGCTGACAAAATTTATGTGAATCAATTTCTTAAATTTTTTTTTGTACTCATTTTTAACTCATTTTCCGCAAAATTTCTTATATTATAATTCTTTGTGCTAATTTTTCAAAAATTATATCGCATTTGGACCGAAATTGTGGTGAGCTGAAATCAATATATATAATAAAAAAAAGTGTGTTATTATGTGAATGCCGCTAAAGCTCAGAAACCAACCCTCATAGCCCCATGGGGGTTATATGGTGTGGTAGCCCTCCACTCCCCATCCATGAAGAAGTTTTCCGTTTTCGGCTAGGGGGGTTGGTTCCAGAGATATGGGGATGAAAGAGAGTATTTTACTTATTTGCTCCTCATGGGTAATATACAACAATGCTCTAGATCGTTCTAAAATTTACTAGAACAATCTAGAATAGTTGAGAGTATTCTGAAATGTTCGAGAAGGTTCCAAATAGTTCGAAAATGCTCTAGAATGTTCCAGAAGATCTGGGAATGTTCTAGATTGTTCTAGAATGCTCTAGATTGTTCTAGAATATTCCAAATTGTTCTAAAATGTTCCAAATTGTTCTAGAATGTTCCAAATTGTTCTAGAATGTTCTAGATTTTTCTAGAATGTTCTAAATTGATGAAGGAAGTTTTAAATGGTTCTAGACTGTTCTAGATTGTTCCAGAATGTTTCAAATTGTTCTAGAATGTTCTAGACTGCTCTAGAATGTTCTAGAATTTTCTAGAATATTCTAGATTATTCTAGACTATTCTAGATTGTTCTAGAATGTTCCGGGAAGTTCAGAAACATTCTACAATGCCCCCCAAGGTGCGAGAATATTTAAAAATGTTCCAAGATATTTCTAAATCTTTTTTAGTACCAAAAGATTTGGAAATATTTTGGAATGTTCCAGAAGGTTCGGAAACTTTCTGGAGTGTTCTTGAAGATTCGAGAATGCTGCAAAAGGCTGGGAAATATTTTCCAATGTTTCAGAAAGTTCGAAAAAATTCTAGAATTTCGTTGAAGGTTCAAGAATATTCTAGGAAGCTCAAGAACATTGGGAGTTAGAAAAAACCGATACTGACATATGTTTCCTACCTAAGAAAATGTCAATTTTTCAATGAATTGGTTATAAAAGCTCCATTGTGAACCGTTCAAACGGATTGCCCGATTCATTCCACTCTCGGTTTGATCAATTAATCAATATCGATGAAAATATTGGAGATAGATCCTTTCTGAAAATACTATTGGAAAGCTGAGAAAACTTCTCATGGGAATCATATCAATGATAAATTGAAACTAGGGGTGAGCAATTGCTCGCTCGCTACGCTCGCTCGCGAATAGAGGAGTGCGTAGTTGCTCACTCGCTCGCGAATGGAGGAGTGCGTTACTGCTGATTAGAAGGAATTAGTGAGAATGTATTGTGATGAGTGTGACTTCAAGCCGTAAGAACTCCTCGATAATTCCTCTCACTTACTATTAGAAAAAATGACGAATGATAAAAACGATAAATAACAACAGACATAATCGTGGAAACTATCAAAAAATGTTGGGGAGATCTAAAAATCTGGAGATCAATAAAAAAATCAATTTTTCCTTTTCGGGGGTAATGCATAGACTCCACTTTTTGGAAAGAAGAACTTGATAATGCTTTTCTTAAAAAACTAAGAGAGTACTGGATCGACTCCGATCAAAATCTAATGACCGTGAATTTATGTCAAGATGCTTCGATTACCACATCGATCACCTCGATCACATTATTGATTTATGAGAAAACGTGAACGAAAAAATTGATCATCGGACATACACACAAACACACACACACACAGACATGATCGTGAAAACTATCAAAAAATATTGGAGAGGTCTTAAAACATGAAGATCGATCGAAAAATCGATTTTTCATTTTCGGGGCCATTACATAAACTTCCCTTATCGGGAAGTTAAAAAGATAATAGTAATACATATTGTTGACCTAAGATTTCTACAGCTTTCCAATAGAATTCTGGTGAAATCTCTATCTCGAACCGTTTAATTAGAATGTATACGTTGCCCCAACTTCTTCTGATAAATCAATCAATATCGATGAGAATATTGAAGGAAGGTTCTTTCTTAATTTTCTGAATTTTTCGAATTTCTCAAGAATTTCATTTTTTAAAAGTTCGAATATAAAAGACTTCTATTTTTGAAGAATTTCCGTTTTTTGGAATTTTTTTGTACTATCGGGTGCTGGGATTTTCGGTTAGTCCTCAATGAAAGATGAGCTCATTCCCTATCAATTCATGTAGGATAAAGGAAGCAATTATCTATTTTTCGAAGACTTACAGGGAAAATGCTGATTCTCAGAGAATGGCCTATAAGTATTTGAAGAATTGATTAAGAACAATATGGATAACATGAATCGATGGAGAATGAGCTCACCTTCCATTCGAGATCAATCCCAGGTCGCTACGATGAATAGAATCGGAGATACTGCCGAAATAGTAATTTTGTCTGATTTTCGAAATGGGGACTCCTTTCAAATTTGGCCCAAGAAATGAAACTTTAGGAAAACTGGAACAGATCGATACTAACATACGTTCTCTCCCTAAATTTTTCTCAGCTTTACAATGGTATTCTTGAAAAATCTCGATCTCGAACCGTTCAATTGGGATACCTATTTTACACCAGCTTCCCCCAATAAAACAATCGATATTGATGAAAATAATTAGAGATAGATTTTTTCTGATGATACTGTTAAAAAGCTGAAAAAACTTCCTATAGAATCATAAATCAGAACTGTTTTTAGAAAATTTTAGTTTTTCGAGAATATCTCTCCTCCTACTGGTTGTAGCAATCTGGGATTGATCTCGGATGGAAGGTGAGCTCATGTTCCATCGATTTCGCAGTTCGAAACAAGAAATTATTCATCTATCAAGTACTCATAATGTGAAAACTAATCTTCAGAAAATGGCCTGAAAGTTTTTGAGAAATTGACTTGAAAAAATTCGACCCCACTGGATTAAAGAGAAATGAGCTCACCTTTAATTTGAAATCAGCCCCAGGCTGCTATGACTAAGAGAACCGGAGATATCACCAAAAAAATTAATTTTGTAGATTTTCAAAGGGGCAATCCTTCCAAAACTTGGCGAAAAGAGAAATTTTCTCAAAATTGGAAAAAATTAATCCTGACACATCGTTTCTGCCTGCAATTTCCTAGAATTCTCTCAATTAGAATGTCCATTTTACTAATCTTCCCTCGATGAATTATATATAATTATAAGTCAGTATAGGAGCTGCAAAAAAATCTGACCCGAGCGAAGCGAGGGTAGGACCGCTAGTATAAATTAAAAATGAAATTTTTCATTCATAATTAATCATCACAAATGAACTCGAAATTACAGACTATTTTTCATTTGTTAAAAAATTCTAAAAATGCATTTTATTCTTAATGACAGCTCTCTTATATTTCATATCCAATATTTCATGCGCTTTTCTCCTCAGTTTTCATGCATACCACGGGGGCTTTTGCATTTGGATTTTGCATACTTTATGATTTTCCACAGCAACGATTCGTCCGTTGTGTCGCGGTCACGGCATACATATTATATTTATATATATAGATATATATACTACCTATACAATGTGTATGTATTTCCAGCACTGGAATTTTTCACCGGTTTCTAAATTTAAATTCAAATTTTAACCCTATACGAATGAACCCGGAATATACTACTCGTGTGTCAGACTATCTCGTTCCCATGAACTGGATTTGCAAATTTTTTTTTCTCTATATTTACTTTTTACTCATCTTATTTTATACGAAATTGTAATATGTAATATCTACTCTGGAATTTTTAATGCTCTTAACTTTTTTTTTTCATCCACTTCAATCTTCTCTGTTCATTTCAATTTTCATCTGACTTTTAATTAATTAATATGAAAATTTAGCAGTAAAATGTAGAAGGTGGTCGATAATATCCATCCATCCTGTAGCTTTATATATTCGCTTCAGAAAGAAAGTGGCGTAAGTGCTATGCTTATAGATAAGCACTCATGCCCTTTTGTTTCTCAGATAACGTCTTCTATATTTGACATAATTGATTGTGCATTGATTGCATTCAGTATTTGCAATGTTGTTGGTACTTAACATGAATCAAGATTTTCTGAAGATTAAAGGCATCCACTGAAAAATTTGAAAAAAATTCCCTCGAAATTTCGACATTTTCGAGCAACTCCTTGAATTTTTTCAAAATTTTAAATGAAATCCTTTGTTTAAAAAAAATATGGAGATCATTTTCTTCGATTTTACCGCAGTTTCCTCTATTATTTGATTTGCAGAGCCTGAAAAAATTCAAACTTTGAACGGAACGTCACAAATTAATACTGATTTCTTTTTTTCCATGTTTTTTGATCTTCCAATTTTCCATGACATTTTAAAATTATGACATTAATCAATTAAAATGAATTTCATAATCGAATATAAAAATTATCCTGTGTTCCAATTTGTAGGATATATTTTGTTATTTTTTTTGCTCCGATTGCAGACGATGAAGAAAATTTGTGAAGCACTCATCCATGCTCAAATCCATAAAAACTCACACGCTGGCATGACTGTAATGCTGCCCACTCTGCAGCTGTCTCACACGTCACACTGAACGCGCTTCGATTGGTTCGTTCGGTCTCTTGCCCAGTTATTATTTGATTTCTACGTTTCACTGCCTCGTGAAAAAAAAGGGAATTTGAAAAAAGCTTGAATATAAAAAAATGAATGGAACGGCTATTGAATATTGAGATGAATATCGTTGAGATTTTCATGTAAAAGCGTATATTTCATCAAAACATTTTGATGCAAGAGTTTAGGTCATTTCTGTGAATTGCTGGAGAGTTGAAAGTTTTTTTTCGGATTATTTCGCTTTTTCCAGTAGAATGTAGAAGCTCGGGGTGGTTATTGGGGAATGGGAAGACACTTGAAATAACGTAATACTCTCAATATGTTGGTACTTCTATTTTAACAGGGATTTTCGGATATTCCAATGAAAATCGCTCGGAATGGATAGAAATAGCTGAGATAATATTGAAACTTGTGTGAGATTTGATTTTTAGAGATTTTTTCAAAAATTCGATCATTAGCAGTAACCATTGAGTGTTGTACCCTTTTTTTTAGCCAAAGCTTTTAGTTTTTTGGCCATATCTCCGGTTCTAATAATAGAAACATAGAAATTAGAAAAGGCGCGTGAAGATAAGCTCATTTCTAATCGATTTGAAGGATGCAAATTGTGTTTTGGACTTCAACTACATCAAAAATCGATTAAATTTAATTTGAAAGCACATAAATCTATGGGAAATAAGCTCACCTTTCACCACGTATTCGAATTTTGGTGCTACGATCATTAAAACCATAAATATTTTAAAAAAAATGCAAATTTATGTTTTTGACTGGAAAAGTTGAATTTTCTTTTAGCTTTTCAATGAAATTTGTTAATTCGTTTCATGTGGAATTGCATAAAATACTGATAGTAAACTGATTGATTTGTCATTATTTTTCTTCAATTTGAACAGGATTATCAAAAAGTTACAAAAAAACGTCTTATTTCTTTCGTTGCTCTGGTCTAACTAGCAAGGGTCAGTGGCAATGAGACAAGGGTCGGTCTAACCCGATCAGTTCCGAGCATTAATATGAAATACTGCTACCTCTCAAATTTCAACAAAATCAATAGGACCCTTTCATAAAAATATCCATTTTCCTCCAATTTTCACCATTTTTTCCTAATTCCTAATGATCCAACCCTCTCCTACAACTTTTCTCCTAATTACCACTCGCAATACTGTTCATTTGCCAACAGTTAACTCACTTCTCTCAATTGTCAACTTTACTGTACGAAATTTTCATTGTCTAATTTGTAATTTCTTGACGGATATACTTTGTCGACAATAATGTTTTCACTCAGAGGCTACAAGATATATTCTTGTATTTGAATCAACGCAGACTAATGATATAACTGTCTCAAAGACAAAGCGTACAAGTACTTGGCAAAGAACAATAATGCCTCTTGTGCATATTACAGTGTCTGAGAAAGGTAAGAAAAGACCCGCCGTAGGAAAGATTTACTTTCGAGAACAATGAAAATTGTAAAATTCTCACGTTATATATTCCAATACGAGATGAGAGACATATTGCGCTAGCAAGACTGGCATAAAATGGCGAAGCACATTGAATAAGAGAAAAGAACAGATAATAATAATAATAATAATAATAATAATAAAAATGAAGAAAAAAGAAGAAGAGAATTCCTGTATATTTTTCAAGAGTGTCATATTGTGGATGAATCACGAGTGGATCGACGCGGAATATTTTAACATGCATGAGATTTTTACTGACGTTGAACAGCTGGTAATGCACACATTTTTTTTCTCAAATGCAATGGTAACATTCCTTTCCTCCACAAAATGTCTTTCTCCCCATGATCAACACATAAATAGAAAATGCTGTCATTTTCAATTCAGAATAATTTGAATGCAACTCAGTATTGTACTGTATATATGTATGTATATATATATATATATATATATATATATATATATTCTCTATAAAACTAGAGAAACTTCACTTCACAGCTGCAATTTCATTTTATCACAGCAACGAGAGTGTTATAGTAATGGTGCAAGAAGGATTTTTTGACGGTAGAACATTTTCCAGTGTACTGCAGTTATTTTCCACTGAACACTGAAAAATTATCGTTGGACGCTGAGTCGTTGCTTACCGTTCTGGTCTTCAACGTTGGATTATTGAATTTCCTGTCATTTCCAGAAGAAATACGTGTTCAACACTTTTCTGGAATTTCTTTGAAGAAATTCAATCTGCAGATACTCTAGTGGATAGCATAAAAGAAAAAAAAGTATCCACAAGAGATCATTGTGTTGTTGGATCAAGTTTTTATTCTCCTTGACATTGTTTTTAAAAAGCAATAAATAAATGGAGTGTACTTGCAATGATGGTGAAACATTTTTCATAATTCTTTCTCTTTTTTTGGATAATTTTGAGCTTTCAATGAATTGCTTTTCTAGGATTTATTGGAAACTCGATAATTTAGAGATAGAATGCAGCGAGAAATTCTTCTTTTTTGCGGAAATTCAGAGTTTTTCCAAATGAGTGGTAGAAGAAAAGAGGATTTTCGTAGAATAAGCTTCAATTACTTCAAAAAATGATGAAAATTCATTCCAAAACATATAAATATATGCGGAATGCCAGCTCATTTATGCAGATCCTCGAATTTTGACGCTACGATCATCAAAATTGGAGATTTGTTAAAAAATTGCAATTTCTAGTAGAAAAGCTTTATTTTTCGACTGGAAATGTCAAATTTCTCTGAAAAATAATGCCAACAATCAATTTTAAGCTGGATTATTGAATTTCCTGTCATTCGCAGAAGAAATACGCGTTCTGCACTTTCTAAGAATTTAGATCAAATTCAATCTTCAAATACTCTATCAAATAGCATCAAAAAACTATCCACAAGAGATCATTCCCTCTGCTCGATAACTTTTCATTCTCCTTGACATTGTTTTTCTAAATCAATAAATAAATGAAATGGTACTTTACAATGATGCTGAAAACATTTCTCATAACTCCCCTTTTTTTTCCTCATTCCCCTCGAAATTTTGTAATCTCGCACGTGTGTGTGTGTGTGTGTATAGAACCGAATTGCATTTGGGAAACTCCGAAGTAAAGAGACGAGATGTATATAGTAACACAGTACTCAGCAAAGTGGATCGATTTTTCAAGCATAGACGAAAAAAAGATGGATCGAGTTACCCAAAGAAATCCCACCATCGTTGATATTTGACGAATGGCCACTGTGGGACGCGCAAGAGAGCACACACACACATACACACACATTCCCGTTGACTCGGGGCATAAAAAAAGCGCCCCATCGTAAAAAACAAGAATCACACGTGAGGGCGTACATCCTACCTGACGATTTATATTTCAACGTCACGTTCGTACGTAAACATCTTTTTTCTTCGTCTCCATTTTTTTTTTTAAAGTATTTTTCTCTTTTCACAAATTTATAATGCCTTTTGCGCATGTGTGCTTGAGAGATATTTTCAATATTGCGAAGAAGAGATCTTATGATTTAAACATCAGAAATGATGCAGCATCTCTTGTAAATGTTAATGCCTCTTTTTTTTTCGAGAAATGACAGTAATCGAGTCTCCATATTTCCACTAATTAGATCACCTCAGTTTAGGACTATAAAGACATGCAAATTGATAGTTGCAACAACTTCAAGACTTTCATGATAGAAGACTTCCGTAACGATTGCATTCCCTCTCTCTCTCTCTGTCTTTAATTTACATATTTCAAGTAAATTTCTAGATAGATAGTCATCCAAATGAAGCGATTCGTAAGCAATTCGCATGGTACATGTGTATTTTTTTCTATCTTTTTTTTCGGAAAAACCTCGCACCACATGACTTCTGATATACCTCCGGGCCCTTTTCAATCTTCCTATCTTTCTCACTGTAGAGAAGCTTCTGGAATATATCCCTTCCACATCCTCAGCCACATTTGGTGGCAACTGTAGTAAGGGAAACTAGTTAAATCATCCGGCCGTGGGCCAAGCGTCGCAGATTCAGGACACGTAGGAGGAATTTATTTGAGACGCGTATGCGCTCAGTGGAGCGAGTTTCCCCCCGTTGAGTTTTGCTGGGTTACCCCCGACGTAGACTAGTACTCTTCTTTCCCTTTTGGTCTTGTGTGATATGCACCCAACCAACTTGTCTCTGCCCAACCTCTTTCCCCCCTTTCTCATGCTCCCAGTTGTGCCTTCCTACGGTCTCCTTAGTCTGTGGGCACCAGTGCCAAGACCCCATTCTACCATACCGCACACACCACCTCCTGCAGCTTGCTAAGTTTAAACGGATGGCTTATCGGAATGTCTCTTTCTCTCTCTCTCTTGCACTTGCTTTCGCCCTCCACCTCTTAGGATGGGCTTAAGAGCCATTACTTCTTGCACGGCCAGCTCGGTACCACGTTGGGTTAGATCAATTCATTGTGAGCTCTCTCACAGTTGACGCACATAATCTCAACCATTTTTTTCGCTCGTTTTTTGAACAATTATCGATATTATTGAAACAGTGAAGGAATTTCGGATGGACAACATGGCAGAATTTATCTTTTGGGATTTTTTTTCAGAGTTTGATCACTTTGAAGGAGAATTGAGCGTCAAACAGTTCCTTCTTGCTCAAATTTTCAGGTTTTTTCAAATAAATTGTAGAGAAAATAGGAGTTTTTTTAGAAAATGAGCTGCGATTGCTTTAAAAATTGTTGAAAACTCATTTGAAATCCCTTGAATTGATGGGAAATCTCTTGGTCTAACGCTCCTTCCTGGAGCTTTGCCCAAAACATCAGAAATTTCAGCAGAAAAAAGAGGTTTAGACCTCTATTTTGCGGCTGAAAACGCAGATTTCTCAAATGATTCCTAAAAATCATTTCTAATTAACACTTACACCACTTTGCCTCTCTGTTTTGGAGATAATGCCATATTTCCTCAATGAAATTGACAGGAAAATTCAATTTCGAGTCATTTCATCGAAATATTCATTTTACTCTACTTTTTCATATTTTTTCAATGATTTCCAATGATTCAACACCAATGTATTGGATATATATAGCACTCCATTCATAATTACTTCAAATTCTCCACTTGACGCACATAATCCCAGCCATTTTTCTCTCTTTTTTTTCAACACTCATCGGTGTTTTAAATATCTGGAAATGAACTCATAATTCCTCACCAAAGGTATTTCTTTAATTTTTAAATTAACTCTTCTTGGAAGAAGCAGAATATAAAAAAAAAATTTGATGAATGTAGTGGGCAGGTGGACTGTAATAGAAGGCGATAAAATCTTCATCTACTTTTAAAATCTTTTATCCACTTTCGTGTGCTAGAGAGGTGTGACTATCCCAGGGATTACGAAAAATATCCTTCAGAGGTAATAAAATTCGCGACTCGAATGTAGAATCTACTTACATCTTTACTGCCAAGTAAGAAGCATGAAATGTACGGAAGTTGCATTTCAATACACACATGCAACTTCAGATTATTTCCTTTTCTCTTCACTTTTTTTCTCTCCATTTTGACTTTGAATGTCAACTTTTTTATGTTTAACTATGCAATCATCTTTTAGAGTAATAAAATGATGAAAAATCCGTTGCAAATAGAAGAAAAAACCTTTTTTTATTTTTTCATCTATTTATATATGTCTTTTCGTCTACCCAATGCGCAATTTTCGTTGAATCTCTCAGCTTTTAGGGATTCGCAGTGTTTTCAAGTGGAAAATTTGCGGTGTACGGGCTTTTCAGAAGACCCAACATGAAATGTTATGGGAAAGAGTTGGAGGAGAGATTCTTCACAGTACACTGGCCTTTTTTTTGCCCGTTGATATTAGCCGTCATGGTTTCTTTTTTCTACGGTACATATGAGATGTGCATTCAAAAAAATCCTAAACATTCTTCTGCACTGAGAAAATAAATTACTGCTCTCAAATAAATTTACTACGACAAGAGAATATTTCGAATTTTTGTCATTTAAAAAATTTAAGTCAACTTATTTCTCGTTCAATTCTATAAAATATTAATTTGCAGGAAGAATACCATATTTCTGTTAGAATTTCCCAAATTATTTCTGAAGAACGACGAGAAAGCTCAATTAAAATTAGCATGATGTTGCTTCTATTCATTCAATTTTATCGCTTTTAAAGAATTAATTGATTAAATACAATACTCGATCATAGAGATGAAAACTGATCTTCTAATGTAAAGTAAAATTCTATTTTTATAGAAAATTTTGCAATTGCTCAGAAGAAAATCTCTTCATAATTGAAAACTTTAGACTTTATCGTCTCTTCTCTATGACTCGTACTTCATAAAATTATCCAGAAAAACACTTTATCTCTACGAAAGAGCACAAATTCTTAAATTTTGTAGTTAAAGATCTTCGTTTTCTCACAATATGCTCTATTTACGATCAATAAATTTAGAAAATTGGAAAATGCCATAACATATCCTAAACATTGCATGATATTATAGTTCTCTTCAGCTCATTAGAATATTCATCATAGTTCATCCCTTCGAATAAATTTTATTCTTAAAAGAAAATAATTAGGAAAGAAGAGGGCGACTTTATATAAAATGTTTTTTTTTAATTAATAACATAATAGTCATTTATTATTATTTTTCAATTAATGAAGGTGCATTATGAACGTTAAATATCCAAAAAAATTTGATTCGAAATGGAAAATATTGATGATTAACTATTTTATCATAATAATATTGATTATGAAAAAGCAATTTCATGCACTATGAGCGAGATTCTTCTTTCGATAGTAGACTATTTTCTCTCAGTCTACATCACTAGAAATATTTTATTACTATTTGCACGAAATTTATGAAATTTCAAGGATAAACAAAGAAACAACACATTCAATCCAATAGCATTTGAATCCAAGAGCTTCAAGAATTTTGTTTAAACTAATCCAACCAAACATATACACAAGTATATACCAACTACTCAGTGCCTTGTGTCAAATCGCGTGAAAAGATAAAGTCTGGCACGCCGCTGGAATAACAACTAGTACGCGAGAGGCAAGAAGACGCTTCTTTTTTGCTTCACCCAACTCTTCCATTTTTTTTCATTCTCTCTCGTACTTTTTTACTTCTTTTTTTTTCAAGCCAAGTTCGTGCTTTGAAAAAAAATAGAGTGTTTGTTACTAAATGTCTCGAGAGATTGTACTTTATTATTGTTATTTTTTTCTTATTTTTTATTGTTGGAACATTTTCTTTTTTTTTTATTATGATGAAGCCACCTTACTTTTGAGATTTCTTTTGGTAGCTGCAGTTTGTTATCTTTTACGCTGACACTTTCACACTGAATGAAGTAAAGGGATAGAGAGAAAGAGAGAGAGAGAGGAGGAAAGAAAAAAAAAAGTTGAAAATACGTTGGAGATAAACCAGAAGTTCGGGGATTTGAAATAGTATAATAAAAATAAAAAGATGGTTAAAGTAAGAAAAGGGAAAAATATTAAAAGTTGCGACTCGTTGCCACTTTTATATTCATCGTATTTCCCTTTTTTTTCCTTCTCCTTTCACTGTTTTTTCCTTATTTTCATTTTTTTTTCTCCACCCTTTCTTTTTTTTATATTTTTCCTATCTTCTGTATTATGCAAAGCCGATCCTTATCTGTTCGTGGATTCTATCTTCTTGGAAAAATGTGCACTGCTAACTTTCCTTTCTCACTGATGTCCACTTCTTTGTGAAAAAATACCACTGTACGCTTCTTACAGCCAACTTATTTTGTTCACATTTTTATGTGCATGAAATATTACAGGAAAATAGACTGTCACAGCTTTTCATCCTTTATTTGAAATTTTTCCTTTGTACTCGGGAATTTAGAGCAATAATGGAGGGACAAAAATGAGAATAAATCATTGAATTATTCGGAGGTAAAGAAATTTTCAAAATTCAGAAATAAAATGATTTGAGTGAGTTATGATCAATTGTGCAGATATTGATGCTTTTTTTTTGGGGGGAGGACTGTAATTCCATTATCTTCGGACTTCAGAAGCATATTGCTGAAGTATTAGCAGAAAAAGCTATATCAATTGAGAAGCAATACTATTATCCACTTATTTTTGTTCATTATTGTCCCAAACTAAATAACAGTCGAATTCTAAGTGTCAAGACCTCACATTAACACCAAAAAAACAGCCAATATTCACATAAATAGAAAGGTAATCCATTTTGCCTTTACGAATTCATATATGAGTGCTTAAAAATATCCACATAAGAAACGTGAGCCTCTGCGAATTTCCATACGTGATAAAAAAGAAATCCTCTCTACTTTTCACATATTTTTATCTCCCACTCATCTCGTATTTTCGTCTTGCATTAAATTTTTTCTTCCTACATCTCTATTCCGAGATAAAATCCAAAATATTTCCCTTAGCAATTCACTTCATTGCAACCTTATAGCATATATATGTATATATATTTACATGCCAGAATGTCTACTAGAATTTCTCCATGTTCCTTCATTCTATACATATGTACGTATTTTATGGGATGACGAGCATTAGTGGAATAGAAAGCTGAAATACGTCAAGAAAAATCGTTCAGTACATCTTAGGACGTATTGACGCCGAAATTCGTGAGCCTCTGAAAGACGTAGGAGAAGTAGAAAAAAAAAGGAACTGGAGCAGAGAGAGAGGACGAAAAAGTGGATGGAATAGAGAAAAAAAAATAAAGAGATTCTAGAGTTGAACGTTCTTATACGACATTTTTATTTACAACGAGAGAAATATTACATTTTCGAACACCTCCCCAGTACTTTTCTTCCTCCCACTCTTCTTCCCCTCCAATTCTTTCACTATAGAAAGAGGCGTCCATTCCCACTGTTTTCGTATTTCTCCCTGGAGCATTTTCATCCCTCTTCTCCCCCTCTCCCCTTTTTTCTCTTCGTCCTCTGAACCAAGGACACAACTGGAGAAGGAACAATACCCCTTCTTCTCCCCATTACCATTTATAGTGATTCCTGAAACCACGTTTTCTATCTAGTACACCTCTTTAGGTACAAATCTGTATCCAAAAGGGACCTCTAGGCTACGAAATACTGCATTGAGACACTGAGACACTTCAAAATGATATTCAAATATCGTGATTTCTTCACAATTCAAGAATAAATTGTTACGTTTGTGTCGTAGAATCGTGGAAAATCTATTGCAAAATCATTTTCTCTCGTCTGTGTTACACCATTTTCACCTCAGTTTCTCGAAATTTGGTGTCTCCTGCGGGCGTGAATTCTAAAACTGCTGAGCATTTCGTGTATTCCTTTGTCCCAAGCACAAATTCTCACCTCTTGCATGAAAATAAAGGAGGACAAATCTTTTATCATGGAATAATCATTAAAAACTTGGATTTCCAAGATGATATCACGTGATAAAGACACACACAAAAACACAATAGACACACGATAGCTTCAATGATTTTTTCCTTCTTTTCAGCTTCTGAATCTTCATGATCCCACGAATCCGTGATTTTTCCATGGCTTTTGTTGTTTTGACTTTTGTTACTTCACCAGTTGATGATGTCACAGAATGGGTCTTGGAATGGAGGGCATTCAGTCATAGTTTTAACCTACTGATTCTGCAGAAAGGTGCTCACGCAACCTCCATCAGCTCCAGTGATCCACCATCACCCTCCTCATCATCAAGCTTCACCCCCCCTTTTTTTTTCTTTTTACCACACAATACCACCATCTTTTTTATGTCTGCCTCCTATTCTTCCTCGGAGTTTTGTTGCTCCAGGTTTTTTTTTGTTATTCCACTTTTTTTTCTTCTCCACTGTCCCACAAACAATGCAGACCACCAAGTGTAAATCTAAGAAGAACTGTAAAAATAAAAAATGGCCCCAAGAAAAAACGCCCTACAATTTCTCGGTTTGGATAGTGTTTACATGATGAGTGAAAAGCACATTCTCAACATCAATGACCATGAAAAAAAGCGAAAAAATCACAGATCCTCTATTTCCACTGGTCCACTCGTTTATATCCACTTGTATTCTATGCTACTCCACTCATCCCCAGATCTTCTCCTATTTTTTTTGTTCTCCTTTCAACTGGATTCTCCATCCTTTCATGAATCCCCTCCCTCCCTTTCTTTTTTTCTACTTCTTCCTTCGTTCTATTTCTCCAACAAACCAAGTTGCCAGAAGGTTTTGCCGAGCCAGCAGTGTGCACACTGAGTTCCACTGGGGAGTGAAGACGAACCCTCATTCAACGTGAACGCATATATAGCCAAAAAATTTTTTCCTACTGTTCAGTAGTTCAGACCCGTTTCTTTTCCTACTTTCTTCCTTCCAATTCACCGCTTTCGACGCTCTTTCTCCTCCTCTCCCCTCCCCCCTCCCTCTCTCCTCATCATCTCTACTCCTCTTTTTTCCCTTATTTCCTCAGAAGAAGAGAAAAGAGAGCTCAACTCTGTGAGTTTCTCAACCGATTTTCGTCACTCTCTGAGTATTCGATTCGTTGGAATGTTAACGACTTTTGAATTTTCCATGGTAATGGAAATCTGTGTACTCTCGATTCGAAGTTTGTACAAACTCCAAGTGGATTCTCTACATCATGAAAATTGAAGGATAGTCTTCAATAATAGATCAGTCAATATTCTTCCTTTCAGATAGAATATATTATCATCATTATCAATTCTTCTTGATGTAAAATCGCAGATGAACTTTTGGAGATAATATTTGAGGAATAATAGTCTTGAGGAAATGGTAAAGATTATGCAACTTTTCTGCATTACAAGCACATATTGAAAACATGTGTTTAACTGATATTTCATTGTTTAATCATAATCTTAAACTTTAAAGTCATTCATTCAATAGTGGAAGAGAGATAGATATATGGAAAGACTTCGAAAATTCATAGATTCTTTCTTTACCTCTACATTTCCATCCACCTTCTTCCATTCTCCTTCTGGTACATATGAAGAAGACAACTCACCCGGAAATCATGATTTTGATTTTATAATCGAGTAATAAATCGCAGGAATGCAGCTTCCGCGTTGAGTTATAAATTCTTGGCATGGACCCAACGTAAATCCTCCACACACACACTTTTTTTGTTATTTCCTCTCAATTCGAACGTATTTTTTTCCATCTCTTCATATTTCTTTTGTTGTATTCCCCTCATTTCACTCTCTCCCCTTCAAATACTCCTGCTTTATTTTTTTTCACGCATAGTGTTTAATGTCTCGAAAAGATTGTGTGTGTGTGCTGTTCGATGACTTCCACAATAGATAGTTTTTAAATCAGTCAACAAGGGAGCTCGGGCTACATGTTACAAGTTCAGAGAGCTTCTGGAGGCGGATTTTAAACACGCCATTACGCAAATTAACTTTTAGTGCCGGGGGCCATATAGAACACACACACACACACACACATATATATATATACACGTACACAAACCTTTCCTGAGCCTTTGGCGTTTGGCCAACAGTTATATGGTTCCATGGATGCTTCTGCTCATGAGTAGAAGACCGAGAACATTTTCTCCAATATCTCTCTCTTTTTACCTTTACCAAGTTATTTGGAGTTCACATATATTCTATTTACGTTTTCCCGAATTGTCTCTTTATGGAAATGATGTAATACTCATCCATTTTCTTCGTCCTCAAATTCTGCTTCCTTGCCGAAAAAGAAGGAAAAAGCAGATTATATTTTAATTACGTCAGGTACTTCAGATTCATCACTTGCTCTTGATAAATAGCATGATGAATCGCGAGACGATGAAATATTTCAGGGAGAATATAACGAGGGTCCTTGATACAAATACTTCTTCCCTCCTGAAGCAGCAAAAGCACTATAATGCTTTGGGTATAGGTAAAACAGAGAGATAGGGTAGGAAGGCAACACTTAGTCCTTCGGGATGGTGCATTAGTCACACTCGCGCATCAGTCACCCTGAGGACGTATTCGCGTGGGAATATTTAACTCAGTTGGTAAATTACTGATGGCGGTCTCGGTGTCGTTGTGGTTACATGACGGCCATCTCCAACATATACACACACATATGGAAGCTCCCGCAGGGGAGTTTCAGATAAGGACCAGTTATTCTGCAAATGCTTTAGAACAACACAGAGAAGCGAGGAAAGATAACGGATTCTCTGTGATCATGAAGAATCACTGAAATTCAAGTGTATTGGAAATTTTTGGAAAGCTTCTTTCCAATGTTCAATGGGATCCAACTCGTCCCTGATAACACTTCAATAATTCACGGGTAAAGTGGGAATTCTTCAGATGCAAACTCTTCGAATATTCGTATCTGCTTTCGGTAATAATTCTTCAGGCGCTTTTATGTTCTTTATTAGCTTCCACATGTTTATTCAAGAGCCTCACATATGAGAGATATTCTGAGAGCGCAATGAGGTTACATCATGAAGTAGAATTTTGGCGCTGTTGGCAGTTGATGGAATTTCTTTTTGGAAGTAGTTTTAGTTTTACCATCTTTATTAAGCCATGTTTGCACCTGAAAAGGAAATATGCATCATTGGAAAAGAATCAGGAATACTGGTCTGAGTCTAGAACATTCATTAAGTTTTTCAGAATATTTGGAGGAGCGGTCCGGATAGGAAACAATTGAAGAAATTATATTCTAGTTTCATGGGGAATTGGAAGGTTGTGAATAACAATACTAAAAGATTGTCAATTTACGATGTTTCTTAGTATTTAGTCATGTTAATTTTAGATAGTTTCATGTTGAGGACCAAAAACATTACACAGTTATTTAATACAGCAAATATGCGATATATTACACGTATGCTATTGCACTTCTTTGCAATGGGAAAAATATTCTTGAACCCTTTGCTCTGCACAAGACACGAATCGTCGCATAATAATATGCAGGTAATAGTAGGCAGTCGTGCGAAGCAAAGGGTTTATGCAATAGTGATGTAATACTGATGCTTTTTAATGAAAGAAATCGAAGAATCGTTGCTTAGGTACTATTCTACCTCCAGATTCAATAAAAATTTACCAACTAATAGACTTTCACGTTGTGTATTTGCTTAATTACATGGAGACGGAAGAGGATTAGATCAAATAAGTAGACATTATTTTTGTTAGACAACATGTATGTCTACAAGTATGTTACAAAAATAGTCTCGCTACAGTTTTATCAACTAGAATATGATCCTTTTGATGGTTCTAGCTTCCTGATGAAATCTCCAATGATCTATCCATTGAGCCATTTCTCAATACTGTAGCAGTTTCCGTAATTGAAAATGATTATGTTGATCATGATTGATCCTCTTCATATTCCTGTTGTTAATTCCACTATTCATGTCTTCTAGCCATATTTCTTCGATGTAATTCCTCAAAGTGTATATCATTACATGAGCTCTATATAGAGTCTACAAGCAGATGAATTCCTTTTTTGAACGTGGTATTACAATTTCTCGTATTACGACTTTGAGTATCAAAGTGGGTGTCTTTGAATAGGTAATGCGAGTAGAATACAATGAAGATGATGTGGAGTGAAACAAAAAGATACCTTCTGCTATAAATTCGTCTCAACTGACAGACTCCTGTTCAACTCTGAGATAATTTACCCTCGGATCCTACGAGTCTGAAATACGAATTTTTATTGCCTCTTCAACTGAAAACTATGTATGGAAAGGTGCAAGATTCTCCTTATGCTGAAGAGAAAATAGGGGAATTGGAATTCTCCCATTAATTTCGAGCAATTTTCGGATGCTTTGAATTACAGCACATGAGAGATAAGAAACTTCTAAAAATGAACTCCCAAAAGGAAAATAAAGAATCAAATGATGAACATTTGAGGGCTTTTACCTTCTAAAATTCGGATATTTAACAAAATTGATGCTCTATATTCCTTAATCTCCACAATTTCATCGGAAACTCTAATTCCCCTCATCCCAATCATTGTACATCTATTTCTCGCTATCGTAAAATCCCAAATTACTCAACTTTCTCAATATTCCGTTCAAATCAATATGCTTATCCCTGAAACCACTTCCTATCCCCAGAATTTGAATTACATAATGACAAAACCATCAGCAACATTATAAATGCATACTACCTAAACTCTCTCTCTAATTACCGAAGCCAAAAGCAACCAACATCAGCGTACTTTTCTACTTAACCAACAGTTGATAATTAGTTGCATTTTACCCCTCAAAAACCATTTCATTCCATCCTCTCAGCGTTAATTCCCTTTCCAGCATTTCGTACAATGTGCTTAATTTAGCACTTGCAACTGAATGTACCCAAGTTTTAATAATTCAAAGTCCAATTTTATACACACACACAAAAAACAAAATTTGATAAAATTTCAACGTATATTGAGAGAGAGTACTTAGAAAACCAAGCCATCCGCCATAGTGGCCACAAATTCCTCCGTATTTCTCGGAGTATTTCTATCCGTTTTTGGTTGTAAGACACACCACTATCCCTTCAAGCTCCTCTGCCCCACTGCCAGTAGACACCCCATCCCCCTCCACCCCCCTCCCCCTCTGTGCCTCTCCTTCTCTTCCTGGTAGATCCGTTTGGGAGGCTTAAACCGCCTAGTGGATGGTACGGAAACTTCGTTGGAGTGGAATTATGTTGGAGAGTCTGAGGTATCGGAGGGTGAGAGAGCACGGCTCCTGTGCATATATATATACATATATAAATGTGCACATACATATATATCTATATAAATACATTATATATATATATTACATAGCATGGAGAACGTTGAAGAGCAGCAGTGTGGGTGGATGATGATGTAGTGGTGGTGGTAGTGGCGAGCAAAAAGGAGGGGGGGGGGGAGGAGGGGAAAGTACTTAAGCAGCTTTCGTCGCACAACTCGCTGGGTAACCAACGGCAGCACCAGTTTTCGTGCTAATATTTGCTACTCGAGACTGCGAGTCCTCTTTTCCAAAAGAGAGAGAGAGATCTCTGGCATCACTATCCACAGTGTTCCCCCCTCCTCCCCCCACACAGTTGCTGGCCATTCCACTTGAAATTTCACCTTGATATCACCGACCAACCGAGCTAGCCTCGTTCGACCCAAGTGTCCCTTTTACATTGCACCAAAACCCCATTTTACTTTAACTCCTAAAACTTGTATTTTATAGAACCACTGTAGAGCTACAGAAAATGAAAAAGACCATATAAATTGCTTCAAACAATTTTCTTATTTGTTACTTTTTTTGTTTCTCTCTTTTTTGATATTTTTCAAGGGGGAGAAAAAGCTTGGAACTTTCGGTACTTGGGGGTTTGGCATTCGGAGTCTTTTTCCATCCATTTTCTGGTAATGAGAGAATGATTCAAGTGTGATTGCTGGATGGAATTTTTTTCTTGCAAGACACATAAATTGAGGTGAATTAAATAAATGACTGAGAGAGCGAAGAGATCGTGTGAATTGTACGCATTGAAAAATATTACGAGAATTCTAAAATTAGAAAGAGAGGGAGTCATCTCATGAAAAAACAAACAGAGTACACTTAACTGCAGTTCTTATTTGTGACATTATTGCTTGAAAAGAGAGAGGGCTTGAGTGCATTTCTTGCTACAAGCTCACTTCTTCATTATTCCCAGTCTTTGTGGAGAGAGCTTGGGAATTTTAGTTTAATGCATCGCTTCTTTTTTCATCGTAAATAACGAGCCATTTTATCTCTTGTTTTTGTGTACTGTTTCTGAAATACAGCAGTATCGAGATGTCGTTAAACAGAGAAAAATAAAGGAGATAATTGAATTAAGTGAATTACTTTTAGTTGAGAATAATTGGGGAAAAAAGAAGAAATTCCGAAGAAATGGTTGAGAACAGAACTTTTTTAATGATTGTACTGTAAAACTGAGAGAATTTCTGGGAGAAAACATAACTTAGATTTTATTTTTGTTTTTTTATTGAAAATCCGACTTTTTGGACCGAAATTGAAGCTGTAAGTCTTTTCTTCTGTCGAATTTCCCAGTTTTTTGGGAATATCTTTTTTTCTAATGGGCCTAACACAAAAACTCGAATACGAGCGGAAAGATGAGCTCATTTTCCATCGATTTATGACGTTGAATTCCTTTTTCCATCAATTTTTTGGAGGATTCGAAGGAAATTATAAAAAAACACATTTTCATAAAATAAACTGTGATTTTCTCGAAAATTAATTTTAAACAAGTTTAAACCACATAAATCGATGGGCAATGATCTCACCTTTCTGCTCGTACTCGAGTTTTTGTGCTGAAACCATTAGAATCCAAGATATTCCCAAAAAACTGAAAATTTTGATCAATCAAGAAAGTTTAACGCCCAATACTCAATCGAAAACATCAAATTTTTGCAAAATTCCTAACAAAAAAATTAAAATATCCGTTTTTTATCACAAAATTCCTCACTTTGTCAATGAAATCCTCAAAAGGAATCCATTTCGAATATTTCCACCTCTTTCACGCCATTTTCATTATCCAAAACACATTGAAACTGCGACTGAAATCTAATGTCTTCACTTCTCCCCCTCCCCTCAACTCACCCCTTCTAGACACAAGTGTTTATCATAAATACACTCCACTCTCCCCTTTCTTATTATTATCGCCACTTTTTTAAAGTGAATTGCGGCAAGCATATTGAGCCTTAGTTTCGTTGTGGGGTAAGAAAATCTTGAAAGGAGAGTGAAACACAGCTTCTTGGCTCGTATATAAATTCTCGAACTGCCATGAAACGAGTTTTCTACTGTAAGGGAGAAATTGCAAAACTAAATTAATTACCCGTGAAGCTTGGTCCATGGACCAAGGGAAATCTCTCTCTCTTTCCCTTCGCCTCGTGGAAAATAGGTACTAATAAAAGCAGAGCCAGAAGGAGAGATCTTACGTGCTCGGGATATTCGGGGAGGGGGGGGGGTGAGAATTGAGGGAGGAATGAAGCTTCAAGAATCTCCCTCCCTTTTACCCCATTAGATACGCTTCACTTTCAGATACAACAGTCTTCTCGAGTTAAATATGTATCAGGCATCAATAGGATATTTTCTCTTCCTCCCGTTATCCTTCAGAATTTCTCGATAGATTGAGTCACTTGATTTATTCAGAAATTCCAGAGATTTGCTCCAATTACGGTGAGAGACACAAAATGTATTTTATTAATGTATTTTAGGGGTCTAAAAATGGCTTCATCGATTTTGATCAAGAATTAGTCATTTATGGAAAATGAGACATATATAGTTCCCAATGTTTTGATCTCATTTTGAGATCCTCATCAGAGGGTTAAAATACACTGAAAATTTTATATTAACAATTATGCCATTATAATCAAAGTTGAATATTTATAATTTAGTTATTAACATGAAGATTTTCCTCTATTTTCACATATTAATAATGTGATTTTCGTTAGTATATTTATTAATTTAAATTCGTATTTGAGTGAAGAAATTAAAAAATTGGAAATTTCCAGTTTCACGGTAGTTTTGAAACAAATATAAATATCATCGGAATTAAATTCGTTATGATTGAATTGACACTGAGCAAAAAAAATGTTTTTTATCCCAGAAAAAAAATTTCTTGAAACTAAGAAAAATGAAATATCATCAGTTTCAATCAATTATCTATCAAAATTAATAATGCGTTACTTAAAGTGAATTTGTCCAGATTGAAATGAACTCATTATTATTAATTATTTGGAATTAATTGAAGATTTCTCAAGCTGATGTTTCAAGAATAAATACACTACTTCGAGATAAAATTCTTCACATTAATCAATGATTCCCTCAATTGAAAAAAAATTTTAGTTTGTATTGAACTAAACTACAAATGAATGTTGATAATTATCAATTTTTTTTCTTCAATTCAATGAGAATAATTGACGTTTCAAGACGAAGGTAAAAAGAATTGAAACATTCCCTTTTTTTTCTTCCTTTCATAATTGTGAATAAAGCTTGAAATTACTAAAGTTTTGATTAAGTCGGAAATTTCCACGAGGGATCACTCTGATTTTTATTCCAAAGAATTACAACTTCACATTGAGCCATAAAAACCGAGACTTTTCGTACTGAAAGAGAGAGAGAGAGGAGAGGGAGGGGAGGGGGGAGGTATTCCTGAAATACCTATTGATATCAACTTTTCAGCGTTCATTCAGAATATCACGAAGTTGAAGAGTTTTTTTGAAAGGAAAAATTGTAGAAATCAATAGAGAAAGAGAGAAAAAAAAAGAGAGAATAAAAAGGCCTGTGCGTCGTTCGATTGTTAATCCAACTAAAGCAGAGACTGGTGAACGAGAGCGGCCAAGTACGAAGAGAGTGGCAAAACTCCCGTGAGACTTTCAACGTTATTTTGCAGCTGACAGGGGTGCGGCTCTTGTTGTTCCATTTTCGTTCCTATCTCCGTACATAATTCCATCTCACTTTGTCCTCTCTTCCTCGATTCAGCCCTTTTTTCTTTATCGTTCTTGCTTTTCATTTTTTTTTGTTTGATTAAAACTGCACTCTCCCACTCTGTGCCATCGTTTCTATTATCATAATGCCCGAGTTTCTTTCGTTCCCACTTTTTCTCCTCTCTCATCCACTTTTTTCCCTCATTTTACCACCCCCCCCCCCTTTCCGCCTTTATTCAGGTGGTAGGAAACAACTCTCATGAGTGTGAAAATTGAGGGAAAAAAAATGAAGGAAAATATCCGAAAAAATGGAATAAAGGAAACAACTTGAAACGATGAAGAAATTAAAAAAAAAATGGGAGATTAAAATGAGACCAAAAGATAGGAGTGTGAAAATTATACGATGGAAGTTGCTCTGACAACTAAAGTGTTAAACCATTATCATTAACCCTGATAATACCTCCAGAAATTTTTCCTCATTTCCACCAACTTTTTATTCATTCTCGTATTGAATTTAATGACTCACTGTATGAGTCTCGTAATACAGCGAAAAAAAAGGCAGTAACTGTAGTCGACTTAATCTACTGCGGGAGAAAAGTACAAGTGGCTTGAGGTTATTTCTCGGTTTATTGAGGTACAATGATGGATCGTTTTCAGAGTACCTAATTTTCTTGAAGACTCGATTCCACCGAAAATTCATCTAAAACCACCTGTAAACTTTTTAGGCTGTTTGGTTGGCAGTTTTTTGTGTTGCTATTATCTTTTTCATGCATGATGTTAGAAAATTAATTCAAAGGTCGATTGGGATATTGAGCAATTAAATAAATATTCACAGTCAATCTTCACATTTATTTTCTGAAATCGCGACGTTTAGCTCCTGATTAGGAGCTTCTTCAGGCTCTTCAAATTAATGTGAATTGTCATGATAATATTAAACTTAAAGAATGGTTTCGTATTCTAACACTTCCCATCACTATTCCAACGATATAACATTCAATGAATAAATAAACAAATTGATAAACTCAAATGAAATATACAAATATCAAAACCACAGAAAATTTTACAGTTTTCAACCAATTTCTTGTTTCTAGGACTTATTTTATTTCTCATTACATTCTTTACAGATTCACTTCATCAAATTTGAGAATTTCATCTCGTATAAGTTGTTATTAACCATTTTATACAAAAATTAAAAAAAAAAATTTTACTGTACCGACAGAAGAATCTTAATATAAAATAGTTCATTGTAGCTATTAAGGAATAGTCATGCGAGTAGGAAAAAAATGTCTCTAGTATTTATTTATTTCATGCAGTAAGTCAGCTTAATCTAGTACGGCAGAAAAGTACAAGTGGCTTGAGGTTATTTTTGTGTTTATAAGGTATAATGATGGATGGTTCTCGGAGGACCCAATTTCACTGAAAACAAGCGCACCCACATGGCTCATTCCCCCCTCCCTCCCTCTTTACTCTAACGTACTCTGATGTACAAGCTCACGCATATGTGAAAATTCGCACCCTCTGGGGCTGACACTTTGCGCCATCTAGGGAATTATTCGAGAGCAGTAAGGAAAATATTTTCGTCCCCGAGTGTAGCAACACGAGGTGGTGAAATTAATGCGAGAATAATTCAGAATAAATGTATTCGTAAAAATTCATTCTGAGAGGGTCTGAGAGAGAAAGAGGGGAGGGAAGGGGAAAGAGGGATCTTTGTTTTAAAAAATAATTTTTAACCGAAAAAACCAACATATCCTTGCTGGAAGCTAGTGTTTGTAATTTCTCTCTCAGGAGTAGCGCCCGTGGAGCTTTTCGCGTGCGAGCATTTATTATTCAATTATCCGTCGTCAGGCGTGAGTGCTGAGCACCTACATTCATATATATGATACATGTGCATATATAGATATATATGTGTGTATGTGGTAGTACAAAGGAGAGCACTTGCTCGTTTATACCTGCCCGTTAGTATAGTCTCTACTTACTGACGCGTGTGGTGCAGCCTCGTTAAATGGACATCCTTCAGAGAAAATGAGTGACTGCATATACTCCCGCAGGATGTAATTTTCATGTTTTCTTTCTTTTTGTTTTTAAAACGCAGAATTTTCAAATGATAATTTGAGGTAGTGTCTCAACCAACTGAAGTGCATTAATCCCTTATTTATTTTATCTCGTATGCAAGATGATAGAGGAGAGTGGGGCAGAATGGACCTGTTGGTCGAAATGATTCGGGACTTTTTGGAGATTAAAGGGGTCAATGAAAAAGTTGAAAAGATTTACCAATCATTTACGCATATTGGAGCATTTTTTTGATTTTTCCTAGATTTTTTGATGAAATCGTCCATTCAAAGAAAACTTTACCCTACAACTTCCTGCTTTTTTTTAAATAGTCGCCTTCTAAAACAAAAGGGCGGAAGTGCTATGCTTATCCACAGCACTTACGCCACTTTCTCTATGAGGTAACGATATTTTTCTGATTTTTTTTCATAATTTCCGTCGAGTTTATGGAATATGAATGATTAAAGTGACTGGTAATAGCGGTGATGGGAATGAGATGCCCTAAATCGTGAAGAAATAACGAAATTACCAAGAAAACCACAAGATTGACCCATTATTTAAGAACTATTGGTGAAGAGAACAGCATTTTACCTGAATAATAGAAGAAAAAAATATTAAATTTATCGTATAGTTATTGAGAAATTTTAATTAGAAGGTGGTCGTAACTCTCTCTATCTCATGCATGTGATAGGGGATTAATTTCAAAAAAAATTGAGAAAACAAAATTATATTCACAAGCTAAAGATATGACTTCCAAATAGTTTAATCACTTTTTCGGGTAAATTAAAGCACATTTCTCCGAATTATCACCAATTAATTGGCAACTGACCTACAAATCCTCATTTTCTCCAGTTTTATCGACCGTACTCTGGCTTACTACCTCAAGAATGAAAAAATGCAATTGAAGGAATGAAAATTGAGGCTAGTAGAAGTGAGAGAGACAAACGGAGAGAATAGCTCTCGAAATTCTCTTGTTTGTGCGGTTTTCGAGTTTCGAGAGCAAGAAAAAGAAAAGTTGCACGTACACAAACATCATGAGTCTATGGGACCGTAAATTCAAAAGGATCCGGGCATTACGTTGGATCCAGCCGTTCTCTGACGGCCGGAAACGGCCACGGTAAGAACAAATTACCGCTCTTACCTTCAGCAATATTTCTAGGGAGAAATGGAATGGGTACGAAGTTAGAGTAGAATGGGCAAAGGTCTAACGACACTGAGTGAACGCAGAGCCGTGCTACCGCCCATTTCTACAGCACAAAAAGGTATAAAGGTTATGCTGAAAACGTATTGTATTGAATGTTGCAATTCCCATAACAAGAAAAACAAAAAGAATAAAAGTTTAATGCTTCTTTTCCTTTTTTTTTTCTCTTGCTCATGAAATATTGGGATGAAGGGACATTTTGAAAAATTATTATGAAAATTAATAGGTAAGAGTAGAAGTAGAATGGACATCCATAAAACTCTGACACTTGTAAACAATTTATTTCGAAGGATTTGTATAGGAGTTTCCTCACTCTGCTGCTATGTTACAATCCCAGGCGCTTCGTTGTACTACAGCGATTATTCATCAGTGGACATTTCCCTTCAGTTTACATTCTGGCAAACTGAAAATCTACACTTTCTCTTTGTATATGTATACTGCCTTTCAATCATGTGATATCAAACTGTATTTCACTTGTTTCCGGAAATTTCGTTTTTTTTTTGGATAAATAAAAGTCCTATGAAAAATTCCAACATTGCATAATAATGATCAATCTCTACATCAGACAGTAGCGAAAATTAAGGAAAGAATGGGGCTGGTGATAAAACGGTCCGAGATAAAATTTTTTGAAGAATTCCATTGAAAAGCTGAGAAAATTCCGGTAAAAAACATTTGTCAGAATTAATTTTTTTGAATTTTTTTAAAAGTTTAAATTAAAAATCTTAGGGTTTTTTGATGATTTCCTTGAGAAGCTGAGGAAATTCATGTCCGACAATATATCTTCACTCTAGAAACAGAATGGCGTAAGTACTATATATAAACATAGCATTTGGGTCATTTTGTTTCTAAGGCAACGATATATTGTATTTCATTTTTGAGTTTTGTTCCAAAAATCCGAAAAATTGGAGATAATATATCATTACCTTAGAAATAAAATGGCATAAGTACTATGGTTATACATAGCACTTATGCCATTTTGTTTTCAAGCTGCCTATATATTTTCTCACCTAAGTTACCTAAACTTTCCAATGAAATCATCAGCAAAATCTTATCTCAAGCTCCAAATTTTCACTAATTTTTCATGATTTTTATATTAAAAAAAACATCAAAACTAAACAAATGTCCCCTTTTCACCCCTCATGTCCTTTCCCTCCTGCCACCCCCTCCTACATCACATTGCATGTGTCGCAAAGGAAACAAACTGATACAGAGTACCACAATAGATTAGGCATAACATCACGCTTACCAAAGGGAAACACGAGTTTACACCTAACTGATGAGAAATGGCCTTTCACATGAGTGTGAAAACCACTTGACAAAGGAGAAAAGATCAATATGCAGAGTAGTGAGAATACCCACGTTTGAAGAATAATGATATTTACATTTCTTTGTTGTTATCCTCTCAAAAGCAAGAACATCAAGAACATGGGAGACAAAATCCAACGAAAAAAGGGTCATCCACCTCATAGAGAGTACAAGGATCCTCTTATCCTTTGACGATTTGCCATGGTCCTCTGATTTTATTCATGACCTTCCATTCAAATTACTTATATTGATGTGGATCCTGCGAATGTCTGTGCACTCGACAATTCTTAGCATCATCCTGACAAAATACATCCTATTTTTCTTGTTTTCAATGCCTCAACTTTCATATCTTCCGTAATATCACATCTGAATTCCAAAAAATATCACATTGACAGCAGCAAAAAAGGAGACAAAAACAAACTTGTGAACTGGTTCTTCCATGATTCCGGTTGGTGTTGTTGTTGTTGTTGTTGATAGTTTTGGATGGCACAGCCAAAGTTTGGGATACAGGCGTAGATCCAAGGCGCCTAGAAACTCCTCGTCTGGCATAGATTAGGCGTCACTACTTTGTCCAATTCTTTTAATGTTTTTTCATTTTTCGTGCTTCAAATAATTTCGTATATATACATGACGGAAAAAACGATGTCTCATCAACCATTCCGATAAATAAAATGAAAATTTAGAGAAAAATCAGAAATAATTCAATCTAAAACATATATTTTTTCGAGATTTTTTAAGCAAAAGTGCAATTTTTCCAAAATCAAAAATGGTCATAATTTGGTCAAGAAGATTTTTTTTGTCTTTTTCTTAGGAAATGACACCTGATCCATGTTAACAACAAATTCAAAAATGAAGAAAATCAAAAAATATGACCCGGAAAGTCAGTGAAATAGCGTGGAATGCCTTATATATATGTATATATCTATATTTTTTATCACACACATTTTTTCGTCTCCTGATTTACACAATTTCTCTTTCAGAAAATATCACGTGTCTATTTCATTTTTTTTCCTCTTCGTATATATTTCTATTGCTAGAAAAGATTTATCTCCACTCAAAACAATCAGACTACATAGAAGAAAAATATATATAAATAGAAATCAAGAAAGTTGCAGCACAGTACTCGAGACATTTTAACGAATGAGAGTTTCTGAAGACATAGGAGAGAGAGAGAGAGAGAAGAAGAAGAAGTTTTTCACGTCAATTGCACACTTGTAAGCTGAATTGTGTGGTCACTGGTTGAGACTAGAGGAAAAAACCTGTCTTGGTACAGATCTTTCTTCTTCTCTTTTTTTTCCACATGAGACACAAGGATGAAAAAAAACTTGAGTTTTTGGAGTGGGTCGTTTTTATTGTACATTGAGCTGTGTTTATAAAACTTTCGAGATTTCTGGAGTCTGATCCTTTATTTTTCATTTTTAATCCTCAATGAGTGAAATCAATGCATTTATTTTGTTATTACAACTGCATTTCTATGAATCCTTTTCATGGAATTTTCTCTTTTTCTCTTCCATTTCAATGATGGATTAAAATTTTGCAGAGAAATAGTACAAAAAACATGGAAAATGTCAAAACCTTTTGCCGGTGAATTTCATATAAAAAATCGGAAATTTGATCCAGATAAATGTACATATATATACATTGTATTGAAGCAGGAATGATAGATCGTTGAAAACATTCCAGACCTCTATTCACAATTATTTCTTTTTTTTTTTGTTCCAAATTCACGCAAATGAGCGTAATGATCAAAGGGCCATTACGAGAATCACCATTAAAATAAATTACTTTCATTGCATTCGATCGTCAGTTTCCGGTGTTGCTAAGCCGTCCTTTCTATCTCTCTCTCTCTCTCTTTGTACAACCATTTCCATTGGTGCTTTAAACGGTACTCTTTTAGTGTAGCTATTGAAATTCCAGTAAATACGTGCAGTAGAAATATCTGTACGTACGAATCAATTTATGTAAATAATGTGAAACGTACTATTGTGCCAAAGTGCAATGAAATTGAAATGAATTGGTAAAACTAACGTTATCAACAGTATTGATCGTTGTGTGGCGGTAAATTTGAAAAATTCATGCATTAAATCAGTAGCAATGACATAAAACGAAATAAATCATCCTCCCACTAGTTTTTTTCGAGAATATCTCAAAAACTAATGGATATACGCCCATTTCGCCCTAAATTGCGTCGAAAATTTCAAGGGCTGCAGGAAAAGATCAGGGCAAAAAGGGCATGAGCAAAAAGGACATCCATTACTTCTTAAGTAGGTCAAATAATCACAAATAGTTTAAAAAACATTATCAATTCATTGATTATTTTTACCACTCCTAAAAATTTATTTCCTTCTCTTTCGCCATCTTGAATATAACTCACTTTTTCTACCAATTTCAAAACTAAGTTTCTTGTGATGCATCTAGCGATCTCAGTAATTCCATTAGTTTCTAGGATATTTTCAGAACAATGTAGAAAGAAAAAGCCATTTCATCCAACCCTTATTCAAAAAATTCATCCTTCAACTGTGTCAAAGTGTTGAGTGTCCAACATTAGGTAAAAACCTCTTCATACATCTAGTCCTTACCATTTCCTATCTCACACCTACAATTTACTTGATACAAACTCATTTGTAATATTCGAGTAAGATTAATTCCTGATGCCACTCAGAACTGGAAAACTTACAACTTTCTAGGATTACAAAATCCTGAGTCCAACGAATAACACAAAGTACTAATGTAAAAATACTGATTTTCTTTGCTTCAGGGTCCAGTTGGTGAGGTTGGTGGTGTAAGACTACCTCTGCAATCGCTGCATGGATACGGCTCAGTGTTTATGTATTCAGCATCAACCAGTCCTGGCAGTGGTGGCAGTGGTCAGGGCAGCGGAGGCGGAGGTGAAGTCACTCTCCGCCTCCGCGAACCAGAAGACATACCAGAGGAGGTACTAGCACGTCTTGAAGATACAGCAACACTCTCAATATCACTCCAGGGTGACGCTGTATTGAGGCTTGGTGCTGCTAGTTCTGGTAAGATTATATATATTGATGAAAAAGTCAAATTTTTCTAAACTTAGTTGCTGCGATGATGAAAAAAAAAAATTGGATTTTTCAAAAGTAAACACTTATTATTCGAGAATGATAAATAAAAAAGACTTGGCACGTTAATCCAAAAGTTGCTGTACAGAAGCAGAATCCAAATGTTTTGTCGCGAGATAAAGGGACTTTTGGGATAAACCCAAGTCCAAGAATGAGGAAAAATACGAGGGATGGGATTTTTCGTGAATCGAAATGTCTGCCAGTGAGAGAGGCGGAGGAGGGGGTTGGAGAAAAGGGTAGTGTGTGTAGTGTAACATAGGACCAACTGAGCGTATCCTTCCAAGCGATTTGTCAAGTTGTAGGGAAAGCCGCTTGTCTAGTGGTTTGCATGACGTAGTGGCGATAAATCCAGGATTTTCATAAGTTTGTGCTGTGGAAGGTCTATCCTGTTTTGTGCATGAGTCTCGGATGCCACAGAGTTCAGGAAAAGGATGGGACAGGACAGAACGATGGAGTAGGGAGAACTGTTTGTATTCAACATATTCATGATTATTTTTTTTCCTTCGGTTCTTTTCATTTAAAAATTGGATCGGAAAGTGCAGTATAGCCAGTAAACAGTGTATTTATGGACTAGAAGAAAAGAATATTAAGTTGAGTATCAGAAGATAGCTGATTCAGGTTTTTGAGAGAAACCCAAATTAGATTTCTATAGATTTGCAGCTTGAGTCTCTGAGGGAAACCTAATTTGAATTTCTGCGTAAACCTCAATTGAGGTTTTACAGAAACTTAAATTTGGAATTTTTCACAGCATTCACTAAAGCATTGTCAATTCGCCACGTTTTGCTTATAATTTGAGCTTCATTAGGCTCTTGACATTATCAGTATCCTGTCAAATTAATACTACTATGGTTCATGCTGGAAGCCAACAACATTGCATAAGTAATTGAATACATTCAATAAATACACTCTCGATTGTTTGTTATTGCAGTACTCTTGACGCACCCGCTCTAGGCTCTGTCTGTTTCTTTCTGCTAATATATATGGTGAGGAGAATGGTGGTGCTCTTGCTTATCGAAACTTTTCGCTAGAAATGATTGAATACTCCGATGTATTCACATGGATACAATGCCGATTAATGACAAATATTCATTAACCCATGTATGAGGGCTTTTGGGGTCTGTATCTGGCTGGGTTCAACATCCCGAACAAAGGCTATGAAATGTGGGTTGAGTTAACGCTCATTATCTCATGTCAGCAGTTAGGTGATGACGGTTTTGATCGGATGCCAAGGTCTCGGGATATAGGACTATAATGATTCTACATGCCGCTACAAGAGCGACCATTACAGGTTCATCGTGTGTGAATGAGTCTCATGGATGTATTACGTTTACACCCTCAAAAATTGATCAATAGCACGAATGTGTCTTTTATTCCAATAGATAAAATGAATCAGTGATGGAGAATGAGAGTTTCTGTTCGGATTTACAAAAGGATTGACTTTATAATAAATAGAATGGAAATGTTCTAGCTGCTCTTCTGACAATGGCACTTTGCAATTGATTAAGAGGGTCATTTGTGACTCGAGAAAAAACGTTACTTCAAACGCCACCTAGAATGGCTTTTTGAAGGTAAACCTTCTAGAGCTCTCTCATCAGTCTCCTCTTTATTTCTTTGTATTTTCACTGTTTCGTTATTCACTTTTCAACGAGAAGATTCTAGATATTGTGCTATTGTTACTTATGCAAGAAATAAGATGCTCATTAAAAGTTTAACTCGGTTTTGCTTTGGGTATTGAGAAATAAAGAATTGGAAGACAACAGATGGCTAAAATCATTAAAGTTTTCTATAATTATTATTTTTCCATTAGTGAGCACAGGCTCAGGCTGCAGTTTTGATGCATTATGCACTCATTAATGATATAAAATGTTCTGAGGAAAATTAAACCGTAGTTTTTCATTAGGAAAAAAGCATTATTCAAACTCACGATGAATTTAGTAAGTGCTATTTTATTTGTTACTGCAGAAAATACCGTGCGGTTGTATTCACTGCGATAATTTATTTCGACCACTGAACATTTAACATGAATTAAAATAATGGAAGATAGCTGTACTACAGGAAGAGACCGTCTATATATGCAGTAACAAAAAAAAATCGGTTAAAAAAATACGAGGAAAAAAAAAAAGAGTTCAGGATAAAGAACGAGGATACTACGTAGATGGTAACTTATTCGCACAGGCGAGACTATACGCCAAAAGGAATATGCGAAACTTCCTCCCGGAAACTTCGCTCTGAGAGCAATTCTCGTTATAAGTTGGTGCCCGTAGGCACTTGGAGCCGGAAAAGACAGGAGGAAAGATACGACGGTGAAAAAAAAAATGAAGAAGACACGGAAAATAGAGGGAGAAAAGGAAAAAAAAGTTAAACTGCTTGGGATATACAAGGAGAATGAAACTAAGGAAACGGTTGAAAAATACGCGCATTCTTATAAGTTGAGGAAACAATCGTAGTCTGCAGTCCGATTTGTCTACATGAGATTTAACAAAAGAACATGGAAGAACGAAATAATTCGGTGGATCGACATGAGAATTGGCAGAGCTTGCGAACAATTCTAGCCAAATCAATGATTTATGCAATAATAGAGTCCCGTATGCGAACATATATGTTATATATATAAAAAACATCCGTACATGTGTGGCGAAACATGTAATAATTGACATATATTCAACATATATATACTATTCTGCATACAGAAATATATTTCACGATATATGCCCTATATATATGAAGAACTCGATTTTTATGTTGATCATATATTTCCAAAGCTTCAGGAATTAAAAGTTATAGTATATCTGATGAATTCAGTTGCATATATGCCACACATATTTGACATATTTATCTTTCATATTCATATATACGTGATACATATATGAATTTGAATGCAGGGTTAGAGCGAATTTCTTTTATTTTAATTTTCAAGCAAAAAGCAATCAAGAAATAGAGCGAGTGGATCTACTTCAAATGGATGCAGTACGATTGATTAATGTCAGACTGTAAAACTGTTTGAAGTTTCTAGAGAAATTCGTCGCTTTACGTCAGTGGGATAATCGAAGACACGTACATTTTCCTGGAACGATTCGTTCCTTCGGTTTACGCTGGATCTTGCCTGTGAAATCTTCCCCATTATCCTTGCGTCACGTATTTAAGACTCGGTTAAGGGACACGTATCAAGTGGGCGGGGATGGGCCTTCGTACGTGCGCAAGGTTTCACCTAAAGAGTACAACGAGAAAGAAAGGCACGAACGTGGATTGTGGAGACTCTGGCATAGTAACTGAATGGTTTCTTCGTGTTATAGCTGAGCTTTTGGGGAGTATGTGTGTGTGTATGATGTTCGAGGGACGAATGGAACTAGTGTGTCCGTGGAGAATCAGAATGATGATAATATGGTTGCCATTGACAATGGCTTCAATCAAATATTCTTATCAATATATCTGCGACATCTGGTATCACTGTCTCTGGATTTTGCTTTTATCTGAGATACCATACGTGAGACTTGATTTAATTGAAATTGTCTCTTGTGACTTCCGTGGAAGAGAGAAAATCTGGGGTAATTAAAGAAAAATACTGGGCTTCCATACATCTGTCTCAATGGAGGTCTCAAATAGAAGATGAAATATAATTGATTTACTAAATTCTGAGTGGATAGAGTAAATTTAGAATTAGTCAAATTAGATGAAAGATTAAATGATATCAACAAGATAATGGTTTTTTTTCTTCAGAAAATATCAAAAATTATGTGATCTAGTTTTACCATGAATACATGACAAAGTTCTGTGAAAGCGGTTTGAATTTACTGGAGGTAGATGGAAAACTCACGTAAATCACAAAAGTCATTTGAGTTCACGCCAGCTAAAACCACTAGTTTTTTTTTTCTCTGTGGTAAACCAGTAATCAGATTTTTCATGATTCACATGGAAATGTGAATTCTCATAGAGCGATGTATTACTGCATTCTGTGTATCCATTGAATTTTATCTCAGGACTTTTTTTCGGAACTCTGGCAAGAATTAATATGCGATTGAAAGGATCCGATGGATTCTTCTTCTCAATTCAAATTAAGAAACAATATATTTTTACTAATTTTTTTTTGAAAGAATGTCCCGGAATCTAAACGAGATAGCGTGGTTTTGTCTAAAGCCTTTTTTTTGAACAGAATTTCAAGAGCTACAAAAAAGGATTAGGAAAAATCGTCTCAATTCATCAATTATTCATGTACTAAATCATTTACCCACCAAATCCCTTGAAAATCGTTGAAAAGTTTTGATTTCCCCACAGTTAAGCTGATTGGTAGTCCTCTCCGCTCTCCATCCCCCAATTTCTGTTATGCAGAGTCTCCTGCGTGTAGAGATAAGGGGGGAAGGGGGGGAATAGCAGTCCATGTGTACAGTTGCTACATCATTGAAGCTCAGGAGGCTGAGTTGAAGGGGTTTTGGAGCTCGTCGATTTTCAACAAGAGGCTCACTCTGAGAGACTACGGAATTGCACACTCGAGAATGGAATGGAATCGACGGATCAATCGGTAGAAGTTACTTCGACTGGTAATGCGCTTGGACTCTCCAAGACTTTGGAGTACATCCTTCGATAATCCACTGAGACAAAAAACTCTTTACCTTGAATAACTCGTTTTTCCTCTGATACGAGAAAAATATATATATATAAGGATAATTGAAAGTTAACGGAGGCTTTGAATTAACAATAATTTTTCCAATTACAGAGGGAAAAGAAAAGGGAGTATTGGAGTTTTTTTTTGTAGTAGCTTAGAGCATTTCTTTCGTGGCATCAGCGCAATGTCAGGCAAAAGTACCTCCAGATAAGTTTAATCCACAAATAACGAGCTGCTGTAAGCCTCGACCTCTGCCAAGGATTTGCCATCTCCTGGGAGATATAGAATTCATTTCCCGTTATATGACGTATCGAACAATGATGTTATTTCAGATGAAAGATTATGTCAATCTTCAGCATTACTTAAAAAAAAAAAAAAGCAGCCACAATATCAAGGAATTACTGAAATCGCATAACTCAAAGAGCTTCCAGAAATAATTAGCATCTAACAAAAGAAAATGTGAATAGTTCGATAAACAAAACATTAGGAAGCAACTGTACAGTACATCGAATTCAGGTGTCTCCTCTTGAATTCATGACTTGTATTATTTGTGGTTTGCATGCACGAACGATTCTGAAACTGTTACCCCCAGGGGCCAGTATAATAACCAGCCAGTATTTGCACAGAGATATCCTCTTAAGAGAGACAACAGAGACACACTTGTGTACAATTTGTTTCGTTAGTACTGTATAAACCGAAAGATCACAAGTAACATTATATAAAACAGGTAGAAATTGTGTATTTGTCTCTCTGGCTATTTTAGATTTCATATTTACCGGGTATTTGCAGGTTCATATTGTCGGGAGATTAAAGAAGTAAATACAAAAGCTTGTGTTTTGAAGCTGAGTACTTTTCAAAATCATATTTAATGTATAATTCCGAGTAATCTCCGAGTCAAGTGATTCCATGGTTTGTTGAACAGAAAGGGCTGCTTTTGCTGAACAAATCAATGAAATGGCCTTTGTTTGATGAGATATTTGATTCTGCCATAATATTCAAGAGATGGTTGGGATATTACCAGATTTTAATGAGCAGCGTGAAACAAGATGAAATGAGCACTGACAAATGGTTCTATGTTGGAATCAGTTCTATTGAAAATAATAGATGGAAGTGGTCGATAAAGTCAATTTCTAGAATAATTACTGGAAAAGAACGCAAGTGGCACTGTTGGTTGTTGTGAGAAAAAATGGCGAACTGTAAAATTCTTCTTTCATACGTTTTTATATTGAAATTCAGAGTTTCAATTATAAACAGTCTTAATTCATTATAAACCTACAGCTTAATCGGCAATGAATGCCTGAATAATTAATAAATAAACTCCCTAATATTTGTCACATTTCAACAATTAATTACGAGCTTCAAAATGAATCTAATGATCAATATAATGAGTTGAAAGATTTGAGTAATGTTGAGCAAATACGATAGCACTGTGCACGTACTGAGATCTGAGAATAGAATGAGAACGAGTGTGTTGAAACAATATGTGCAAATGTCCTGATTCATTCAATAAATCAAATAGAGAGCACGTGCTAGGATACCTGTCAAACATGTGGCGCCTCAAGTGACCAGTTGAAAAGGTCAGGGGTCAGTTGAGATCACCGCTCAATAATGCAGGGCCAGTGAGCAGTGACTGGTGATTATTACATAACCAACCAGCACTCACCATTTTTGCATCACATTGTAAACATTTATTGTGTGGATTCTTCATTCGAATATTTTAATCTCACTCGATGCACTGGAATCTCCGCTCCATTTGGTACTGTTGAATCAGGAAATGCGGATGATAGGAGGAAATAAATATTGATGATAGGAACTTTCATTTCCAAATGTAATAGTTACAATGAAAGCAACTGAGCAATTGTAAGTGGAAATTGCTGCGATTCATCAATCAATCATTCCAACGACAATGGCTGCCAAGAGGCAACGAATGCAATGCCTGATTACGTGGTACTTGTGAAACCCTTGGAACAAGCCACAAATTTCCAACTTTGAGTCTGCAGAAAGATAATTCATGAGAATTGAATGTCGTTTTTACTAATTATTCTGACATGTACTTAGCAGTTTTAATTGATATTGAATGGTTTTCTGCAAGTGGAGGTTACTTCTAGTTGTAATTGATTCAATCCTTTGCCACAAGAACCACAAAATGTGGAAACTTATTTATTGTTTTCAACTGATCACCATTTTCCATGTACATTGGTTTCTCGCATTGTCAGGGGAAATTATCTCCAACTTCAGAGTAAGAGTTATTTTTTTAGTATAATGATACTGGTAGCAGTGAATTTCATTGAAGTACTTGAATAAACTTCATTCAAATTTTGTTGAAATTTATTATTCATAAGAATAAGACTGAGCATCGAATTTCTATCTAAAATTTCCATTTTTTACATGAATCATCTGAAGATGTGGAAATTCAATAAACTTCTGTGTCATAAAAAGCAAAGAGAATTCTTGAACTAGCACAAACTCGTAATTGACGAAAATTCCTTAATTTTCGAGAAAGCAACTCTGCGGTATTAAGCAATTACCCAACAGAGTAGATATCAGAGAGGAGCTTGATTAAATGCTAACGGTGGCTGTTGAGTAAAGAGAAAAAAAAAAGTTGCATTATATTGGATGCCACTTTAGAGAATAAATTTAAAGTGAAAAAGAAAAAGTATATAGGAAAATAGTTTTCCTTCTTTTTTTACGGTATGGTCAATGGGCTTTGCGGGAAGATCTAATGAAAATTTATAGACGTTCAATCAGCCCGAAAACTGTTCTACAGCAAGTGAATTGTAATTGCCTCTGTCCGTTGAAGAACAGAAAGAAAATTGAAACAGCAGCTCTTCGTACTGAGAGGATTTTTTTCTTCCTCTATTCCAATTGTCTCTGATCCTAAGGCATTTTAGGTAGCTCTCGCACAGGGAATCCCCTTGAGACCTACCCCACAGACTTTTGCCGCAGGGTTAGAGCCGTTGAAAAGATTTTCAATTCGAAAACTCGCCAATTCAAATATTTCCAAAGCCCTACCACTCATCCGTGTTTTCTACCCTCAGTAACTCACCTATATCCGTTATGATACCAATTCGAACCCTTCTTCATTCCCTGTCCCTTTATTGCATAGGCATTTATTCTCTATCTATCCATCTCATGTGTCGTTAAAATGATCGCTTTTACGACGCACACACCCACTGCGCAGATATTTCCCATGCATGCGGTCATTTCTAAGCATCACACACATAATTCTTATCTGTTTCATTGATCCTCTCTTACGACCAATATATCATAAATATTACAGGCCGAAATTCGGATCAATATGATGATGTTCCAGATAACTGAATATCAAAGAGTATTCTAGAAGATTTATACATTGTTGGCAGAGACTTGATGGAATTGAAATGATGCTTGTCTTTTCACTATTAAATCAATAGTGAAGAGGTAAAAGGAGTTAGAAAACTAATAGAGATGCGCACTCTTTGTTCTAATCTCTCTTCTTAACTTTTAAAAATCCCAGTTAAAAAAGGTTATGGACAAAAGCAGGCGTATCTCTGAAATTGATCCAATTTGTCACGTGTTACTTTTTTACTAATGAAATATATTTTTCGTCCAAATTGTTCATGCATCCATAGTCAAACAAATTAACTTTATGGAAATACCTATTATAAAGAAAATTCAGAATATCAGAATTTTCTGGTTATGAACTAAACCAACGAACCTAACCACACGCATGGTTGGTTTATCGTCGATATGTCAACATTTCGGAAGCGTCGTGAATCGAATGCATTTCACGGTTGTACGACTCCAAAAATTGGCTGGGGATCACTATTGCGAAAGTATGTATCCAACAAACCAAAAAAAAACAGGAAATATTTCATGCCCTTCTGTAGCTTTTCTGTCTGGTAATAGAATACATTCGGTATATTACCAAAAGGCCTTCATTATTTACCAGTGATAACATACGGAGGAATTAGAAAAGGAAATATCACGATTTTTCAATCTGATCGATCAATAAATCTTCACGCTGGAGGATAATGTGGACGCGTGCATGAAAGCCATTTCTGGTCTGTGGAAATTTCGTACTTGCTATTGAAGGCTTGCTCTCTCGTCTGATGGGCATGCGTCTAGCTGAATCGCGTGACTTGGTTTAATTGAAGCTACATTAATTACAATAGGGCAACAATTACCGCGTAACCGAGAATTGATAACCAGGTGTGTCTATAGTAGACCGATTACATTATCTCAATAGCACTATAAATGTCTAATATACGTTGATTGTGCTTGTATTTTTCAATGAACAGTTTCAAGCTCCTGTCAAATATCGTGCTGAAATCAATGGCTAAATTGAATTACAGGACCTCGATTGAGGTCCAGTAATTGATTGATATTGATCTTTGGTAAATACTAGTAACTAACGAAAACTGGATCCATCAAAGAATCTTTGGATTTGAGGAGGTATAATCGCTGCTTGTGTTAAATGAAAAGTGTTAAATCATGCTGAAATTGCTATTTGCTTCCGAATGGAAGCTTTTTCATTGTAATTTCTTTCCGAGTTCGAGATTTTATCATAATATGACTGCAAATGTCCCAAAATGTCTAGATGACGCCTTTTCCGCTTTACTCTGAAACGGGGTTAGTTAGCCAATTGCATTGATAGAATATTAAATGTGAGATGTTCAAATTACGCACAAGTAGTGGAACTTCTGCTTGTTTCATTATAGGGAAGATTAAGGCGAAATGGACCTCCTCTACTCTAAAAAAATCTGAATCATTTTGAACCACAAGTCCATTTTGCACCAGTTTTTAACCTCAACATCGTTTTTTCACAGAAAATATTCTGTATTCTAATGATAAATGTCTTGAAAACTATTTAGTTCTAGATTAGATTACTTTTTTTATCAATATTTCAATTTAAGTTGTTGAATTTTTGACAATACACTTCAATTGACATATATAGATGGATTGTACCTCCTCAACAAATTTCCTATTCTTCAAAATTTGCCTCCACGTTCGTATATTAAGCAGCTCTTGTACTTGACGATATTCACTGGAGAATTTTTCTTCCTTTCCGCCATTTAATTTTCCCGAACGAGGTCAGGAACGTCATAAAACCTCTTACCGTTGGTGGTATCTATACCTGAACCAAAGATCCAGCATATATATATATATACAATCTACCAGCCAGTTTTATACGCTGCCGAGCTTATTATCGTATACGTATGTATAAGTAGACATTCTCCATTTTTCTAGAATGCAAATAAGATCAATATCATCAAAATCACATTACAGTAGTGATACGTATGCGGATGAAATATGAAAAGAATATAGAGCCTTGAGAAATTGCATGCTTTTTCAAATCGTTGAAGAGTTTATTGGATCTTGAAAATAGTCCCTTGGTCAAAGACAAGCTGTATTAGTCAAGATAGTTTGTGTTGTGGCATGAGTTCTCGAGTAGTTAGTACACAATGTGAAGAGACGTTATAAGGCAACAGAGATAAAAGCCCAAGAGGAAAATTTAGCAAAGAGAGGATGAGGCCACACTCGTAACGCGACACTTGTGCTGTACAGCTTAAGTTTCATAATACGACTTTACTCTTGGTTCAGTAAACTGCGATACGCTGCTGGATACAAGAGGCATCATATAATTTGCATATCGTCAAGGCTCAACAACTATCCCATGGCTGAATGGACTCAGAACTAAGTATTAAGAAAGAATGGGGCAAAATGGACCCCCATTCTAACATGATTCAGGAATTCTTTTCGATGTGAAGAACTCGATGAAAAAAACTGAAAAAAATTGAGAAGATGCTCCAATATGTGAAAATTGTTAGTGAATTTTTTGGAATTTTTCGTTGACTTCTTCACACTGAAAAAAAATTCCGAATAATTTTAACTGACAAATCCACTTTTCCTTCAATTTCTCCTACATATAAAATTTCCAATTCACCAGATGTGGTCTTGTGTTTTCGTATATAACTCGATTAGTCCTCTCGAGTTTATTTGTTGAAGTCTCGAGGAAAAATGAGAGGCAGCAATGTGGAGCGACAGCAACCATTGATTCAATTTCTGCAGCAGAGATGATAGGCAAAGTTGTATTGAACAAGATAGAATTACATAAAATTGGTATATTGGGGAGAGTCTTCCCCCCTCCTCTTTTCTTCACTTCCACATTTTATTTGCATGGCGGAATGATGATAAGGTAAACGATATTCTTTACTAGACGATCGATATCAATTTAGCCCATCCTTTCTGCCCACTCCTGAAATTCTCCACTGACTCTCATTCCCCCACCGACAATACCCCTTCAATTCAACTCTCTCTCTCTCTTCTTCTTCGACACCCCTATTCCTCTATCTAACCATTTTCAAACCCCTTTTCCCACGTAACTGTTATCCCCCAACCTACGTACCACCATCATTCCCGTGCTTCTTCTTCGTCTACTATGGACGCCTTCTGGTAGAGAGAGCCCCCGTTGGCCCAGTCGCGACCCTCATCCATATACATCGAGAAAATTAATATCTCGAAGTACGTTGGACTCGCTTGCGCCCTGAATAAACTCAAGCTCCAAGAGAGAATATAAGACTTCAGGTTCCTCCGTGTCTTATTCTCCAGAGTTCAACGCAGAATTCAGGTAGCCAAGCGTCTACCTTCTTCCTTTTTTTTTTTCGTTTTCTTATTCCACTGCATCTGTATCTTCAACTACCATCCACTCATTCTACCTACTGTCATCTGGTTCTCTTATTTATTTCAGGACGTGTTCCTTCAGCTTCCACTTTCTCTACCTCTTCATTCAACCAAGAAACTTCCTGGCATAAATTCAAAAACTTTTTTATTCAGTCATCCTATTATCATCCTTGTGTAAAGGTGAAATATCTCCGGAGATGATGCTTAATGTCATTTCATATATCGGTAGCTGTCTGCTTTCATTGATAGTGGAGACTGAAGAGAAATAGACCACAAGGGCAACATGGTCCATGATTTATGATTTTTTTTTCAGGGTGAAGGACTCTTTAGAAAAATCTGAAAAAATTTGAGAAGATGCTTCAATATGTAGGTATTATTGCCTAATTTTTTCAAATTTTTCTTAAAACCCCTTGATAATCAAAAAAAATCCCGAAGCCTTTGCATCCCACATGGCCATTTTACCCCGGTCCATCCAGCCTCTTATAAACTCTTGAATCTTTCTCGTGTACTTCATGCTTCTGATAATTAATTCCCCTCCAGTCTCTAATAAGCTCGTTGAAAAACAGGATAATTAAGATTGTCCATGTTTCCAACAAGCTACGATCAATATCCATTTATGGAAGCAAGTAAATCCGCGTATATTTAACGTCAACTGATGAGATTTATGATGTACCATCACTAATTCCAGTATTCTCCCTTTATTCTTGTGCAACCCCACTATATGGATATTGACTAGAACGATCGTTGCCAATTCTAGTAAGCATTGAGTGCCCATCAAGCTAAAGGCAGATGCATAATTCTCGAATATATCAATCGAGTAACTCTCACCAACCATTGCTATGTAGCCATCGCACCATCCCTTGGCTTTGAATCAATGCCACTGTCCAACATAGCCGTTGAGTATCGTATCGTCCAAATGAACTGTTAGTTATTACATATTCATGCTCATATTCGTCTCTATTCCAACGATACAAGTGGCAGCCTGCACCTTGAATGGTATTTATAGCTTTGAGCCATTTAAATATTCCATATATTTGTGGGAATAAATTGTCAACATGATACGACATTCGTTCATTCAATACTCATTAATGACACACAAGGACACGGTTCTTGTGTAATGTATCGATATTATGCAGAAAGCCATTTTCTGTTCACAATTTTACCTCTTCTCTTCACCTGAACTCTGCATCCATCTCAGCTGCTAATGCCCCGGAGCTGATGATGTGAATTTATCCATCAGAGTAATCGATCTCTAATAGCTTTCAAGCCGAATTATGATGAATTAACTATGATGGAATTATCGTTAAATAGATGAGGAGTTAATGGCGGGGATAGAATTTTGAACGATATGTACGAATTCACATGAGTCAAAACACGTTCATCAACACTTACGTCTGATCTAGATTAAGGAAATGGAGGAAAGTGGGAGGAGGGAAGTTTGGTAGAATAACTCAAGATAGATTGTCTTTTTTAATGATTCCATTGAAAAAATGAGAGAATTTGTGGTGGAAAATATGTATCGGAATTGATTTTTATGAATTTTTCGGGAATTTTATCTTTTTGAAGCAGAATTGAGGGTCGATTCCAATTTTCGATTATCGTTTCTTCTGAAGATGTCTCTGGTTCTTTTCGTTGTAGTGACTTGGGGTTGGTCTTGAATGGAAGGTGAGATTATTTGCCATTGGTTAAATAAAGTACTATAAGGTTTAATAAAGTCCATTCTTAAATAAAGTGGCCAAGATCTTGTCAGACACGTAAAAACCTTGGCTATAAGCTCATGCTCTGTATTATATAGATAAGTGCGTTAATTGGTAGAATCTCTTGAGTCGAACTGACTCTTCATTGTAAAGACTGTATCACGAAACAATGTAATGAATTGAAGTGAAAAATCATCAATTTTTGAGATACTTATGGGCTTTTATATGAAAATCAGCTTTTGCTCTAGAAGTATGTCAGAAGCTGATCATTCTTTCTCCTAAAATAACGAGAATAGATGACAGATGATCTCAAATTCCACTTAAGATTGTTGTCGAGCTGTTCAGAGTGCTAAAACCAAAAAAAAATCCTTCACAAAGGTGAATTTTCAATTTTTTAAAGGATTCGAGTCTCAATTTTTAGCTGAACAAAGTCGAATCTTCAAAAAAATCCCCAAAACTAAATTTTTACATCTCTTTTCTAAGAAAAATTTTCCCAGCTTTTCAATAGAATCATCAGAAAACACTTATCTCAAATACTTTCATTGATTTTGAGCAATTTTCATCATGTAAAACATTAAAATTAAAATATGTCCATTTCACCTTTACATTTAGACAATTTTTTTTTATCTAGCAAATAAAAGCTCGCATTCATGTTATTTCATTTTTTTGCATTAGACAGATTGTAAATAAAGAAAACATATTGTTTGTTGGCTTTCAGGAAACAGCAATTTGGAATTGTTCGATAGTGAAAGCGGGCCCGACCTAACACTGTCGCCTCAGACCTTCACGTCAACTGCTGAAGCCTTTATCAACGACAATAGTGACAGTCTCGGGGTGCCTGGTGACAACGACATGGGTAAGTAGCTCCACGTTTTCTCTTTATTCTTCCTTTTTTTTCTTCTTATTTTGTTCCTCTAAAGAATGTCCAGTTGACAGACGAGACGATCAACGTTCTCGTTTTTCTACTCACTATAGCCTGGATCTATTTCCTTATAATTCTATTTCAACAGAGTTCCTTCTGTCTGCTTCCGGTAGCTTTATCCCCCTTCACGCCTCTCCCTTTCTCTTGCTAGCAAATACATTTTCTCTTTGTAAAGTTTTAAACGAGAAGAGAAACAAAGACAAAGAGAAAGAGATAGATTGAAAAGAAGAGAAAATTCGGAGCCAAGGGATTGCTACTGAACTAAGTACACATTCAGTTTCAATACGACACTACACATCCCCTGGATTTCTGAATTTAACCAACCCCTCCCGCCCCCCTCCTCCTCAACGAACTCCATTGCAATATTACATCCAAGGTATGCCAAATTCTCGTGGCTTTAGTGGAATTGTTTTCGTCGAATTCTCCAAAACCACTTTCTTCTCTACCCATGATCTCTTTTATATTATCTAACAATCTGGTTGGAATGGAACTTTTAAAATGCTATGAAAATATGGAATTGCTGATATAGAAGAAGGGAGGGGGGATGGACAGAAGGGATAAAATGGACACATGTTAGTTTTGGGATTTTATACTATGGAAATTATTCGAAATTAATAAAAATATTGAAGATAGATTTTTTCTGAAGATTTCATTTGAAAGCTGAGGAAATTTACCATGAAAATCATAGGTCAGAAGTTATTTTTTAGATTTTTTTTTTAATTTCATTTTTTGCTCACGATTTGAAGGTAAAAACCTTCTGTTTTTGAAAAATTTCAGGTTTTTGAGAATATCTCGGGTTCTATTGATCATAGCGACTTGGGGTTGATCTTAAATGAAAGGTGAGCTCATTTCCCATGGATTTATATGGTTAAAAAAGAAAATTATCAATTTTTCAAGCACTTAAAAGGCAGAAACTGATTTTTGGAAAATGACCTATAAATATTTGAAAAATTGATTTAAAAAAAATTTGAACAGCATAAATCAATGAGAAATGAGCTCACCTTTCATGTGAGAGCAACCCCAGGTCGCTACGACCAACAGAACCGGAGATATCGTCAAAAAAGTGAATTTTTTCGATTTTCAGAAGGGAACCCCCTTCAAAACTTGGCCAAAAAAGTGAATTTTTCCAAAAATTGAGAAAAAAAAATTTTGACACATGTTTTCCGCCTGAAATTTCCTCAGCTTTTCAACGGAATCATTAGGGAATCTCCATCTCAAACCCTTCACTTGGAATTCCCTTCTCAACCCCCCCCCCCCCCTCCTTCTTCTCCCAATATTGTGCTTCCTTTTGAGAAATTGAACAAGTTATAATTTGAATAATTACTCCGTTAATTATATCAGATGCTGCACAACTCAATTTCTCTTTACGTTATCAAAATACTTTCCAACGACTATTTCCATCTATCGAGAAACTGTGCACTGAAAATTAATTGCCGGACATTCTTTCACTTTTGCGATAAAATGAGAAATTCTCTTGTCCACATGGGACTGCAATTGTATCTGTAGATGAAAGAGTAAGCTTTAATTGCTGCCTCTGACTGTCTTCTCTCCTTCGTTTTTTCCTCCCTTTTTTTTTCGGAAAACTAGACGAGAAGTAATTCTCCAAGAACACCCAACACACACTCGAAGACTTAGATGCAAGATGGAATGAGACGTTGAGTTAGAAAAAAAAAAAAAATAAAGAACATAACGGAGAAAAGATGCGGAAGGTATCGTTGGAAGAAAGAGATATTGTATTCTTGCGTTGAAGCAATTACTGAGTGCAGCGAACCTTCCTTCATCCACAAACCTTTTAGCGTCACGTAACATGGTCACTTGAACTCCTCGCAAGATAAATGTCGTGTAATGTGAATGAAAATACCTTTACGATATTGCTTGTAACATTAGACGAGTTGCGGGAATTTTTGTTATTAGCAAGCTAATAGGTCTTGAAAATAGCAACAGATTATCCTGCACTTTGTAACAAGACTATTCGACTCAACGTGATACCACACATTTGACTCTCAAAATTCAAAAAAATCCAAGAGAAAGCAATAAAATCATCAGTTCCTCTAGATGTGATTTGTTTTTGCTCATTATTTTTTGATCAAAATAATCAGTCATCAATATTCGGTTAGTGACGCTCAATTAATCGGTAAAATGATGGTAAAATGAACATTTTTTTGGTTTCATCCTTACACCGAGAGAAAAAAAAGTGTTGGAAACTTAAATATTGATAAGATTGATTCTTAGTCAATATTTTTATGAAAATAATCTTGAAAAGTCGTTGAATTCACTGAATTTAGTTAACTTAAAGGGATTAATTGCCCATAATTAACTAAATGCAACAGCTTTTTTCAATTCTCAAAAAAAAAATATATTAATTGAGGACCGATGGTATCAAAATTCGATAGTTTTTACCACTTTTTTATCTCAATATAAAAAGAAAAAATCAAATTCCAAAAAACTGCCAATATTTTTTAACCGGAAAAAATTAAAAAATCCCCACAATAAACGAGTGATCATAACCGTATTCACCAGATCTGCACAACAAACAAAAACACCAAACAAATATCCATTGTCATTTTATTTCTTTCGTAACTTTATGTGTATGTAGATTTTGGGGCTTTTCGTATCGTGCTCAAAGCTTTCCGCACAATAGGCCAGAGAGATACGATGTTTGTTTTTCGCACAGTGGGTGTTGCCGATCACACTTTATTACTTTGAAACTTGATCTTTATATATATTTTTTCAATTCATTCCCCCCTCCATTTTTTTTACCGTACAAATTCAACAACGTACATTTCATGCCACATGTACAGAGGCCAATAAACACACAGGCCCCACGAGTTTTACGAGTTACCAACAATTTTACATGGTTGCAGCATATATATATATATCTATATATTCAGAGAAAGAGAGAGAAATCTGTTTTATCAACGCAGTGGTACGAGTCCGAGTACGAGCGTGCATCAGGTGCAGGCTGAAATGGCACACTAATCCCTCTACCTATTATGATGAATGGGGCTGAAAATAGTCTGTGGATATAAAAACATAAAAATTCTAGAATTAAAATGCGGAAAAATGGAAAATGCAGGAAAATATGGTATAATAAAATGAAAAAAGAGAGAGAAATGAAGAGGAAATGTGAGAGTATGAATGGAAAATATCAGGACTTGTGCAAAGGGCTGTTCAAGAACCGCATCTCGTTGAGGAAAATTCCGAAGGAACTTCTCAACTCGTGTGTATAGTTCAAGCTCGTTGCTTCAACCTCTAATGCTGGCTATTCAACTGCCACAATGCACTAGTAATACGATTTGGTCGGTCGCAAGCCTTCCGCACTTGCCCCCCTTCTCCTCCAGTCGAATCTATTCGCGTGTATGCTTCCTATTATATCTGTACGTGTGATTCAACACTACTGCCATTGCTGATGATCATGAGAAACGAATCGCGTGTCCAATACAAATTCATTCATGGTTTATTTCTAGTGAATAATAAAATGCCAGTTTCATTTTACGATAATATACATTATGGTATTTGTGATACTCTCATTGGTACTTGTTGTTCAATTGAATGAATCAATATTTTCTGGGGTTAATGGATGGTAGAAAAATAGCGAAAGTCAAAGGAAAGTGTATGAATAATAATAAAACAAAAAAAAACTCTTATAATTTAATGTCATGGACCTATTCCACAAACTCTTCGATAGCGTTATGAGCATAGTGTTCAACTACTTGAATTTGAAAAACTTGTTTAATGTCCTTTGTTTAACGTAATTAAAAAAATTCTTTATTAAATTATTTTTATCAGTATATAATGATAAAAAATTTGTTTAACGTCCTGATGAGCATCCTAATCAAGACCGAAGCGTTGACGTCATGAACTAATTGTTCTTCTTTTTTCTTCATTCACCTGACCGCAAGGCCAAATAACTACCTATTAAGTTCAGTAAATAATAAAACAATTTTTCAATAGAAAATTCTGACATTTTAAGACAAATGAATTTTATTTCATCATTAATTTTTCATCATTGTCTCAGAAACTAAGAGAAATAGAGAGATTTTAAATTCTTTTCTGTAGGAATTCCTCTTGAAATTCCCTACAAAAAAAATCGTGCTATCTCGTTTAGCTTCCGATACATTCATCAAAAAAACTGTCGACGAAATGAAATTAATTTTTTCTAGAAATTTCATATTTTTTTAGAATAAAAGTAATGACTACAATATCCTATTGATTTTTTTTCCACTGCGACTGAAAATATTTTCCAATACGAGAACAGAATTGCTCAAACTTTCACGCAATCGAGAAATAATAATAATAAAATGAAAAAAAAAAATGTATTCCTACCCTTCGGGCAATTTCAGGGGGAAAACGACACTGGCTGTTCACACGTGAAGTACGTATAATCGGTAAAATGGTAAAATGTTCAACCCATTGAAATTTAATCCGCCAACTGGTGGTAAAAGAGAAAGGTAGTAGTAGCAAAGGGTATTATGGAGAGGAAGGGCAGAAAGAGGAAGTTTTGTAATCGGTAATAGGAGGCTATATACAGTCGAGGCATGTAACGAAAGTTGAAAAGCATCAAATAAAAATTGTAGAAAATGGCAATTTTGTGTGTGACAAACGAGAGTTATAAAAAATTATTACTTTCTTGATAAATCATACATAATGCAGAAGAGCATGGGGTTAAAGAAAAGTAAATTTAGATGTAACGCTGGAATAATGGACATTTCAATGAAACTTTAGTGGTAGTGGAATCCTGACATGAATAGCTTAGAAGCAGTAGAGCATCTAGCGATTGATCTATTAGACAGTAATGCTGCATGAGATGTTTGTAATTTGGTGCAAACATCCCCGGCACAAAGCAAGTCTAATATTGTGTTAGTGGCATGTAATTGTAATGAAGCGATTCGTTGTTAATATTAAATAAACACAAAGAGGACTATTGAATTATATTGTGCACCGTATCATTAACCCGGAAGCATATCTGAAAAAATGTATATTCTAATTGTGTTTGAATAGCTCATGAAAACTCAGAACAATGGACTGAGTTTTACTGAATAACCGACGAATTGGAGGAAGTCGTTTATTTAATCAATTGGAAAAACTATTCAGCTATTCATTGGCTTTCTCATATCACAAGAGAGAGAGAGAGAGGATGCAAGAGGCCCACACATTGTGTGCCAGATGCATAAGTACTATTGTAAGAGCGCTTACAACTACGTGCCATCGATAATTCCCATTCCACAACTTCATCAGCACAATACCAGTTGTTGTGATGAATAATTACAATAAAGCCGACAATACATAGTCATCGATACTCTCCTGTTTCCACACATATTCTACCAAAATTCGATACCTGCCCACATGAAAACCTTAAAACCACAATTTGAAGAAAGCAGGTCTAGAGGAAAGAAATTTGGGAAAAAGGAATAAATACCCGATTGGGGTTCGAAACTGCGATCTTCAGATTACCGGTCCGCTGCTCTTCCAACTTTTATAAAATGCGTTTATCAACCAGAATTTGCTCTTTCACATGTTTTTTCTTTATTAGTTGAGAAAATGGAACCTGGGTAAAATTAAATACTAATTTTTATTTTTATTGTCGTCCATGATGATGAATATTGAATTTTGAGGTTATTGGCATATTCGACAGAAGAATAAATATTGAAAGTCAACTCTCACCATTTTTTTCACTCTAGGACGACGATTTAGAACTAAGCGTGGATAAATTTCTTCATTTTCATTTTATATCACTTCTTTGAGCTCAAGTTTGTAGACTTCGTACCTTAATATTACACTCAACATGTTTGTAGCTTAGAAAAAATGGTATTGAGAGAAAAAAAAGCTCATTTACTCTCCTAACTGAATTATCGGAAGTTCCCAAACTTTCCAATCAAATTTCAATCCTCACAATTTCATCACCGTCTACTTTCTTCAGGCTAATTGAAGTAAATTAAGAATTTCCAGAGGAAAGAAATGCGGAGAGAAATCAGAAAAGTTCGACTAAAACGTAAAAAAAATTAAAAACATGATGAACCTGTCCAACAATACATAATTATCGATACCTCCCTATTTTCCTCACATATTCCACCAAAATTCAATACTCACCCACATCAGAAAGAAGAGAATTATCATATTCATCCTCTCTCGTATTCCACATGTATGCCGTACATTTTTTCACATTAGAGGTTACGAGCATGCTTATGATCTGTTACGTACTGTTCTACACGTGTACATGAAAATAAATGGGTGAAACCAGAGAACAAAGACACGGTGAGTGCTATGGAGTGTGTGCTTTTATCTGTTTTCTCAAAGGCCCATGGACTTTTTAGCATCACGTCAGTAAAACCTCTGTGAAAGACTTCCAAAAATACCGCAGAAGTTGAAAATTCAAATGGAAGAAGAAAAGAATAAGAGAAAAAGAGAGAGAGAAAGAAAGAGCGAAAAAGAACAAAATTTTTCTTCTCATTTCCTTATCTTTGAAATATATTCTAGTGACATTGACGAATGGTAATAAAAACAAACTTGAAAACCGATGATGCAGCTGTTCTCAACTGTCACTTTGTCGACAGCAATCATTCTTATGTGTTTTCGTGACGCAATATTTTTTGATGAGTCATGAGTTTAGAAACACGTGGGCGATGAGAATGTGCATGAAAATATTTGTTGAATTCGATCCAGTGATGAAAGCAGATTATTGTACCACTGGTATTAATTTACTTGGCAAAATTCCCAATGTCTTATTTTTCATCTGCATTTTTTATTATTCATTTATTCTGACCTCTATGTGCATGAATAATGAGAAATAGGAGAATTGTTTATTTATAATCGTATTCGAGGGGAGGGAGGAGGAGGGAAGGAGGAAATTTTCGAGGTACACACAATGCTGAGAGAGAAATGGAATAAGTAGCGTTACAATTTGCATGACTGGCTGACCTGACGATGGACTACTCCACTTGAGAATTGCTGTTCCATGCTAACGGACCACTTCGGTCCAAGTACTCTCTTTGTATGCCAATGCACCTGGGAATTTCACCACTACAATTTATGGCTCTTCACGTGAAATTCAATTCCATCGATTCTTTTTTTTCTTTTTTTTTCATTCAATTTCTATGGATTGAAGCGGTTTCATGGGCTTTTCTCGTCATAAAGCCCCTTCAGTGACTCAATCAGAAGAAAAGGTATTCCTCAATAATGTAGGAAATAAAATTAATTTCACCAAAAAATCAAAAAGAGTTTTTGATAAATTTCCAAAACTCGAAAACAGAAAAAATCCGAGAAATGATATTATAATTCAAAAGAAAGTGCCCAGATCCAAATTTCTCATAAGATTCATCAAAAATTCAATTCTCTAAAATAGTAGAGGGGTAAAATGGACCAGTTATTCAATGACTTGGTATTTATTTTTAAAGTAAAGGAGTTTAGGAAAATTTTTTTAAAAAAATCACCAACAACGTTCATAAATTGGAGCATTCTCTCAATTTTTTAAAATTTTTTCATGAGGTCCTTCACTCGGAGAAAAATTTCTGAATCATGTTGCTCGAGAGGTCCATTTTGCCCCATTTTCTCCCATAGGTAAAGCCTCAAACTATTCCTATAAACAATTGATTTCCATTATCACCCAATATTTTTTATTGTGAATCGATAGCGATTGGACTTTCTCGACAAACGAATTCTTCTTCTTGGGCAATCGATTTTCATGAGATCTATGACCCATACATATCTATATATCTGTCAAATAGAGAGAAAGCTGGAACCCTAAAAACTCCATCTCCCGAGTTTTGCCGAGCGTAAACTTTTGTAATCCATCTATAAAATCCAGATAGAAAGAATATAAGAATGGGAAAAAAGAAGTGGGTCTCAACACAATGTAAAGGAAGACTCATAAAATTCGAGTTTAAAGGAAAGAAGAAAAAAAAAGCCGTAAATTAAATTCAACATTGAATTTTCATTCAACTTATTCAATACAGGGTTCTGTCAACACTCTTGAATTTCTCGATAATACAAATGATTTTCTTCTCAATTAATTTTTATTGTATTTGATTGTTCAAATATCTGATGGCAAATATCACGTGTATACTTAGCATTAAACTCCAGTGTATGAAGGCCTTTATTACTCTCAAATATACTAGATTCACCACTGTACCAACACGTTCGTACTCAGTGCGATAAGAGAGCCAAGTTTAACTGCAACGATGCGAGCAAATCGACACAGCAACGACCAACAAAATTGCAGTATAAACTTGAGCTTTACCACCGCACACCTGTGACCTTTCTCCGTTGAAATACTATACATGGAAAACTATCCTTTCATGTTACGGATTTTAAACAAACCCGTTTGTTTTTCTGTAGCTACGAGACTCGTAGGATTCCCCTATTCTTCTTTCGATATCAAAGAATTCTAAGTAAGAAGAGAATTTCAGTAAAACTGGACAATTCGATTTTTGAAGTGAAACTTCTTTGCTGAGGGGGCAACAATTTTCGAGCGTCACGAAAATTCGTCATCGTGTGAGGGGAATAGCTAGATACGTGGTGAGGGGAGCAGGAGAAGAGGAGAGTGCGTCAGCAACGATGCCTGACTCTACACTCTATTATTTTTTGTTTTCAATACACGGAGAGAAAAATATGGGAATTTATCTAAATGATTTTTTCAAAAATTACTCAAAATTGTCATTTAAAGGAGGAGTTGTCATGAAACACTACCGAAAAATATCCATGCTCCGCCTCATAATTTTTGCTTTTTATTTCTTGAAAAATTGCCATTTTACACTTGGCTTTGAATTAAAATATCTCGAAAACTATGCAAAATTTATCGAGACATGCTGTGAATGAAATTTAGAGGGAAGATTAACGAATAAAATAAGCAAACCTCCATTTTTTTACGGCTCGTAGTTATTAAGATATCGATTTTTGAATGAAAAATTCAGGAAGGACGTCCAAGCGCTCATTTATTTGCTATTGGGCCTCATCCATTGTTTCTGAACTACTCATTCAAAAAATGATATCTCTTAAACTACTGGTCGTAGAAAAACAGCGTTCTGCTTATTGTGTTCGTCAATCTTCCCTCTAAATTTCATTCACAGCATGTCTCGATAAATTTTGCATAGTTTTCGAGATACGTTAATCTAAAGCCAAGTGTAAAATGACCAATGGTTCATGTATAAGAAGTTTCACTTCTGTCGCGTGGGTTCCACGCACCCTCTTTTTTTGAGAATATCGGAAACTAATGGAGATACGCCCTTTTTTTCATAATCCTCCTTTGTGAATCTTAAAATGTGGAATTGGTTGAAAAAAGCGTATCTCCATTAGTTTCTGAGATTCATCACTTTTTTTCCGGTGCTTTTTGGTTTTAAACATCTAATGGCACAGAAAACTGAAGAAAATGGTATAAACGTGTCATTTTAAATGGACTTTGTTATTTTTTCATTGCTCCCGTTGACGACTACTATATTTATTTTTGTTTTTTATTCATTATCCATTGTTATTGCTATTTCAATTTTAATTTTCAACTCAATTATGAAATGTTGAAGGTGAATAATAATAAATTTGAGTTAAATGAAGCTTTAAGTGTAGGAAAAACTGGGGTAAAATGGACCTGAGGGTGAAAAATGAATAGGGATTTTTTTTGAGAATGAAGGAGTGTTTTAAAAAATTTGAAAAAATTCACCAACAATGTTCACATATTGGAGCTTCTTCTCAATTTTTTTCAGATTTTTTCATGGAGTCTTTCACTATAAAAAAAAATCATAGAACATGTAACAATGAAGTTCCATTTTGCCCCACTCTTCCCCATCAGCAATTGTAACACTTTTACGACCCGATGGGGGTTTTTAAAACCTGGAGTCTTTAATTAAATGAGTGAATGGAAAAAGGAAGATATTTTTAAAAGATTCTTAACAGAAATAAATCAACTTATCCCATTTTATCTATTCACTTCAAAATTATCTAATCCTTCAATTTTCCCATGAATTTTCCGCTGTTTAAAATAGATTAAATAAAATGACTTCTGCCATGAGAAATTCCGTAGTAAGCAAGAAAACTTTTTTTTATCGTTTAATCTAAACCACTAAATTTATGGACCATCTCCAAGAATCTATCCTCGTTTTTTCTCCTCTCCTCCCTTTAACAATCCTTCCTTTTCCCCTTAAGCCTTACTCCTGACACTTTTTTTTCCTTAACCCCCTGAAATCGTGAGGCATGCACGTTTAAATTGATTCTCCCTGCAGTAAAAAATCCTCACACACACAAACACACACACACACACACACACATGAATCTACATCATAGTTTTTCATTGCGAATATCACATGAGTAAAGTGAAATCTGCGAAAATCTTTCACTTCCCTCTTAATTTTACGATCGCCTCCAACTTTTTCATTTTCACCGCAGATTCTTATATTTCAATGAAAAAAAAAAAACAGCCACAAATCCTCCATTTCTCACCCATCATAAAATGACAGGCGTTATTTCCCTCAAGTTTTTCCTCTTTTGATTTCATATTATTCCATTGACATTCCAAGCAAATTGATTTCTTCCTTTCTCTCTCGTATGATGAATGAAAGAGATGAAGATGAATTGAGATGCAAGTAAGGTGGGGGGGGAGGGGGGGGGGGGGAAGTACCGGCAGAAGGTAGAAGGATGGATCCTCGAGACGCTGCAGTCCGCTTCGGAGCGACAACTTCTTAATTAAACCATTATGCGTTATGAGTCGGTGGCTTTATTACCAAAGCACCAATGGGTACAATGAGCTAGAAAGAGAGAAGAAGATGAGAGATGAGAGAGAAACGAATAGGATGTATAGTATATATAGTAACTCCGGTAGCATTGAGCTTGGGTGATGAGGAAAGATCCCACGAGGCAGCTTTCTAGTGCTCTAGGTCGGACGTAGCCCATCCATCCCCCCCCCCCCCCATGACACTCGATTCTCTCCTCTGGCTTTTCCTCCCCCCTTTTCACCCCTTCACGCGGGTTCTCTATCCCCTCCCCTCCCCTTTTCGCCCCTTCACGTGGGTTCTCTATCCCCTCTCCCCCCTCCCCTTTTCACCCCTTCACGCGGGTTCTCTATCTCTCCCCCTCCCCTCCCCTCCTCCTCTCTCACCTTTATCCCTCGATTCCGGCATGTAAATTCGCGATAATGGAAGAGTGGATGCCTCTCTCGTACCCCCTAACTCCTACACTAACTCCTTGCCTTTATGACTTAATAACTTGGGTTATCGGGAAAATTCGCTTTGACTATCGCACCCACTTCCTTCTCTTGTTACTGGTACTTATGCCAGTAATATTTTACTTGTAGAAGGGAAATTGCACGATTTACTTTGAATTAAAAAGTGGAAAAAAAAACAAAAATGAAAAAAAAAGTTGATGAAATTTTATTAATTCTTTGTTTTTTTTTTTTTTTAATAGAAAAAATGTGGAATTTTTTCTGTAGATCTTTGGCATTTGAAGTTTTTAGTAATGAGGTAATGGTATTTGCTTGTTATTTTCCTGTAAAATACACATATTTCAGTGCAATTAATTATTTGCATATTTTTACTCTTCAAAGCACACTGCTATTCAAATATCGTTAAAATTCTTTCTATATAAAAATGGATATTTACAGAGTTTATTTGAAATCAGTTTTTTTTTTAATCTCGTTGGTGAGCGAATTTTATATTTTTAAATCAAACTCGATATTCATTGTGAAATATTCATACATGAATTTTTTGAAAATATTTAATTTAAGGTTTTTTTTTGATGCATCAAAAATTTCTGGATTTTTTCAACTTTTTCATGCATACATGTTTTTATTGGAGCAAAAGTTTTTTACCTCTGAATTATAGCTGGAAATTTGTAAATTCTGTAACGTTGAAATGATATTATTCAACGGCTTCCTGTCCTTGAGGGACGTTTTGTCATAGTACAATTATTACGGGCATTGAGTCAGCAGAGAGAGAGAGAGAGAGAAGGAAGAAGAGAAGAATAGAGGAAGGCAGAGAGAAAAGCGTTGTAGTTGGGTGGCTGGGGATGTTCTATGGCCATTGCTCGTTCTGGTACGGTTTCACTGGTGTTATCGAATGCTTGTTAGAAACGAGAATGCTGTCTCGTTTCCGAAACCCCCTCATTTTCCATGACAACCCTAGTGTAGTTAGAAGGGAAATAATGCCAAGGTACGTGAAACGGAGTTGAAATTTCTCTGACGTTTACCATTGGAAGAGGGGAGGAGGGGGGGGGGGGGGGTGGATGCCAAGTAAATTTGTTTTAAAATGCACTTTGTAGTGTTGGGAATTTTCATTTTTAACTTATATTCACTTGCACAAAGGAAAATTTTGAATTAATTCCAGCATCAGTCGCTTCAAGGAGGTTCAATTGCTGCTCATATTACACAGAAAATGATGAGAATCGATATCTTCATTTTATAACAATGTTAGAATTTTTTTTATAATATAAATCATATTAAATTTAAGATTAACCTTCATTGCAATTATTTTTTTCAATGAAATTTCTTTATTTCAGAAATAAATACTTTGCAAACAATTTATCTTTGAATCATGTAATTTTTTATCAATATTTTAATTTAATTCGTCGAATTATGGGGATTACACTTCATTTGACATATATATTGCGGTTGGACCTCCTTAATTTTAAGGTAGTATTCCAGAGTACGATCAATAAAACAGAAAAAAATGAGGATTTCGAGGATAATTTTCAATTAATTGCTGATAATTCAGGAAAATGTGCTTCAATTTACCCGAAAAAGTGATTAAACTATTCGAAAGTCATATCTTCAGCTTGTGAATATAATTTTTTTTTCTCGAATTTTTTTTACATCAATCTCTTATCACTTGCATGAGATAGAAAGAGAAGCAAATAGTTACGACTACCTTCTAATTAAAATTTCTCAATAACTATACGGTGAATTGGATATTTTTTTCTTCTATTATTTAGTTAAAATGTTGTTCTCTTCGCCAATAGTTTTTAAATAATGGGTCAACCCTGTGGTTTTTTAGTGATTTCGTTATTTCTGTCCGATTTAGGGCGTTTCATCCCCACCACCGCTATTTTCAGTGACTTTAATAATTCATATCTCATAAACTGCACGGACAAAAATCATGAAAAAATTCAGAAAAATGTAAAAAAATATCATCTTTGATACAGCATCAACAAAATAAGGGGTCAACTGCAGTCGAGTTCGCTGGGATATTACCTCAATAGTTATCGTAGAATTTTAATTGCATTACTTTAAACTGAAAATATAACTGAGTTTGTAAGTGCATAGGCAATATGTCATGTTCATGGATTGAGGGGCTTATGAGCGTATTGGTTGCCTATAACGTTGCAGCCAGCGTTACAAGCTGCAGCACGAAAATTCCATTATCGGCTAACAGCGATAAATATTATGAATTGGTCGCTTCCAAAGTGTACACTATGTACGTTCATTTTGTATCTTCACAATTTTTTTTCATTATTCTATATTTCTTTGCTCCTTTTTTTTTGTTATTTCTCATTATTTCTTCCCTTATTCGTTACTACCCACCCAGTGTTTTATCTCATATAGATATCTCTCTGGTTTTAACCTGGTGATAAATCTGCCAGTGGGGGTTGTTTAAACGATTCCAACAGAGGGTGGTCTCTCCGAGGCTTGCCAGAAAAGAGGAGACACTCCCATTCTCCATTAACAGCATGTACCAACTCTCTCGAAGATATTTCTCATAGTTCTCATCTTTCGTGATTTTTATAAAATTGAGAAATTTCATTTTTCATATTAAAAATTCGGATTAATTCACTTTTTTGGCCATATCTCAGGTTCTATTGATTGTAGAAACTTGTGGTTGATCTCAAATGATAGGCGAGCTCATTTTCCATCAATTCATGGAGTTCAATTTTTTTTCTCATCGATTTTCAATCATTTATTGAACATTTTCTAAAAAACAGTCTTTGCTCTATATCTATTTAAAAAATCCATCATTTTTATTTGCAATCACATGAATCGATGGGAAATGAGCTCACAGATATCCTCGAAAAAGTAAATTTTTTTTTCTAATTCCTAGAAATTAATTTTGGCACATGATTTGCATCGGAAATTCTCTCAGCTTTCCAATGAAATCATCGAAGAAAAACTATCTCCAATATTTTCCCTTGATTTCAAGCGAATTTCATAATATAAAAAAAGAAAACTAAGATGTGTCCATTTTACCCCACCTTCCCACCCCAAAGTTTTATTGCTGTTGAAAATTGAGTTGATAAATCACTCTTCTCTTCTATTTGCCTTACATGAAGACACATTATTTGAAGAAGTGTTGAAGCAAATACAAGTTCCTGAGTGCACTGCGTAAATTTGTAACGGAAATTACAAGATTACTCTGGGGTTGTTGAGAGAAAAAAGATGGCTGCCAGTGATTTTTCAACCTACAAAATTCAGAGAGAAAACACAAGTGAAGTGGAATAAAAAACGAACTTCAAACTAGGAGGAGGAAAAACCAGAAAGAGTACAAAGAAAAATGAGAAAGTGAGCGAGAGAAGGGAGAAAACACCATTCTACACAAAACCGAGAATTTATTTCCCGAGTGAATTAGTTTACTCATGCCATCAACCACTGAATCTCAATTCTGCTCGTGTTGGCACAGTTAATCATAAATTAATAAAGGCAAGCTCCTTAACCACGTCAGATTTATGCGTTACACAATGTTAAACACGAGCAATTCATATGAAAATTGCAGCTTTTATTTCAGTGGATGGATCAATAAATTCTGAAAAATATTGCAGATGAAGGGATTTTGGATCTTCAAATGTGTTGGAAGGGTGCATCAATCATAAGAATTGATGCATCAATAAAATCCCGAATTTTTGTGAAATATAAAGCAACAAAAGGCGATGAAAAAGAATTGAAAATTGTTCTTTTTATCTGTCCTGAAATAGACCTATCATGTATGAGGTTCGATTTAACGACGGTACATTCTCTCGAGGTTTGAAATTGTCTTTTACAGTATATAGTAACACAGTATGGTCATCTTAGCCATCAAATAGACTCATATATACGTATTTTAGCACCAAAACCTCCTCCAACAATTTTCCAACAAGCGCTTTTCATACACACACACACAGCTTCCCCAGAACCCCATCGTAAAATTCGCATTTTAAATATTTGAATTTGATAGAAGGATCATAAAACAAGTTTTTACACATATTACACTCGATATTCAGAAATTGAGAGAAAAATTTCCATATCATCTGCTATTGGAAGACAATTATTCCCACTTTTTTCTGTCATCACGAAAATTATTTTCTCTTTCCATCAGATTCAATAGAATTCCGTTCTATTGATCTGAATTCATGTGCTCATTTTTAGATCCATCCAACAATACAGTTAGGTAGATTCCCAGACTAATTAGTGTCTAGGGATTATGAGGTACCCCAGGCTTTTGTAAATGTCAGTCAGATAATTACATCACAAAATTATGACTGTACTATGGAAGCATATTTCACCCCGCATTCCTCCCATTCATGTTCAAATATAGTCTCCAATGTTCATTGATGTGTTTAGCATTTTGTGCATCAATATGAACATTCTGGGTTTTTCTGGATGATCGGTAATTCAAGACAATTTATGTCTAATGTTCAACCAAGAGGATAATCATTTGTGAAATCTCTGATATTCTATGATTATATTATTGCTTATATTGATACAAAATTATTTTATTTTTATGTTTTTCTCAATTATTCTCTGTTTTGTTCAAAAACCGCTCAATGGTTGAAATAATTTATTTTTTTCTGGTTGGCTATATGGTCATCATAAACATCTATATATCCATCTATATTTAAATCAAAAATCTTACAAAAACTTCAGAATTCTTTCAAAGATTCTTGAAATCTTTATTAAAACATGTCGGGAATCAACTTTTTTGTAAAATTTAATCTATTCAAAAGATCGTTTCTTCATTGTAGAAACTCAATATTTCTTGACTGTCCTTTGGGTCAATTCAATAAACAATAATAAGAAATGGAAAATAGAAAGAAGAGCTCTGATTCGTACATCAATGTATTTGCGACTTACTAGCCTGTATTGACAGCATGAAATGCAGCTAAAGATCAGCCATTAGACAGTACCTTATGGGATCTTGAGTGAAAATACTGATGGCCAAAAACCATCAATCTTCCTACACTTCTAAACCCAAAGAGACTCGACTCTTTAAACACACTACTCAAGTGAGTCAACGAGAATACCCAATAATATATCTATACATATCGTGTTGAGTGAAATCAATACATCTCGTATTATTGGAAATCGTTTTAAAATCATTTATCAAGTGTGAAGTTTTTATTGATCGTTCAATTTTATGCTAAAGAAATAAACAAAAAGAAAATTTGATTTTCGGATCTATTTATTTTGTTTAAATGAGAAAAAATTGGACTTTTTCATTGCAGGCAGCAGCGAAGAGTCAAGAACTGGACCAGGTGAACCTGGAAAATTGGGAGTCAAGAAGTCCAGACCAAAAGCATCATCACCAAATCGCCAAGGACCTCAACAATGTCAGGTGAGCTATTAATCAAATTTTTTTCCTTTAAATAAAAAATAGAAATGCAACATATGTGACATGATGATGGACGGATAAATTTAGACTGTGCTTATGAACATCAGGTGTTTGCATGTCTAGAAAGAGGAAGAATGTCAGAAAAATAAATTATTCAAAATGTGCTGCTAAAAAAAAAAAGAATATGAAACCTTTCCTGAAAAATAACTCGGTGTCTACTGCTGCCACTAACGCACGCACGGCACTGGGATTCAAGCGACGTTAACGGGAATGACCTACATTCACACGGTAATTCACATTCACCTATACATGTATACATGGCTATAGCCCATCGCACAGGATCGTGTTATTCACATGCATTTGATCCTAGCAGAAACACATTAGCCATTGGTCCAATTCATTCTTTTTTTTCGTTTCATTCATTTTCTCTTTTCTGTTCAAATGCTAGATGAGTGCGGCTTTTATCGACTGTGTATTCTAGGCACACCAGAGCAATTAACGATTCCTATAAAATAGAATTCCCAACGCTTGGCCTTTGGGGGGGCGAACGAATCTTTTTGCCTCTTTAATATATATTTTTTTTTCCCCCAACTATTTTATTTTTGTCGCGGTAAAGCTCTGGCAGTAGAGAGATACTACTATTGTTTTGTTCACATTTTTGAATTCACGGTTGAAATGCCAATGCGATTTTTCCTCTTGTTCCCTCAGGATAAAAAAAGAGCTTGAAAGAGAAAGTATATTGAAATAGGGATATATTGGGGATGAAACGTTCTATTTTCGCGAGAAAATTGTCGAGCGTGATAGGTTCAAAGTATAAAAGTCATTAAATTCTTTCATTTTATAAAATTGATACATGAAGTAAGGAAATTGTCAACGGATAGAAAGAAGCACATTGTGTAAATAGGGGAGAATTGGGCAAAATGGACACTGTAATGAAACGGTTAGAGATGGATTTTTTTTGATGATTCTATTGAAAAGCTGAGAAAATTTTAGCCGAAAAACTAGTGTCAAATGATTTTTTTTTTTTTTTGAAAATTCGATATTTTTTGGCATTTTTGAGGGGTTTTAACCTTTGTTTTTTTTAATTTTCAGTTTTCTGCAAATATCTCTGGTTCTATTGGTCGTAGCAATTCGGGGTTGGTCTCAAATGAAAGGTGAGCTCATTTCCCATCGATTTATAGGGTCTTAACTTAAAAAATATCAATTTTTGGGATAGTTATAGGCTAAGAACTGTTTCACAAAACTGTTCCACAAAAATTCCCATAAAAACCTTAAAAATCGATATTTTTGAATTGAAAACCCTATGAATCGATGGCAAATGATCTCACCTTTCACCTCCTTTCGGAATTTTCACGCTACGACAAACAGAACCGAAGATATTCTCAAAAGACTGAAAATTTTCAAAAAAAAGGAAGGGAAACCCCTCTAAAATGCTCAAAAAAGTCAAAATCGCCAAAAACTCAAAAAAATTAATTCCAGCACTTGTTTTCCGCCTAAAATTTCCTCAGCTTTCCAATGAAATCATCAAAAATAATCTACCGCCAATATTTCCATTAATTTCAAGAGTTTTCAATAATATTTGCCGAAAAATTTAGATGTGTCCCACCTTCCCCCATATATTCTATACCAAATTCACCATTGAACCTCGTCGTTATTCCATTCTTGTCTAACTCAGTATATACTTACCGCAAGTAGAAGCATAAGACCTCTCCCAGATCTATCCCCCAGTCCACAGTACACACTGGATATCCATGTGCTTGTGCTACTGGAAAGGCTGACGTTGAATATTCAATGCGTGTGACCCTTAAGCGCACACGAACTGAACACGACACATCCCCTGATGTCGTACGTTCAACGTCGACATTGAGGCCACGTAGCCTCTTGGTGATGTTTAGCCGTCCACTAACCGCTCTTCCGTGCTTCACTCTCCCAACAGAGCCAACGTCATCAATGGCATTCATGTATATCTGGATTCACCCGCATTTTCGTGGTTGTTGTTTATGTCCAGCTTGCTTCTCAATGTCGAATTCTTCCAACTTTTGCAAGAAAGTCAATCTTCAGAAGTTTCGTAAGAAGCGTTACGCTTTGGCGCGTAATTGAATGATGCCTTTGTACGACTCTGGATCCAACAAGCTACAGCTATATATATATATCAAGCTAAAGGCAGTATCAAGATTCTCCAGAGATTTGAACCCTTTGACTGCATATCCTAGGAGTATTTCGTTCATTCTCTCGAACAAAACTTGTGCGGCTGTTTGAGAGAAAATCCTTGGAAATATATTACACGAGTGATTTAATTACACATTAACGAGATGTTAACGTGCATGAGACATTGACTTTGTGTCTGTGTGTTTATGTCCTATGGTTACTCTGATAAATCTATTACTATCGCTTCATGCTTTGATTCAAATCAAGGCCTTTGTCAACACTGTTCGTACTTCAACCTGAACTATATACATAGATGTCTGGATGACTATCCTTCCCTAATCTCTGCCAATGTCCAAGTACCAACACCAAGGGCTAGAGTCACACACAGCGAGTGGCTCGTTAAGTTAATTAATTGACCGTACCAAGTCCCTTTTAGACTGCTTCGAACATCCATGCTGTTATCGTCGTTGTCGTTTCTCGGCTGTAGTTGGCAAATGGTTTACCGCTCTTGTGAATGAAGGGACACAGGGATAAACAAAAGCTTTCAAGCTAACTCATGGAGCTATAGCGTTTATTTACAATAGATTTTATACGAAATGTGATGGAGTATTTTGATGAATTCATGAATGTAGTCAAAGCAATGTGAATTCCATTTGCTTGTTTATTGTGCAGAAAATGGAGGAAGCATGAAACAGAGACAATGAATTCTTCAGATGCTCCAAACATCCTATAATAATTCTCGAATTTTTGCAAAATTTCATGCTTGTTGAATGAAAATTTTCAAAGAATATCCGACATTATGCATCGTGTCATGCATCAAGCATGTAATTTGATCATCCAACTATTCGGTCTATTTGGAAACTATTACTGAATTCCAAGCAAAATCAATATCAGGCAACACATGGTGCAGAAAACGTAATTAGTCCATGAAGGGAGGGGAAGAGGCTCTAATTAACGCTGAAATTGTTGATCGTGGAGACACAAAAGGAACAGCAGTAAGGCATGTCGAGTGTTTCATTACCAATAACTTTTCGTGTTTGTAAATTTGCAGAAGCATGATACCTTTCATGAGTAGGTTTTTTGGTTACCGATCATAATATCACACCGTCAAAATATCACAAATAATAATATCACAATCTGAAAATATCATGAAATTGAAATATCATATTCCCAAATAACGACAGTAATATTAGAACAGTAATCGACTACATGATTGAGAGAAGATAAGGCTGATGGAGCTACTTAAGTTTACAAAAGAAGTGAGCACATCAACAAAATCAATATAATGTAGTAATTATGTGATAGATTATAGCGGGTTTAAACAATGAAAGAATTGTTATCCTTGGTATAAAAGAGATATTTATTTTTCAGCACGTCTGAACACGTTCGATGCTACAACCATAATGAATAATACTATAATACTACATATAAGAAGCGCCCTCGCGTGTAGATAGATGTAAGAGGAACACTGTAGCGAGCGCCACTAGATTCTTCCATTATATTATACTTTTTTGTGATATTTTAAAGTCTGATATTTCGAGACCATGATATTTGGCAGTGTGATAATTTTTTTGATATTATTCATTGTGATATTATAATTACGTGATATTATGACGTGTTACTGATTTTTTTTTAATTTGAAATGGTGATGAAAGTGTCGATTTTGTTGAAGAGAGTAGGGGAAATCAGGAGTACATGAATTTGGAGTAATGACGTTTATTCATCTCTTCAAACTGACATAGAATGAACGGGAATGGAAGTCGTGCTATAAAAAAAAGCCTCCTACCTCTATTTCTCTCTTTGGTAGAAACTGCATGCAACGACGGTATTACAGAAATTGGAATACCTTTCAGTATGAGTGAAAATAGTGAAGTATGTAAACTACGGATGCACTCTGAATTGAAACCACCAACTCTCGGCGTTTCCTCGCATCTGAAGCCTCTTGCGAGCTTGGTAAATTAGATTTTCTGCTTAGGTTGAAGTGTTGGATGTTGAGGAGTGAATCGCAGAAGGATAGAAGACGAATAACTATGACATCTGTATTGAAGCCTTTTCATTGTGTTACACAAGATGCTTCTCGCTTTCCTCGCTTGGATCCTTCGAAATTTAACGTCATCCATTCTATTGGTATCACTTGATAGTTGGCGACTCGTGTCAAATCTCGTATTTGCCATTTAGCTTGATTAACCAAGCATTCATTCGTCAAATTAATGCCTGTCATCATGTACGTCCTAATTTTATGGGACACTTATGTAATTGGGAATTTCACAAATCGATGAGTTTATTATGTTCCATCTGACGCAAAGGATCTCAATTCAATTAATTTGCTTCAGTGAAAATCTTTGGAATGGCATCTTTGTTTGCGTCAATAGTACTCAGATATAATGATACATTTTCAGGACGATGCGAATTTTTTCTGGAGAATGACACCTTGGCAAATGCAGAGGTGGAAATTACGTCTGTTAGTACTGTGTGTGAAAAATTGATTTTGATCTCAATTATTGGGTTGTACGAGGCTGTACAACATTCCCCATAGAAATATCCGTTCGAGATTTTTCCGATAATGGAGCTTGGAATTTGTAAGCCGTCTGGTGCATGAAATTTTGTCACCTATATTCTTTTTTTTCTCTCTTTTTTTTCTTCGATAGAATTCATTTTTCGATTGATGGCACTGGTATACTGAGAATTAATTTATTTCAATTGCTTCCAACAGGCGAGAATATGGCAGCACTGTGTTGGATTATATTGGACTGAGGCTATGCTTCAGTGATTAAATCCATTACGAAATTTTTCTCACTCCATTCATTCTGTGTCCATCATCTTCTCGTCCAAGAACACGAGATTACTTCCTGATTCTATTATATCTATTGAATAACGAGGGAAAAAAACTTGGGAAACTTGGTAGAAATGAAGGAAACTATTTTTAGAATATTTCTCTTTCAGCAGTAGCTCTTGGAATATATGATGTCACCTGTAATAATCAAGAGTGGGGCAGAATGGACCTACGTGACAACATGATCCAGGAATTTTTTTCAGATTGAAGGAGCTGATCAAAAAATCTGAAAAAATTTGAGAACATGCTCCAATTTGTAAACAATGTTGGTGAATTTTTTCAAATTTTTCCGTAGACTCCTTCACTTTTAATAAATATCTCAAATTATTTAGACCCATTATACTTAGGTCCATTCTGCCCCGGTTTTAGCTATCTATGTACTATGATGATTCAAAAACATTGAAAAGTTAAATATTAACACATTACGTTTGCTTGATTTCTGTTCGTAGGTGTGCGGCAAAGTGTTCAACAATGCCTCAGCCCTGACAAAGCACAAGCTGACGCACAGTGACGAGCGGAAATACGTCTGCACGATATGCAGCAAGGCGTTCAAGCGGCAGGACCACTTGTGAGTTCATCTCGAGCTTCACTCCCTGTAATTACGGACTGCTCTCTCTCTCACTCTCTCTATCTATCTATCCATCTATCCATCTGAATCCATACATCTCGTATTTTACGTACCCTATTACTTCTCACCGCCCTAACTCCCTAGTTTTATACTCAACTTTTCATCTCAGAATGGCACTTCTAGTATTACCCGAGGAAACATTTCTCCTTCAGTACCGATTGGAGCTCGTAGAATTTAATTATCACTGAATAGGGGGAAGCTCGGTGAAATGGAGACGTTTTAGTTTTTGTTTGATATCATGAAAATTGTTTGAAATCAGTGAAAAAATTTGGGATAGGTTTTTTCTGATGATTCCATTGAAAAGCTGAGGAAATTTTCGAACAAAAACGTATTTTAGAATATATTTTTAGATTTTTTATCACAATTCTAACTTTTTAGAAGAAAATTCGGGCTTTAACCCTTTGAAAAATTGAAAATCTTCACTTTTTTTGAAATATCTTCGGTTCTGATAATTATATCGACTTGGGGTTGGTCTTAAATGAAAATTCAGATCATTTGCTCTTAATTAATGTCGCTTTGAAAGAAAAATAACCATTTGTTGAGGTACTTATATGGCAAAAAGTGATTTTCTCAAAATCGTCCATAAATATCTCAAAAATCAATGATAATTCTTTAAAAGCCTTATAAAATCTATAGCAAATGATCTCACCTTTCATTTGGCACCAACCTCAAGTCGTTAAGACCAATAGAACCAAGGATATCCCCGAAAAATTGAAAAAAATGGAGAATAAAAAGGATTTGATCTCCAATTAATGCCTAGAAGACTCAAATTTTCAAAAAAATGATAAAAAATCAATTTTGACACATGTTTTCCGTCGAAAATTTCCTCAGCGTATCAATGCAATCGTTGAAAGGAGTCCATCTCAGGCCATTTCATTGGAATGTTCATTTTACCCACTTTCCTCTAACAATTCCCAAGATTGAAATTATCAATTTTTCCATCAAACATCAGAAAATCATGATGAAAAGAAAATAATTGCATTATCGATGTCGAACAAAAGAAACTCTAAAGAGAAAACAACAAGAAATTGAAAGGATAGAATGACCAAAAGAGGAGAAGCAGGTGGACGGATGCAGGAAAGAATGCTACTAAAAGGGGATTCGATTCTTTCCTTTCTAAATAGGAAAAAGAAGTAAAAAGTAATCGAAGGGACAGCAGTGAAAAAAGATCCATGGGCATCGTTGACCATCTCGAAGTATGGTTTGTCCGTTCAATCCAACAGAAGCCATGTATTTCTTTCCTAAGATGGATCCTGTCTCTAAATCCCTCTACTTTATCTCCATCTTCTTTGTACTCAGTGACTTCCCAACACTCTACTCCCTCAGAATTTCAAGTTCCTCCTACCCAGACAGCATTTCCGAAGTTTTCTTTTTTCAATTTTTGAAGATTCTTCACTTTTATTTTTGTCTCTCTCTCTCTCTCTCTTCCTTTCCTGCTCCTTGGTAAAAAAAAACTTACGAGTTTGTTTTGCTACCCTGAAAATGAACGTGGAATTTACTTTCAGTAAATCCGTCTCAATATCCTCCTGACTTGAATACTCAACTCCACCCATCCTCCCCCCCCCCCCTACTATCTTTTTTTCCCTATTACAGAAGAGTCAATGCAGTTGTTCATGAAGTCCATGAACATCGACGTGCTTGTCTTTTTCTTCAAGTTGATAATTACAGGCGATGACAGTCGTCTACTCTGAAGCAGAAGACAAAAAAAAATCGTCTCTTTTTATATTTTTTTTACCCCTCCTCCTCCTCATCTACCCCTCTCAACTTATTCTTTTCATATTTCCTCTGCATTCTATTCGTGTACTCTTCGCTTGTTCATTCACTTCAAGTTGTTTTCTGTTGGACTGATAAAAGTGACGATAGAATAAGAGAGTCCTTCTTACGCTCCAACTACCTATTTTCCCTTAAGCGCATCTTCAAGAGAGAGAGAGAGAGAGATTCATGTAATCCTTTTGTTGGAATCCAATGTTAGCCATGTTAAAGCAAAAAGTTGGACAAATTAGCTTTCACAAATTAAAGCTATCCCCATGGAAACGAACAATGTTGAGGAGAAAAGAGTATTTTAGTTAATGGTAGAAATGAAAGTGAGGGAGAAAAAAAGCTTCAGCTTTATGGCTAGTCCAGAGAGTTTAAAGGGAATCCATTCTCTCTTTCTCTCCATTCCCTATCAGTAGGCCATAAACTCGTTTCAAATCTTTCCTGCTTCCCCTTTTTTCTGCTACCCATTCTCCAATGCCCCTATTTTGGCCGTTTCTTCGGCTATTTTATCCATTCCAAAGCAGTGCTGGGAGTTGTTTGAAAATTTATTGGTAATGATATCGCTTCTAAACCAGGGAGGATGTGTAACTGTATGTGGGCAGACAATGTAAAACTCACATTCTCTACTTTTCCCCTTCTGTTCTATCTATTCGTACTTTTGCTGGAGCTCTCAACGAGTATAGTAACTGGAGCTCAGGTATGATTCCGGCTGCTGAATAAAGGGGATTTCTACTTGAATACTCCCACTGACCAATTTCGATTCTCGTTAACTTATGAAGCCAATTATCAGACGTTTCATAAGCCCTCACTTATATGCCTCGTTATGAATGTTGATGTGACCCATTGTTAGTTCTAGACAGCACTTCACTCATAATTAATAATGATCCTCTCGCTGGCTTCACTGATTTTTCTTCGTTAATTAATGAAAATCAGCTCAGTTGATATGAGAATGAATTTCTCATTCATCCATCAATTCATAACCTCAAAGAAACCACAACTACTTTATGAAAATAAGGTTGGTTTTCATTACCTTGATATCTGAAGAATTAATGAGATTATAACGAAGTTAGTCTTTGCCTTCTTGGGGAAAGATAGAGTATATACCAACTGAAAGTATCTATACCAAGCACTTTTCTGAGTACTCAAGGTTAGGGTTATCCTTATGAAAGTTTAACTCACCTCTGGGCAGGCGTAAAATTCCTCAGCCTACTTGTTGCTCATCTTGGTGAATTTTACTACGGACACCATTTATCACCCACGTACACCCTAAAAAAAAGAAAATCAAATTAGTTATTCTGAGATTGGTTAAAGCAAGAAATCTATTTTGAATTTCTCGGAAAACTTGATTCTAATATCTACAGAAAAGTGATTCAGGTCTATCATGAAAACTCAATTTCTGTACGAGTTTAGTAACCTAGTTCTGCTTTTCCCTTTGGAAACTCAGTTGAAGTTTCTGCAGGTATATATTTTGAGTTTATGCAGAATTCCAATTCGAGTTTCTATGAAAACTCGATTAAGATGCAACTTGGAATGTCAATTTCGATTTCTATAGAAACGCGATCTAGGTTTCTCTAGAAATCCAAATTGGATTTTTCTTCGAAACTCAAGCTGCAATCCTGTAGAAATCTAGTTCGGGGTTCTCATGGAAACCTGATCCGAGTGTGTACTATTTTGCGTCACAAGTACAGAAAATAGAGCCTCTATCGCACGATTAGGAAATAGTATATTACGTTACAAGTCGAGGGAGGGCTATTTTGACGATTGTGAAGTTTACATCACGAGGCAAAGCCGAGTATATAGTTTTACTTCATTTTGTGTGGAAATGAGGCTTTAGCGAGTGCGAAGGGCACGTTAAAGGCCCATTTCTGCACAGAATCAAGGAAAATTTTTATGGCTGTAACCAGATTGTTTTTCTATAAAAACACAAATTAAGTTACTGTAGAGATCCAGATTGGGTTCTTCCAGAAACTCAGATCCAGTTTCTAAGAGAAACCCAGATCAGGTTTCTGTAGAAATATAGATGGAGTCTTCATAGAAACCTACATTGAATTTCTGAGAAAAATCTGAATTAGGCTTTGCACCAACTCAAATCAGCATTCTATGGAAATCTGAATTGGGTTTCTCGAAGAAACTCAGATTGACTATGTCAAAGTGTAATTATTCAATTGTCAACAAAGTACTCAAATTGAATTCTGCAGAAGAATCTAAATCAGGTTTCTTTTGATACTTAATTTGAGATTTGTCTCTTCACTCTGTAATTTCATCGTTTTCATAGCAATAAAAAGGGCAGAAAGATATAAAGAGAGATGGAGAGATTGTATTTTTTTCGTCAATGAGTTACTTGACTCTGAGAGTCCCAAGTGTACGAGTTGAGAGTGGTTACAATGGGACAGGTTGGGTAAATTTCCCGAGTCTTTTGGGATACGAATCTTCACCTTTTCGAAATTCTGTTTCTCTCGCTCAAAGACAAAGTATTATATCTCCAGGGGAATGACAGAAGGAAAGTGGAGAGGAAATATTGTACTCGGGATCTCCCAGAGCACAAATTTATCACTAAAACCACGCTATTTACTTCATGAAAATTAAATCTATACATAATTTCATCAATGTTTGCTTCACAGAAACGGACATATGCTGACGCACAGAAACAAGAAGCCATTTGAGTGTAAGGCAGAAGGATGCGGAAAATCATACTGTGATGCACGTAGTCTTCGTAGACACACCGAGAATCATCATGCTGGTAGTAAAGTGAACGAGAGCGTGAGTCCAAGTAGTCCAACAACAGGACCACATACGCCTAATACACCAGGCAGTAATCCAAGCACGCCAAGTACACCTGGTGGACAGACAACTCAAAATGGTCATGGCCATACGGCTCTCAAACAGCTTCTAGCAACTGAACCATCACAAATATCAGGGCACAAGGTGAGGAATTTATGGCTGCATATTTATGGAAATTATGAAGTGTGTAAGAGTATGAATGGGTAACGTGCCGGTATATGAAGAAAAATCGGGGAAAAAGGAAAGCAACTAGGCAGTGTCGAGGAGAAAGGGGGGGGGGAGGCCCAGTATCGAGCGGAATGTCCCAGAGCAATAAAATAAGAGATAACTCGGACCTGACACGTGTGGGGGGAATTAGAGAGAAATAGAACAGGGAGAAATGGCTGAAGAAAGGCCGAAGAGGAGGGAAATGGCAGGGGGGGTATTTTGAGAGATATTTAAGAGCGATTAAGTATGAATGCTTAATTAGTAGTTACTCGGAGTACTTTCCGAGCAGAGTATTGTCGAGAAAAAAAGATATTCAGCTAAGCAAACACCAATAACTTAAACTTTAGCATTTTTTTTTCTATGATTAATCAAGGATGTAGCCTAAAGCTTTAGCACTTTTTACGAGGATATCTCAGCAATTTTTTCTTGCAACTGAATACAATCCAATCATTTCAAATTTTTTAGATGTTATTAAAATCTGTAGCTTCACAAAAATATTCACGAAAAAATCACTGGTAATGTGACTGGTTTTTATGATTCCTATACTTTTTTACCATCAAAATGAAGAAAAAGAGGCAGACATTAGTTGGAAACTTGGGAAACTCCTTCTGCTATAATTGTATTAAAGTGTTCTCTTGATTTTATCATCTAATAGCCACGTAGTTTCCATTCTGACACTTTCATATTGTTTCATTTGCTTCGTATAGACGATTAAACTTATTAACAGCTCCATCAATTCTATTCAAGTGAAATTCATTGTCATCAAGAGCGATTATCGTACATTGGTGAACTCGGAGGATATTGTGACTGGCACAAATGCCATTGTCGTCATTAATTTTGACTCAATGAAAATCACAAAAAAAGCATTAACTATTCTGGAATAGTAAATTATCAACAAAAGAAAACTTTTCAAGGAATAAAGGGAAAAAAAGTTCTCTCCATTCTGAAACTAGAGTAATCATATTTGTAATACATTTAATGCTAATGTGCTAATTAGCCATTATTATTATTTCTCCAACTCTGTTCTTCAACTGTGCAGAAAACTCTTCATTTGCCTTTATTCCTCTAAAATGCAATGAATCATAGCTGTTTTAATTCATATCAAGCTTTCATCTACTCTCTTTCTCATTCTCCAGTTGAATGGACTCTATTCTAATTTCTCTGCCTCTCCCTCTTTTTTCGACTCTACTCATTCGTTCTCATTACGAAACTTCCCAGGTCATCAAATTTTATTAGCTCGACTTTAGCCAACCCTGCGTATATATTCTTCTATTCACTAACTCAATATCCGTATATTTCTCCATTCCGTTCAACTGCCACCTTCTGACAGAGTGTCTCCATTCCATGAGGATTACATTTATAGATTTTCATTGAAAAAGAAAGAAAAACGATAATATTCATCATCATTGCATATGAAAAAAAAAAAGAGTTTTGATTTTACCAACCGTGTATAAATTATTTTTATTATTTCATTTAATTGATTCGATTGATTTAATTCTTTAAATCAATTGAGTCATTTAATAATTTAATGCCAATTTTTACGCGATAATATGAGATTTCAACTACTATAACCTGAATAGATTAGAAATTCAAATACTCAAGCACTTTGAAGCTTCTCGCAATTTGAGTTCAGATGAACGTCTATATATTACCGAAATTGCCGTAAAAAATGATGTCACAAAATAATTTTTAAAAAAGCTTTGAATTGCATTCAATAATTTCGATATCAAAGCAAATTCGCAATATTGAAAAATTCCAGAACGTTTCCATTCATTACCTTAGTAAATTGAATATCCATTAGATGACATACCAATTACATTTTGATACAATTACAACTGAAGTTTCAAATGTTTCACAAAGAGAAGAGGAATTTAATTATTAATACCAACGTATGCAGGTACTAATTGATTGTAATTGAATGAATGTTTTTTTACTGATAAAGAAAAACCATTGAATTGTAATGGTGATACTTGATAACTCAGAATACTTCAAATAAAAACCGAAAATTTAAAATTAAATTAAAAGCAAATCAAGAGTATCCAATTTTTTTTTCATCATTAGAAATTCAGTTAACGTTTATGTATCTATTTATGCATTATTGATGCAAATAGATTGAGCTTGTAGATACACAGTAGAGTCATTGCTGAGGTCAATCTACACTATGAACATATAAACTAAATTCTACGTAAATTGCTATAGCCAAGCCAGTTAACCAGTGTATATAGAATGGATTTGAACCTCTCTTTCTCCATTCATGCGCAAACAGTACAGGGGTCATCTCTATCTCTATTACCGAGGAGAAAATGTTATTATCCACGTGTATGTAGAAAAGTGGAGTGATTATTTATCGTGAATAGTTGTACAGATTATACAAGTACAATCAAAATTCTCGATTACTATCATGTATTTGAGTACCAGCATTTGTTTATTCATTAAATCTAACAGAATTTTAATACATCATTGCCTCAGAAACAAAAGGGCATGAGTGCTATTCTTATGCACAGCACTTACGCCCTTTTAGCTCTAAGGCAACGATATATATGGAACATTGTAACGACGTAATAAGCATTTTTGTGAACATCTCAGAAACCGATGGAGATAGGCCTTTTTTCCTCTAATCTTTTTTTCTGCAGAGAAATTCAAGACCTAAAAAGGAAGGATTTAGGGCGAAAAAGGCCTGAAAGAGAGGATTTAAGGATTCAGGACTCAAAAAAAAGGGAAGAGAGAAAAAAGGACGTATCTCCATTGGTTTCTGCATTAATATAATGGACTTGTCCTGTTTTATCTCTTCCCTACTGAGTTATTGAAATTTAGGGAGAACACAGAGAAGAATGTTTTCTTAATTTAAGAATGTGCAGTCACTTAATTTAAGAATGTACAGGTCACTTAAATTAAGAAAGAAAAGTCACTTGATTTAAGTGAGAAAAGTCACTTAATTTAAGTGACTGCACATTCTTAAATTAAAAAAACATTTTTCTCTGTGTAAAATCTTTGTCAATTCAATCGTACAATTTAAAACTCGTATAAAAACTAAAAAAAAAAAACAATTAAACTCCTCATACGGTTGGACCAAATGAAACCAAGGGAATTCATTCAAATAATGTTTGAATAGCTAAAACATAAATTTTGCAGTGAATGCATTGAAGCGTAGTTCAATTGGTAAGCGCGAACAAGTTCGTATACACTCACAAATCAAAGTCGTGTGTATATGCCCGGCACTGAAAATGCAGATATGTATTTTGCATTTGCGATTGTTCTATATATATACATATATATGATATAAATTGAGAATAGAGAGAGGGAGGGAAAAAGATATTCCCGTATACAGTGGATATCATTGACTAAGCGTAAACGAGAAACAACCAACGCCTATTCTAACGTGTCTGTATATATAGGTATACACAGTACATAGGCGAGTGATATTCGGTCGAACGACTTCATTTGATGTACAGCTAATAAGAGATCTGAATCTGAATGTGTAGGCAATGATGATATCGTTGAAGGTATTCGTTGAACAATGGATACATCCAATTCATGGATTTCTAACACTACAAATAGCTGAGAGAACTACACATTTGTACTGTGTGTATATAAAAACTACCATCCATAACGTTAACCCTTCTGGCTATTTCTCCCACTTTTCTCTGTGTTGTCGCGATGAGAAATGGTATTGCACATTCGATCGACTATTCCCTCGCATAAAGTACACCCGTCGTGTGTGTATAAACGAATGTGCGTTTACGCTTGCAAAACACACTTCGGGTCATATCCATAGTGCTCGCTGACTCGTTTTCCATTGTGAGTATATACATATATTACATATATATATGTATATATAATATATATGTGTGTGTATGGATGGATATATAAACGTGAATAGGCCATCGTGCTCCGAGACTGGGGATTTATAGTTTTTGGAAAGAAATAAATGGCTCCTGTGCAGAGTCGGTCACACTAAATCATATTTTTCAAAATACTCTTCACTTTTTTTTCTCCTTTTTTCACAATATTCTGGGAGTAGAATCGTGACAAATGGGAGAGAGAATACTGAGGGAGAATTTTCCTTTTTTTTTCAAATCAAATTACAGACTTTCAGAGCTTTTTCTGAATGGATCGAGAAAAAAAAACGACATTTTTTAGCAAAAAGTGTCTATCAATTTTCGAATTTTTCTTCTTTTTTTTTTTTAGAGAAATTCAATTTTTTTTTTTTTTTAAATGTAAGCCAGTATTATGGGTTCCGTTACAGGCGCTTCAAAAATTTTTTGACTGACGCACAGGCACTGGTTGCTACAGTTTTTCCTGTCAAAGTGCGCTCTCCAGAGGGCTTTGTTAAATTTCATGTAATTCAAATTGTTAAAAAAGTTTAAAAGAGATGGGAGAGAAAAAAAAAATTTAACAAAGTGGATTGAATGAAGGGGAGAGGGTTTATCAATGCGGTAGCATCGAGTCACTGTATGCATGGGGGCTATATATATGAAAACCTCAGCGCTCGGTGGTTAATAAAGCCACGCCGCTGGCGATTTCAATGGCGGCAGGATGAAAGTTCGTTACGGAAAATTCTCGCGTTGGTGGACGAAGCATAAAAGTAATTCATGCATACACATATCAAGCTATATATAGACACACATAGATTTTAAAGTCGAAGTGAAACACGTTTTTCTTCTTTTTCGTCATGTAATTCTCCAATGTCAGGAAAACTATTTCCTGATGCTGGAAAATTTTTTCCTCTTCATCTTTCCTTTTACAGTGTCACTCGAATGTTCTTTTTTTTTACGTAAAGTTGAATGCTACGAGGATGGAAAACAGAATGGAAACTGTTAGATCTACGCTACGTTTATTTTCCACCTGGGATTATTCTAAACTTGTACCTCAGGGATTCATTAAGTTAATCAAGTCACAGATTGTACAAGATACTGGAATACTTTCGTAGTTATCTTGACTCCCATTGTTTTTCTACATACTGCATATAGGGGGATGAGACAAGAGCTTACTGTAGTACTAAAATCATTTCAGTAGTGAAGAGGTAAAGCAAGATAATTCTCTTTTTTTATCATTAAGCTTTCCGAGAATACCCTAGAAAATAACCGAGAAAGAGCAATTTTGCCCTAAAACTCTTTTGTAACTCTTGAAATTCTCTACAAAAACAGATGAGTAAAATCACCTTATCTCGTTTAGTCTCCGAGATATTTTCTTCTAAATGACCTCAAAGATAAGTCGATTTATCCTGTTTCACCTTTTCACTACTGATTTGATGATAATGCAATTCAGGAGTGAAAAGATAAAACAGGATGAGTCGATTTTTTCCTCAAATTCCTTGTGAAATAATGGAGATTCGCTTTTTCTACTCAATGATCCATTTTCATAGGAAATTTCAAGAGCTTGAAAAAAGGATTGGATCATAAAGGGCGTAACTCCTTCAATTTCCGAAATACTGTTGCGGAATTATGGAGATTCCAATCTTCTTCATCCCTAAAAATGAATGATAACTGTGAAAGAAAAGAAGAGAATCAAAAAAATAGCTGCAAGGCGAGAAAAAGACATGTATAAATAAATAAACGGAATTAATCCCAATTTCTTGCCTCTGTTTATTACAATACTTTCAAAAGAAGAGATACTGAACCGCTCTTTTTCATCATTTGTCATTCAATTTTTGTCTTAAAAAATGTATTATTGGGTGAATGGATGTTTTTGCCATTTCTTCCAATTATTCGCTATTTATGGCTTCATTTAATTATTTATTATTCAATAGTCTTCGTTTTATCAACGATTATGCGAAAAAGAATACATTATAAATGAGTTTGTAGCTTCGAGAGTTTACTAGTACTAAAACCATTTACCCATAATCCAATTCAGTAGTAAAGGGATGAAATAGGATAAGTCATTTTTTTTAGAGTATCTTGGAAAGTAATAGAGATACGCCCTTCATACCCTAATCTATTCTCGGCCCAATTTTTTTTGGCCTAATTAAAAAATTTCAAAGGCTTTAAAAATGGTTTTAGCAAAAAAAGGCGTATCTTCATTATTTCACAAGATATTCTTCAAAAAAACGAATAAAAAAATGAGCTCATCTTATTTTACTTCCTCATTTAATCGTCTATTTTCCATCATTTAAATTATACGATACAGTAAGTCTGAAAATTTGTCATTAAACTTTCCATTGATTTGCCACATAATCCAGATAATAATTACACACATTGAGTTGCATGCTTTTGCAGTAATTACATCTAATCCTAATACGTATATGAATACACAGACAGAGAGAGAGAGAGAGAGAGAAAGAGAAAATGGACACACTCTCGGAGATGTGCCAACGATCAATTTGAAATTATGTACTTCTACTATTGTATGATTTTCATCCTCTCATTACAGATACGATATATACACTGTAAATATATAGTATCCCTTTTGAGAGATCGAAATGTTTGTTGATAACTAAATTTCTGTGATGTTCTCCCCGTTGCAATTACAGTAATGATTATCCACTACTATTCATACAGAAACGTATGATACACAGATGTAATTACATTTTCTAAAATCTACTTTGAATCTCTCGTGCAATTCACTCGTCCACTATTTTCCTTAAAAAAAAAAAAAATCCACTATCTACCCAAAAATAAATGTGTGTCTCTATGGATACATAAAGCTCAGTTGAATAAATTTTATCTGAACCCATGAAAGAGAGGAAAAGTAAAATATCCCTGTCAAAGCTTCCTGAAGATGCCTGGGAAAAAGTTATTCCACATCTTGAAACCCATTAGAATGAGCGATCTCCTTATCGTCAAGGAGGAGGAAAAAGAGGGGCGGTGAGGAGGAGAGGGAGAAAAGAAGAGTTGTTATAGTTGGAGAAAACAAAAGTGGAAGAGAATGCTGGGTTATGGCAGGATCGTGGAGAAAGTTTCAAATGAAAATTGACGTGCCGTAGAAAAAATATGCAGGAATCATGAAAAAAAAAATGGAAAAAAAAAAAGAAACTGAAGTGAAGCGAAGAAAGACCGAATGGAGATCACACAGCACCTGGTCCCGACTGTAATAAGCCCTCACGTTTTTTCTCCCTCCCCCCCCCCCCCCTCCCCTCCCTTCCTCCCAACGGGGGTAAAGCGTCAGACTTGTACGCCTAAGCGAATTAAAACTATGAAAGGTCACAGGAGCTTCTTGTGAAGTAGAAATAAAAGGGGGTGAGAGGGGGGAGGGGAGGGGTGATCACTCGGCAAGAAAGTTCATCATCTGCGTCTTTTATTGCTTCAGCTTTTTAATAAATTCTCTCTTTTTCCCTTTATGTTTTCACAATTAAATTCAATTAATTTAAACTCACAATTCTCTGCTTTTTTTTTCCTCGTCTTCACTAGTTCTATATTGTTTCGTTCATTTAGACTCTATCAAAAAGTTTTTTTTTTCAAGATATTTAATTACCGGATATGCGAAAATTTGCTTCATGAGAATACTTCAAGGCTGAAAATACAATTTGAGCTATTAAATCTACCCAATTTCAGACTCAACATCTTTTATAACATGAATATTTCTGGCAATTGTGTGTGTTTGTGTGTATGTGTGTGTTTAAACAGCATACAGTAGCCGACATAAACTAAGGAAATTGTCCGTTGCAGGAAATAGAGGTTTGGTCTCTCTACCGTATACTATAAGAGCCCCCGTGTAACGCAGCGAAACGCCTTTCTTACTGAGCATAAATTTCTCTCTACCTCTGAGTGAGTGTCTGTGTGTCATAAAGTGTCGGAGTTTGAAAATAATAAAAGGAAAAGTATGATAAAAAAAAATGAAAATGGTATATCAGAATAAATAAGACAGTGTCAACGAAGAGTGAAATTATTAAATCGAATGATATACTTTTGCGCTAAAAATGAGCTGCAGCACTCTTTTAAGTCTTTTTTTTTAAGGTCTTTATGCAAAAAAAATCTGCAAATAAATGCTCAACAATGTATAGACGTGTTGGAGCCTTCTCAATTTTTTTTGCAATTTTTTTTTTTGAGAATCGAAATGAATTTCTTTACTCTTCACATTTAATATCAAAAGTTTTATAAGTAAGAGAAAGAAAAAAGAAAATCCTGAAGCACCTCAGACAAACAATAGGTGTTTTATACCTCAGGCATACAATAAATTAAACTCCCATTGCAATCTACTAGTCCGAATAATGAATTAATGGATTTCAACGAGGGATTGTTTCAAGCACGAACGCTTTGAATTCTCACTGTGAATTGCTAAATGAAGGTTTAATAAGGTATGAACTGACTTCTCCGGAGATTCTATCTCATCTGCAGTCATTTTCTATCCGCAGCTTGTACGTACCTCGATAATTAACGAATCCAATTTCGTGCAGAGAGAAAAAGAGAGAGAGAGAGAAAGATCTCATTCTACAAATTCTCGAGAATTTCTCTATACCCACAAACTCAATCAACATTTTTTTTTTTCATCCTTCCATTCCTCATTCGCTCTACATTTGTACTTTGCAAACACAAATCTCGTGTACCCTCAAAATGCTTTCAACACACAAACTCCAGTAATCCAGATTTATTCTCCATTAGTAGACACTCAAAATTTTATAATGCGTTTTTACTGGATACATAAATTTCATTCTTTTTTATTTTTTTTCACTGTTTTTTTTTTTGTTGCAGAGTTCAGCATCACCCGGTGGTAGCAATGATGGCCTAACAAAACAACAGATTGATTTGTTTCAACAAATAATGCAACAACAGCAACAACCGGCCAACTCTCAACAAACGTTAACAAGCACTAGTTCTGGTATTATACCCCAGAAGAATGGAAAATCAGCAAGTAAATCCGCTAATTCACCGAATGGTGGTACTGCTGCTTCTGGAAATTCAGCTTCAACGAACACAGCAAATTCAAATACAAAGCCAAAATTGTGGAATCAAAGTCAGGTTAGTTGTAGAATTAATTCTCTTTTGCATTTTAATGATTTCGGGGTATTAGAGTAGTACTGCAGTGATTTCGAGTATAGTTGGTCGCTTATTTTCTTTGATGCCGTATCAAAGATGATATTTTTTTGGCATTTTCCTGAATTTTTTCATAATTTTTGTGCCGTGCAGTTTATGAGATATGAATTATCAGAGTTACTGAAAATAGCGGTGGTGGGGATGAAACGCCCTAAATCGGACGGAAATAACGAAATTACTGAGAAACCACAGGGTTGACCCATTATTTAAAAACTATTGGCGAAGAGAACAGCATTTTAACTAAATAATAGAAGAAAAAAATACTCAATTCACCGTACAGTTATTGAGAAATTTTAATTAGAAGGTAGTCGTAACTATTTGCCTCTCTCTCTATCTCATGCATGTGATAGGAGATTGATGTAAAAAAGATTCGAGAAAAAAAATTATATTTACAAGCTGAAGATATGACTTTCGAACAGTTTAATCACTTGTTCGGGTAAATTAAAGCACATTTTCTCGAATTATGAGCAATTAATTGAAAATAAATCTACAAATCCTCATTTTTTGATACTAAAAATAGGAGACATTTGAAAACTGTTCGGTTTTCTTTTTTTGTTACAAATAAATTCTGAAAATATGGAAAAAATATGCAAATGTAGAAAATTCAGAAAACTACAATTACGAATTTTTCAAATATTTTTTCATAATTATTTATTTGTTTAAAAACTAATCCAGAAATATGTCTGATGTTTGCTGATTTCATTATCATATTTTTTTACTGTCTTACCATTCTTCCGGGATACTATCTCAACCCAAAGAAATCTCGTTCTGCCAGATGTTTTAAAGCTCCGAATTCCAGCATAAATCAAATATTTTTATTAAAAAAAGTAAGAAAATATTGAATTCCACGAGTTCTTTTTGCCCTCTCTATATTCTTTCTTTTCCCCAAGACCAAGAAATTGCAATCAGCGTTATAACGTAGACGTAGAAAGTGGCTGTACCGTCAAGAAAGCAGGTAGAATTGGAAAGAGCACCTTTAGGCTTGGAAAAGACTCGTGCGACCTTTCATGTTCAAGCTTTCATCAGGCTTGATTAGTTTTCTCTTCTTTCTGAATAGTGGACCCTTTCCCCTTTTTTTTCCCTCTTCTCTTTTTTCGACACTCTTTGTTCGTGATTAATTCTATATTGCTCTCAGCAATGTTCCTCCTTTTTTTCACCGTATCATTCAATATCAATCAATTGTAATTAAAAAAAATTGATTGATTTTGAATATCGAATAAATTTTTTTTTTTTTTATGAATGCAATTTCACAATTTTAATACGTTTAACACTGTGTATATCATAAATTTATGCAGACTACGTTGTAGAGCGAAAATTGAGTGGATGGTCATGGGTTTTCAAGTTGAGGTCTATATTCACGCCCAGTTCTCGTTCATCGTGTAACTTCATTAAGCTAATGGCATAATAACCACCTGCGGTGTTGCAAATGTGTGTATACAATATATATATATAGATACATATACAGAGAAAAGAGACAGAGATAGGGTAGAAGAGGAGAGGGGGAGGGAGGGGGGTTGAGGGGGTGGGAGGCTTATAGAATGATATTGAGAACATGCTAGTGTCTGTGAATAGAGTAAGAAGACTAGAGGCTTTCAAACTCACTCCCGAAATCCAGCGCCCAAACTGTTCAAGTAAAATCGATCGATTTCTCATTAATATGTATGAGATCTTCAGGTATATGTGTATGGGTGTATAACAAGAGTTCTATGCAGTTTCTGTAAAAAAATTTGTGATGTTCCTTATACTTTGGCTGAATAATTCGGTGTACTTTTCGGCCAGTCCAAGTACAAATAATCAGCAATTAATGATCGTTAAAGTTTGAAACGTTGAATTTTCGAGGGAATAAAAAGTGTAACAACATTTGGAGGATGCTGGAGAAAATAAAAAGAAATGGAGAAAGGGGGTATGAAAAAAAAGGGGAATGAAAAAGGCTCAACTATATATATAGGAAAAGCGATCGATGGATCTCATTAATATGTATGGCTTACTCGTTATCTTTAGGGCAAAGAGGGAACTCGCAGTGAAAACTTTGGCAGCAAAGTTTTTCCCTTCGTCTTATACTGGTTTTTTTTTTCTCTACTCTTTCTTGCCTCTTTTCTTCCTCTTGAATAGACCAAAGTAGTTGGCAACGATAATAAATAATCTGCGGCTTATTCGCGTTAAACTTTTCAATTCTTGCGACACGAAGTTTTTTCTTATTCTTCCTTTTTTTTTTAGTAGTCTTTTTTTTGTTATCAAACTAACTTAATTCCCATAGTCTTTCTTGAGGATAAAAAAGGGGGGAGGGGATAAGTAGAAATGTGAAATAATTTTGACAAATGTGATAACGAAGAGTGGAAAGAAATATAATAGAGAATTACGTTTTTTGGAATTATATCAGTCGTTATATGAATGCCTATTCTCGTATATGGGCCCAAGTGTGATTGTTTCATCGTGTAAACTGCTAGAAAACGTTCACATCTGTTGCCTCACCCATTACTGCTACGAATGCCCCTCTTATTCGCCTTTCTTCCTCATTCTATCCCTTTTTTTTTTTTTTCATCGCACTTCTATGACGCGCCATTTCCTGTACAAAACTGTAACATTGTAGGAATACTCACAATCCCGTTGCTCTTCACCCTTTACCTCCTCTTTTCTTCTCTTCTCCTCTTTTTTCACACACAATGCCATATCGTTTGAAGAAAAAAACGGAATGACTCCTCGTTATCGCAAAATAATTCAAGTCGACCCCATTCCTGCAAAAAAAGAGGTCATAAACCTAATTTCCGAGGGAAAAAAGTAATCTCCGTCGACTTTACAGCATCTATTGTGTGCTTCAAAAAAAAAAAAACAAAGGCATCAACTCGAAATTATTATTGTTGATTGGTAAATAAAAAACGTGTAACGTGCAACTGAAAGTGCACTGAAAAATTCATGACTCAATTTTCTCCCTCTCAAGATTAAACCCCCAAAGTATCTGACGAGTCACCAGTTTTTTTTTTTGGTTCAACTTCGCAGGGGATCCACAAAACTGGTTTTCCACCATTCGATTTTTGAACACATGACGTGTCTTTTCATTAAAAAAAAAAAAAAAATGTATCTAACACAGGTATCGTGGCTTCTCACAGTTAAACCTGTCGGACTACTTGATTCTGTTTTAAATTCAAGAAGCGAGAGAACGGGAGATGAAGAAAAAAACGAAAACACGACCCCCAGTAGACTGGACCCCCAGCAAGTAAAGGAATCTCTTTGAATCATCACTGGCCAATGAGCGCTGATCTTCCTGGATTTCCGGAAAGTAATCACAGTACCTTTGACCAATCACTGGACAGAATCGCATATTTTTTTTTAGTCTTCTTCGTGGATACGTTGCTACATGGTCAACTGAAAGATGCAGCTGCTGAGATCGTGTAAATTTTCTTGTTTTTTTTTATTTATTTGCAACGGAATCGTAGCTTCCTCTTCCTAGTTCCCCGTGTGTGTCACGAAATACGTTGGTATTTTTTTAAAGAGACCATTCACAGAGTAGAGTAGAGTAGTTTATTCGGGCATTTAAAGGAAATGAAGAAAAAAAAAAACGTGAATGCAAATTTGGCAAAGGTCACCAACCGACCGTTGGAACAATTTCACTGATTAATTTGGATTTAAGGTGTTTCTGTCCGTATAGTCAAAAAAAAAGGTAAATTTTTGTATAAAATCGTTAATAACAATTTATACGAGATGAAATTCTCAAATTTGATGGAATGAATGTGTAAAGAATGTAATGAGAAATAAAATAAGTCGTAGAACCAAGAAATCGGTTGAAAACTGTAAAATTTTTTGTGGTTTCAAAAATTCCTTCAAAACTTGAAAAAATAAAGAAATGTAAAAAGCACAGGAAATTTTTCAATTTTCAATTAATTTATTGTTTCTAAGACTTATTTATGCCTCATTATATTTTTTACAGATTCATTTAATGAAATTTGAGCATTATATCTCGTATAATTTGTTATTGACGATTTTATACATAAATTTAATTTTTTTTTTTGACTGTACGAACAGAAACGCGTTAAGGATGATTGGGAGGTACAATCGGCAAAAAAAGTCGATTTTTTACATGAAATTGGGAATAACAATGTATACAAGATAAATATCTCAAAGCTAATTCGGTAATTATTTGAAGAATGTAATAAAAAAGAAAATGAGCCCTAGAAACCAAAAATTAATTGAAAATCAAAAAATTTGATCTATTTTTTACATTTCCTTTCAATTTTTCGAGATTTGAAGGAATCTAAAAAAATTGCAGCAATTTTTGAGTTTTCAATTAATTTTGTGTTTCTCGAGCTTATTTTATTCCTCTTCAGATCTCCTATAGATTCCTACATCAAATTTGAAAATTTCAGCTTGTATAACTTGTTATTAACGATTTTATCCAAAAAAATTAACTTTTTTCCGATTGTACCACCCAATCATCCTCAAGACAATTAATCCAATGAATAGAGTAAAGAAACTGCAGGAAATTAATTCTAGAACAATCATTTCAACCGAAATGTAATATTACTGTCAGGATTGTGGATTATTCATAGAGAAGGAATTGGATATACACAAGGACATGGATTGTTCATACAAGATGGTAATTGGAAAATACTTGGCGCGCCTCTGACGCCAATGCACATAGGTTCTCTCTCTCATATAAGCAACCACTCCAACCAACTGATACGAACGTTCCAATTTCATTCTCTCTTCAACTTCCTCTTCCTACTGTATTCTCAATTTGGCAATATATTAAATATGTCTATATATATAGATATATACATATATATATATAAATGTATTGTCATGTGAAATATTGTAGACATATTTCGGATTATGGAATAATTTCTCTATTGTCTCATTCAGTTGCTTCCAAAAGTTTGTTTGGCTTGCATCGGAACAAGGAACTCACTTTGATCGTTGTAATTATACTCAAATACCAGGAACTACAAGTGAAAACTTTTGCGTTAATTCAATGGTGGTTTTCAAAGTTTTGCAATTTTTATTCAAAATTTTCCACAATTTATTGAATTAATTTGTAAAGTCAGAACAATTACACGAATTATATCATGTGAATTAGATATTTTCCGAAATTAATCACTCATGTCTCATGTATTTTTGTGAAAATCGAAGAAAACAGGGATAATTACGTTTTCCTCCTCTCAAAATGTTTTTACCAAAAGAGTACAGTATAGCAAATTGCACCTTTATTAAAAAATTGTATTTCTGTTATATTTAAATGAGAATTTGACTTTTTTTGGTTGTTTAGAGGCCGGTCACCTAACTTAAAGCTGAAACAAAATCCTAATTGAAATTTTCTGAAAATACAACAACTTTTCCTTAAATAATAACTCATGTCTCATGTATTTTTGTGAAAATCGAAGGAAACTGAGATAATTACGTTTTCCTTCTCTCAAGATGTCTGTCGGTTTTACTCTCTTTGAATTCTCCTGTACTACTATTTTTAATTTTTCTCCCCTTTTTTCTTCCTTTTTTTTTCACTGCGTTTCACTAGTGCTACCTGCCAATTAGTTTCTTCCTACGTATCCGGTTGTACTTTGAACAACAAGAGCCGCCAGCAGCAATTGGATACTGGTATTGACTTTCAAGAGTATTCTCTGCACGCTTCAAGTTTTAGATACCATCTATATATATCTATATATCCTTGATTATATATATATATATTCAATCATCCTTTTCTGAAGTTGAAAATGAAACTCGTATTATTTCATCATGAACTTTATTCATTTTTTCCATTATTTTCACTCGTTTAGAACGGAAATCCTCTATTGATGCAATGATTTGTATCAAAATTTTTCTTGTTTTCCAATACTTCTTAAAGAGTGTAAATATCAATAAATCTTACAAATTCTCAGAATATGTAAGATATATCTAGACAAGTGAATAATAATTTCGAATTTAAATTTTATAATTATTATAATCATTATTCTGCATACCGGTCATTCACTGGTTGGTGGTCACGCATTGGACGAGCTGCTTTAAACCTTTTCCAGTTGTAACTTTCGTCAAGGTTTTTAATTGAAATATGGGTCTAGAATCCTCGATAATTGATAACTTTGCAGGTTATTGAAATATATATTATTTTACAAATTTTAAAAAATTAATTTAACAATACTGATCAATTGTTGAATGGACGATTTTTTTGCCGGCTTTAATGAGGCCTCCTTAGGTTCTTGAAATCATTAGTATATAGTCAACATAAAATTGATTATTATTATTAACAACATCAACTATCGTCAAATCGTGACGTTTCTTTGGACATCTCCAGCTTTTTCAGGCTCTGAAACCAAAAGTAACATTATTTATTTGTTTTCTATTTGTGTCTGCATTTTTTTCTTATAAAATCATTATAAATTATGATTTTTCCAAAATTTATGACTTTTCTGGGAGAATTGTCGAAATGACAATAATGTTTTGGATGAGGAATAGTGTTAAAGAGTGAATTTCGTTTCAAATTCTCCTCCCCATATGTTTTAGGGAATATTTGTTTATGAAAAAGAGAGTCATTTCAAATCTGAATATCAATGAATAAATTTCTCAATGAACAAGTGTTAAAAAACTTCTCGATTCATTCTATCGTTATTTAAAAAAATGGTTTTCCATTATCATTCAATATTTTTTATTTATTATCGGCAACAATTGAACCTCTATTTCTTAATTGGAGAATCCCTTCGAGTCTCAGCATTGCTTGATGAACGAAATTATAAGAATTCTTCAGTGTACGTTATCATATTTTCAACTTTTTGAAGAAACCATAGATTTAATGAAATTTTCCAGTAGAAAATATCTGAAATCGAACGTTTCTCCTGGCTGATTGCAAAATTTTCTTTAGATCTCTTCCCTTTTTTTCTCTATTCATTCATTCATTCCTTCTCTATCTCTCTCTCCTCCTCCTTTCGCAAAACTAAATGTAAATGTTGTTTTCATTCGCATTAACTCGAATCCACAAGAGATGCAGTTTCCCTTGGATATACGAACGATATTTTTACGACATTGAACAGTGCCCCTGGGAAAACACAAAACGTTCGAGTACAGGCTTGGTTTGATATACCAACTGCACTATATATATATGTATATGTGAATAAAGCGCAATCGGATGATCGCGCGAACGATTCTCCCCAGCGATTCAATGTTATATGTAGACCAGTGGCTATTCACCGCTGACATAAAGAGAAGAGAGATTTTATTTTTTTTGGTTGAGAAAAATGAAATGACAGGAGGATGGGAGGATTCAATTAGTCCATGGACAGTTGAAAGAAAAAATGAGAATTTTATGGAAATATGATATGAATTCAGTCGAATTTTTTTATCAAGTCAATAGAATCCAAAATCCGCTTTTCCACATTAATCTGAAAATCCCTCTGAATTTTTTCTTTGCAATATTATTCCTATTCATCCTGATGAATAGTCCAAATACTTTCACAGCATGATGAGGAAATTAATAATTAGTGATATTAAGGAATTTTTTTTTTTCATTTTAAAAACTAAATTAGCCTGAAAAGAGTTTATTTTCAATAGATTTTCCCGTGAATCTCTGACAAATTAAATTCCTTCTTTTCAATATACAAACAATACTCTCTTTTATTAAATACGTATTATCAATGGGAAAACAATGGAAATAATATTCTCCAGAGAGGTCATTCTTGTCATTCAACAAATTGATGAAATCCATGGGAAAATTGGAAAATTTGGATTAACAAATGATATTTATTCTTCATTATTTAACCATCACATATTGAATGTTTGACAGAATCCTCATTATGTGCTCATTCCATTGTATTCATTCAATATAATTCAATGCAATAATCAATAGAAAATTTGTTCAGTCATGCATATTATTTCCTCACTCAATTCCTCGTATTCATTGTTCTTCAAAATTTAATTTGAAGTACAAATTCAAAGGCTTTATTGATGATTTATTTGATATTGGCTTCAAACAATTTTTCATTTTTTCATCAACTTCAGAACTCCAGGCACTTCTATGTTTTTATAGTAATTCATGAAAAAAAGAGAAAAAAATAAATGGAATTTAAGAATAGTTTAGTTGCACTGTATAAATGAATGGAATTAATTAAACCAGTTGTTACACATTCAGGAAGTATTTCCATGATTCTTGTTTTGTGGATTAAAAGAGGTCTACGTTTCCTGTTTGACACCAAAAATTTGACGAATTTGAGTGTCAAACTCTTTTTATTCAAGGAAAGAATAAAATAACTATTTAATCTCAAATTTTGAAATTCTTAAGAAATCTTGATTTTTTCTATGCTTTTTATTTCTCAATAAAATTTAGTTTTTTGCAATTATTTTTGGTTTTATCGGTCGTGGGGCGAAAACTATGATATAAAGGGAAAGAAGAGCTCATTTGCCATCGATTTAGATAGCTTTGAATCAGTTTTCATCATTATTTGAAGGGATTTATTACGTATTCCACGAAAATCAATTTTTCTTTCCTAATTTCATCAAAAATAATGATAAATCAATTCGAAACCATATCAATGGATGGAAAATGAGTGCACCTTTCTGATGATAGCCAGAATTATAGACTGTCACCAATAAAATGAGAAATATCCAAAAATGTGAATTTTCCTACACAAATTGCTGAAATTTCCCAAAAAAATAAAAAAATTGAATATAGCACATGTTTTTAAACGGAAATTCCCCCATTTTTTCAATAGAATCATCGAAAATATTCTATCTCAAGTACTTTACCCAGTCACATTGACCAATTCATTGTTTTTCAAAATTTAATTTAAAGCACAAATTAGTCAAATTCATTAATGATTTATTCGCTATTGCTTAAAAAAAAAATTCTCCATTTTTCCATCATACTTAGAACTCGAAGCACTCTTCAGTATCTTCGCAGTAAAAATTGAAGATAAAAAAAAGGAGAAACGAATAGAATTAATTAAACCAGTTGCTACACATTCAGGAAGTATTTCCGTGATTCTTGTTTTCCGGAGTTAAATGGAATTCGCAGGGGGGCATGTTTACCCCTTTTGTGTGATACTAAAGAGATGTGCCACCTTTCCCGTGACCCCCCAAAGATCCAACCGGTTGGGTCATCCCCCATCCATCTCCCCAAGAAATAAAGTAGTGGGGAGGAAGGGGGGGAGCAAGACCATCTCCATTTGTATCATAATGGCGTAAAAATTTTTCGAAAATCAGTCGTTTCACGATCTTCATTCTGTCTGTGTCTGTGCAATACGATATTTTATCATCTGTGCTCATAAAACTAACAATCACCTTCTATCAAAACTCATTTTTCGATAAAGTGAATATTTTTCCAAGTGATTCCCGTAAATTTAGTCGAGTCAATTTCAACTAGACTCAAAAAAAAAGCGAAGAAAAAAGCATAAAATTTAGTGATAAATTTTATCTTTTTAAACCAGATCAACGAAATACTGAAATAGGTGACGTTGCATATTTTCCGTGAGTGCCAGAGGACAACAACAAAAGCTCATTCGCATTATCATTCGATTTCACACGCTCACTCTCTTTCTCTCTCTTTCTCTATGCATTCTATAACTAACGAGAAAACGTTTTAAATACTAACACACAATTCCATTTAACTCATTTGTGTGTATGTAAAACTGTTCAATACAATTTTCCCCAACGTTATTTTCCTCTGCAGGCATATAGCACACTCTCACCCCCCCCTCCCCCTTCCCCTCCTCCCTCTATTTTAAGCCTCATTCTTTATGGTTTCATGTTTCATGCAAAATTGACTAGCAATTATGATTATCTGATGATAAAAAAAAGCATTTTCCATTTCTTTCCGTTGCTTTAATCGTTTCTCACATTCATTTCGAATCTTTTTCTGAATCGTGAATTTCGCTGCATTAATTTATCACTAGACTCATCCCTTTTTTTTTTCTTCTTATTCTGATTTTTGCTGAACTCAATTACGCATTTGCAACGAATGCCACACGGTTTTTTGCATCATTTGAGTATTTTTCGTGCAAGAAAAAAAGGGAGAATAATTTTGAGAATCACCAAGAACATTCATAATTTAAGAAATAATTAAATAAATTTTTTCTATTGAAATTGGGTGAAATTCCTATTTCAATAATGAGAAGAACAGAGTGGATAAAAAAAATAGTGAGGTGAAAGGGGGTCATGGATGGCTACAACCATGACTGGTATTATCAGCATCATCAGCATCATCATCAACAACAGCAGCAGCAGTATTCCAATTATTATCCAGGAAATCCCCAGGAAAATTATCAATTAAATTATCAGTATCCAAATGATTATCAAGTTTCACATGATTATTTGCCACAACAGTTATATACACATCAGCACAATGATTACTTGTACAGATTCTCTATTCAGGTAATTTTTTAAATTTTTTTCAGATTATTTTCTGTGGTAGTACAGTCGATACTTGAATTACCATAATTCAGAATTCACTGAAATTTGGCACATTCGTGGATTATGATGAGACGATGATTCAATAAAAGTTTTTAGGATCATTAGGAGTTACAATCGGGAGAAAAGTTAAATTTTTGGGTAAAATCAGTAATAACAATTTATACGAAATGAAATTTTTAAATTTGATGAAGTGAATCTGTGAAGAATGTAATGAGGAATAAAATAAGCCCTAGGAACAAAAAATTAATTGACAATTCCAATAATTTCTTTATTTTTTACATTCCTTTGAATCTTGAAAAATTTGAAGAAAGGTAAAAAATAATGGAAAATTTTCAATTAATTTTTTGTTTCAAGAGTTCATTTTATTCCTCATTACATTCTTCACCGATTCACTGAATCAAATTTGAGAATTTCATCTTGTATGAATTGTTATTAACGATTTTATACAAAAATTCAACTTTTTATTCTGATTGTACCTCCCAATCATCATTAAATGATAAAATTTTGAATTTAATCTCTGATTTTTCTTGTCTCCACTAGTTGAACAGGAAAATCTGGTCTTTATTCGGATTCTGCCATTTTCATCGGTAATTAATGAAGTTTCTTGCTAGTTAGAGCGAATTAATGATTAAAGTTTGAACTAAAACGTGAAGGGGATTCGTCAATCATAATGCGGCTGGGAAATATTGCATGTCCTTCAGCAGAAAATCGATATTATCGGTGGAAGAGGAATATTCCCTGGTGGATAACTACTCGGACCTTCGTCATTCGTGATTGTGGACAGTTTCTGGTAACATGTCGCTTTTGACACGATGAGAATATTTTTGGTCGTCTCTCGTCCAACTGTTTAACTAATTCCAACATTCCTGAATCACGATCTGATAGGCGAATGGTCAATTCGACTTCAAACTTTACGTGCGTCGATATCTGGAGGAGATAATGAGTTTTGGGAGAATTCAATAGAGATTTGAGGAAAACGGTTTGATAGACAATTTCTTGAATGATTTCATTGGAAAGTTGAGGAAATTTGTGATAGAAAAGTGGGGTTGATAGCAATTTTTCGGTATTTTTTCAAATTTCAACGAATTTTGGTGTCAAACTGTTTTTGATTTTTGATAAAATTTAGTTTTTTGGGATTATCTCTGGTTCTATTGATGGTAGCATGAAATTTTGAATACTAGGGGAAAGATAAGCTCATTTGCGATCGATTCATGTGGTTTTGAATCAATTTTAATCATTTTTGGACGGACTTACAACGTAGAGAAAACGGGAGCAAAATGGATCTGTTGGCCAAAATTATTTTCAATTTTTTTTTTAAGAGTGAAGGAGTTTACGGAATTATTTGAATAAATTCACCGAGAATGTCCACATATTGGAGCATCTTCTCAATTTTTTTCATATTTTTTTATGGAATCTTTCATTCCCAAAAAAATTCTTGGATTATTTTGCACCAGAGGTCCATTTGCTCCTCTAATTCAAAAAAAATCAGCTTTTCTTAGTGAATTCCATCAAAAATGATCAGAAATCGATTCGAAACCCTACTAATGGCTAGAAAATGAGCTCAGCTTTCGTTAGGTAGCCAAAATTGTGTGCTCCAACTCATAAAACTGGAAATATGTCCAAAAAACTGATTTTTCCTTCGTAAAATGCTTGAATTTCCAAAAAAAATTAGAAAAATCCCATCTAGCACATGTTTTCCATCTGAAATTTCCTCATCTTTCCAATAGAATCATCGAAAATATTTTATCTCTAATACTTCCACTCATTTCCGGTCTACTCATTTCATCCCTATCTATATTTACTCCTCATACCAATATAACCTATCCCTCAATTTTCAATCATCGATCCTCCGAAACTCCTCTAAGTACTCATGAAGTTTGTCTAGAGTTTATCAAAGTGAAACCCTGTAACTTTCTGCGTATGGAATTACCCATAAAGCATCAAAGGGAATAAGATGAAGCTTCAAAAAGACCCGATTAATTAATGTAGTATCTTATCAGTGAGCTAAAAACTTTTTGTATCCAATTACATTCGGAAAATAAATCATAATAGAGAAAAGGGGAGGGGGGATAGAGGGCATTGATGAATAAAATGATTTTTTTTTTAATTTATCATATAATTGTGATTTATAATTAAAAAATTAATCAATAATTAATTATTAAAAAAGCAAGAATTGTTTAGAGGCTCCTCCCCCCCCCTCCCTCGGCCCTTTCTTCTCATCCCTATTAAATGCATGCATAAAACTTCATTTTTCCTTTAAAATTTCGAAAATAAAATTACATTATCCAGTGAATCATGTAAATTATTTCCAATTCAAATGATTCGCACGAAATAAATGATGTAACAAACAAGGTAATTACCCTTTTACAATTCCGAACGAATCACAATTTAAAACTCGTTAATCCGATTTAAATATTAAATTTAAAAAAACTCGAATTCATCACAATTTCCGAAAATAACGTGAATAATGAATTATTTTCAGTGATAATTCAATTGAAAGAACTTCTCCAAACTACAAAATTTGAATTACAACGATGATAACTAATTTAGAAAACTCACGTGTGAAACGTGTACATTCCCGTTAAAATGTACGTGCAAGTATTGTGTCAAGTAATTAGACACGTAATCAACTTTACGATGGCACATAAAATTCTCCAGCAACCCACGCTTGTCTATAAACTTCAAAACTCACACGACGTGCTACTGGAGACTTTTTTTTTTTGAAAATTCATAAATGTGCTTTACGATGTGGATTACATTGTGAATGTGCGATTAGGTACTTCTCGAGAGAAGGAAAACGAATGCCTGTACGAATGATAAGCAAATGAATCTGGGAATTTGTGTTTATCATTGAACAAAAAAAATCAGGTTTTTCTCCTATTTTAAAAATTAAGATTTTTCGGAATTTTCTGAAATTTTTCCAAATTCAACTCTGGCAATGTTCCTTTGTACGCACAATTTCTGAAAAAACAGGTATTCCTCCCAGTTTCAATTTTTTTCTGGAATTTGCCAGGATTTTCCCAAATTGAGCTCCGGAAAGTTTCCTTTTTCCACATGGCTTCTGAACGATCAGGTTTTCCTCCAATTTCAGATTTTCCGGAATTTTTCACAATTTTTCCAAATTAAACTCCAGAAAATTTTCCTCTTCCTATACGTTTTCAGAGAAAAATCAGGTATTTTCCTAATTCACGATTTTCCTGAATTTCCCACAGTTTTCTGGAATTTTCCCAAATGAAACTCCGGAAAACTTCCTTTTTCCGTATGTTTTCTGAGAAAAATCAGGTTTCTCTCCAATTCGCGATTCTCTTGAATTTCTCACAATTTTTCCAAATTGTATTCCAGCAAAAACTTCCTTTTTCAAGTGGTTTTTGAAAAATCAGGTTTTCCCCAATTTGTGATTTTCCTGAATTTTGCCGGGTACTCCTCGAGAGAAGAGGAACGAACGCCTGTAGAGAAGATAAACAAACAAATCAGTGAATTTGTGTCCATCATTGAAGGAAAAAAAAATCAAGTTTCTCCCCCTAATTCGGGTCTTTTCAGAATTTTCTCAAATTTCCAACAATTTTCTCAAATTTAACTCAGGCAAGTTTTCTTTTTTCACATAATCTCTGAAAAATCAGGTTTTTCTCCCCAATTTGAGATTTGCTCACTTTTTCAATAATTTCCCAACCTGAAACTCGGCAAGCTTTCTTTTCCTACACCAATTCCTTAAAAAAAAATCAGGTTTTCCCTCCCCCAATTCGAGATTTTCACGAATATTCCGTTATTTTCCACGTTAATTAAATCAATCTACTCCAAGTAAATCCGCCTATTATGAATCCAGCACAATTGTTGGAGTCTGGACTGTCTCCCTCAAATGAAGATTTGAATCTCCGAAAACTCGAATATCCCAGAACTTTCGCCAACGATAACAACTATCGGTTAAGCTGTTTTCTTAGCATACTGATGATCCCAATGACGATAGTTGGTCTAGTGCATACATGTAACATGAGCATACACATATATAATGAAGCCTGGGGTAGTGGCTGCTGCTCTTGGACGAGATTGAGCCGTGAACCGAATGTTTATAGGACGCTGGTAATTACCGAGTGTAGTAGAGCATCTAACGGATACATTGAAGCCAGGAGAGAGGCGGGAAAGGGCGTGAGGGGGGAAACTGAAAGCCATGCCGGGGTTATTGTTCATAAGCCCAGGCGCCATGTGCTTGCTGAATTTATGTTTCGGCTGAGTTACCACCATCACTACCAGCCAACCATTCCACTTCCACCTCTTCGTCTTCATGAACCGCCGTTAAAACTATCTTTTTCGTGCGTATAAAGAGGGGAATGTGGAGTAAAATTGCAATTTCAATGGAAAATGGGATTTTCAGTGGAAAACATGTGTTCAAATTGATTTTTCAGATTTTTTTTTGGGAAATTCTATGTTTTTGAGGATGAATAAAGGGTCAAAGCCTCTTCTTTTTCAATTTTTTTCATTTTTTCAAAGATATTTCCAGTTTTCTGCATCTCAGTGACTTGGGATGGGTCCCGAATCAAAGCACCAATCATTTACCATCGATTTTTGGGGTTTCTAAAGGAAAATGATCGATTTTTGAGGCATTTATAAGCTTTTTTTGGTCAAAATTAGTTTTTTTTTTCAATAAGCGCTTCAAAAATCGATGTTTTTCTTTCTAAAATTATGGAAATCAATGGCAAATGATCTTATTTTTCACCTCCAATCTGAATTTTTGCGCTACGACCAATAGAACTAGAGATATTTTTTGTAAAAAGTCGAATTTTTCAATTTCATTTCGAATTTTCACCTAAAAACAGAATTTTCTTAAAAAATTCTAGAAAAACAGTTTTGACACATGTTTTTCATCGCAAATTTTCTCAGCTTTTCAATGAAATCATTAAAAAAAATCAATCTCGAATATTTTCACCAATTTCGCTTGATTTTCAGTTCTCATACCCTTTTAACTCAACCCTCCTCCTATTTGTCGAATAATTACTCGCAGTAATTCGTATCAAAACACTCAAATATCACACAATCATTGGATATTTGTTTCTCCGAGAAAGATCAGTACAGCTACTGCCACTGAAATCTTATGGAGCCGTCTGATTTTATTGCACCTCTGGGTCGTTAAAAAAACTCGAGAAATTGTCGTGGTAAGACGACGAAACTTTTACGATTCGATTCCCCTACTTAACGAACACCAATATATTTCATGTTTACTCGAGATCGTAAAACTCCCGCGTTTCGCAGTGTCAATGCTCCTGCACTTCCTCTCCTCCTCTCCCCTCTCATCTCTCATCCGTTCGATATGTGAAGTGAATACCTATTAATTGTTATCGATCAGTTCATGATGCAGGACGACGAATACCAGCTATTTCCGTACGTCGTTTATCAGTCCATTCGCCTGTTGACATTCCCATTCTGAGGATAACACGATAGCTTTACTTATTCCCTCGAATCATGCTTCATCCGATGCCGTCTATTTGAATAACGAAGAATCGAGGCAAAATGGAGCTTCGGGGCAAAATCATTCAGTAATTTTTTTTTTCAGAGTGAAGGAGTTTGTGGAAAAATCTGAAAAAAATTGAGAAGATGCTCTAACATGTCTGCATTGTTGTGTAATTTATTCAAATTCTTTCAAAGAGGTGCCTATTCTTAAAAAAAATACCCATTCCATCGATTTCAATAGGGGAGGTCGAGGCAATATAATTCAGCAATTTTTTTCGGGGTGAAGGAGTTCGCAAAAAAATTTGAAAAAAATTGAGAAGATGCTCCAATATGTCTGCATTATTGTGTAATTTTTTCAAATTTTTCCCTAGAGACGCCTATTCTCCAAGAAAAATCCTAATTCCATTGATTTGAATAAGGCAAACCGAGGGGAAATGATTCAGCAATTTTTTTCGGAGTGAAGGAGTTTGCAAAAAAATTTGAAAAAAATTGAGAAGATGCTTCAACACATCAGTAATGTACAGTAATTTTTTCAAATTTTTTTGAACAGTCGCCTATTCTTTAAAAAAAAACCTGCATCATTTCACCCTGCAGGTCCATTTCACCCCGGTCTTCCTTTTCCCCCAATTGATTCAAAAATACAAGAGAATATCTCACGTATTCTCTTATTTCCCCTTTCCTTCTAAACACATTCTCAGTGAAACATATTTCTCCGTAAAATCGAAAAATCTAGTAGTAGAATCGAGAGGAGCGAATGAAACTATAAAACCTCCTCACAATCTGTGCACCGGCTGCCAGTTATGGACCAGCCATTACAGTTCTGTTCTTCACGCTTCTCGCATCGTGTGTGTGTATATATATATATATATATATATACTGATAGAATCACCCTCAACTCAAAAGGAATATCCCGTGCTTTTAATAGCCACCATATACATTTAGTGCTTCAATGTTTACGAAAAATGAGGAAAAAGACATTAAAAAAATATACCAAATTGTGAAATTATTTCCATAATTTTATTTGTTCAATTCAAGACGCATTCACTGAATAGGAGTTATAAAAATAGATCTGATCTATTCAATCCAGGGAATCAACCCCCCTTCCTCCCCCTCCCCTCTCTCCAAAAAAAGGGGGAAAAAACCTCACGAAAAAACATAAACAGAATCTCCTATTTTTATTTTCACATTATGACAATTGTGTTTCCTTTATTCTCAATTTCTGCGAAATATTTTTCAAGTATAGAAAAAGAAAAAAAAACACAACGTTACTGAGTTTACACTCATATCGTATATCTATTGGGTACGAAAAGGAAAGGAAAACATCCGCCGTTGATACAACCGTATTTCATTTTTCCTCATATGAGCGAAAAAAAAAAAGGAAACGATGAGTCTAAAGGTTTTCCAACGGCAAAAGATCTATATATATATAGAGATACCTATAGATCTCTCTATCTCTCTCTCTATGAAAAGAGAAAAATAACCTGAAGGTAAAATACAAGATACATTGTTGATCCCGTATCAATATAGAAATACGAGATGAGAATAAAACGTTGAGTCGTCGGAAGAACGGAGGAATTACGCGTTTCGCTTGTACATATATCTTCAGATCTATATATATATATACCTTTTATATAGATAGATAGATAGATGGATAGATAGAATATGTACACATACCTAAGGATAAAAGAGAGAAAGAGGAAAAGATAGAGAGAGAAAGAGAAAGAGAGAGAGAAAGACAGATATATAAAAGATTGTGAGCCGCGTGCAACCAATTGTTATCCGTTGGGAGGCGGTAACCTGGGTTAACTGAGTTCGTGTCCCGTTTCATCCCTCCATTCGAAATTTCGAGGTTAAAAGTGACGCAAATGAATCGAGAGACTCGAGTTCCATCTCTATTCGTAATGAACGAGGAAATGCTGAGAGAAGAAGAAAAAAAAAAGATAAAACGAAAAAGGAGAAAAAAAAAGGATAGAGAGAGAGAGGATTCCCAATTTATTCTGCAATGATACACCTCAACGCAAATCGTATTTGCTTCTCCCTTTTTTTTTTAACTTGAAGTTAATGAGAACGATTTTCTTTGTTTGAGTTATCTTTGGAGTATCGAGGGGAAAATTATTTTCTCCAGCACTTGGGGAAACTCAAATATATCTCATTTAGTTACTAACTGGGTAAACGTTCGTTTGGTTCCAATCAAACTTCTGAGAATTGACAAAAAAGGGAAGGGGGCAAAGGAGGGGGAGGAAAAAAGTGCAGAGCACGGGAATGAGGGAGGGAGAAAGGGCGAGCAATTAAACAGACGGAAAAGACGAAGGATTTGCGGTTAAATCATGGCTTTCCCCTGTGTGTTTGCTGAGGCAAATTCGAAAAAGGGGGCTTTGAATTTGAATGAGACGACTATCGACGACAAATTGAGAAAGTTTAAATTAATCGATTTGTTGATTTCTTCAACAGCGCTAATTTTCAGCGCTAATAACAGTGAAAATCTCTCTCGAAGGTTCTCTGTATTCTGAAATTTTCTAGAACTTGGTGCTTTTGAGTAGGAATGGCTGGCTACCAGGGTTGGTTTATTTATTGATAGTTCGGTACTTGTTTAAAGTTCTCATGGAAAAGACTAGCGAACGAGGGAAACTTCATCTTGAAGAACATTGTACAATAACTTGGACTCTGTTTACATACTAATATTGTAGTGAACTACGTCTTAGAAAATGATGAAAAAAAACGTTGGTTCCCACAACAAAGGAATCCTTCATAAAGAGGAATTATCCTTTAGTCTTTTATGAAAAGAAAGGAGAAAATAATCAACTCAAACAATCGATGTATCGAAAGTCGTCACGATGGATCTGTCACACTTATTCTTCTCATTTCTATTGGCTGTTTCATTCAGCCAATGAAAATCGTCGCAATCATTGAAAACTTACTCGAAGACAATTGGAATATTTTCCAAAACATGCGCAATCGTTCTCGTCTCATTAAAAAAGAATGAAGATGACTTCTCGACTCAAAATGTAAGGATTTGTCCAGAGATGGTTATAGGAATATATCAATAAAGATTACTTTTCGTAATTTCTAAAGAAAATTGCAAGTAAAGAGGAAATTATAGAAAATATTGAAATAAAAAGGAAGAAAAGGTGGAAAAACATTAAAATAAAAGAAAAAGGAGAATCTAGAGAACTTGAAATGGGAATTTTGCATAAAAATCGAGAATAATCAATTGAAATTAGATTTGAAGAAAAAGTGAAATTGAGCGAAGTCCAAATTTCTCAATAAATATGCTCCTCACATCCCCCGACTCCATTTTCTTTCCAAATAAAATTTTAATTCATTATTTTGGATTTTGATGCAAAATCTCCATTCAAACCTTTCCAGATTTCCTTTTTTTTCTATTTCAGTCTTTTTATTTCATCATGAATCTGAAGAGACAGAGAGAATCTAGGACATGTATCGCCGAGACTTCAGGGATCTGCTAATCGGCACGAGAGCTTGCAAGCCCTCACAATTCGTATCAAAGCAATTGAGCTCCTCTCTCTTCTCTGTTTCCCTCTCTCTCTTCCCACTTGTCGCACATAGGAATGCGAATAGAGGAGGAGTGAAATGACGGCAGGCGTCGTTGTATAGGATAGGCAAGAGGGATGGAAGAGCTTGGATAGTCCCAGTGTGACACAGCAGACAAGTCAAGCGAGGGACTCGGCCCGAACGACTCGAAGACAATGCAATTATTCGCAATTACCGCGTTGCGTCCGCCAGCACTGGGAATTATCCCATTCTGTTTCCATTACTGGAATCCTACTCTCCCAGTGTCTCTTCTGTCTCCCTCTTAATTTGTCGGCTTTGTTCTTCGATAGGAAATATGCAGGAAAATGTTGAGGAAAAATGCTCTTTTTTTTTTTTTTAGTCTAAATTCATAATAAATTAGACACTTTAAAGAGGAAATTCCCCTCCCCCCCCCCCCCCTTATTTTTCCTCTATTCTATTTTCTCGTTAATTCGTAAAATGCATAATGTAAATAAAAAGATTTTCATTTCCTCACTAAAAACACTACAGAATGAGGGGAAAACACATACTATACCTAAATATCCCTTCGCTTCATGGAACTGGAACGGGATGCTGGCTAATGTAACAAAGGAAAACCGTCCCGAGGTAGACAAGTGGATAGCGAGCGACGAAACGTAATTACGAGCCTCTATATCTGCTCCAAACCCACCCCCTCCCACCCTCCTCTTTTCCCATCTCTTCTCTATCTCTATCTCTCTCTCTCTTGCTCTTTCCCCTGAGTTTTCAGTTTTCCTCTCTTCTCTTCCGCCCTTTTCCTCACCGTGTTTATAACCCTCGAGGAACGTAGCTCACTGCCTGCCTCTCGTGCTCTGGTTATCCCGTACTTTTGCGCTCTTTCCGGGGTGGAAGGGGGGGGGGGACATTTTGTGACAAAGGTAACATTAGGGCGAGAGCGTCATACAACTATTACAGTGTCATAAAAAAGGAAAAATTCCCTCAAGATGAAAGAGTGTAATTAATTTTTTTAAATACATTCTTTTTCTCGCTCTCTTTCTGTGCTTTCTTTATATTTTTTGTTTTTTTTTTTTAGAAAAAAGTTAAATAGACCAGCAGAATAAGTGCTAAATTTACTTTTTGTGACATTTTCATTTCTCCTCACACAATCTATGAACTGGGAGGTACTCTCTCTCTCTCTCTCTCTCTGAGCTCCTCTGGATTTCACTCGTAAAGTTAGAAGTACTCGTTGAGCCAGCACAGAGAACGATTCGCAACACCTGTGGCCGTACTCCAGAGTCAAGCAATAATTCACCCTCCCCCTTCACCCCCCCCCCTCCCCTCCCTCAATGCCTCTTTTTCTCTTCGTGCCACTTTAAGCTTTTTTCCTCTTCGTTTGGAGAGAATCAGTCGGTCACTCGACATCAGTTCATGGACACAGACAGTATAATTCTATAAATCTCTCGGAAATCCTTGGAAAAGGATTATTAAATATCATTACCTTGGAAACAGAGTGGCTTAAGTGCCAAAAAACAATGGATTCCGGAATGAAAGAGGCGTATCTCCCGAAATCATGAAAAAATTGATTACATCATTCCAGAATTTTTTTATTTCAAGAAATTCCAATTTGGCACTTACGACTTGGGTTTTTTCAAAAAAAAAATTCGAAATACGAAAAAATGTAGATTTATTGGTTCATTTCGAATTAATTACGATAATTCGGGAAAATCTGCTTCAATTTACCCGAAAAAATGATTAAACTATTCGGAAGTCATGTCTTCAGCTTGTGAATATAATTTTTTTTATCTCGAATCTTTTTTACATCAATCTCCTATCACTTGCATGAGATAGAAAGAGAAGCAAATAGTTACGACTACCTTCTGTTTAAAATTTCTCAATAACTATACGGTGAATTGAATATTTTTTTTTCTATTATTTAGTTAAAATGCTATTCTCTTCGCCAATTGTTTTTAAATAATGGGTCAACCCTGTGGTTTTTTAGTAATTTCGTTATTTCTGTCCGATTAAGGGCGTTTCATCCCCACCACTGCTATTTTCATCAACTCTGATAATTCATATCTCATAAACTGCACGGACAAAAATTCTGAAAAAATTCAGAAAAATGTAAAAAACTATCGTCTTTGATACTGCATCAAAAAAATAATGGATTAACTGTACTCGAGTTAACTGGTATACTACCTTAATCTGATTCGAGTCATCATCGTAATTAAATTTTCGATGAAATTAAACGAATTTCTGCCGTTTGATAAATTAACCTGCATCAAGGAGATCATGTAATCTCATCTACGTATGTGGAATCTCTTCATCACTGGCTTGAGCTCATAGAGTTAATCCTTTGTTGAAGCCAACTGTAATGCCATTCGTGAAGTAGGATATTGAGGATCCAATGGAATAAGACGAATAGCAATTTCTATAACTAGTAGTAAGTTTTACCTCAAAAGATTAGCACTAAGTCATACGAGTGAAATAGTTCAAATTGCAGAATTCATGAAAAAATAAATAAAAATCTTCGCAAATTCCTAACAGAGAAGTGTGAATTGTTTTGATGCAGTTGTAAATTAGTAATGGACATTTCTCTCTCGCAAAATTCATCTGTAGTCTGTCTAGAATAGAATTTTCATCTCATCATTCATGAAAGTTGTTGAATTCCATCTGGGAAATATCCGTTAATATTCCGTTTTGGAATGGAGTATATTGCAAATAGGGTAACAAGAAAGTTTAAACCACTGGGCCTTTCTCTTCTCTCGTGTGTTAAGTTTCTCAGGGGCTTTTCAAAGTTGTTATATATACATATATGTTCTGACGGTTGTGTCTTTCTGCATCGATACACACTTTGGCTTTTGTGCATATGGATAAGCTTTATTATTCTCGTCTCAAGTGGAATCGACATGTGTGAAATTACCCTCGTAGCTTCACTTCTCTCGTGTATTAACTTTTAGTTATTAATTGAAGTTCTCATTATTTGAAGTAACATGTATGTTATTAACTTGAGTGGAATCAACTTTGTGGAATTTTGTAATTGAATTGGGATCAATAACGAGTGGAGGTGAAAGCTCGTCAATTGTCGTTTCTAAAAGAGTATATTACCAGATTTTATCGAACTGCGATGATCGATATCGAATATATTAAAAATTCTGTAACGCTTGAATTTCATTGGTCGACAAATTCCGCGGGATATTCAAAATACGAAATATTGAGTGTCAAAAAAGAAACAAACAGAAAAGAATACCCAAAAATGAATATTCATGATTAAAAACCTATTTCTTGGTATTTAGAGCGAATTTAGAGAAGAATTTAGGAATTATATCAATTATTAGTAATTTATTCTTTGACTAATCGTATTTTCTTCGACTAGCGTATTCACATATTTTCCTATGCAGAAAAAACAATCATTTATTACAAAGTTATCAGACGGTCAATAATTTTCATATTAGATCGTAAATTTTTGTTTATTTTTTTCCCTTTTTTTAAAGGCATTTTGCAGATTTTAATCTTTTGCTTTAGCTAAAAGTGCAAAAGCTAGCATTAGATCATGAAACACTGGGTTATTCCTATTTCTCTTTGATTCATCATTTACCAAACTAAATGGTCAATTAATCAGAAATTTCATGAGATAGTTCAGACTATCATATAAGCTTCCATTGTAAAATTTATTCCAGATTATAATCGTCTAATTCGTGTAGTTGTATAAAAGTACCTTAATGTGTTTCTATCTAGACAGTCAAAAAAAAAGTTGAATTTTTTTATAAAATCGTTAATAACAATTTATACGAGATAAAATTCTCAAATTTGATGAAGTGAATCTGTAAAGAGTGTAATGAGAAATCAAATAAGCCTCAAAACAAAAAAAATAATTAAAAATTGAAAAATCTTCTATTTTTTACATTTCTTCATTTTTTCAAGTTTTGAAGAAATTTTCAAAAGCACAGAAAATTTTATACTTTTCAACCAATTTCTTGTTTCTAGGGCTTATTTTATTTCTCATTACATTCTCCACAGATTCACTTTATCAATTCTAAGAATTTTATCTCGTATAAATTGTTATTAACGATTTTATGCAAAAATTTAACTTTTTTCTTGACTGTACAGATAGAAACACCTTAAAGGCACAATTGGCAAGCTGCACACGTCATAATCTACTTCATAAAATAATGAATTCCAATAGAAAGAAAAACCAGCAAAAAGAATGTGAATGAAGAAATTGAAGAATACGCCAAAAGCGATAAATGAGGAATATCTATGAAAGTTCAGTGAGTATGAAGGCACTGAATGTTCAAGGAATTCACATTATTCTACACTCCCATATTATTATCGCTTCGTTCCAATCTCCGTACAGTCCTTACAGACTTTCAAGGGGTAATTTCTCGGAATGTTGAGAATGAGAGAATTGTGTAGATGGAGGGGGATGAGAAACGTAGTTAAGTCCTCTTTAACAGGATGAAGCTCGAGTATGAATGTAGACTCGAGTATTTCTCGTTAGAAAATACCTCCGGGTGTCTTTCTCTTCTTCATTCTTTTTTTTTTCGTTTCTTTTTCATCTCCAGTTTGCCATTTCTCGTTCTCAAGTGCAAACTTGATACAAAAGAGATTATTAATTATTTCTCAACGATCCCAGTAAAATAAGAGAAAAAAAAAATTTCTTGAATTTACATTTTAAAAAAATTGAAGAGAATTTTTGCAAAATTAATATTTTTTTTTTTTTAATCTTCCAGCAACAACAGCAGCAAGCCCAAGTCCAGCAGAATTCTCAGCAGTCTCAACATGGTTCACAATCGAGTCAACAGCCACAAGCTGCTTCACCAGGCAGTGCTAATGCTGGTAAAGCAAGTCCATCACCAACAACAGCCTCACCAGGAGTCACCCCCAACAGCAACAAGACACAAACAGAAGCGAAATTGGTCGAGTGCAGTCTGTGTCGTCGACAGTTCAAAAATATACCAGCTCTCAATGGACACATGAGACTGCACGGTGGCTACTTCAAAAAGGTAAAGAAAAAAAGTTAATTGAAGTGGTTACATTTGATTTTGAGTCGTTGAAGGAGTCACTTTAAATTTAACATCAATATTAATCATTAATATGAATGATTAATTATGTTATTTCCAATTATTTTTGTATTCCACTAACAAAAAAAAAGCAGTAAAAAAATGCCAAATATTGATTCTATTGGTCTTTCACAAACATTTTTTCTTAAATAATTAAAAAATTTATTGACTTTAATAAATTTCTGTTAATTCAAACAGTCAATCAGTTTGCATTAACAAAATTCAGTAAATTCAACAATATTTTAATTATTTAAACCAAATATTTGGCATGAACCAATGAAATCAATATTCAATCATTTTCACCACTTTTTTTTGAATTGTAGATTCAGAATTTGATATTTTTATATCAAACGAATGATTTCATGATCCATCAAATATGAATTCAATACATAATCAATGCCCCGAGAATCCTTCCCATGTAAAAAAATAATTAAAAAAACCCTTTCCCTACAAATCCCTTTTGCCTCAATTTTAATGCATCCCTTTCGGCTAAAACTACCCTAACTAAATGAAATATTCGTGCACTTTGATGAGCGAGCAAGTGCACGAAGATTACGATAAAATCAGTAGAGGCTAAAGCTGGATTAAAGGATTCTTCGATTGTTGAAAAGAACTAAAACTTATGAAAAAAAAAAAAAGTAAAATGAAATTAGAGTCGATGTAGATCGGGGAAGTGGCAAAAAAGAGATTGGCGATTGTACGTAACATTCAGCAAGTCTGAGGGAGCAAAAAAGGGGGGGGGCACTGATTAAAAATGTCTTGACGAAGGTACACCGCCACCTTTCGATGCTATGCTCATAGAAAAGTGCTGAAAAGCTTGCCAGTAGCGAAAAAGTTTCCTCTTTTATTCGTTCTCCTAGTCCCACCGAAGAGGATAAGACCAAGAGAAAAAGAGAGAGGTGAAAGAAGAAAAAAAAAAGGAAAGCATAAAACCGGGGGAATGAGAGTCGCGAATGATGGAAAAAAGATCGGTAGATAAAGGCAGACAGGATAGATAGAGATTGAAACTCTCTGGATAGTATGAAGGCAAGAGAAGAGGAAAAATACCGGAAGAGAGTTGGAGGGTATGAAGTCTCGCGAGATAGAAAGATAAGGCGATGATCGAATCGAAATGAACCCATTAACAAGTTCTTTCGTTCCGGTACGTTCGAACCAATCCCGTTGAAGCGTTAGAAGATGCCAGGATAGACTCTATCCCTTCTTCCAATTTTCTCCCCATCCATGCTTCTTTTTTTTTCTTTTTTATACCTATATTCTTCGCACCTACATCCCAACGTCGAGCAAACATTGTCCCGAGCTTTCTCCATTATGCAGATTGAATCTGACTGGTTTAGTTCCAAGGATTCTCTCATCGCCAGTTTCCATCTTTCATTTGTATTATTACATCGCCCTGGTACAGCATACCTCATTACTGAATAGAAAGAAGAGCGGTGAAAAAAAAAAAAAGGGAAAGAGGAGAAGAAGAAAAAAAAACAATCAGGAGAATTTAATGATTTATGATAATATTTGAATTGATGGAAGAAAGAAATTATGGTAATGATTTTAGTAAGTTTGATTGGAGTAATCTTGAGGGAGTGTTACGAAATATAGTCGATAAAACAGAAAGAACTGAGGATTTGTAGGTTTGCTTCCAATTAATTGCTGATAATTCAGGGAAAAGTGCTTGAATTTACCCGAAAAAGTGATTGAACTATTCGAAAGTCATAATTTTTTTTTCTCGAATTTTTTTTACGTTAATTTCTTATCACATGCATGAGATAGAGAGAGAGGCAAATAGTTACGACTACCTTCTAATTAAAATTTCTCAATAACAATACGATGAATTGAATATTTTTTTCTTCTATTATTTAGTTAAAATGCTGTTCTCTTCGCTAATAGTTTTTAAATAATGGGTCAACCCTGTGGTTTCTTAGTAATTTCGTTATTTCTGTCCGATTAAGGGCATTTCATCCCCACCATCGCTATTTCCAGTAACTTTGATAATTCATGTCTCATAAACTGCACGGGCAAAAATTATGAAAAAATTCAGAAATGTAAAAAAATATCATCTTTGATGCAGCATCAAAAAAATTAGGGATTAACCGTACTCGAGTTAACCGTCCTTGCTATCAGCCAATTTTATTCGTTTTTCAAGGATTTCTCACAAACTATGAATCGAATAGATGCGCAAAAATATGACGTTTTCTAGTATCATGATTATTCATAAGTTCGCAAGATTTCATTACCATATGCCATTTTTTCTGTTTTATTTCTGCAAAGTTCTGTAAATTTTAAGAAAAGTCTGCAAAAAATACAGAAAATGGTCATACATTGATAAAACTTTGCGAGTCAATAAATAATGATGCCATCGAAAAAAAATATATATGTTTTTTCGCCTCAATCAGATAAATAATTTGTAAGAAATCTCCAAAAAAAAGAGATAAAAATTGACGAATAACGACAGTACATCCTTAATAACTGTCATCTTTGGATGATTCGAATCGACCACTTGCTTCATTCCCCTTCCATATCTATCTGCGTAATCAATTCTACAGCATTATTACCCATTCCACTTGGTACACTAGTTGTTTAATATTCATGACACGCTCAACATTCGGAGGAGAGTACTGTATGGTATATACAATGTCAAAGACAGAGTTCAATTTCGGATGCGTGATGTATCGTGGACGGACATCGTTGTTCAACTATCAAACATAGTACATATACTTGGTGCACATGTGTCTATCGATCAATTTACGTCAGTTCCAAAAGAAAAATAAAAAAAACCTAAATAAAAAAGAAGTTGAAGCATTGTTTTTTTTTCGCAGAAATTTAATGGATAATGTTATTCAAAACTTTCAAATAAAATCATTATATACATTTTGCTTTTAAACTTTTTTTTTTCTTCTCTCCACATATTACAAAGCTGTCAGAACAGTCTGCTTTTAAAACCCATCACCTTTTTTTTCCACCTCTGAAATATCATTTTCCATTATCTTGCTTTCACAAAGTAAATAGAAAAAATTATCACGAGGAAAAAAATAAAATGAGATTTAAAAAAAATTAATAATGGAACTAAGCAAAGAAAAAAATCGCGTTAATCTCTTCTAATGAATCACATTATTCATCTCGATGTTTCAATGACACACATGTACGCAAGAGTAAGGGGGTAGGAGGGGGGAGCAGGAGAATATCACACACCGGCGATTCCATCACGAGATAATCGAATGGTAGGACCGATTAGCCTAGCTCAGTGATTAGTCGCGTGTCGCCTGTTCCGGGCGTATCAATTTACGGGTATGGCTTCTAATCTGCCGTCAGTCGTCCCTTCATGGTACTCCCGGACGCGCAAGAGCTACCCCGGATCCAGTATCCAGCCTCCCAACACCCCCTTGTCTCTTTATCTCCCACCCCCCACCTCCCTCTTCTCTCTCACCCTCACATTGAGGGAAAAAAATATTTTCTAGAAATAAAAATAATTTCGAGACAAAACTTTTTTCTTATTTGCGATGAACAATGTAAGATGAGTAGAGAATTTAATTGAAAGAAATCAATACCTGTTTGTCTTAATATTAATTGCTTTTGGTTTGGAATTGCATCAGATCCATACCCATTTTTTGTTATCAAAATTTGCTAACTGATGATGATAAATAACCAATTATTTGTCCGAATCTCCAGGGTGGCGATTGACCTGGGAAACCACGAAAAGTCAGGGGTTTTTAGTGTTAATCAGGAAAATTTGTACTTTATTCTTAATATTTTTGGATATACGACTTTAGTAATTCATTTAATTGTTAAAGGTGGCCTTTTAGATATCTGCGGATACTTAAAAAACTGCATTTAACAACTAAAAGTAGTTTATTTTTTATTATTTCCATATTTTTTAAAGTTACAGATTGTTAATCGAGAAAAATAGAATTTTTCGATTAGTCGGAAATCTGCAAAAAACTTGAAAGAAAATCACAATTATAAAAATTTAACGTAGTTTCGGGTATTATTGTTAAATTCTAATTTGAAAAATCATTTTCAGCAATAAATAAGAATTTTAACGTATATTTAGATATTTTTTCTATCTTTGTAGGTCCTGGAACTTTATTTTTAGTCATGGAAAAGTCAGAAAATTTCGAAATTAGTTTTCAGTCGCCACCCTGATCTTCCTCCTACATTGATTCACTCTCGATCATATTTGCCATTAATATTTTCACATGGGAATTTTTATCAAATCATAATATATTTGCACGAAATGGGAAATCTTAGTTCAAACATAGCCCAATTTGGCTCAAAATCGGAATGTATTTTTCGTCAACTATTTTCTAAAAGGTTTAATTTATAACTTTTTCGTTGATTAAAAAAAATTCCACCAAAAATAATAGCTACTTCATTATTTTCCAGGATGGTGAGAATAAAAAGAGCGAGAAGAAGGAAACACCTGGACCACCATTGCAGACAGCCTCCGTCAATGTTCGTGCTCTCATAGAGGAGAAAATTATCCAAAAAAGAACGACAGGTGAGTATCATTCATGATTTCATAGATAAGAGGAATTTTATAACACATGAGCTATATATATATAAAAAAATGACACACACACGCCTTTCTCTGCCAATATATCTGGTGCAAGTGGCCACGGCCTGCCGAACACAATGTCCGACCCTTTTCCACCACCCTCCTCTCTTCTATCTTCATCCCTCTTCCTCTCTTCTCGCTTGAACCCCCTTCTAGTTGATTTACCGTTCTAGCATGCCAGAATATTTCTCGCATTGTCCACGTGGTTGTTATAAATCAAAAGTGCACCCGCTGTGTGCATTTTCTACCATCGACGCTCCCTAACACACAGAAGAGGTGAAAAAAAAAGAGCGGAAATAAAAAAAATGAATATATATGGAATGGTTTTTAGAGAAAAAGAAAAGTATGAAAGCTTGAATTTGAAAGAGAGAGGGTGGAAAGAGGCAGAGAAAGAGAGGAACTTTCTAGGTGTACGATTGCAGAGTACGTAACTGTAGTAACAAAGTGGGCGCCTTTAACGATTTATGATTCAATTCGTTTTTTCGCGGTGAAATCTGTCAATTCCAAATTCTAAAGGGAGCTCTACTTCTTTTTTTTTCGCATTTTAATCCAGGGGAAACTTGGGCTTTGATAAGAAATACGTTTTTATCTTTTTTTTCCCCAATATTCTTCTACCTTTGATGAAATAAAAAATAGCCTGGGCTCATGCTAACACAGATACATGCAACAAAAGATGAATACCCTGTAATATTACAGAATTTTAATTAGCGTAAAAATAAAAATGATAAAATTATTTTCCTGTTTTTCATTCACTTCATTAAAAAAATTAGTAATTTTAATATCAGGAATTATTAGATGTAAATTTTGAAAATAATATCAAAACTTAAATTCACATTTTGCGTCAATAGAAAAATTATATATATTGTCCATATAATCATGGTATATTTGAACAAAAAGAAATAAATCATTTTCAATTGAAATTAAAATAATTACTCAAAGGTCTTCATTAATCGAAGCAATTGAAAGCACTTATCTTATTTATAAATACAAAAATAGTTTCTCCTCAAACAATCTCAAAAAATAAAATTAAATATTGCTACAAAAATTTTCAGAGAAGAATTTACCACTTCCCCATCTATCTTAAAATCCTCACTTTTATTATGGTGGGAAAAATGTGATTTAATAATAATTGTTGATGAATAAGAATTTGAAAATGATGACAAGTGATACAATAGTTTCCGAATTCCCAAAACCCTTTTTTTTAATTATGAATAAGCCCTTTTTTCAACGCTCTTTTTGTATCATCTAATTGGAACAGTTTTATGGTGGAAAATGTGTCTCTAATAGTCGCATCGATAATTGGCAATTTTTTTTTCTTTTTATTTTCTGTTAAAATCCCCTTTTTTAAAGATTAACTATAATTCACCCACAGAGTCCAATCGTCTGCCCACCAATTTATGCCGTAAAGCTTTTGGAATATAATCGGCTTGTAGTTACAATTTGTGGGTAATCCAGGAATGCGACAAAAAAAATGTCGATGGATTTACAGCCAATCCCTCCTCCCCCAAGCAAATCCACTGTTTTTTTTTTCTCCCATTTCCCTCATCTCTCTCTCTATCTCTATCTATAAAATGAAAAATAAAAGTTTCATTATCTCCCGGAATCCAGCATGAAAAAAAAAACGAAAAAATGATAGAGGAAAAAGTATTCTGAGATAAATAACTTTTTACTTCATTACACTGCTCGTTTCAATGAATAATAGAGAGATAGAAAAAAAATGCCATTAATTTCCTTTTGCCATGGGATTTCTGTTTCTACGCATCATTAACGTGGCTGCAGAAAAAAAAGGAAAAAAATAACAGAAAAAGGGCAGTAATAATAGGGCATGAAAATCAGGTTGGATAGAGATGGAGAAATCAGTCCGAGTAAAATTTCGTTGATGAATAAAAATAGGAAAGAGAGGATGAGGTGATGGTAAATTCAAAAGAAGGGAAGAATTTCCTTTTGTTTCCGATTGACTACCCATTCCACCTCATTTGGCTTTAGTTTCATTACCTGTTGTTTGAAAATTATTATGCCAATCTTTTCCACCAATAGAAAGAGACAGAGAGAAAGAGAGAGAGCAAAAAAAAATTAATAAAAATATGAAATATGAAATTACAATGAACCTTTTATTCTATAAAATTTTTATTTTAACAGAGGCGAATACAGCAAACCAGTCTCGTACGAATTCATCAGTATTTACAGCACAGACAGATGGAAGCCATATAATTGGTAAAACAAATTTTGCTGTACCAGCACTACCGCCTCTGGCAACAAGTGAAAAAATCCGTCGACTATCAGACACAGAACATTTTCGTCAGCCAAATGTTACAGTCGGTCATACAACAGTACAAAAACAGCTTCAAGAGGCGCATACACAGGCACAGGCACAAGCACTAGCTGACATGATTTTGAAGGTGATTATCTTGATTAATTAATTTTTTTCTCATTATTTTCCATTAATTTTTGAAGATAGACGAATTTTTATTGAATTCTTTTTTTCATTTATTTATGAAGGGTACCACGAAAATGGCTGTGAAACGAACGACATCAGATCCAGGCCAAAGAGTTCAATTGACTTATCAGCAAAATCTTCAGACAACAGCTGCCAATCAGTCTCAACCATCCACTCCAGCACAACAGCAACAGCCAACTCCACCACAACCTCAGACACAACCGGCTGTTTCTGAGAGCTTCACTATGACTGGATACTCTGAAGATGGTGGTTATTTCAGTCCTAGTTTGCAGGATGAGGTTTTTCAACAGGTCACGGCAGTTCCAGACTCAGTACTACTGCAAGCCAGCCAACTTGATTCAATTCAGGTAAAATTAAAGAATATACGAATTATTCGATTCGAAATTCAAATCGAATAATCCAAATTGTCGAATAATTTAATTATTTTTTAATTATTCGAACAATATCGAGTAATTTGTGAATTTATAATTATTCGCGAATTTATAATATTTCGAATAATTTGAAAATTTTCAGTAAATCAAAAATTTACGATTAATTCGAAAACATCGAATTATTCGATTCGAATTTCGCATCGAATAGTAATATTCAATGTTAATTCAAACACGATTTGCACACTCTTAATTATTCCATGATAATAAAATTAGCACACATCTGACAATTTTCAGGATTTTTCAAAACAAATAAATTATTATTGAAAAATATTAAAAAAAATTAGCACTCATAGCTCATTGAATTTTCTACACGTGCATATTTTCCTCTTGAAAAACAATTATTTGATGAAAAATAAAAGAAAATAGCAAATGTCTACTATTTTCAGTATCACATTATTTCTCCCAAAGAATCGCAATAAATAATTCCATTCAATTCTTTTTCTTTCAGTTTCAAGCAGCCAGTCTTCTTCAAGACCAGTCCTCCGATCAGCTTCAAGATATAACCCTCGAAGACCGTTTTACATCCCAGCACACAGTAAACCCGGATCTCCAAGCCCTCGTAAACTCTCCCCTCCCCGATTCATTAGCTGAATTCAGTACATACGGTACTCAATACACCGAGAGTCCCCACACATTATCAACCCAATCACCCCTGCCATCCCCCCTGACGCGACACGACAGTCCAAGTTTTACCTATCCAACACCGCCAGCAAGTCAAGAAGGCCTATTAACAGGAACTCTGCCATTACTAAGTCCTCAAGATGATCCGGAAGCAGTTAGACCAGTATCATCGCCCCTGAGTGCTGCATTTTATACAACCACATTGTCCTCAGCAGCTGCAGTTGAAGAGGCCTTGAACGCCGTTCTCCCCGAGGAAACAGAAGCCGACACAGATTTATACGGTTCTGGCTCGCCAAATCCGAATTCCCCCCTCCCAAGTCCACTATCAGCTACACCAGCACCTTCCCCCCTCTCCTCCCTCCCGCCATCCTCCGTCTCATCCCCTGGACCCGCAACATTCTCCTCATCAGGTTTTCCCGTCTCACCTCATCATGCACTTCAAAATCAAATGATGCCAAATTCCGAGGATCCTTTATTGTCATCCTCACCAAAAGACTTTGCCGCTAATCGTCGTAAATTCGAGTTTCAATCGTACAAATTAATAACAAGCCAGAATCTCGTTGATTTCGGACTAGGCAACGGCAGTTTGGCCGGTATCGTAGTAGATAATAACGGCGAATACAAGCTAATCCAAACAACTGGCATCCAAAAGACAAATGTCCTCCTACAAAGCAGCACACTGAATCCTGCATTAACTCTGCGAAAGGAAATCCGTCTCGCAGCACCAAAAATAGAACCCAACATCGTGAACCTTGCGACACAAGGCCTGGTCCATGGACATCAGTATCAGAATCAGGTACATCAGGTACAGCATGCCATCAATCCAGCCAAATTCCTGATACACACGACGAATCCTTTGAAGAACTCGATGAAGCACAAGATCAATCTGCCGATTCCTGTCGAACAGATCAAAGAGGAGCTACTTGATGATGATATTTTTTTGAATCCAAGCAATGTGACGAGTCCGTTGAGACAGAGTAGGAAGAGGCCACGAATTGATGGGACTCTGACGTCACATCCGTCGAGATTGAGACGTGCCTGTGATCGTCATTGGGACAGTAGTTACACGCCACCGCCTATTTTAGACCCATCTAGACTAGGACCAGGATTGTATGCACGATTACATCAGAATGAGAGAGATTCTGAGTTTAGTTCAGATGATTCACAGGGAAATGATGGTCCACCACCTAGGATAAATATTGGAACGAGATATCAGGCATCAATTCCACCGATTGGCTCTTCGGAAACTGAACGTGGTCGTGGATGCAGAGAAACAGATCATTTGCTCTGGGATCCTGGTATCATTGAGGGTCTGAGTGACAATGAAATTGATATGTATCTGCAGTTTGCCTGTTGTGCTAGTGTACCTGGTGGCGGGAGAAACAAAGAGTATGCACTGCATCTCCTGCACATGTGTAAAGGGAATATTAGAGAAGCCATGTTGAAGCTCATGAGACCTACTCCAATACTGCCATTACAGCATCCACTCATGAGCTACGAGTGCAGAGACAATGATCGTTGGACATCACAGGAGATGATCAGTTTCTATCAGGGATTGATGGAGTATCACAAGGATTTTACCAGTATATCGAGGGATATTAGCACGAAAACACAGAAACAGTGCACGCAGTTCTATTATCTGTGGAAGAAGCTGTGTCCAAATGAGTACAAGAGGGTGAGGGCGAGACATGGAAGACTGAAGATCAAGTGCGAACGCAGGGATTATGGGAGAGATAGCAAGGACACTAGGGAACTCAGGGATGCTATTGCCTCGGTTACGGAAATGGATTTCAGTGAAGAAAAGTCTATTCTTCATAGAACTTTGGTGAGTTTTCGTTTTTTTTTGGTGGTTTGTGGGACTTTTGAGGAGTGATGGACGATTTTTTTGGAGTTTTCGGGGATCGATCCTTTTTTTTCTTGAAAATAGACTTTTTTGGAGGTTTAAAGAAACTCGATTAATCGATTTTTCGATTTTTCGGGGAAAAATTGTATTGATTGTCCTCACTTCAATTTTTTCCTTAAAAAAAATAGATTTTTAAAAAATTGTCTTTCTAAAAATCGATTTTTGGAAAATCGATTTTTGAAGAATCGATTTTTGAAGAATCGTTTTTTTGGGGGAATCGACCATCACTACTGCTAAGAATCGTCATCTTTGTTTGATGTAAATAATGTTTTTTTTTTTTACCATTAGTTGCAGACTAATGAGAGAGAATCATCAGCCACTCTAACTACCAGCGAAGGGGAATTAAGGCTTTTCGCCTACGACTGCCCTGATGTGAGTATGAAGGATTTCGCTTCTATTATTAATCGAAAAAAGCTCGGATTAAATTCAAAAAGGACTTATTAACACCACACGACAATTGAGGATTCATTGTCGTTAATATTTTTAATTTATTCATGGAGGAAGGTCGGATAAAACGGACACTTGTCGGTTTTGGTATTTTATAATATAAAAATGACTCGAAATCAATGGAAATCTTGAAGATAGGTTTTTTCTGATGATTCCATTGGAAAGCTGAGGAAATTTGCCATGGAAATCATATGTCACAAGTTATTTTTTAGAATTTTTCGAAAATTCAATTTTTCGCTCAAAATTTGAAGGTGAAATCCTTCTGTTTTTGAAAAATTTCAGTTTTTCGGGAATATCTCGGGTTCTATTGGTCGTAGCGACCTGGGGGTGATCTTAAATGAAAGGTGAGCTCATTTCCCATCAATTTATGGGGTTTAAATAGAAAATTATCAATTTTTCAAATATTTATAGGGCAAAAACTGATTTTCAGAAAATGACCTACAAATATTTGAAAAATTGATTTAAAAAAAGTTGAACCACATAAATCGATGAGAAATGAGCTCACCTTTCATTTGAGACCAACCCCAGGTCGATCCGATCAATAGAACCGGAGATATCCCCGAAAAAGTGAATTTTTTCGATTTTCGAAAGAGTCACACCTTCAAAAATCAGCCAAAAAAGCAAAATTTTTTAAAAATCGAAAAAAAATAATTTCGACACATGTTTTCTACCTAAAATTTCCTCAGCTTTCCACTGAAATCACCGAAAAATCTCTATCTCGAACCGTTCAATTGCAATGTCCACATTTCACCCCACCTTCCCCTATTTAATTCATTTCTTCATTTACCATATGAAATGTATTAAATCTAATTTTTTTTTACCTCAATAATTATGTACATGTGAACGTTTAAGTGTAGCATGTCGTTGTATCGTCTCACACAATTTCCTCAAACGCTTTAAATTCTCTTGAAAAATAATGGAAACACAATTGAGAGAGAGAAATATGTGATATTTTTATTGCACATAAATGTTATATACCAGACGCCCAACTCTGTATCGTTGTCAATATAATTGTCTCTTCTTTTTTTCTCATCATTTCCCTCATTCTCCACTTCTTTCTTTTTTTTTAAATTTTATTTTCCCATCGTTCGTGTTGTGTTTGGTGTTGTTTATTTTGGCTTTGTGTTTTCTTTGTGTTGTCAGAGCTTTAGCGGAAGTGTAACAGTAACGATGGCCGGAAGCAAGATTGTCGCCAATAACGGCCATGCAACAGTCAACACCAACTCACAAACTCACATTAGTTCTGAGCAACAACTACCCGTGCCCACCCCACTTCACTACCCCTGCAAGATTTGCGGGAAGTAAGTCTCCTAATTAATCAAATATTCTATAAAATAATCAAACAATTTTTTTCATTTCTTTCCTTTTTTAATTATTTCAAATTTCGCGCGTCAAAAAAAAATAGTAAAACACTAGGAAATTGGGGTAAAATGGATAAATCAATATTTTTTTTTTCATAAATATTTTTTATTTTATTCATCTAATTCATTTTTTTTCATTTTTAATGAATTTTTTAGAATATTTCGTGAACTTTGAGGATATCTCCTTTAATTTTCCTCCCAAATACATTCAAGGTAAGTGAAATCGATGGGCAATGGCCTTCGCAAGACTTTAAACACTGCGGAAAAGTCCATTTTACCCCAGGGGTCAATATCAGCTTTTCGCTAATTGAAATTCGTTAATTTCGCGCTTAAAAATTGTAAAATTCTTCAATAATACAGAGAAAACGAAATTTCGAGTAACGAAATTTCACCGAAAAAAATCAAAATTTTCGATAGAAAAAACGAACTATTTCGAAGTTAGGGAATAGAAAACTTGTTTTAAAATAAATTCTTCAATTGTCGCTTCAATTTCAGTGATTAAAGACATTATGCGATTATAATAGTTTTTACATCCATTAATTTGCCGATCAAATTTGCAAATGAATTTAAAAAAAATGCAAATTATCGCAAAGTTCACTGTTTTCCACATGCGCACGATCATTCATATTTGCTCATGTATGTGTTTCTGCATGTGCAATAAGATATACATCAATTATAAAATAGGAGAGATTGGGGCAAAATGGACCTCCGGAGAAACACACAATTCAGGATTTTTTTTCGGAGTGAAGGACTCGATGAAAAAATCTGAAAAAATTTGAGAAGATGCTCCAATATGTCTTCATTGTTGTGTAATTTTTTCAAATTTTTTCATAAAGCCGCCTATTCCCTAGAAAATCCCAAAGCATTTTGGGACTAACAGGTCCATTTTACCCCATTTTCCCCTATTTATTATTGCCAAAATGCAAAAAAAAAGCAAAAGTGCTCAATTTTCATACCATAACGCATAAACTTTAAATAATACCATGGCATGATTAATTAATTGTTTATTAATCGCATGAATACGCAATGTTGAAAGAAGAGCTTCAAGCATACAATTTATTAATATATTAATAAATAAATCAATATCTAAAAAGAGGCAAAGATCATAGAGAATTTCAAATGAATTTAATTAAAAATAGAGAAGAATTATTAAACTAAAAAAAAAAATTCCTAATTTAATTGCAGAATTTTCAACAAAGTGAAAAGCAGAAGTGCCCACATGAAATCGCACAGGCCAATACCCTCGCCCGATACGACCGGACTGGACTCTAAAAAATCAAATAATCATCAGCAACAACAAAAACAACAACAGTCGCACAATCAAACGCAACAGCAATTAAATTCAACGAATTTGCTGCCACATATTGTACAAGAGTATCATAATAATATTAAAAAAACAACAGCATGTGAAACAATTAATCCAAGTGCCAATAATATTTGGCACAATCCAACAAGATTACGACCACCATAGAACACTCAAATGCGCGCACTTGAGGTACCCTAACGAAGGCTCCAAATTATCAAATTATTCATCAATGCATCGAGAAGAAGAAAACATCAAGAAGATTATTTTGAGAAGATTACCATCATGAATAAATATATATATCTATGTATATATGTATACACATTTTATTCAATTTCATTTCATTTTCTGGCCTAAGTGGAAAAAAAATAATGTATCTCACAATTTACAAAAAAAAAAAATACCTTGAGTGCATTTTTTTGCGCAAAAGAGTTTCCATCAAACGGTCTAAGAAGAAAAGATTAATAATTTATTGTTAATTAATTCATGATAAATTAATCATATGAGGATAAATAATGATCCCAAGAGGTAATCAGGGTATCGCAATGGGGAGTGGAAAGAAAAAAGAAATAATTTAAAAGAGAAATTTAAAAAAAAAAAGAAGGTTTCTGCACGATTACAACGAGAGTTTTGGAAGAATGGAAAAAAAATCGTAAATTGACAATCCTTTCGTGAAATAGAGGAGTAACAATGAAATTAAAAAAATGAACAATAATCGTGAGATTATTTTCAAGTCCATGGTACTATTTGTTAATCTAATGGTGCATGCAAATGAGAAAAAAGAAGAAGAAGAAAATGCAAAACAATCGTTGTATTATTTATCTTCCTGAATCGCTTGGTGACGAAGAAAAAAAAACACATTTTTTCCGAAAATTTAAATGTAATACATGAGTTATTGATAATAGAAAATGAATTTGTGAATTATTTGAAATATTTAGAGAATCAAATTCAAATCAAATTTCTTCCAGTTTAATATTAATTGCAAGAAAATGTGGAAATAATTAAAAAGATTTTTGAGACTTCTTTGCATACACGTAAAAAAAAAAATAATCTTCAATTTAAATGAAAATGAAAAATTAATCAAATCTCTAGAAAATGAAATTCATTTGAATGACCGAAAACTGTACATAAGTAAAATAAAATAATATAAAACAAATGATGTACATAGATAAACATGAATGTCTGAATGTACAATGAAAAACGTAGATTTTAATGAAAAAGAGAAGAATCATGACAGAAACATGAAGAAAATACAATCTAGATAAATTTAGAATCATTAGGTTTATTTTTAGGTGAATATTTAATTTTTTGAGTTTTTTTTTTGAGTTTTTCTGCCTCTTTCTGTCTCTCACTCTCTTCTTCTTATCTCTATCTCTTTGATTTTTCTTTTTTTTTGGATCATCCACATGAGTCTACGTGGCGAGGCTCTTGCAAAAACAATCTGAAACATATATATATATTTATATACTGCAAACACAATAATAGTGTTTCAATTTGGATTGTTAATGTGGAAAAAATGCAAAAATGCACAAAAATTTAACAAATATTGTCAAATTGGCTTAGATAAATTGATTCGTGATATCACGAAAATTTGGATATCGTAAATGTATTTTATATTAGAAAAAAAAAAAAGTGGAAAATTGATGGAAAAAATTAATTACAAAATTTTCATTTGATAAAAAAAAAATAAATAAGGAATTTTATATCAAGTTTCAAAAAATTAATGAAACTCTAAAATTGTTATTCAAGAGATTTGCCAAACGTAGACATGATTTATAGTATATTGTTATTCATTGTTAAATCCTCTGCTAATCTAACATTTGCCTAATTTTATGTAATAATAAGCCAAAAAAAAAAACACATACACAAGAGAAAAAAGTTAAACTGTAAATTCAGAAGTTCTTGAATGATGAAAAAAATTATTTCGAAAAAAAAATTGTATTGTTTTTCCACTTGGAAAATAATTATCCACTATTTCTTTTCTTTTTTCTTTTTATTATTATTATTATTATTACTATTATTTATTTATTTTCTGTTAAAAAAAAACTCGTAAACTCTCATCATGTTCAATGTAAATAAAATAAATGCCATCTTTCCTTGAAATCTAGTGCCAATTGCTGTGAAACATTTCCTTAACTTAATATAGAAAAGAAGAAAAAAAAAAACTAATATTTCTAAGACTTTTTCCATCTCCTTTGAATTCTCGTAATAAAATTTTTTCCAAAAATCAAAAAATGAAGACGAAAAAAAGCAAAAAAAAAAAACAAAAAGATAAAGAATTTTGCAAAAAGGTGTCAAACAATTACAATCAAATAATTTTAATTACTCAATGAAATTATAATGTATTTCATTCAAATAATATTCAAATGACAGTGCTACAAAAATAAAAAGTGGAAGGAATTTGTGGAAAAAAAAGTAATAAAAAAAAAAAAAAAGAATTAATTGATTCATTTATAAGGGCCTCCAGTGAGTGATGATTTTTAATATATGAATAAGACTTTTTAGAGTATACAAAATTTGTTGAAAAAAAAAGAAGAAGAAAAAATGACAAATTTATATTCATCTGATTTTAACCATGTGCATGTCAATGGCAATACCTCAGATGAAGAAATAAGAGAAAAAAGAAGAAATAAAAGAAAAGATGAAAAAAAAAAAAAAATACATAAAAAATTAGCAGACATATCATTTAAGACAATACACTTGTTGAAGAAACTAAGTTTCTATTAATAATTATTATTACGATACGAATTTTGATCGTAATTTTTTTCTTCTTAAATAAATAAATAAAAATAAATAAATGATTAAAGAAGAGAGAAGAAAAAAATAAGTGAAAAATCTAGATTTTATTCAAGTCAAACGTGTTGTGACTACGAATTCAGAAGAGATACATAAGATAAACGTAAGTCAATTTGGTGTAATATCGTGAGAGAATAAAATCTTTTAAATAAAAAAAAAATAGTTCTCGCTTCGATCGATAGAACTATATTTCTTTGAATAATAGTTGAATTCACTGGAGGCTCATTATGATAATTCAAGAGATTATTGAAGAAATATACCATGAAGAATAAGGCGTAAAAAAGGAAAAAGGGATTGCAAAATTAATCAAATAGAAAAGTGAAATAAAAGCAATTAGATGAAAAAAAAAATCGAAATTTTGCGTAAAACTGTACAAACGAGTCCCTCCACATCACAAGAAAGAAAGGAAATAAAATCACACACTTAAAAGAAATCAGAGAGAATACGTTATAAAATATTCTACATAAAAAATATGAGAACGAAAATTAAAAAAACAGAATATATATATATATATATGAAAAAAATTAAAAACAAATTGATATGTGATGTAATTAAATGGTATGTGGTAATATGGTATTATGTATTTGTACATAGGCGGACCCGTGCCATCAAATAGTGAGTTGTACCGATATCGTACTGCCACTCAGCCAAAAATATACAAAAAAACAAACGTAAAAGTAATAAAAGTACTTAATTTATTATAGAAGAGACGAGGACAAAATGGACTTGATATTCAGAATTATTTAGGATTTTTTTTGAGAGTGAAGGAGTATCCGGAAAAATTTGAAAAAATTCACGAATAAGCTTCACATATTGGAACATCTTCTTGAATTTTTTCAGATTTTTTCATCGAGTCCTTCACTTCGAAAAAAATTCCTGAATCATGCTGTCTCGGTGGTCCATTTTGCCCCACTTCACTTGATCCTTTTCTTAATTTTTTTTAATTAATTTCCAGAGCATTGAACTAGAAAAAAATCAAAACTATAGCTTAGTACATTACGCAAATAGACACCTGATAATTAAAAAAAAAAATTACTCTAAAAATAGCAGAAATCTGATAATTTTTAATTTAATTTTATTTCAGTAAATAAATTATTTGAAGAAAAAATTGAAAAATATGCACGTGCAGAAAATTCAAAAAGCTACAAATGCAAATTTTTAAAATATTTTAAATAATAATTTATTTGTTAAAAAAAAATTCGAATAATTGTTAGATTTCTGCTAATTTAATTGTCATAAAAAAACGTAGAAAGTAAATAATCAAAAAATTGACGAATAATCAAATAAAAAAATTAAAAGAATTTAATTCGGCAAAGTGTATTGGTACAACTCGATAAAGAAAGTGTAGCGTGGTTTAATACACCTGAGGAATGTGCTCAAAATACTGTATTAAAAAAAAAAATGAGATAAAAAAGAAAAAGATGAAAAAAAATCTTGGAAAAACGAAATAAAAAAAATCATCAAAGTTTTAACGCAACATTTTAATCTAAAAATGAGAAACATTAACAGAGGAAAAAAAAAATGAAGAATTGAAGACAAAAAAAAAATAATTACAGATTAGAAGTAATTTGTAATCTATTTCTCATCTCCTTAATCTAATTATCCTATACTTTTTAATGTCTATCTCTATATACCAGTATAGCCCTTACTCTATCTCTATTTGATGTTATAAATTAATGCTATACTTCTACCATTAAAAAACGGAAAGAAAAAAAAAACAAACAAAATATATATATATATTGTTAATAGAAATTTTTTCAACTGTCAAAGAGAAGAACTGGACCAGCTGTAAAAGAGTTCATGAATACGTTTCTATAAAAAACAACTTGGTTGAATATTTATAGGGAAAAGTGGGACAAAATGGACCTGTTTGTTAGAATGATTTGGGATTTTCTAGAGAATAGGCAGCTCTATAAAAAAATTTGAAAAAATTATACAAAAATCAAGACATATTGTAGTATTTTCTCAAATTTTTTCAGATTTTTTCTTCGAGTCCTTCACTTCGAAAAAAAATCCTGACTTATGTTGTTGCAGAGGTCCATTTCACCCCCTTCTCCTCTAAATAAATGAATATATATATAAATATATATAGATGAGAGAAAAAAAATGTAATAATTCGATCTTCCTAACTGAAACCTGCAGCAAATAGTGATTTACCAAAAAAAAAAGAAATCCTAGTAGCTAAAATCATAAGACTTTGCATCAATGTTTTCTCCTCAATTACATTTTACCACTTTAGTAATCCTATGCTCAATTAGTTTTATTCACACATAGACTATTTATACAAAAAAATATTATTATTATTAAAGAGAAAAAAAAGAAATTTTCAAATAATTACGTAATCGTAGTAATCTCTAAGCAAATCAGAATCATCATCTTGCTCAAAACGAGAAAAACTCAAAGGAAAAACCAAAAAAAAAATAATCAAACTACTCAATTAACTCGATAGCTCAAGAAAAAAAAGAATAACTGCAAATCAAAATGCATGAGTATTAATCATTATTAATTGATTTTTCGAATGTTCAAAGCAAACGTATTTGTATCGTGTATCTCAAAAATACAGCTGGTCTCTAATTCATGTTCTTTAAAAGTACCTCAATTATGCATTACAGTACTAATTTTTTTTCATTGAAACTTTCAATCTTTACACTCGTGCTACTAAACAATTTGTATGATATATTTATTAAAAAAAAAAAAGAAACTATTTATTATTAGATAGAAAAAGAAAATGTGCTGTTTTTTTAATTTATTATATAATGAATGTTTCAATTATTTTATTAAATAATCGTAGATAATTAAATGCACCTGTAATGCATAATCGTAACTGAATCCGTTCAGTCAATATTTTCCAACGCAATGTGGTATATAATAAAAAATGAAAGATTGCCAAAAAAAAAAACAAAAAGAAGTTTTAAAAAAGGAAAAAATGAAAAACAATAATTTAATTGTATAGTAAAGAAAAAAAAGAGAAGAACTGGACCGAAAATTCTATATTGCAGATGATGAAAAATGAAGAAAAAAAGAGAATATAATTAATAATTAAATGCCCTTTTCCCTGGGGCAAAATAGAAAACACATTAAGCCTAACTGGAAAGAAGAAAAATAATAATTCTGTGGATTGAAAAAATTCGAAAAAAAAATATTTGAAACACAAAACGGCTTAAACGAAAGGCAACGAGCGTCCCTACGTCAGTATTATGTCAAAGCGATATTAAAATATTTAAAAGAAGAAAAAAAGAAGATAATGTAGCAGAGAGATTAAAGAGAATATGGGGAGAGTCATTTTTAAATCAACCCACACACAAACAGACATAAATACACACACACATATATATATATACACATAATGTACTGCATATACATAGGTACATACCGTTTTAATTTAATTTAATAAACATATTCTACTTGATAAACTAAAAACCTGGAAATGATACATTGTACACATATTGTGAATATATATATATATAATTACATGATATATTGAATCGTAAATTGTGCGATTAAACTGCGTGTGTGTGAATACTACAATACGTTTTTTGTGTATGTATGTATGATTGCGAATGAATGAAAAAAGTGAAAAAAAAAAAGTAAGAAACAAACAAAAAACACCTCTTGCTACTTAAATAATGTACTTATTGATGTCATATTTGTTGAACGTTTTAATGAAGAAAAAAAGTAAAATCAAAGAAAATTAATTATGATTAAAATTAAATATTATAACCGGACGTCCCAAAATCACACGAGAATAAAGAAAAAAAAAAAAAGAAAAGTAATTACAATTGTGAAAGAGAGATGATATTTTTAAGACTCTCGTCTGAGCCAATCACATCCTCGATTTCGAAGAAAAAATAATAAAAATTATGGAAAAAATAAAAAAAAAAAACAAAATGTTTTATCTGGTCTCCGTTGCCTACTAACGATGTACCTCATTGTGTATAAAAAAAAAAGGAAAGAAATTGAAAAATAATGAATTCAAATAAATAATTGAACGAAATTTGTCCATTCGTGAATTGAATAAAACACACATTGCAGGATTACCTGGATAATTGACGAAAATAAATAAAATTGCACTAGTCAAGTCTTAAAAAAAAAGAAAAAATGAGAAAAAAAACGAAGATGAACACAATAAATAAATTTCCCATGGAACTAGAAAAAAAAAGAAAGACAAAAATAACGTAAATGAGATTTTCTTACTCATTTATAAGTAAAAAATGGAAAGAAGAACCGTCATTTTCGCGTGAATTATTAATTAATTAACAATAGAATATATGAAAACATGAAAATAAAAATTTAAAGTCATATATATATATATATTACTACTGCATTGCATAAATAATATAAATGGTAATAATGACATAACTATTTTCTTCTATGAATATATTGAGTGAATGATGAAGCAATGATGCATGGAATATTTTCATTCAAAAAAATTAAGGAAAAAATAAATAAAAAGTGTAGATGATGAGAATAAAAAAAATTATACTTTAAATTATATTGGAAAAAAACTTAATGCTCGAATTACTGGCTATTGCAAGTGGTCTTTTTCTACTCAGCTTGACTGTAAATAATATTTAATAAATAAATTTTAAACAAAACATGGATTTTAGAAAAAAATAATAATAATTCGATGAAATTAAAATGAATAGGGCCGATTCTCTGAGCCACTCGATGAAATTTCGATGAATTATTAGAAATTTTGTTTTTTCGATTCTCAGTTTTTCGATAGAAAAAATCATATGTCTTGATAATGCGAGCCATGAATAAATGATAGAAAAAAAAAACTATGAATGTGAAAGAATAAAAAGAGAATTGAAAGAGTGGGAAAAAAATATTAAGTATTGTGTATAAGCCAAGTGCCTTGTGTTCTGGTAAATCTACTCACTAATCGTTGAACTTCTAACTATGTATAAAAATTTAAAGGAAAAAGAAAAAAAAAGTAACAAAAATGTGAAAAGCAAAAGAGATCACGAGATTAAAAAAAAAATAATAATAATAATAATACGTGATTTTCCTCTCGTTCAATTTCTTAAATAAATTTTTTAAGTTTACAAAAAAAAAATGACAAAAGGAATATTTAAATGAACAATTTATGTGCCAAGAACACTTTTTTCACTGAATTCTCACTGCCCAGATGCAGACTTTTATAAATCTTAAAGCAAAAAAAAAAAGTACAGAAGAAACTAAAATTATTTTTTTAATCAATTTATTCTTTTAATTTCATTCTTCACTCGTAAATTAAATGATTTTTTAAATTAATTCGTCTTTTTTATTTTCTTCAGATTCATACTAAGGAATTGTTTATAATTGTGATAACGAGAAAGAAAAATGATGTGAAAAATACTGAAAAAGTAAGATAATGAAAAAAGTGTATTGGTTTTGATTTTTAAAAGGAAAAAAAACTGCTTTTAAAATTTATTATATCTTCGAAAAGAAAAAAGGAAATACTTTAAAGGCTAATTGTCGGTCTCTACAAGGAATTGATGTACATATATAGATTAATAGTGATTAGTTTAATTGTCAATTGGCGAGGGTTCACTTTTAAAATGATGAAGAAAAAAAAAATGAAAAATGAAGGGAAAATTGATAAACCTTCGCTATTTTTTCGTGTTGTTCTTGTATAACTAATCAAGGGATATGTCCATTCTGCGTGATGTGTAATAATATTATGAAAGAATAATAAATAAATAAAATAAAATAAATGAAAAAAAATGAAATTCCACGTTTGCATGAGCCCAGACTGATTGATTCCAAATGAATTAAAACTGGTACTCGATTAAAAAAAAAAAAAAAAATTGAGAATAAAATAAATTTATGTATGAAAAGTGTCAAAATTTATACTTGAAATTTCGTCTCCAAATTTTTTTTTCGAAAAACAAAAGAAAATAATATTTTAGTAAAATAATTATGATTAAAATGACGATTTTATAAATATTAAAGTCATTGACTTATGTTTCCACGCACAATAATGGCTAATCAATAAATTTTCACGTGCCAAGACATAATTTTAATCTATTAATTATAATCAAATCTAAAAAAGTGGCTGAATTTTTTAATTAATAATAATTTAATCAAAAATCAAATTTAACGTGAGAGAAAGAGAGAAGAGAGCAATGCAAAATAATGCAAAAAAAATAATTAACAAAATAATTGAGTTTCTTTGATGAAACAGATTTAAATATTTCAATCCAAAGCATAATGATAAATTGATGATTCCTTAGATATTGAAAAAAAAAAAATCTGAGGTGTAGCATAAAAAATAGATGAAAATATACTTTTGAAAATAGCAGACATCTGATTTTTTTCGAATAGATGAATTATTTAAAAATAAATAAAAAATATGCAGGATTAGAAAAAAATTCAAAAAAAAATTTAGAAATTGAGAAAAATACAAAGAAAATGAGTGCAAAAATTTTTTTAATAATTTTTTTTACAATAATTAATTTGTTTAAAAAAATCCAGAAAATTGTTAGATGTCTGTTAATTTAATTATCATAAAAATAGCTAATAAAAACGCTATGTCATTTAATTTCTGAATGTCCAAGGATTTTCATGGTACTGAAAAGGTATTAATAGTGATTGTTCCCTCCTGTACAATTAAAGTTTCCCAGCTCGACAATTCTACTGAAGCTTTTCACCGTAACTACAATTGAATCGAGAGAAAGAAAGAGAAAAAAAGAAAATTGAAAAAAAAAAAGGAACTTCATGCAATCAAATTGAATTGTCATGCTGAGACAATCACAATAATCAAATAATAAATCCATTGAAATTAATTTACAATTAGAATCTATTTAGTCTATTTTACGTTTCGAAGAAATTAAATTCAATCAATCATATAAATAAATAAAAAATCAATCGTATATATATTGCGTTCAATTGCACTGACATTTGCACTTGGTTTAATAAATCATTGATCAAAATTTAAATAATCAAATCAAATTCATCAATTTAAATGCGATTATTTGCTTGATGTGGCTCTGATTACATTTTTATAGTATAACTATATATTAAAAAAAAAAAGTAGTATTGAAATTAATTCTTATTGATCAAAGTACTCAGTTGACCGAAAAATAGATAAATGGCTAAAAGGCTCTAAATCAAAATAATTAAAATAATTAATGAAGAAAAAATCTACAAAAAGCACAAAACTGGGTTAAAGTAACTTTAAGAGTTTAAAGTAATAATGCAATACAGTAATTTAATTAAATTCATTTTAATTGAGTGAAAAAAAGGGGAAATTCTCGATAATTTAGGGCTGGATAATATTTTCTTACGAAATTAAAACTACCCACAATTTTTATGTACATTCCTTCCTCCCTGACCCCAAAAATCTGTGAATATTAAATGTTTAAAGGAAGAAAAAAGGCAAAAAATTAATAAATATTTTTGTGTAATAAATATACTTTGTAATCGACAATTGATAGCTAATTATTGATATGTAAAAGGATTAAAATGATAAAAAAAAGTAACAAATTTAGAAAATATGCGTAATTGATGAATTTAGTAATAGTAATAGTAAAATGTCGATGTTGATTGTTCAGTGTTATTCACAAAGCAAAAAAAAAATGGAAAATTAAAACAATTATTATTGAATAAATGTGTGCAGTACAGTTGATTCTATGCTTTTCTCAGTAAAAAATAAGAATACGATAAAGAAATAAAAAGACTCTGAATTATCCATATCCAGCCCTAACGTAAATACTTTTTTTTGTCGAAAAATCCTGTAATTACTATTGATTAGAAAAAAGAAGGAAAATTCTCTCTTTCTCTCGTCTCTGCTTCACTGATGGAATTTCATTGTTGAAGAAGATAAAGATAGGACATATCAATGATGAATCTGTCGGAAGAAATAATCAGGAGTGAATTTTTTAAAATCATTTTTAATTGTCTAATATTAACAAAATTAACGATTTTCTTTTTTGTTAATTGCAAAAGAAAAGAAAAATCCTCAATAAAAGAAAACATGAAAGACATCACGCAAAACTAAATTTCTGGAAGCAATCGGAAACTGTCCAAATACTTTTGATATAAAATAAAAGTGTGAATGTGCTTTTAATGAAAAAAAAAGACAATTTTAAAAATTCAGCATGATTCGAAAAGTTTAATAACATCCCTATTAAAAAATGATAATAAAATTAGCACACATTTGAAATTTTTGTGCTTTTTTTTTAGAAAAATGAATTTTGATTGAAAAAATATTTAAAAAATTCGTAATTATAGATTTTCGAATTTTCTATGAAGGCATATTTTTCATTTTTCAAAAGTAATTTATTCGTTGAAGGAAAAGAAATCTAAAAATTGTCATTTTTTTGCTATTTTCAGTATCATGGAACAAAAATGACTCCAAAGATTAAAGTATTGTGAACAAATATTCATATTGAGCTTGGAATAATCTTAAAATGAAGAAATGATACTAAAAACAGCAAAAATCGAATAATTTTTCGAATTTCTTTCAAACAAACGAATTATAGAGAAAAAAAGGGAAAAATCTGTTCACTTAGAAAATTTAAAAAACAATAAGTGCGAATTTTATAAATATTCTTTTATAACAATTAAATTTTAAACAAATTTTATTTGTTCAAAGAAAATAATCGAAAAATCATCACATTTGTGCTAATTTCACTACAATAATGTGAAATATGTGGAAATGAAGAGAAAAAAGGAATAAATTGATTAATGTAATTAACATGACGAAACATGTTAATAAAAAAAACAAAAAAATGAAAAATCATGTTAATTATTTGTGAATGCTTGAATATCTGGGCCAAGCTTCACTCAATCGAGAGAAAAAACCATAAATATCCTGAGGAATCTGAAATAAAAAAGAACTTTTCGACACTTCTTCCTCAGCATCCCTTCATAAATCTCCCCCCAAAAGAAAAGAAAATCCCACCACCCCTTACTCTTTCACTTAAGTGTAAAAAATCCAAGAAACTCGAAAAAAAAAAAAAATTGATATAATGTAATTAATTTATATTAATTATAATAATATATTTATGACAAGTGATTGATTGTGAGTCATTTAAATAATTGTTACATGTATTTTCTATATATTACGATAAATTAAACTAATAACAATACATAATATATTGAAAAAAAAAAAAAAAAGAAGAAAAATGACATTACGTCGATATTAAGTGTAGTGTTATTTGTCAGTAAGTATATGAAATGAAAAAAAAAGGAAATAATTGAATAAAATGATGAGAAAAGAATGCAATTGAGAGAAAACTGTGCAATGAACAGTTTTGATCTTTCAAATTGAATAAAAATACTATTTCGCCTAACAGAATGAAAAAAAAATACATTTTAGAACCAAAAATTAATGAGAAAATTTCGTTTAAAAGCGTTGATGTGAGTGAAAATTTTTTCGTAAAATAATAGCAAAAAAAATTCGAATGAAACAAGTAATCAGTTTTTAACGAAAAAAAAAATGCGATGATGAATCTACAATTAAAAAAATCAAAATAAAAAATTAGTAACAGTAATGTATTTTCTCACTCCCACTGAGAAATGAATGTTCAACGCTATTTAATATAATAAATCTCATTTTGAAGGAAAATAAATGACGAATGAATATAAAATGAGTAGAAAAAAATAATAATAATATATAATAATAATGATGAACGATGAACTATATATAAAAGTCTATAAATATATAAATAAATATATTATATTATTATATGAAAAACAGAAGTCATTGTGTATAATTGTAACGAGAAAAATTGTTTTTCAAACGATGTGGTATTTTTATTGTAGATATTATTGCATACGAATAAATGATTCATTGTACGATGATTTAAAACAACAAAAAAAAAAACCAACTACAAATGCATTTGTTTCATTTGTCTCATGTATACTTTATTATTCCATGAAAAAAAAAAAAAAAAAAAAACTTACCAATCTAAAAAATAATCTTTGACAGTAAGCAAAATACATATGTGCGTTAAAAAAAAAATTGTATTTAATACCATTATGCATTGAAAAATATATATTTCTATTTGCCTCAACTTTGATTAAACCGTTTACAATTATTCGCTTTTAATTTACTTGTGCAAAAGCCGAGCGATTTGCAGAAATTTTCAATTTTTTTTTTTTTTTTGATGAATTCTTATGAAGAAATTCGATACATAAATTAATATTTGGTATTTTACTGTGTGTGTAAAATTAACAGAAAAATCTTACTTCCAGAGTAAATAACAGAATCCAACATTTTTTTTGATTTTTATAGAATTAAATATGAGATTCAAAAATTACTGTGAAACAATGAATGACCAGAATTCATCAAAAAAAAAATTATCTTAATGCAATAACAATAATTATTTCATGTTTGTTAGACAATTCTCCATTTTTCTCTTTCTCTTCTGATGAAATCGTTGGTTCTTTTACTGTCCAACGAGAATTTCGTAGTCAGGGAAGGCAACTTCAGCTCCACCAAATGGAATATAACAGACATTGTGTGATGCTTGTACTTTTCCAATGGTAACAGTTCCCTCGTGATGAACACGACCAACGAACAATGGCTCACCATCCTCAGTTTCACCAGCTGGAATGGCATTTGGTGGCACCTGCCCACCTGTAGTTGGTATCCAATTACCAGTGCATCCACAAAGCACCTTTAAAAAGAAAAAATGAAGAAATCACAATGAAATTAGTAGTCCAGAATTATCTCGAATTTTCTAGTCAGTCTAATTCGTTATCTGTATCGCCACCTTAAAAATAAAGTAGCGTAAGTGCTTCAAAAAATCTCAAAAAATTGGGAAACCTCGAAATTTCGAGATTTCTGGTTAAATTTAAAACTATTTGAGATTAAGGATGATTCGAAGATACAATCGGTAGAAAGTTGATTTTTTGTATAAAATTGGAAATAAAAATGTATTCAACATAAATGTCTCAAAATTGATTCAATAAGTATTTAAAGAATGTAATTAGGAACAAAACAAGGCCTAGAAACAAAAAATTAATTGAAACTTTTAAAAATTTGTACCATTTTTTTACTTTTTTCAAATTTTCCAAGATTTAAAGAAATGTAAAAAATGGCATGAATCTCTCAATTTTCAATTAATTATGTGTTTTTAGGGCTTTTTTCATTTCCCATTACATTCTTCTCAGACTAATTACATCAAATTTAAGAATTCCATCTCGTATTAATTGTTATTAATGATTTTATACAAAAAATCAACTTTTCTTCCCGATTCTGCCTCCCAAACCTCCTTAAACTGATTTTAATGGTTCAAATGGGTAAAATATCGTTGCCGGAGATAGATTTTCAACGAAATTTTTCGATAAATTTAGAAAAATATACGATTTACCAAAAATCTCGAAATTTCTAGATTTTCGATTTAATCTCAAATTATTTGAGATTAAACTGATTTTGATTGTCTGTATGAAGATAGCACTTACGCCACTTTGACTCTAAGACAACGATCTTTAATAGCACTTTTTAGTACCTGATATTCGGGCTTTGCATGTTCAGCACCGCCCCATGCTATATAGCAGACTGCATGAGATGGCTTGACCTTGCCTGGAATCATTGCACCTTCGTGACTGGCCCTGCCAACAAAAAGTGGCCCATCGTCCTGTCCACCTTCCAGTGCACCTGGTGGAATTGTGCCGTTGCTTGCATCGCACCAGCAGATACTTCCGGTGACCAGTTCAGCAGGTGCTGATGGAGCACCAACATTTGGATCTAAAAACGATTTATTTCTTCAGTCAATAAAATAAAATTATTTCCCTCAATAAAATCCTCTGATGAATGGAAATAACGAAAATAGAAAAAAAAACAAGTGTTATAACATGAATTTACGAATGACAAATATTATGATTATTATTATTATTACTGATCATGTGGAATCGAAGATTTTGTGAACAGATCCAATTAGTTCAGTCTAAAATGTTAAGCATGCTGATAAGCATTGTGATATAGGGGAAAGTGGGGTAAAATGGATATTCCAATTGAATGGTTTGAGATGGAGATTTTCTGATGATTTTATTGGAAAGCTGAGGAAATTTTAGGTGGAAAACATGTGGTGAAATGATTTTTTTAGATTTTTTTGAAAATTTCACTTTTTTCGGTAAAGTTTTGAAGGGGTGACTCTCTCGAAAATCGAAAAAATCCACTTTTTCGAGGATATCTCTGGTTCTGTTGGTCGTAGCGATCTGGGGTTGATCTCAAATGAAAGGTGAGCTCATTTCTCATCGATTTCTGTGGTTCAAAATTTTTTTTAGCGATTTTTCAAAAACTTGTAGGTCATTTTTTGAAAATCAGTTTTTACCCCATAAGTTCTTGAAAAATCGATAATTCCCTTTCAAAACCACATAAATCGATGAGAAATGAGCTCACCTTTCATTTAAGATCAACCCCAGATCGTTACGACCAATAGAACCCGAGATATTCCCAAAAAACTGAATTTTTTCAGAAACAGAAGGATTTCACCTTTAAATTTTGAGTAAAAAAAAAGATTTTTGAAAAATTCAAAAAAATAACTTCTGACATATGATTTCTATGTGAAATTTCCTCAGCTTTCCAATGGAATCATCAGAAAGAACCTATCCCCAATATTTCCATCGATTTCGAGTAATTTTCATAGCATAAAATACAAAAATCAGCACGTGTCCGTTTTACCCCTTCTGTCCATTTTACCCCACCTTTCCCTAAAAGTGTAAATCTGTTAGATTGAATGAGTAGAGTGAAGAGCCAGTCGTCATCATAATCAATTGCATGTAAAGCACAATCAGAGTCTGTTCTCTCCAATATTACCGGTATTAGACTTGCCACCAAAGCACCAAAGAAACAATTAATAAGAGACATCTCATGTCTCTCGCTCCCTCTCTTCTTTTTCTTCCAAATAAAATGAAATTTACATTGGGGACTAGTGTCAGCCCCAGTTGTAGTGTGTTGCAAGTGCTCAAAATGTATCTTCCAATTTCCGGTAGCACCCCAGGCTGTTCGCACGCCAATATGACTAATTCCAATTGGATTTGGGTCCTTCCACTCGAGCAATAATTTACCATTCTGATGATCAGACCTTGCTGTTATGTGTCCCTCGTGCCACGTAATTGCAAACTTCCTGTGCTCATTCGAGCTGAGCAGATTTGGTGTATTAACGCGCACCTGAGCGCAAAATTTTGCTTTGTTTCAATTTTGATTGTTTGTAATTTCGATAAAAAATTTGTGATTAGCCAAAATTTTGGTTAAAAAAAATTCAATCATCTGATTAAATAGAATTTCTTGTTAAATTGCATTACCTTAGAAACAAAGGGGCGTAAGTGCTGTATATAATCGCAGCACTTAAGTATTTTTGAAGAAACAAAAGGGCTTAAGTGTTGTATATAAGCGCAGCACTTGCGCCTTTTTGAAGGACCAAAAGGGCATAAGTGCCATCTATAATCACAGCACTTAAGTCTATTTGGAGAAACAAAAGTGGGTAAGTGTTTTTTCAAAGTGCAGCACTTAAGTATTTTTTAAGGAACAAAAGGGCTTGAGTGCTGTATATAAGCGCAGCATTTGCGCTTTTTTGAAGAGACAAAAAGGCGTAAATGCTCTTTATAAGTGCAGCACTTAAGTCTATTTGATGAAAAAAAGGGCATAAGTGCTGTCTATGAGCACAGCACTTAAGTCTTTTTGAGGAAACAAAAGGGCTCAAATGCTGTATATAATTGCAGCACTTGTGCCTTTTTGATAAAACAAAAGGGCTTAAGTGCAGTGTATAAGCGCAGCACTTATCTCTCTTTGATTCTAAGGCAACGATCATTTAAAAAAAATTATCACTTGATGTTTTGGTAGCAAACCTTGTCGGGTTGTTTACGATCATATCTGATGACACTTGCTGTATTTTCCCATCCACCTAGCAGTACTTCATACATTGGTGTTGTCTCACATTTACCATTTGTAAGTGCAATATGTGCATTACTCTTTGCTTTAACATCGATTATCACGCAACCGCTCTTCACTGGATGAAACTTGTATTTCAACTCGTCAGGTGTTGATAATTTTTTAGTTCCTTTTGATTTTTTTTTTAAATGAAGAATGATAATTTTGACCATTAATTCATGAGCACAACAGGTGAAATTAGACAACAAATGCATAAAACTAAACTACAGGTGAAGAAATACGAATTCTATTAGGTTTTTTTTTTGCGATTAAACTCTAATACTTTACGTACGACCACCGTAACCCGCGATGCATCTCGCTGTGTGCAGAATCCAGATAAGTTTATTTATAAAAATAAGAAATATAATGAATTACTTTGAGGCCCTAGGTTTTTTTAATTGAGTATTTAAGATAATTGCAATTTATCTAGTTCTAGGTAAGAGACAAAATAAAGAGCAGTCTTTTTTTTAATTCTAATTAACAAGTTGGAAGCTTTTTTGGAGGAGAGAGGTGAATACTGACCTTCGATAAGCCATTCTCCAGAAGCTCCCCATCCAGTACAGACACCAAAGTGACCAATTCCAAATGGCTCGGGGTCAGTGTAGTTCAGGAATGGAGTCTGCTCACCCTCTTTTCCCACAGTTAGATTTCCATCATGCCACCTAAGTGATAGAAAAAAAATGCTACTACATCTTCTTGAACAATGGGAAATACTTCGGATTCTGATTGAAAGTTTTAATGTTCAGAATAATGGAAATTGATTAAAAGGTATAAAAGTTATTTGAGATGGGATCTTTTCGATAATTTCATGTGCTAGGATTTATTTTTGTGAATTTTTTTGAATATTCTACTTTATTTCTCAAATAGTTGAAGGGTTTGATCTTCCATTCTTCCCCAAAATGATGAAATGTTCAAAAAATGACTAAAAATCAATTATCTCATTTTTTTGAGATAGAATCTTTTCGATGATTTCATGTACTAGAATAAATTTTGGTAAATTCTGATTTCTGCAAAAATTTCCACATTTTTTCAAATAACGAACGAATTCAACGTTCGAATTGTCCTCAGAATGATTGAATTTTCTAAAAATGGCTAAAAATCAATTCCCCCACGTTTTTTGTGTTAAAAACCATTTTTTTCGAAAATTCGCCACTTTTCTTCAAATAATAAAAGAACCTGACCTTTAATTCTCCTCCAAAGTGATTAAATTCTCAAAAAATTCATTGAAAATCAATTCTTCCACATGTTTTCTATCGAAAATTCCTACAATTTTCCAATGAAATTATAAAAAAAAATTATTTCCCAAACCATTTCATCAAAATTTCTATTGTTTCCTTTTTCATCGACAATTTTCGATATTACTCCCCGATAAAATGCTTCAATAAATCTACCTGATCCAAAATCCGCGGAATTCATCGTTGCTTAAAATTCCCGGTGTGTCCATTTCAGCAACATCCGGCTTAGCTCTATTCTTACGAATAACAGACTTGCTGTTGCCCCATCCTCCAATGAAGACCTGCGATAGATAATAATTAACGTAATATCCTCTCTCCGAGAAATCCTCATAAATTCTAATTAAAAAATAAATGAATATACTCAATTAATACCTCATACATTGGCTCGCTTTCTTGCGGCCCAGTAGTGAGCGCAATGTGAGCATCATTCGGTGCTTTTATACGCAATTGAATTTGTCCACTGGAGCATGGATAGAAGTTGTACTCCAATTTATCCTCAGTTGAAAGAGCTGCAATGGCAATTAAAGAAAAACATAAATTATCCATAAATTTTATGAAGGCATTTAAACAATTTCAAGTAATTGAAGATGTATTGGTCATTATTAGTGATTTTCCATCATTTTTTTTATAGATTTCGTACTATTAATCTCATTAATGCATAAAAATATAAAGTTTTTGGAATCTATGTGATAATACTATAAAAATTAAGATTAACTACGTTTTCTATTTATTATTCTTTCTCCTGTTAAAAATGAAATAAATGCATTTATCGAAGAAATTGTAAAATGCTGAAAAGCTATTCATGACTCTAATCAAATAAAACAAAGTTATTGGTGGCAGCATCATTTATTGTAGGGGAGAGTGGGGCAAAATGGACCTAAAAGACGAGATGACTCGAGATTTTTTTAAAAAGCAGCGGGTGCTTCAAAAAATCTGAAAAAATTTACAAACAATATACATATGTTGGATGATTTTCTCAATTTTTTTCAGATTTTTTTGTCGAGTCCTTCATTCCAAAAAAAATTCCTCAATCATGTTACATAAGGGTCCATTTTGCCTCACTCTCCTCTATGATAAATAAAGTTTCATTAGCACACACATATTTTCATGTGTTTTTTACACGTTTCTATGAAAATTCACAGAAATACGAAAAAAAACACAGGAAAATCGACGTATTGTAATGAAACTTTGTGAATTAATGAATAATTACACCAAGAAAAGTTATATTCTTATTTATTTCTCCATATATATATAGATATATATATTTTTCCTTTTCGACTTTTTACAATATCAAGAAAAATTGTATTTTTCATAAAAATTCCGAGCTAAATTTGGATAAATATTGAATTTACCAAAAAATTATGAGAAATCTTAAAAAATCTCGAATTCTGCAAATTTCTAGATTTCTGGCTAATTTCAAATTTTTTGAAATAGAACTGATTTTAATTTTTTTCTTTCCTTTTACGCATCAATCCAATTAATTGTTTATGAGAAATCCTAAAAGAACGATTAAAAATGGCTAATAAAAGTAGTACATCTTCAAAACAATTTGCAAGTAATAAATGGAATATTGCCAAAGTTTTTCAAGGAAAACTTCGTGAATTCCATGAAAATGTTTTTCGTAGAAGATAGGAATTATCAAAAGTGGGTCACTCTAGGATACTTCTACTGGCACAAATCGATAAATCCTACATTAAGCTTGTCAGCAGTGAAGATCGTGTGGCCTCGAAAGAATAATTCCATTTTTACAGCGTTAATAAACTGCAAATGACAAAGTCATTTCATTTTCGATTTTTCGAGATAAAGAAAACGAAAGTATTTGAAGGATTAATGAATAGAATTATGAGAATTGGATAGAAATTGGAATTTCTGATTTATTCAAGGATAATATGAGTTGGGATTGATGGAATCGATAGATATGAGCTGGGTCACTTAATGTTGACCTGAGAATCGCTACGAAACGCCATCGTGGTGATGTCAGATTGTATTTTAGTGCTAGCACTATCATCACAAGTTTTTTTAATGATAGTAATATAATTCAGTTTTAAATATCAACGGGTGTGGAGAACATATGTCTATTATCTTTGAATATTGATTGGAGTCAGTGAATTAATTCACCTATCCTTGGAATTAAATCCATATAATTCATGGAATTTCGGAGGAATTGTCATAATAACAAAAATAAGACAACTTCTGGAAATTTTTGCAGTTTTTTTTAACTAATGAACTAGTATGAAAAAAACATATTTGAAAAAATTGCACTTATTTTTGAGTTTTCGAAATATTTTTACCTTTGCAGCAAAGTGGTGAAAGTGCTATGCATTAGCAAGGGAAAATCTGTTATATTTCTCTATTTGAGATTTTTTTCGAATTTTTAAAAATTATTTTACAATTATTTCCGAAGCATTTTAAAAATGATTTCGAAGTATTTTGAACATATTTCGATTTTTTTTTCTTAGAATATTCTCAAATTCAGCTCCGGCAACCTTTTTGGGCTGAAATATTTGGAAAATTTATTATAGTTCACTATTTTAAATTTTTCCGAATTTTCAACAATAAAAAAAAATTTTTTAATGGAAGAAGTTTCGAAAAAAATTGTTAGAACTTTCGAAATGAGAAGCAAAAATTTCGAAAAAAGAAGGAAAGTGGCATAAATGTTATGCTTTCTTTACTTTCTTTTTGCAACAACGATATCCATATTTTTAAAAAAAGATTTCATTTGTTGAGGAAATAAAAAACCTAAAAATTGTAACATTTCTGCTATTTTTAGTACCACGTAATTGTATCACTAATCTTCAATAAGTTAAATTCTCCATTCGTGAATTCTTCTTGAATCAAGAAAAGAGCCTTCCAAGTATTTTTGGTTCATTCTAATATATTGCACGTGTTTCACTAAAATTCGTCTGAAAAAACATCACTAAGTGTGTTCTATTATTTATAGTTTCTGGAAACACTTCTGCTCAATGAGATAGTTCCACTATTATTTCAAAAACTAAATCAAGGCCATAATCACGAAACTCTTTAAATGGAAAATTAAATGAAATTAGCCCAAATTCAAAGGATTGATTACCCTTCAAAGAAGATTCAGGACGTATTACACAAAATACAATTAACATAACAATGTGAAAATTAGAAGTAATTGAGACAATTTCGTGTGATTGCGTAATCAGTAAATCTTTGGGATGTTTGAAAATTGAGTTCTATAGTGAATGACTACTGTGTCATATATTAATCGTGATGATCTATAAATGTAAGATGACTGTTTTTGTATTCAACGAACCAGAAATTCGTATCAAAACAAACTAAATGTACAGTGAGATCAAAAAAAGTGGTGAAAACAATGAAATATCGATGACATTAGTATTTCTCAAATTTTTTATCGAAGTAATTCAAAGAGGTGTTGAATTTAAATCGGGAAAATAGTTAATTTTTTGCATAAAAATCATTAAAATCGCTGATAACTTCTGCAAGATGAAATTCTCAAATCTTATTTAGTTAGTCTGTAAAGAATATGATTAGAAATAAAATAAGCCCTAGAAAGAGAAAACTTAATTGAAAATTGAAAGATTGCTACAATTTTTTTCAAATTTCTCTATTTCTGGAAAAATTTTTAAAAAATGTAAAAATTGGTCCCAATTTTTCAATTTTCAATCAATTTTTAGTTTCTGCTCCTAATTACATTCTTTAAATACTTATCAAATCAGTTTTGAGACATTTAACTTGTACACATTGTTAATTGCGATTTTATACAAAAAATTAGTTTTTTTTTCGATTGCACCTCCAAATCATCCATAATTCAATAAATTCATCATATTTAGAAAAAAAAAATCGCAAAAGTTGTTGAATTAATTTTTTTTTAAGTAGTAAATTTCTAAATTTCTTCAATTATTAAAAAAATATATTGGCTAAGGACTAATGACATCAATATTTAATTATTTTCACAACTTTCTTCTCTCTCAGTATATATCGTCATCTTAGAAATAAAGGGGCGTAAGTGCTATGCTTATAGAGAGGAATTACGCCTTTTTGACTCAAACGCAAGGATTTTTCAATTTCATCAAGCTTATCAAGATGTGTGTACTATATATTTTTATGCCATTATTGATGATTTGAAAAAAAACACGTTTATTGTATTTTAATTTGCTTGGCAACAGTAATGTGCATCTGCATGAAATACAGGACTTTATATAGCGCCTACTTGCTTCCTTCATTGTAACGGATTTCTTCAGTAAACTCCTCTAGCAAAGTTTTTTTTCCTGTCAGTGACCTCGCATAGCGACAGTCCAACACAACTGTACTCGATTTACCAATGAGAATCACGCAATTAGTCAATGAAAATTCATCGATAATTAAATTTACAGTATCTCTGCTAATTCGATGGATTTAACAAGTGAGAGAGGAGTTTGCTGATGAAAGAATATCATTGTAGAATTTTTAAATGCAGAGAAACAGGAAGTACCTTGAATTTATGAAAAATATTTATTGAAAAGATGGAATGTGATCGTGAGACACAAGGACAGTGAAAAATGACGCGATCCTAGAATAGCGAGAACAAGTTTTACAGAAATCGAGAAGAATAAATAACAATAAATAATATTCACGATTATGTAATGTGAGGAATGCAGAATTCATCGATCATCTTAAATTTTGAGTTTTTCCTGTTTGAAAAGAGGAAAAGAATTCTTAATAAAAAGAATCCAGAAATAGATTTGCCCCTTTTCTAGATCTACGCAGTTTACATTCTACGATTTCCTTATTATCATTATTATTATTCCCAAAAAAATGAGAGGTTGACTAGACAGAGAGGAAAAAATGATAAAAATAATCAAATATTGATACCATCGGCCCTAAGCAAATAGTTTTTTCAAAATAATTAAAAAAGTAGTTTAATTCACTGAATTCAAACAATTTTAACGATTAATCTGTTCAAATTAATTGAATTTAGCAAATTCATAATTGAAAAATACAATCAAAAAAGTAGTTGAATTAATTTAAAAAAAGTAGTAAAAATATCATTGAAAAAGTAGGTAAATTTACTTAATTCAGTTAATTTAAACAAATTTCCTGTTTGAATCAACGAAATTCAATAAATTCACCAACTTTCCCAATAATTTCGAAAAAAAACATTTGCTTCAAACCAATACCATCAATATTCAATTATTTTTACCACTTTATTTTTCTCATCGTAAGTAATCGTATGTCTCCATCACGTTCGCCGGCCGGCAAAATTCTTCGACTTCTCATGTCAAACCCCACCCAAGTATTATATTTAGAATGTACGATGGACTAGTGGCGTTGGAATAAGAAACTCGCCTCTTTTCTATCGAGCTATTCTCTCTCATTCGTCTCTTAAAAAAATCTATTCGTCATCACATAAAGTAGGACTTGGATCACTCCAGAGATCTACGAATTTTTCCCAAAAGAAAAAAAAATCAAATAAATTAATTTAAAAAAGGCGGTTTTTTTAAAATTAAAACAAAAACATAAAATAATGATTTAAACTCTGACAAAAAAAGGGGGAAAAACTAATTAACTTACAGATAGCCATGTTGACGTGCGAGTAAATGAGATATACTTAGTATTCTTCAAACAGAACTGAACGCTTCGAATTACCGAGTCGTACTGCGTTGGTTGCGCGATATAACGCGGAATCCGCTGTTGTTGAAGACTTCGCGGGGCCATCCGCGCATGCGCACATGTTTATAAATCGCGTTGGCAATTTACAAATAATTATTACCAGTCGTGTGAGTCATCAATCCCAATGACAACTGTATGACGACATGTGAATACGGTTGGAAAACGTTGCAAATCCTACATTCTTTGTAAATCCCATAAATTCGTTGTCTATATGATGGAATGATGAATTGGCGAGGCTTCCGTTTTCTTGCCGCGTATACTTTGATTGAGGGAAAGATTTTATTACGTCGCGTCGTAATAGCGTGTGGTTGTGTGCGGTACCAAAGCCGGTAAAGTTTTAATCAATGGTAAAACATTTAATGAAGAATTTTTAATTGATAATTTTGTGATCGGAACATTCGAGAATTTGTTATGCGTCATGGAACTCGAATTTAATTCATGCATGATTATTAATATTAATAGGGATTATTGAGACAAGTAACTTATGATTTATCTTGATGCTTGATGATGACAAATAAGCTTTTTTGCTTCAAATGTTACTGTAATTCCATAGGTATTATGTCACTGAACTTAATTCAACTAGTGTTGTAGTAGGGTGAGTGGTCCAGTGCTCGAACGGATAAGACTAGCCGGATACCAATGATCGAACATAAGAAAATTTGATAATTACTTATATATTTAACAGTTTCATAGATTCTTATTTGATTATGAACGTTATGCTGTATTTCAAAGATTAGAAAAATCATTTTTCGTTGGATTACCAATTTTTTGTAGGAGAAAGACGTTAAATAGTTCGATCACTGGACGAGTTTCGAACAATCGTCGAGACGTCATATTTGGAGGGAATATGGAATATTTTCAAGTTTTAAATTTCTCATTTTTTGCGTATTTTTCTTTGCGTCCCTCAAATATCTGGTTTTGAGGACTTCCCAATATCCTCGTCTTGCACGACAGAAAAAATCGGCCCTCAATCTGGAATTATAACAAAAAATATGCAAAAAATGAGAAATTTTCGCTTTTATGGAACTGAAACTTTGGCGAAATTTCAAGGAAAACCTCGTATCTCCACGAGAAGTGGGTGAAAAATGAGTTCTATTCAAATTCATCATTATAAAATTCACGATTTTCAAATCGTCATAACTTCTCTTTCGTTATGTTCTCTTGAAAATTACGAAACTTTTCATTATTCATTGGCATCTCTCTCTCATACAGACAGATGATGCTATGACTCGCACCTGCTTATTCCACCTGCTTATTCTTGTAAAATTCCTATCTCTCACCTCCGCAAAAAACAAAATCAATTTTCATTCTGAGCTTTATTATCTTCTGAATACTTTCTGAATTTTCTTTTTACAACTAATTGCTGTAATTATTATTTCCTTTTTCTTTTGATTACTGCACGTAATATTTCGGAATCCGCAGATTGCGGAAAACTATGATCATGAATTTCTAATAATGTACTCGCGAGCATCCAAATCTTTGTATATTCTTTTTTCTTTTTATATTAATCTGTATTCTTTTGTACAACATAATGTGCAGCAATAAACTTCATCACATCACATACTTCCATAAGTTACCCTTTATTTATCCTAATATTCATTCGAACTTGGTTGTTTTTGTGGTAAATGACGGTAGATAAGGTAGCGAGTACATGTTATCGTATGTTCACATTACAGAGCTCTTCTTAAGGAGGAGCAGCAGTCCTCTGCGGGTGGCGTGGTAAAGGACGAAGTGGGGCGCAGGGACGAGGTATGCTCGAACGAAGTGTATGAGAGAGCTCACCTCTACAATTGCCTGTCCTAGACAGAGACAGCTCCAAATCTTTTTCTCTTCTTTTTTCAATTATTAGAAACTGGTAGGGTGAAATTTCATCAGATTTGATACGTTAATTGTTCTTGAATCAACTAATATAGATACCAAACATTTGATATGGGTTGTGCGTTTTGAAGCTGTAAGGGGTAAACCCGTAAATAACGATACATAAGAGCTTGCGTTAAATGGCAAATTTTGATAATTAATTACTCAGAATCGGTAGGATGAATTTCTTTGAAATTTTGCAGGTAACTCCAAAATAGATTCTATAATATCAGAGAATTTTTTCATAATTAATCTTGCTTTCCAATTTCTGCTGCTGTTCTTTCTTAAGAACAGTACATATATATGTATACTAATTCATTGGTCTGGTAAATTGTGGCGTTCGTAGCCTCAACCCGTGCTTGATGGTGCGACTAGTCAAAGAATTCTGTACATAAATGTAATTTTTTTACCTAATTGTATTACAAAATTTCAGCTAGAAAAAAATTCATCATGTTTCTTGATCCCAAATTTTTCAATTTATCTAAGTGATAAAACCACTGACAGAACATGCGACAATGAAGTCCAACGAGATATTTGGAATTCTTTGTGTATTAATATATCTCAATGGCATCTGCACTACTCACTTATTGATAAATGTTAAAAATCAGGTGAGTAACCTGCGAATTCTCTTTAATTCCTATTTTAATGCAATTTTGCAGTGATTATTCAAGTTTTTTTTGAGGCACTTGAAGGCACATAACCTCAATTTCTCCGAAAAGTCACTGCATTTAATGATCAATTCTTTTTTTACTCTAAAAATACATTTGTTTATTGTTTTTAAAGGGTGGCGATATATTCCTCGAAACAATTACTTCAAATGTCACTGAAGACATGATAACTCTCGAATTTCAAAGGTCTGATGGAACTCTAATTACTCAATTAGTGGACTTCAGAAATGTAAGGATCATTCTTTATAATAAAATGAATATCTCTGTCTTTGAATCAAAGTGGCGTAAGTGCTGTGTATAAAATGACCTATAAATATTCGAAAAATTGATTTAAAAAAAATGTAATCCACCTGAATCGATGAGAAATGAGCTCATCTTTCATTTGAAATCAACCCCAGGTTGCTCCGACCAACAGAACTGGAGATATCAATGGAAAAGTGATTTTTTTTTCGATTTTCGAACTTGAATTTGAATTGATTTATTTAACATGAATATGTGTGGTTACAGTGTTTATATGCAGTTTCCAATTATTTACATTGTTGTACATAGCGTCAGCTCTCAGGCTCTTACTTATCTTTAAGTGTTTTTTATGGGAGATGCATCAGGATTTGGGGGGGTTGAAGAGAAGATCTGGGATAGGGAAAAGTTATAGGAAGAAACCCTATGATTATTTTTTTTTATTTTTTTTTTTCGATTTTCAAAGAGGAAATCCCTTCAAAACTCGGTCAAAAAACTAAATTTTTAAAAAAATTGAAAAAAAACATTGATACATGTTTTCCGCCTAAAATTTCCTCAGCTTCCCGATGAAATCATCAGAAAATTTCTATCTCAAACCGTTCAATTAGAGTGTCCATTTTACCCTATCTTCCCCCATATCTTACACCACTTTGTTTCTAAGGTGTCAATACAATATTGTCAATTTCATTTATTTTAATTATAATTATAGAATTTTCAGAAAAATTGATTTTATTATATCACCAGTTTTTTGGGAAACTAAGCGAGATAGAGCGATTTTGTTTTGATTCTTTTTTTCGAGCTCTTGAATGTTTTCTACAGAAGGAAAGAATTGGGACAAAATCGCCTTATCTCGTTTGGATTCCCGGATATTAAACAAAGAAGTGATGAAGACGTCATATTCTTTTGATTTATTCTCATTTTCATTTGGAAAATTGCAGGAAGTCCAAGTGATAAAAGTTTTTGTCCTCGGTGAAGAAGAAAGAGGACAAAAGCAGTATCAAGTCATGTGTTTTGTCAATCATTTTTACAAAATGGATTTTATATCGTCCGATGCAATGTCAAAGCTGAGACAAAAGAATCCAGGAACAATTCGTGTTGCTGATGAAGACAAGGGATACACGAATTACACGTTGGATCTATTTTTAAATGTATCCAAGTCAAAAATTATATCAAAACACATTGCAACTTTGTGCACTGACGCAGCTGAGTCGACGTATACGAGAACTGATGATTTGAAACAGTGGATTCAGAGGCCAGGTAATTTTTCATTATCATATATATATGATTTATTCTTTTGAAGGACTGGAGATGGATTTTTTCGATGATTCTATTAAAGAGCTGAAGAAATTTCCGGTGGGAAACACGTGTCAAAAATTGATTTTTTGGGATTTTTAGGAAATTAGGATTTTTGGGAAATGAATTGGAGTCAAACCCTTTCAATGTTCAATTTTCTCCACTTTTTCATCAATTTTTGCAATTTAGAGAAAATAATTATCAAAAATTGATAGGTATTCAGAGGTAATATCGTAAAAAAAATCACCATTTGTTCTAAAATCACCTAAAAACTTGAGATTTTGTTTTTAAAACCCCATAAGTTGATGGCAAATGATCTAATCTTCCACCTGAAAACAATCATGAGTCCCTGAGATCGATAGAATTGGAAATATCCCCGTAAAAGTTGAATTTTTTGATTTTTTGAGGCGTTAGAGCTTCAATTTACCCCTAAAAATGTCAAATTAAAAAAAAAATCATTAAAAATAAACTTTGACATGTGTTTCCTACCGTAAATTTCCTCAGCTCCTCAATGGAATCATCAGAAAAAGTCCATTTCAGATATTTTCATTGATTTCGACCCATTTCCATAATGTACCTTATTTTTTTTCACCTTGATTGACTTCCCCTATACCTTTTTCAGGTACTTTTGAAGCCATGCTTAACGCAGCAGTACGAAACTTTACCTCTTCACCATCAATTACCAAAGGAACAAATACAACGAGGTCGAATTCAATAACAAAATGTGCCGACACATCGAATTTATGGGCCTCTTGTTCGTGCTCACTCGAATTATGCATTGGATGGTATCCATGTGGTTTAAAATTTTGTAAAGGTAAGAGCGATGGTAAAAAACCACCATCAACATACAGATGTGGTATAAAAACATGTAAAAAGTATTTCATATTTTCTTACTACTCAAAAATGAAACAAAATTGCCTCTGGGATGAATGACACTTGCGTTCGCGTTAGGGCTAGTCATTAATTGGTGTGTGCTCTCTTACGCGAATTAAATCTTTTTTACAAGAAATAATACAATTATTGATTAATGAGCCAAGGGCTCGTGGCGATCAAATTTTTCTAATAATTTAGTATTTTAATAATTGGAAAATGAGGGAAATAAGATAACAATTCGCATGATAATAAAATTAGCACATTTCTGACAATTTTTTAATATTTTTTTTTTTAACAATAAATTATTGTAGAAAAAATATTTACAAAAAATTTGCACTTATAGTTTTTTAAATTTTCTACATGTGCATATTTTTTATTTTTCTTAAAATTCATTTGTTGCTGGAAAAAAAAATTGAAATATCGTCAGATGTCTGCTATTTTTTTGGTATTATCAATTTTCTTCAGTTTCACACGATTATGAGCATATCAAGACGTTTTTTACCCTGAACCTTAGCTTTAATTCAATGATATTAAATGTCAATGAATAATTAAACTGTCAATTGTGTTTTTGGTGAATGAAAATTTTTCATGAAAAAAATAATGAAAGAAAATCTACATTCCTCATGCACTTTATTCACAACTTTTTATATGTAAAATGCATAATTCTGCCAATTATTAACATTCCCATTCAAGTCATAATCCAATTACTCTCGATTCATATTATTATTATTTTTCTTTTTCTTTTTCCAATTTTTAAGAAAGGGATTAAAAGTTATGTGAGATTTATCTCGAATTATTGAAGTGCCATTCAATGTGAATTCACAATTCTCGTCCTTTTTTTTTTCCTTTTATTTTATTTTTTTATTGTGAAAAAACATTCACGAAAGACTGTACAAATCTGTCCATTTGATATGCGAATTTAGTACAGATTTAATTGAAAATATGAAAAATCAAAATTGCATAGTAAAATAATTGCATAATCGAACAATGAATAATTGGGTTGAATGGAAACCCATCAACGAAACCTATCGAGTTTCCCCAAAACAATTTTTTCACGAATAAGAGCAATTAGTGATGGGCAAAGAAGGTTTTTTTTCAAAAAAAGCTTTTTTTGCGAAAAAAGATTTTTTTTTCCAAAGAAAAGTTTTTTTTATTGATTCGCAAAAATTCGTAGTTTACAAAGATCGATCCTTCGAGAATCGATTTTTTATAGAGATTGCCCACCACTAAAATCAATTATATCGTTTCGCAAAAGAAGAAAAAAAAATTGAGAATCATTTTGTTGACAATAACATACAAAAGTCAATAAATTGTTGATTCCATAATTATAAAAATTGAAATGATTTAAAAAAAAAAAAACAAGCTTTGTCTCGATGAAAACCGAGTACCCTTCGTATTTGTAAATAAAAATTTTGTAAATATCTGCTACTAGATTTATGAATTAATTGAAAAAGATCAAATGAAACAATGAAGTAATTCACATAGTATTCGAAATAATAATTTAAATGAATTCGAATTAATGTATTTGTAATTAATTTTTTTTCGAATCCGGCAAATTCAATTCAATTCTTTTGAATGAAAGGAATTTTGAGCAAAGAATTTATTTTGAATTATCTTTAATTTTGATAAAGATGAAAATTTGATATGACAAGAAGAAAAAAACATGACAAAATGCACGAAAATATTCCCGAAATCTCTTAGATTTACAGGGAAATAAGTGAATTTAGAAGAAAAAAAAAAAAGAAGAGATGCGGAACAAATTCTCCCTTTACTAAAAGTAAAGAGAAATGGCATAACAGCAATTAAATCAACATATAACAAAACACAAAATCAATTATTGTAAAATGTAATGTAATAACACTTATGCTTGACACATGACATAATAACCCATATACATATTTTTATATATATATATATTTAATAAAGATGATGGAATAAAAAAAAGAACCAAATGAACGTTTTTTTTCACTCTTCAATAATTTCGTGAAAATATCATATTTTATTTATTTCTATTATCTTTTTTTTTTCTTGTAGTTACATTGTAGAAACTATGTATGTCTGTGATTAACTGTGTAGAAGTATCTAATAATTGCCTACATGTCCCGTTTTGCAAAAAAAAAAAAAAAATTGTTAACGAATGATTGTCTCCAAAATTTCTACGTCTAATTGATGAGAAAATATTCTTAATGTTCGTGTGATTAAATTTAAAGATATAAATTTATTTTCTCAAAGACACATCAATTCGTTAAAATATCATTCAACATATCTCTTCATCGACTAAACACTCACTCGCCAAGATTCTATATTTACAGACACAATTTTTTCGTTTAATCAATTACTTTAATTTCTGATACGCAATGAAAATCTAGAATTACACAATTTCTCTTGTTGGGAAATGTGGGGTAAAATGGGTGCATCTTAGTTTTGATGTTTTTTTATTATAAAAAATCTCTCGAAATTGATAGAAATATTGGAGATAGATTTTTTCTGATGATTCCATTGAAAAGCTGAGGAAATTTCCGATAAAAATCATGTGCGCAAATTAATTTTTTAAAATTTTTCGAACATTTGATTTTTTTTAATGGAAATTTGAAGGTAAAATCCTTCTCGTTCTCAAAAAATTTCACTTTTTCGAGGATATCTCCGGTTCTATTGGTCGTAGCAGCCTGGGGTTGGTTTTAAATGAAAGATGAGCTCATTTGCCATCGATTCATATAGTCGTCAAAGAAAAATCATCGATTTTTTAATAACTATCGTACAAAAACAGATTTTCAGACAATTGACTATAAATATTTAAATAATCGATGAAAAAAATTTTTAACTGCTTAAATTGATGGGAAATGAGCTCACCTTTCGTTTAAGATCAACCCCAGGTCGCTACGACCAATAGAACCAGAGATATCTCTAAAAAAGTGAATTTTTTCGATTTTTGAAAAAAATCTAGAACAAAAAAGTAGTTTTTTCGAAAATTAAAAAAAAAATCATTGCGACACATGTTTTCTGCCTAAAATTTTCTCAGCTTTCCAATGGAATCATCAGAAAATCTCTATATCGAACCGCTTAATTGAACTGTCCATTTTACCCCACCTTCCTCTACTCTCAAAGAGAAAAACCAAAGGGAAATATCATTAATTGCTACTCAAGATATTGGCTGGATTATTTTCACAGTCAGAAATGAATTGTAATTAGAAAATAAATAGTACGATGTGCTTCAAAAAAATGCAATCATTAATAGTAAAGAAACATTTCTCCAAAATTAAAAAGAAAAAAAAAACGCGACAAATATTTCACCCTTCTAATCAACTGAAAATAAATAATTTCTCATTCTCGAAATAAAGAAAAATATTGGAATATTCCTCCTCACCTAAAAAGTAAAAAGGAGAAACAAACAAATGTACAATTACAGAATTAAAGAATTTCATACTTAAGTACTAAAAAGAAAATGATTAAAACAATTGATTTCACTCTCTTTCTCTCTCTGTCCACGTCATGGAATGAAAGTGTCAACATTCGTCAACTACGAGATCAAAAAGATACAATTTTCCTAAACTTTTGCACGTAACGAGAAACAAAAAAAAACTGATTTTTTTTTTTTTCGTTGGAATAATACCTTTTTATGAACAGCATAGTGTGTGAAAAAGGAAACAAAAAGCAGTTCCTTATTATCCGGATTCGTTTCGGTACAGATGCAGATAAGAAAACTTGGCATTAAAAATAAATTTCAAGTCATTTCCTTTTCATGTCTATTATTTTCCTATGCACAGAGAAAATCGAGGCAAAATGGACTACCATGCCAACACAATCCACGATTTTTTTTCAGATTGAAAGACCCCATAAAAAAATCTCAAAAAATTCGACAAGATGCTCCAACATCCAAATATTATTATCAAATTTTTTCAGAATTTTTCGAAGACTCCTTCACTCCAAAAAAAAATCCCCCATAATTTTTGTCTATCCAGTCCATTTTGCCTCGACTTCCCCTATTTTTTTCGTATCACTAACGTATCACTAACTGCTGTAGCATGTCTTGCGAACATCAGCGAGAATAACACTGAAATCATCATCGCTTTTCGCCACTTGCTCGATATTCTGCGATTGTTGAGGATGCTGAGGCTGCTGATGTGCCTGAGCAGGCTGCTGCTGCTGTTGCTGTTGATCCTGGTACTTGGACATGTCGATATTCTGATGATACTGCTCAATAGAATGACCAATATTCACCGAAGAGCACTGATTGTCCTTGTTCTGATGATCGTCAACGATGCACTGATTATTCGAAAGATCTATCTGGCTTTGCTGAGGCGTGTAATAACGCAGATCACTTGCGTAATTGTGATTGCTGTCTAGGAGACTCTGAGTAGTCATACTAGTGTGTGCTACACTAGTTGGATGCGTGTACTTGTAATATTTCTCGAACTGCAGCGACTGTTCCTGCTCTTCTTCGGTCATGTTTGGGTCCATGTGGCTCATAACGTGCTGCTGTTGTTGCTGCTGATTCGATTGTTGCTGCTGCTGCTCCTGCTGATAATCCTGATGATGCAACTGATAACGATGCGCTACACTCGGACATGAATCATTGCTACTGCGTAATCCAACGTTCCCTTGTCTATTACAATTAATCTGATGACTATAGTTACTATCAACGTTTGATTGCATCGAGTAATTTCCACTCTTTGATGACTGTGGATTACTGTAATGTAGTGTTTGATCGTGTGGTGAAGCTACTGGTGGATAAAATGTACCAGTAACTGATCCGACATTGTCAAAACCAGATCGTAATTTGTTACATGACACCATCATACCATTGGCTATTCCTACGGCAGCTATACTTGTTGTTTGTCTCTCGAAATTCAAATAACTTACCTAATGGAAAAGGGAAAGAAACAAGGGAGAGAGATGAGTTAAGATATTTTTGAAGTAGAGTAACATGACCAATAGATATGACCGAGACGTTGGTGTAAGGTTTGATCTAGACTGAAGCTGCTTATAAATAAAACCCATTTCAAATGGTTATTAATGTCAAAGTGCCAATCATAAACGTTGAACTGACTTTATGAATGTTAAAGAATTAGATTTTCGCAATAATTTGAAGGATTGATCAACATTTGGATATTATTATTCATCGTGATGAGTTACTCTATGAGTTGCCTGAAAAGTTTTCCTAAATGTTCATCTAGAAGTTCACCTAAAAGTTCCCCTAATAGTATTGAATCCGAATAAAGTCAGTTTGACGTTCATCAATGTCAGTTTAACATTCATAAAAAGAACTTTTGTTCCTTTGGAAGTTATTTTAAAAGTTCTTCTAAAAGTTCCTCTGGAAGTTCCCTCAAAGGTTTTTCTGGAAGTTTCCCTAATAATTTTGAACCCTTATAAAATCAGTTTGATGTTTATAAATGTCAGTTTAACATTTATAAAAAGAACATTTGTTCCTTTGGAAGTTTCTCTGGAAGTTCCTCTAAAAGTTCCTCTGTAAGTTTCCCTAATAGTTTTGAACGCTTTTAAACTCAGTTTGACGTTTATCAATGTCAGTTTAACATTCATAAAGGGAAGAATCGATATTTCTTAAAAATCTCAGAAAAATAGAGAATAATCAGAAATCAAGGAGAAAAGTCTAAACACAAAGACCCTTCATCTCTTGGTCAGTGTCTATTTATTGGTCATGTTATCCTAGAAGACTGAAATATTTTATGCTAATAAAATATTTTTCAAATGTAAATTGAAAAAGATGACTCACTGATTTCTTATAGGTCAGAGTGTCGGTATATCCATGAGTATTCTGACAGGATGATATGGTAGTGCCTCCGGCATGTCCAGTATGCAACTGATTGTCGGTGTTCATGTAGGTGTAACGCTTGCTCTGTTCAACCATTTCATTGTGCTTAGTACCCTCCATAAGTTCTCTCTCCGGGTCCGGATTCTGGGAGGATGGAAGGTGCGTCCCGTCCCCTTAAGACACAAATTTTCATCATTTTATTTAATAATTTCAATGATTTAATTAAAATGGTCAATTAACGTCTTTTTGTTTTTACAGTCAAAAAAGAGTCCAATTCGTGTACAAAATCGTTAATAGCAATATATACGATATAAAATTCACGAATTTGATGAAGTGAATCTCTAAAGAATGTAATGAGGAATAAAATAAGTCTTAAAACCAAAAAATTAATTGAAAATTGGAAAATTTTCTGTGCTTTTTACATTTCTTCATTTTTTTAAATTTCGAAGGAATTTTCGAAAATCACAAAAACTTTCACAGTTTTCAAGCAATTTCTTGTTTCTAGGACTCATTTTATTTCTCATTACATTCTTTAAAAATTCATTCCATCACATTTGAGAATTTTATCTCGTTTGAATTGTTATTAACGATTTTATCCAAAAATTTAAATTTTTTTCTGACTGTAAGAAGAGAAACATCTTCAATTGAGGCTTGTGTGTTTGATGTAATTACCATCGGGCTCGGGACTAGCAATTGGTGATGCATCAGGTGTATGAACAATTGGCGTATACGGACTACCATAGAGTGAATTATTCTCAGATTTGTAATCCGGTATACCGTGCTGACCTTGCTGATGATACAACGATGAAATTGGCGAGTGTCCGCCCCAGGGTAACTGGGGAATCCCCTGGTATCCATCCATCTTTGTCCTTAAACGAAAAAAAATTGCGAAATCAGGATTGAAAAAAAAACAGCTTCTCTCTCATTTTAATTAATGCACATTGATGTGTACTGATATGCATTATGCAAATGTGAGGGTCATTCGATGCAAATTATGTATTATGGCATTTTTTGTAGAGGAAAGTGGGGTAAAATGGAAATTAGAATGAAAATGTTGGAGATCAATTTTTTTCGATGATTCTATTGAAAAGTTGAAGAAATTTCAGGTGAAAAAAGGTGCCAGACTTAATTTTTTTGCTTTTTTTGGACATCATTTGAAAGTAAATTTTGGAAAAATTCACTTTTTCCAGAATATCTCCGGTTCTATCAGTCAGAGAGAGAAAATTCTGAGTGGAGGTGAAAGATGAGATCATTTGCCATCGATTTATGGAGTTTTTAGTGAAAAAAACTGCGATTTTTCAAGCATTTTTGGGAATTTTCGATGAAACTCACATCGAGTGGTGAACCGATGAACCACTAACTGGTGTCGCCCTATTTCCCGGGGCATTTGAAGCTGTTGGCGGTGAGGATGGTGCACCTGGTGCTCTTTTAGCATGTTTTCTGCGTCTAGGCCTGTACTTGTAATTAGGATGCTCCTGCATGTGAATAACACGTAATCGTTCAGCCTCTTCCACGTATGGACGTCTATCCTGCGGTGTGAGACCTCTCCACTTTTTGCCTGAAAAAAGGAAAATAGTCAAGAGCATGCTGCTTTTTCAGGCGTTTTCTTACACTGAGGGAAAAAATCGTGGTAAAAACTATCAAATGTTAGTGCTATTGGTTCTTAGCAAATATATATATTTTTTTAATAATTGAAAAAAATCACTGAATTCAGTCAATTGAGGCAGATTGAAAAGTTAAGTTGACTAAATTCAGTAAATTCAACAGTTTTTTAATAATTATTTTGAAAAAAAATTTGCTAAGAATCGATTGCATCAATATTTGATATTTAATACTTTTTACCAAAATTTTTCTCTTAGTTTACCCAAAATTTCTTCCAACACTTTACCATAATCATCAAAAACAAGTGTCCAGCATGAAAAGCAAGAGATTAAAATCAAAAACCCCTCTCGAAACTTTACTTAAATGAAATTTTTCAATGTAAATAAAATTGTTCAAAATGTTTAAAGATGTTGTGTAGAATGTATTCGTGTATTGCGTATATTTATATGTACATAATGTATCTGAACCGTTGTAGCATAGGGTATAGGCTTCTTTCACATGGGCGCATGGGGGCGTAGATATGGGTGCGCCGCAGCGTGTGCCTTTAAGTCCAGTACCAACGGCCACGAGCCATTATTTCATATTTCATTTTGTGTATTTCACTTGGAGAAGAGATGCACACACACACACATATACACATATACGCCGAAAGGAGCCCTGCGGATCTCTCTTCTTCTCCGCAGAAATAATAAAAAAATTTAGATGTATATAAAATTCAAAATGGGAAAAAAAAGGAATAAAGGGAATACGCACATGGAGTGAGGAAGAAAGAGCCATAAAGGACTAGCCCATAAAAAATTTAGCTGTGATTACTGTCATTTCCTGATTCAATTTTTTCTGTCTTTCTCTCTCGTTTTCGTTTTAGCACGAATCTTCATCTTTGGGTGGAGAGGTGATCCTTTTTCTTGCGGTTTTAAAAAAAACGCAGTTGGACCCAGGTTTCAGCCAAGTTAGACCCAAGTCCAGAATATATTCTTATATTTTCGAAATTGCTGAAGGAAGATCAGTAGAGAAGTTCGACTCAAGTCTGACCCAAGTTGGACCCAGGTTTGACCCAAGTTAGACCCAATTTCAGAATATATTCATATAATATTTTCGAAATTGCTGAAGGAAGATCAGTGAAGAAGTTCAACTTAAGTTTGACCCAAGCTGGACCCAGGTTTGACCCAAGTTAGACCCAGGTTTGACCCAAGTTAGATCCAAGTCCAGAATATATCCATATAATATTTTCGAAATTGCTGAAGAAAGATCAGCGGAGAAGTTCGACTCAAGTCTGACCCAAGCTGGGCCCAGGTTTGACCCGAGCTAGACCCAGGTTTGGACCCAAGTTGAACCCAGTTTTGACCCAAGTTAGACCCAATTCCAGAGCAAATTCATATGATATTTTCGTTTTAATCATTGCGCTTCTCTTTTCATCTTTTTTTCTCGATTAATAATTCTTCATCGATGATTCGATGATTTTGTGGGCAGAGACATTTGATATTCCTCAAAGGCGCGCTAGACTACAGTTGTTACATGCAACGGACTGATTCATCGTCACACCCGCGCACCTACGTCCCACCGTGATGTCCTCGTTAGGTATTCTAATGCCCAAGGAACCACGCTCCTTCGTTTTTCTCTATCTATCTCTTTCTCTCTCTCTCTCTCTTTCCCTGTCAATTTCACTTCTTCTTTGCCAAGACGATTATTTCTTTTCTAAAACGTATCTTGTTGCCTTCTTATACTTTATATACGACCGTTACGTGACAATTTTCGTGCTTTTCGGAGCGTAAAGAGAGCAGAGGTCGTGGCCGCAGTAGAAAATTACGCACTACAGTGCCATGACCTAGGCAGGAAACATTCTTTTTCTACTTAAATACTTTTACGTTTCTCTTTTTCAGAGATGAATTCAGTTGTGGAGAGGTAAAATAGGATGAGTCGATTTTTTTGATCAAGAGTTTTCGAAAATATCTCGGAAACTAAGCGAGATAAGGCATCTTTGCCTCAAATCCTTTTTTTTTTGTTGCTCTTACAATATTTAATAAAATAGGATTTAGGGAAAATCGATCTATCTGCTCTTAAAAAAAATTCGGAAACAATTTTCAAAATATTTCAAAAATGATTTAAAAAATTTTGAAAAATTGAAAATAATGAAATATAACTGAATTCTCAGTTTTCTGCAAGTCTCGAGGATTATTCTAAATTTTAGCATTTCATTTTCAATGATAAAGTGAGTTTTGAAATATTTAAGCAGCTATTCATGCGAGAGGGAATCGATAGAAAGTTGAATCTAAGCTGCACCACGTTCAATTGATGTGAAACAAATTGTCTTATATTTCTCAAGCTTCTCCTATCAAATTCTTTTGAATAAAAAAATTAAAAAAAAAAATAGAAAGTGATGAAATTAAAGATTAAATTTCACAAATTTGTATTAATGAAGAAGAATTTGTCTCTAAATGTTTTTAGAAATTGTTTACGCTTGTATAAGTGAATACAAAAAGAGAATTTAAAAAAAAATGAAAAAAAAAAGAAGTTGCAATCAATGCAATGTACGATGTACGATGTCACGTTTTTTCTTTAAAATGTCAGGTGCTACTGAGGCGTTTACAACTGGCGGATAGTTCAAGTGACTCTGCACGCGAGAGAGACTTTTACCCCTCTCGTTTGGTAAGTCGAAGGTCGAATTGAGAGAAATCTTTCACTATTGGAGAAGTTTCGAGGCGTTCGAAAACTCCATTAGATCGATTATTCATAAAATCCTGCGATTGAGAAAAATTCAACATTTACATTAAAAAAAAAAACCTGTAAATGTAGACTGGAGGGGAGAAATGGAGTTTTTAATTAATTAATGAGTCAAATTACAATTACGCTTGTGGTGAATTGAAAAATTTAGCTCAAGAATTTAAGCTATTTCACGTCAAAGAAATACTGTACAGAAACCATGACATTTTCAGAATCCATGCAGGGACGTTTTCTGGATTCCAGTGGTGGCGCGCGAGCACGGCCTTTTGCGCGTACGTGGAATCCCGCGTGCCAAGCTGTTGCCGATACCTTAAAGATATGCCCGCGTGATTTACAGGTCGATTGGATCCGTGGTATGTATCTTTCTTTTTGTTTCCTTTATTTTTTTTTATAGAAAAAAAAAAGGTGAAGTTTAAAAATTGATACATCAAAATAATTCCTACGTTTAAGGTGGTATCCCAGGGAAATCGAGTACAGTTAATCTCTTATTTTTTTGATGCTGTATTGGAGATGATATTTTTTTACATTCTTCTGAATTTTTTCATAATTTTTGACCGTGTAGTTTGTGAGATATGAATTATCTCTTGATAGGACGGAAATAATGAAATTACTAAGAAACTACAGGGTTGACCCATTATTTGAAAACAATTGGCGACGAGAACAGCATTTTAACTAAATAATAGAAGAAAAAAATATTCAATTCACCGTATAGTTATTCAGAAATTTTAATTTGAAGGTAGTCGTAACTATTTGCCTCTCTTCCTATCTCATGCATGTGATAGGAGATTAGTAATGTAAGAAAAATTCGAGAAACAGAAAAAATTTAATTCACAAGCTGAAGATATGACTTTCGAATAGTTTAATCACTTTTTCGGGTAAAGTAAAGCACGTTTTTCCGAATTATCGGCAATTTATTGGAAACTAACCTACAAATTCTCATTTTTTCTGTTTTATCTACTGTACTCTGAGACTACCTTAAGGAATAAAAGAAAGCTTCAAATGTATCATTTTTCCAAATCTTTTTCATTGAAGAAAAGTGTCAACGACTTGAAAGAGAATTAAGAAAGTAAATGCTTCTATTATTTCATTTTAAAAATCATAATTATTGTTAAACAATGAATTCAAAAATTAGAAATTTACTGGATCTTCCCTTGTCCCTCAATTTTCAAAATCATGAAGAAAAAAGGCACTGCATTAATTCGCTCGACTCAAAAAAATTTAATCCAAAATAACCATCGTAGTTATTAATTTTTCCGATTAACAACAGTGTATTATGAGTATGAGGGAGTTACAGGAAAAGATAATCGCGTGAATGTTAAAGCAGTACAGAGCTGGAATAAATAAAGGAGAGAGGGTCTATACCAGTGCACCCCGCCCAACCCGGGTCGCCCACTGTCACCATTAATAATACGTCTCCCGTCCCGTGATGTATCTCATCGCAGTCCCTCGGTCGAGAGGCACACACAGGGCTATATAAACCATATAGTACACATCTTCCACACGTTTTCTTCTCCCATTTCTTTTTCATCTTCCTCTACCTTTAATCATTTTTTACCCCACGTGGAGCCACTCAAGCTTTGACAACCACGACATAATCTCTTGGCTACTGTTATTTTCCATTTGCAAAACTCAATTCATAATCTGCAAAATGAAGACTATTCCACCGGCCGATGAATAGTCGGAGTAAGGTGAAATCATGGGTGAAGAAGTAGGAGAACTAATAGGTGAAATAATAGGAGAACTAATAATCAAACTAATAGGAGAATCAATAAATAAACTAGTAGTTGAACTAATAGGTGAACTAATAGTTAAACTAATAGTCAAACTAGTAGGACAGCTTGTAGTTAAACCAGTAGGAGAACTAGTAGTTAAACTAGTAGGAGAAGTAGTGGTTAAACCAGTAGGTAACATAATAGGAGAACTAATAATCAAACTAGTAGGAGTACTAATAGTCAGACTAGTAGGAGAACTAGTAGTTCAACTAATAGGAGAACTAATAGGTTTCACTGTTTTTAAAGGCTATATGATGGCTAGCTGGGTCAAGATGAAATCTCAGGCAAACTAGCAATTGATTTAATAGGTAAACTAGTGGGGGAACTAATAGGCGAAACTAGTAGGAGACCCAAGGAATGAAATCGTTTTAAGAGGTTAGATGATGGATAATCGAAGTCAGGTGAAACCAATAGTTAAACTCATAAGTAAACTAATAGGTTAAACTCTTTCAGAAGGTTATGTAATAAATCGTCAAAGTAAGGTGAAACCTCAGATGAACTAGTAGTTGACTTAATAGGTAAACTAGTAGAAGAACTAAACTAATAGGTAAAAACTTTTTTCTCCCTTCCTTCCATTATCTCAATCTCTCATCCTCATTGTGCATTCTCTTATCACCCGAGAAAAATTGATAATTTTCCATGCAAATGTTTCTTTAACCAGCAAAACAAAAGCTTTCAATAAAACTGGCGTTAATATTCGCGCGTCAAATCATCCGTTAAATTTTCTACAGTGTACAAAATTAGCTTCAAGGCACTTCTTACTCGCATTATCAACCCCCCTCTCTCTATCCATTTATTTTTCATTCAGTGTAACTACAATAATTTGAAATTTCCACGTGACTCAAAATAAACGTTTATATTTCGTAATACGTCCTTATGTACCTAGGCTGGGTCTCTCTTGGAAGAGAGAAAAAAAAAGAGAGAGAAACGTTGGGTTAAGGTATAAGGGTGCGGCTCAGGCCAGACTCCACCTCATTACCTGGCATTCTATGCGGAGACGCGCGCTTATGGGCTTATTATTGGCTTCAGCCTCGTCCTCTGATTTTATTTTTTATTCACAATTTTTTTCCCCTCTCAGTGCACTTTTTTTTCCTCCTTTTTTCTTCTTCTTCAATTTTATTAAAAATATTTTCTTTTACTCTTGGAGTTTACTTGCCCTTACACGAGCGGTATGGCAACACAGCCACCTTGCGTACTTGCATTTCCATCCAAGTCGTTTTCCGAATGACTCCACCTCCTTTTATACATACACAGTACGCGCATTTTGCATGTATACACAATTATTGTGAACCGATCTTGTCTCGAAGCTTCGTTATATTCAGACTAAGGCTATACTACACACGGGTCTAGGTATGTCTCTTCTGTACTGGGAGGACACAAAGTCTGTGTGTATCCTCGGGGCGGAGAGGAAGATACCGAGGGGAATTATTACGTATGGAACTATCGATAAGAATTCTATGTATGCTCGGACTATTTTTTTTTTTTTTTAAGATATAATAAAGGGGGGAGGATTTTATTTATGTTCATTAAGAGGTTCTTCGGTGTGGGGGGTTGGAGGAGGGGGGTCGAAAAAACCCAGTAACTCATGCTCTTGTTGACGTCAGCGATATATGATAAAAAAGATGAATAAATCTCATCTAATGGGGGTTTTTCCGCTTCAACTCTAAACTTGTTTTCAAAGATAGATTCATCAGCTAATTGCAATTTTTTCTTGAAATTTTGCACTGATTCTGATTCCAATGAATTGCAAATGAGATATTCTACGATTTTTCCCTCAATTTTCGGGTCGTATTTTTTTATTCTTTTCGTTTTTAGATATGATGTTGGAATGGCCAACGGAAATCATTCATACGAATGAATAAAAAATTTCATGATCTTTCTCCACAAAAAAGTATTTCTTCACTTTTTTCATATAATTAATATTTAATGAGAAATGAGCATCTATCGCGTTTTTTCCGAACTCAAAATGGTCGCAAATTTCGAAAAACAATAAAAAATTCGATCATCTCCAATTTTTTGCGGAAACTTGTGCACTTTAATTGATTTAATTCATTCAATTCTCTAATTTAATTGATTTATTGAATAATTTAATTTATTTAATTAATTCAATAATTTAATTAAATTAATTTATTTAATAATTTAATTCCCATCTTTACGCGATAATATGAGATTTCACCTACTACAACCTGAATAGGTTAAAAATTTAAATACTCAGGCATTCTGAGGCCTTCTCTCCATTGAAGTTAATGCCTATATATGGCCGAAAGTGCTGTAAAAAGTGATGTCACGAAAAATAAAATAAAAAAAAAAAGACTTCTGTTAGCCATTTCAACACCATATCCAAAAATGAACAGAATCAAAAAATATGACCTGAAAATTGAGTGAAATGGCGTGGAATGCCTCAAATATAATGCATTTTCATTCGATGAAAAACCATGCAGCAAAGTCTTTATTTCCTACGATTCAATAAAATTAAAGAGCCCCATTCCAAAATTGGTCCTATCAACGTGAATTGAATGAGAAAATTATTAAATTGTCTGTTTTAAAATTTTAATTGGACACATGAATCAACGAAATATCATCGGTTATATTGAAGTTATTGAGGGTGTAACGGTCGATGAAGAATTGATAAAGATGCACGGACACGCGTGCCACCGGATATGAGAGCCCCAGCGTCTTCAGACGATTCAGAGTTTCTGAGCAAATGTTTTGTGTAATAAACATTGAGTTCTTTAAAGCACGCAAAATTTATAACCGACAATTTTTCATCGACACTTTAAGCTAATTTTTTACAATTTTAATGAACACTTCACATTGCTCACATCTCCATGACATTGACTAATGAAAAGAGAGTGCAAACAAAACTCCATTAATCCACGAGAAAATCACTTCTCACAGCTTCATAACGAAGAGATATTAATTGACAACCAATTAAAATTTTTTTCAAAAATAATAATAATAATGGTGGGACGCGTGGCGAGAGATTCTAGCATGCGGACCGACAAACACGGCACGCGCATGAATATGTAGGATGTCTGGGTGAAGAAAAAGAAGGAAAAAAAAGGAGAAAACGAATGGAACGAATGAAAAAAAAACTCGATAAAAGCCTTAAGGTGATAGAGAAGAAAAAGAGAGAGAGAGAGAAGAAAATTGAGAGATGGTGAAGGGGTGAGGGGGAAGGGTAGAGGGCAAAAGTGGAGGCGGCAGTGTACATGAGGCGCATAGCAATCGACGCCGCGTCATGCCAATAACATCGAGCCGATCGCCTAATGTCGAATCGATAAATCGAAAACTTTGTGCTGCCTTGAGATAAAGAAAATGTTATTTGATTTTTTTCCATTTATGTGGACGATTACACACTCTATCGCACGGAAAATGATCTGTATTTTTATGTTCAAATTTATTTTTTCAAAATTTGTTGATGATTATTCACCAATTATTGATGAATATTAAGGAAAAAGCTGTTGAGTCCACTGAATTTAGTCAATTCAACCATTCAACAATTTTTTCAATTATGTCTTCAAAAGCTCGCAGATTTGGTCCTAGCCAGTTTTCTTAGTTAATTTATTTTTATGTACTTATTTATTGAATTTTTGTCTTTGAATGCTGTCAATTAGTTGAGTATTATAGTTAATTGAAGATGAATAACGTAAAAGAGCAAATGAAATATTCTCTGGGTTTCTCAATTTCAATTTCAATATTATGACAACTGACATTTATCTAAAGAGCCTGAAGAAGCTTCTGATCAGGAGCGAAATGTCGCGAATTTAGAAGATGAATGTAAAGATTGACATTTACAACCATCTTATTTGGTCCAAATATCCCACTTAATCTCAAATTAAATCTACAATAATATAAACGCAAAAACAGACGGTAATTTCTTAATTATTTATGAAAAAATATTAGCTAAGGGCCAATTACATCAATATTTGATAATTTTTACCCCTTTTTCTTCTCAATTTAAATAGGAATTTGCTTTTAAAAAAAAGCATTGGCTATTCGTACATTACATTATTTTAAACTTTATTTTATTGATTTACTATACTTCAGTGACTTTTAAGTGTATTCAACAAGAGGTGAAGTAAAATCGCGACAAATATCGAGAAAAGCGTTTTTTTGTGTGATTATTCTTATGTGTTATGATTGCATGAGTTATTTTTGGTAATGTTAGTTGGACATGTAACCTTTTTTAAAAGGCAGTTACCAAATCATTCTTGCAATTAAATGGGTCCAACGCGTGCGACCATTTGCTCCGAGAATCCGAAATATTCTCTGATGACGCGAGTCGATAAAAGAAACATTACGTCTTGTAATTAAAGAGCACAATCAATTTACAAATAATTTCTTTGCCTGATTTCTTATCAGTGAATTGTTTTTTCCTTTTTTTAAATTTATTTTTCATTAACTCTTGAAACCGATTTTTTTTTCATGCAATTCAGTATTATTTCCCATTTAGAGGTGATAGTCCGTGGAAAGCGTCTCGACTTTGAAAGCTACAGTCCATCTCTCGTAGTTCTAAAGTCCTCCTTTCCCCATATATAAACTTTGAGATAGATTCAACATTTCCGCTTGTACATACAGGCAATTAATTTAATAACTTCAACGTTGGAGGTGTTTTTTTTTTTTTCTTTCATTTTCTACAGTTAGTTTTATATTATATACAAAAAAACTTTCTTATTCCCAGAGGTGAAAAGAGTTTCCGTGGATCAGTAGATTTTTCATTGTGATAATAAATTAAAACACACACGCAAGTGTTTCAATGTTTTTTTTTAACTTATCAAGTGAAGAAAAAAATTACCAAACACACTTGTTCCCTTGATTAAAAAATCATGAATTCATTTTTATTATGAATTAGTGAGAGGATTTTTTTTTTCTTTCATGAATAATGAATTTTATGAATTTTATTAGAGTAAATTTATGATATTTTTCCAAAACTTACCGAGCATTTTACTTAGATCGGCATTATGAAGATCAGGATTTTCATCGGCCAATTTCTTTCGCTCGACCTTTGCCCATACCATAAAGGCATTCATTGGACGCCTTATACGTTGCTCCTTGAGGCTACGTTGAGCTGAGTTACCAGGATGACACATCTTAACACCACCAGGTATCGATGAAAGACTCTGCTGATAATCGAGTGATGGACCTGATGCTAACCATGACATGTCCTCTAGCCTCTGTTGTACTGGACTACTCAACATTCCTGGTATCTTCAGGAAAAATGGAAGATTCTTTTGAAATTTATGAAGATTAGATCTCTCCATGTTTATCGGTGAATTATCAAACAATTGCCGCTAATATCAATGTTTTATGGAAATAATATTCATTGCCTTAGAGTTGAAGGAAAGTAAGTTCTTTGTATAATCATAGCACTTACGTCCCTTTGTTTTTAATCCGAAAAATATTATTCTGATAGGGGAAAGTGGGGTAAGATGAGGGATTCTGATAAAATAAGTTCAGATGGATTTTTTCTGATGATTTCATTGAAAAACTGAAGAAATTTCGGGTGGAAAACAGGTTTAAGAATACAATTTTTTGAATTTTCCGCAAATTTTACCTGTTTGAGCATAATAAGAGAATCAAATCCTTTACATTCTCAATTTTTTCCACTTTTCCGAGGATATCTTCAGTTCTATTGGTCGTAATGACTTCAAGTAGGTTCTAAATGGAAGGCAAGATCATTTTCCATCAATTTATGTTATTTTAACAAGAAAATTATCAATTTTTAAGGTTTCTTGTGGATGATTTTGTGAAAATCACTTATCACTCTGTAAACACCTCAAAAATTGATCATTTTCGTTTCGAAACCTCATGAATTTATGGAATATGATCTCATCTTCCACCTCCATTCGGAATTTTAGCGCTACGAATGATAAAACCGGAGATATCCTCGAAAAAGTGGAACTTTTCAATTCCACAAGGGATTAGAGCCCTAATTCTCTCCTGAAGAGGTCAATATTTTTAAAAAATCTCGAAGATGAAGTTTGCATTTTGTTTTCCAACAAATTCCCTCATTTTTTCAATAGAATCATCAGAAAGCTCCTACCTTACATATTTCCAAACATTTCTCACGATTTTCATAATAAACATCAGCTTAGAGTCGAAAGGACATAAGTGCCGACGATCATACATAGCACTTACGCCACTTTGTTTCTAAGGTGACAATATAGAACATCAAAAAGCAAATTCGGCCATTTCACTTCTTACGCCCTTTTTATGTGATCTTCGCAATTTTTTTTGATGATTATTCACCAATTATCAATAATTACTTAGAAAAAAGCTGTTGGATTCAGTCAATTCAACCATTATTTTGAAAAAAATATTTGCTAAGGACCAATGGCATCAATATTTGATCATATTTATCCCTTTTTTTTATCTCAATGTGAAGAGGAATTTGCTTAAAAAAAAGGGGGAAAAGGCGATTAAAAATCGTGAAGAATATCGAGAAAAATGACTTTTTTTCCAAGACTTATTGCAAATACAAAGGTGTTGATATCATAATCCTCAATTTGATATCAAAACACATTGAAGAAGAAAAGCCAATGGAAACATGACACTCACCGGAATAATTTGAGCATCCATGGGCAATGCACTCTCATTTCCATCGATATTGGCATCAATATCATATCCACGAGACGTGGGTGTTGCATATAATGAAGAGTGAAGAGCAAGAAGACCCGGTGAGCCACCGTAGCTGCTAACTGGTGGTGGTGTCACCTCACCTCTGTCATAATTGTCCAACATTCTGCAAAAAAAAAAGGAAAAAACACAATTATAACTGCCGGATATTTGTTTCACATTGAAATAGAAATAACGAGGAAGAAAACTATTTTTCTTAGAAATTCAGTGCAGGATAATGAAAAAGGTAGTCTCTTCACTGAAACGAGATCAGAATGCTAAACTTATCTCTCTGTTGTGAAAGAGACATCGTTTCTCGTTGGCTGTTGTGAAAGACATGCGATTGATCTGTCAAGCCAGTTGAAGAATAAAAAAAAAACAAAAAGAATTGATCGACATGAATGAACGATTCAAGGCCACCTAAACGGAATTCCCACGATTGTCCTTAAATCCATTATATGGAAAAATTCGTAAATATATTCTTCCATCTGTCATCAATTTTCTATTTTTAAATGTATTAAATTTGTTTTAACATTGGGAAAGGTCGGGTAAAATGAACACGTGTTAGTTTTGGTATTTTATACTATGAAGAATAGTCGAAATTGATGAAAATATTGGTAATATGTTTTTTCTGATGATTCTATTGGAAAGCTGAGGGAATTTTCCATGAAAATCATAGGTCAGAAATGATTTTTTTAAATTTTTCAAAAATTCCATTTTTTTTCTCAAGATTTGAGGGTGAAAACCTTCTGTTTTTGAAAAATTTCAGTTTTTTGGGAGTATCTCTGGTTTCGTTGGTTTTAGCGACCTAGTGTTAATCTTAAATGGAAGGTGAGTTCATTTCCCATCGATTTATGGGGTTTAAAAATAAGAATATCAATTTTTTCAAGTACTTATAGGGCAAAAACTGATTTCCAGAAGATGACCTGTAAATATTCGAAAAATTGATTTTAAAAGAATTTTAACCACATGAATTGATGAGAAATGAGCTCAACTTTCATTTGATCTCAATCTTAGATCGCTACGATCAAGAGAACCGAAGATATCACCGAAAAAGGGAATTTTTTCGATTTTCAAAGGGAAAACCCCTTCAAAACTTGGCCAAAAAATTAAAATTTCCAGAAAATTGAAAAAAAAAAAATCGATACATGTTTTCCCCCTCGAATTTCCTCAGCTTTCCAATAAAATCATTGAAAAATCTCTTTCTCCAACCGTTTAATAAGAATATCCATTTTACCCCATTTATGTCTGTACAATCATTCCAAAAAATGAAGAGAATTTGAAAAAATTACAATATATAACATGCAGGTCTTCGAAAAAAAAAAACCAATTGCTATATATATGTAACGAAATATGGAAATGACAAGATCCCTGCTGAATGATCTCAAGTATCAATCATTTGTTAATTAAACTCAATTATTGAATTATTTAACAGTAAACTTGATCCCTAATTATTAATTGAGATCATGCAGAATTTTTTTCCCAATTTTTTTAGCAAATAATTGTAAATTTACGTCAATTTTTATGTGAATTGAGAAATCCGCCAGAAACACCTTAATTTTTTTAAGGAAAAAGAAAAAGAAAAAAACAGTTAAAAAATCAAGATAAACATAAAATAATTTGAAACATTGACTGAAACAAATTTCAATGGAAGTGACAGTTGTTTTTGTGGATATAAACCAGTGTGTTTTATGTACACAATAAACTTCTCACATTGATGTGGTCTATATAATGGCCATTGTGTGTTGAAAGAGCTACACTCTTCGTGGTGGGATGCTGATGGAAACAAAAACGTCCGCGGTATTTTCATTCAATAAAACTACACATTCAGTGGCTAAGTAAAAACATTTCTTCTCTCATCCCCTCCCCCCCACCCTCTTCTCTCCACTTCCCTCCTCCTTTTTCTTCTCATGTTTCCTTATACTTCTCTCTTGTGTTTCACTTGTTGGGTGTTTTTCATTGAGGTATCTCTCCTATAGTCGTGATTCGACGCGTGGCACGTCTGAGATAGTCTGGACGAGATTGTGGATTAGGATTGAAAGAAGAAAACAGACTCTTCTGAAGTCTCTGTTTTCGCTTTTTTCTTGATAAACCACTGATCTCTTCAAATAATTGTTTTTCCCCTCTTTTATCTTCTCAATTTATTTACCTCCTTGTCTCCTACCACATATATATTCTTCCAACACATCAACAAACTCATATATTTTTCGGGTTTTTTTTTTTCGTCCATATTAATAAGTGTTTAATTTGAAGTTAAACAGGATCGTGAACCAAATAGAATTAATAGTAAATGTCAATTTTTTCATTAATTTACTGAATTCGTGACATTTTGATCAGGAGCTTCTTCAGGCTCTAAAATAATCAATTAAAACATATAAATCAAATTAACAATTTGCCTTTCACAGAAATGACTAACTAAATATTAATTATCATTTTTCATTACTTTTAGATAAATGTGAATTGCCATAATATTAACAAATTCGAAGGAGAGCTTGGAAGCTCCTGATCAGAAGCGAAACGTCTTAAATTTAGTCAATAAATGTGAAGATTAACAGTTAGTATGCCATTTTACTTACTGAGACCCGAAACTCATAGGGGAACATGGGGCAAAATGAAAATTGTCATGAAACAGTGGGAGCTAGATTTTTTTTAATGATTCCATCGAAAAGCTGAGAAAATTTTAGTCGAGAAACATGCGCCAGAATTAATTTTTCTCAATTTTTTGAGATTTTGATTTTTTTCTGACGTTTTTGCGGGGTAAAGCCTTTCGATTTTCAAGCAAATTCCGTTTCTTGGAAATATCTGTGGTTTCATTGGTCGTAGCGACCTGGGACTGATTTCAAATGAAGAGTGAGATCATTTCCCATCGATTTATGGGGTTTTTAAATGAAAAGTATCGATTTTTACGATAGTTGTGGGAACTTTTATAAAAAATTATGATACTCCGTTTTTGTCCTATAACTATGTAAAAAATTCGATATTGTGAATTCGAAACCCCATAAATCGATAGAGAATGATCTCACCTTTCATTCAAAATCGATCCCAGGTCGCTACAACCAATAGAACCAGAGATATCTTCAAAAAACTAAATTTTTTCAAAAATCGAAAGGCTCTTACCCCTCGAAAATGCCAGAATAAATTGAATTCTCAAAAAATTCTATATTTTTGTGAATGTGAAGACTTTTCCAAAATATATGCATGAAAACTCAGATGTATCCATTTTATCCCTCATGCCCATATCGCCCCACCTTCCCCTATACATATAAATACATGTTGTATCCCCCATTTATCTTGCAAATGAGCCAAGGTCCAATTAAAAAAATTACAATCACACCAATAAACAAATGGTGTAGATTTCTGAAATCAGAGAATTCAAAAAAAATAAGTCGATGAATGACCTGCTTTGCTAAAACTATTTCCATGCATATTTTTCTTAATTCCAATTATTTTGTCGATATATTGGGCTTTAGTGGAATTATTCTCCGTTCATTTCGAAATGGAATGACTCCATAAAAACATTTCAAGACTCAACAAAGTCATATTGATCCACGATTGTAAAGACAATTAATTTGTCTGAGACACAACTGTGACAAGGTTTTTAAATTCATAAATTAATTTGTAGAAATTCTTAAGCAAATGAGATTGAATTTATGCACATTATTTGCTTCATTGAATAATATATGCGGATTATTATGTTTCTTTTGACTCTTTTTTTTTTTTTATCATTAATTTCATTGTTTGAAGTGATTCACTGAAACGTGCTCAGAAGCAATAAAAGACTTTCTAAAAGTCATTTTTTTTATTGCAAACGAGTCAATAATATTGACAGCTCAACTAGCAGAGACAAATTGAAGGCAGAGGGTGTAACTGAAGAACATGGAGAAAATAAATTATATTGTCACTATGAAAATGACGTTTTTTTTTTTTACCATTGAAATAACCCGACCACGTGTGTGTGTGTGTGTGTGTGTGTGTGTGTGTGTGTTTGATGCAGTTTTACACTTATGTATTTCATGGCAATGAATATATGTGTATTTACATGTGCAATGGGTGTACACACCCTTTGCATACTCTTCGTCAATGGCTTTTGGATTTTATATAGCCAAGTTGTGGGTATTAAAACTCGCCTGCAGGAACTGTAATTTTATAGGCCCCTGATTAAACTTTTAAATCGAATGACCAACGCGGTTCAGTTGGTAAGCGGAAGTGACGACCCCGGCCGCTCACCTCTGCACTACTAACGCTCCAACGCCGACAGTCCAACGATATGATGGGTTTCCACGAGGTGAGTTTTGTGTGTGAGACTTGTTGCTTCTTTTTTTTTTTCTTCTTATTCTTTTTTTTTTTCGTGGCTATTGCCATTGGGGGCAATGTGCATCCCCCGAAAAACTGTTAGTTTTCGACGATTATTTCCACAAACCGTAACGAACTAATCGTTGACTTCTCATGTGTAATCATAAGAACGCTTTCAAGAGACGAAGATATGAATCGCTTTCGAGAAGTTTTTAATTTTTTTTTTTTTTTTTAATTTTTGAAAAAAGGGGGAAAGGATTCGAGGATTTTTGTCTTTTTGATGGTTTATGGTTTTGATCAAATGCGGGTGATAACGAAGCTCTCCTTTTTTTTGGGGGAAATAACATTAGTTTGGAACACTGAGAACAAAAAATAATGGTCTTGAATCGATTTTGCTATGTGCAAGTGAATATTTTAAATATTTGTCAATCAAAAAAATTTTAGTCGAGTGATTTCTCGTTTGATTTCATAAAATATCAATTTGCAGGAAGAATATCTACATTTCTGTTAAATTTTATGATTTATTTTTTATTTTTATATTTTATATTCATATTTTATAGTGTTTAGCATAATTCTTCTTCCATTTACTAATTATTTCTTCTTTTAAAGGATTAATTAAATCAAAAGAATTAATTGATTGGATAGAATACTTGATCATAAAGATGAAAACTGATCTATTAATATAGAATAGATTTTTTCTTCTACAGAAAAATTTTCCGAATTTTTTTTGAAAATCTCTTCATAATTGGAATCTTCAGATTTTATAATCTTTTCTTTATGCCTCATGCATCAAATTTCGGCCAAGTCTCGTTCGCAGTCACGGCTGCTTTAAAATGCAACTCGATACCACTTGATATTAGAGAAGTCTTCATAAAGCTCATTCAGTAATATCTTATCTGAACATATTTTCATGAAACAAAGTCAAGTTATTGACAAATCAACTGCAGCCAGAATCTGAAATTGCTACTTTGTATAAGTCTTTATGCTTGTCTAATGTGACTGTTGTTCCCTTCAAACCAATTTTTTTCATTCAAAAAAAATAATTACATGGACCTGATTTTACTAAGATGAGTGGTTCAGTAGTCGAACGGAAAAGATTCGTCAAATACCAGTGATCGAACATAAAGAATTCGATAAATACCGATATATTTAACAGTTTTATAGGCTTTTATTTGAGTAGTTGAACATTATATTGTGTTTCGATGATTCGAAAAATGATATTTCACTGGATTACCAATTTTTTCCAGGATAAATACGTTAAATAGTTACCCCTTTACTCTTTAAGGTGTAGGATTTTTCACTGGCGTTTCCCTAGTAGTACACTTCATGTTACCCTAGACTCTCATGCTAAATAATTCACAAACATTACGTAATTATATGTTAAAACCTACAGGCTGGAACTATACACCCCCCAAACGTTACACTGAGAGAAAAAAATGATTTTATTGACAAAATTTGTCTTTGAATTGAAGAAAAAAAAATGAATTTTTTGATCAATTAATTGATTGACATAAAAAATTTTCTTTGGAAAAAGTATATTTATTGTTGTAACAAGCAAGAAAATGATCAATTTGAAAAATCTTTAATTCGTTCTAAATAACTAGTGAAAATCCATTAATTTCAATCTACTAATTTCGAAAAATTAATAATTATTGACTCTTCTCAGTTTCAAGAAATTCAATTTTTGGGAGAAAGCATTCTTTCCTCAGTTTAATGATATTTATATTTAATTTAAAGTTCACGTGATATTGGAAATTTCCAATCATTTTTATTTCTCAATAATAACATTTTTCCCTCTCAGCGTAATCTAGCGTAGTCTATATTGCTAATATTGTTGTCCATATAGAAACTAATCCAGTAGTGAAGTGGTAAACAAGGTTAAATCATATAGGATTACCATATATACTTAACCTTGTTTACCACTTCACTACTGAATTAATGTTAATGAAAAATTTTTAATGCTAAAATGTACTATTATGTATGAACTATTTAATTCGATCACTGGATGAGTTCAAACATTGACCAGCTCACCCCAACTATGAGCAAAGCTTATTTTCGATAGGTTTTCTTATTCTCACTACAAAATTGAAGGAAATCAGATTGCCGGAGATGATTCGAGCTTGCGGACTCATCAACACCTTCTTTTAATCAGGCTCCCCGTTTTTTTTTTCACCTCCGTTATAATGAGTTAAACGTTCCCCGTTCGTTACATATCAATTCCCAGCTGTGTCCCATTGTTTTCAAGTTTATTACGGAAATCACTGTGTACGCGTTGTGCCGTTACTATTTCGACGCCTCTTGATAGATCCCTTTGAAATTGCACTATTTTTTTTTTCTATTTGCAATTTTTCTTCTCACATATATCAAAATGTCAACCAGCAATGATGACGAAAATTTCACAATTTGTCGTTATTTTCATGGGGGAGAAAAAGTAGTGTGAAATCATTTGGATTCACTGGAAATCACACGAATGCTAATTAGAAAATTTTTATTAATAAAATTTTAATTGGCATTCCTGCAAAAACATCTTCTCTTTTTTTTTTTTCTCTTTTCGTATTTGGAATGCAATGCCAAATGAAATTTTCACTTCAAAGTATCACAAAACTGCATACAAAATGATTCATGGCGTCTTGAAGTTTGTATTCAAGGTAGGAAGTACAAAAAATAATAATAATAATGATGATGAAGCTTCAAAGAAAATTGGGACGCAGTGAAGAAAAGAATCGAAACTTTATACACACACAAACACTCGATGTTCATGATATTTGCATATTTTTCTTCTTCTTCTCTTTTTTTTTTCAATCTTGCGCCTCTTCAATATAACGCAGACAGGATAATTCCTTTCGTCGCCATCACAAACCATTCAATATGCATAACTTTTGCGCGAACCTTTTTTTTACACACTGTCACATTGGGAAAAATGAGTGTCAGTAAAATCATGATGATGGGTTTATACGTTTAATAAAATCCAGACAATTGCTTCAGCAATATGTGCTCAATTCTCATCTCCTTGGTTTTTTTTTTGGTGATAAAAAGAGAAGGATATAATTCCCTCGTAAAATATATATATATATATATATATTGGCAGATTGATTAATCGAGGGCACGTGCATGTTTTTATTGTGTTGTGATAACAAAAAGAAAAAAAAAAGTGTATCGATACCAAGAAAATGGGTAAATGAGTCTGGACGAATTTCAAAACATCAACATTGTACCACACTTGTTTTTTTCTTTCCTTTTTATTCTGCGAATGCTATAGACAGTGTAAAGTTTACTTCGAGGAATTATCAATCTCTCGTATTTAAATGTCAGAAATCAATAAATCAAAGAATCGAATTTGAATCCTCGAGGCTATGTAAAAAAAATTATTTAAACAATTATCAAGTGAAAAAAAAATGTTTCGTAATGAATTTCTGATGAAAATGAAGGATTTTTATAGAAATTAGTTTCAATTATTTTAATTCCTCTGTCTTTAGATTATTTTCATCGAAAACATGAAAAAAAAATGACAATTTAATCTTAAATTTTAAAATTTTTGAGAGGAATCTCGACTTTTTCTATGCGATATATCGTATTATATGCATATTATCTCATATTCATCAAGAAACATCTGATGTACATGTGGAAGTAGATAATACGACGTTCCATGCGACGGCTGCAGTTATATCATGGAACGAACCGTAACCCATTTAATGAGGATGATTTTTGTCCTTATGGAATAATCCATCTGAAAATTCTGATAATATGCTGATTTTTCAAATTCTCCCCTTCAAATTCCTGCATCATCCTTTCGATACGTCTTCTCCAACTTTTTTTTTCCCTTCAAATGTTATTGAAATGAAGAGAGAAAGAGTGAGACGTGATGCAAGCGAACAAGAATGTATCAATCGATCCTCCAAGGTGTTATTTCTTCTTCTAATAACACATTGTATACATCTTTTACGACTGACCCGAGGAAACGTTGGAAAAAAAAGAATTCCTTGTAAAGATTCCTTTTTTTCTCTCTTCTCGGGAATTTTAATAAAATGTCAGTGACTTTAAACCTAGTGTGGGCGTTATGAGCCCCTGGAGTGTTATTTTGGCTGCGACGTTGCCGAATTCACTCTACAGTGGCTAAAAGCGTTTAGCTAGTTTTCGGCAATGTCGCTGAAGAGAGAATTTCATTGAGACTTATACAGAGAAAAATGTTTTCTTAATTTAGGAATGTGCAGTTACTTAATTTAAGAAAATAAAACTCACTTAAATTAAGTGACTTTTCTCACTTAGATCAAGTGACTTTTCTTACTTAAATCAAGTAACTTTTCCTTTCTTAATTTAAGAAAGTAAAAGTCACTTAAATTAAGTGACTTTTCTCACTTAAATCAAGTGACTTTTTCTTTCTCAATTTAAGAAAGTAAAACTCACTCAAATTAAGTGACTTTTCTCACTTAAATCAAGTGACTTTTCTTTCTTAATTTAAGTGACCTGCACATTTTTAAATTAAGTGACTGTACATTCTTAAATTAAGAAAACATTTTTCTCTGTGTAAGAGAGATTTTGTTAACTCATGGAATTTATTTTATTTCTTCATCAATTTTATGGGATGTCATTTAAAAAATATGATAATTTGTTAAAATACTTCAATATTTGTTGATAAAACAGAAAATGATGAGGATTTGTAGGTTATTTCCCGAATAATTGCTGATGATTCGGGAAAATGTGCTTCAATTTACCCGAAAAAGTGATTAAACTATTCGAAAGTCATATCTTCAGCTTGTGAATATAATTTTTTTCGCTCGAATCTTTTTTACATCAATCTCCTATCACATGCATGAGATAGAGAGAGAGGCAAATAGTTACGACTACCCTCTAATTAAAATTTCTCAATAACTATACGGTGAATTGAATATTTTTTCTTCTATTATTTAGTTAAAATGCTGTTCTTTCCGCCAATAGTTTTCAAATAATGGGTCAACCCTGTGGTTTTTTAGTAATTTCGTTATTTCTGTCTGATTTAGGGCGTTTCATCTCCTCCACCGCTATTTTCAGTAACTTTGATAATTCATATCTCATAAACTACACGGACAAAAATTATGAAAAAATTCAGAAAAATGTAAAAAAATATCATCTTTGATACGGCATCAAAATAATAAGGAATCAGCTGTACTCGACTTCGCAATACTAACTTAAAACCATTTTTTTCCCAAAATTTCACACTCAACCGATTGATCATAAAAAAATAAAATCAACCACAGTCCCAAAAAATTCGCGATTCTCCATGTTCAACGAGGCGAGAATGATGCGGTAAACGATCGGACACAAGCCCAGAGTTCCGTACAGCTCACGAATAAGAAAACCCAAGATACTAAAAAAATAATATATTAAAATAATGAAATCCCCGATTGAAAGATACGAGCGATTGATGATAGCGCTAACCAAATAACACTCTCCGTCACGCCCCCAGTAATTCGCCTGGTAAGAGAAACCCTCTACTCTAATCGCAGCTAATAACAGGATTACCCTCCAGGTCCACCTCCCAGGGGGATCCCAATACTTATCCCCTAATTTCATTGGTGTCGTTATTATTAATTTTCATACACGCAAGAAACTCCATCTAAACGATCAAATCATTTCCCAAATCATTTCTTTTTCAATATCGAAGAAAATAAGAAGTAAACAATAAATAAATAGATAAACGAATTAATTTCCATGTTTATAATGATTAATTTGCAGTTTCATGAACCATTGAATCAAGAAAAGTGCAAAATATTAATATAATTGATTGCATATTAAATAAATCGAATAAATTAAATACAATAAATTCACTACAGTAAATTTTACTGTATTAAATAATTTGCAATGTTTTTGGTACTTAGCATGAAATTATTTCAGATTAATCTGACTAAATACAAAAAATATTGGTCATTTACTATTTTTTCTTCTATAATTATAGAAAATAAATACTAAATGACCATTGGAACATCATAATCTTCCAATTTTCCATGAAACTGTTAATAAATAAAGCAAATAAATCAAACTCACGTGTAGTGATGAGAGTAGGAGGGACTGGCCTGTTCGTGAGGGCCACTTGACAAGCCCTGCACGACACTACCAGCCTGTTCTCTACCCGGTGATGAGCTCTGAGCTCCTGGTACAGCGTGATGGTAACGCTGGCACATTTCCGCCAAATTCCATCCATGAGTATCCATATATCGTCACTACTTCGTTGTTACGTGGTGTAACATCCATTTCACCCGGGCTTTTGCACGAATTGCGGATACCTCATACGTCGTTGAACGACCGACGGCTGCTTACAGCCTCTGATTGGTCCAAAAAACGAAAAAAAAATTGTAAATAGATTTTATATCAATTAAATATTGAATTTAAATTATAGGGAAAAGTGAGGCAGAATGGATCTTCAGGGTGATGTGATTCATGATTTTTTTTCGGAGTGAAAGAGTTTGTGGAAAAATCTGAAAAAATTTGAGAAAATGCTACAATATGTGAACATTGTTGGTGAATTTTTTGGATTTTTTTTGAAGACTCCTTCATTTTCAAAAAAAAATCCAAAGTATTTTGACACTTTATTAGCAACTTTTTCAAAATAATTTGAAATAAAAAAAAAACTTATTAATTTCTCTGCAAAATGGAAGAATTAATTGATGGATTTCTCTTCAATTATTTCAAATGATAATAAAGTGGAATTTTTCATTTTTTAATGACTTTGACATTTTCATGCGATTAATCCTGAATTATGTGATATAGAGAATCGATCAATTGAGATCGGTATCATTTTATTAGATATCTGGATTAATTTCTCGGGTTAATGACTATCGATTCGAGTACAAGAAAATTACAGAGAATTTCTCCTCCTTTTTTTACCAGGAATTACACGACTTTCATTGTTTTGTTATTATTTTGCTACTTTTTGATGAACTTTGAGTTAATAAATATTGCTAAATAAACATTAAATATATATATATATATATGTATCTGTAATTTGCTTCGATGCATTAATATACTTTTATTATTAAATTCTCGGTAATGCAACATGACACCTGGCATTCCTCACTTTTATACTGTCTTTCATCCTTGTAATGACATCGTAACGACCACATGTCGATACAAACTGGAGAAACGCGAGGCAGACGCTATATATATATATCGTTAAATCGATCTTGTGCGTATCATTGTGTTATTGAATTGAGACTGGATGAAAAAAAATCGATGAAAAAAAAAGTGATAATGAAAATTAATCGATTTGCGAAAAGCCCGCAAAGAAAAATATATATGCGAACATATATGTTACATATATAAAAATCCTACGACATATATATATAGCAAAAGATGTAATAATTGACATATCTTCAACATATATATGCATGTATATATGTATACATAAAATGACATTTCCAAAATATAGAATACATATATGTAATTAATATATCACATATATACCTATATATATTGAATATATTTATTCTTCACAGGCATATATATATGCGTGTACATATATAAATTTCCCTGCAGGAGAAATGCGCCAAATTCCGGACAAAAGAACCTGGAGAATGCTATTTTTTCGTGAAATAATTGCAAATAATTGTGAAAAATCAGGAGGATTCGAATAAATGAAGTTGAGTTTAATTAGGGGGATTTTACCCGCAGGGGGAAAAAAATTAAAAAAGAGGGGGGGATAAGAATGTAACGTACTCGTTCAGTACTCTCTCGGTACACCCACGTCGTTTACTCAGCGGTGAATTTCTTGCTTATTATCCTTTCCTCCGATTTTCACCATAAAAGTAACCAAACATTGAAGAAAAAAAAAGGGGTAAAAAAAGGCAAAAGAAGCGAGAGACATGTGGAGAGGGGGGGATGAAACGGGGGAAAGAGTAAATATTTGTGGAAAAAATTGAATAAAAATTGGCATAGCCCTCTTTGTGTATGTGTGTGTCTGTGTTAAGAGTCAAGAATGACTCACGCATGGAGTGCCGACTCTCTTACAATAGAATCCACGCGTGATTTACAGCTCATTATCGAGTTTAACGTTTGGCCAACATTGTCGCCGATAAATTAACGATCACGCGTGTGCGCTTCTTTATTGTGATAAATCCTTCACAATAATACAATGTGCATCTTAGAAAGAAAGTGGCGTAAGCGCTGTTTATAAGTATTGCACTTATGCCCCTTTTTTTCTGAGCCTACACGCAGAAAAAGGAGAGCATAGAATATGAGCGGAGCATTTCATACAAAATGATTTGGCCTTTGACATACAATATGCTCTAATTATGCAAGTTTTGTGTACTCGACTCTTGCATAAAATATGTATTATTTCCCATAAAATATGCGCATTATCATCATATTCTATGTGCTAAAAATTTAACATAAGATATGCTCAATTCGTGCATATTTTATGTACTAATAGTGCATGTTTCATACAACAAAGAGCAGTACATATTTTATGCACTACATAGTGCATATGATATGCACGGAAAGTTCATATTCTATGCTTCAGCTTCTTCTGTGTGTACGACCGATGATTTCGCTAATTAATAAATAATTAAGAGATGGAGATACCTGGGGAGGGGGGAACACTTATTGTAAAAGGCCGAAAAGCCATACAATTGAAAGAAATAAATAATGATAAAAATAATAGTAATTAAAAGTTAATATAGTTGCGATGAATTTACCTGTCCTTCAAAATTTCGGCACTTTTTTTTCAATAATCTTCAATAAAGTGGCGGGATTTTTAAAAAAATTTTATTTAAAGAATTAAAATCACTGCACGAATATATTGTTTTCAACGATTTTTTTATTATTTTACATCACAGAGGGTGAATAATTTTCCTCCATGGTGGTTCACTCATTGTATTAACAGTTTATAAATTCAAAAAAAAAAAGAACACTTTTTTTTTTAAATTATGAATTATGAAAAGAAAAAGTCCAATGAAAAAACACTATTTCGATCACTAAAAAATCTCACGAGTAACAGTCCAATAAAAATTAAACTGCAACAATCAATTCAATCCTTTTTTTTAACACATATATATATAGCTTATTTTTCTCAAATGAAAAATCTGTTTTGCTCGAGGCAGCAAAATGTCAAACGACGTCGATACACCCGCGGTTGCATTAAGAAACGTTTCTCGTGTGGGACTGTGACATAATATAACGTTTGTACGTGGCGATTGGCCGAATACACGTAGGCGTATGAAAACACTGTAAAAACATTAGATATTTATTTGATATTTGAAAAAATCATCACGTGCACAGAAACAAAAAAGAAACACTACCGGGCCAATTTATAACTCTTAAAAGTCTTTTATTTTCCTTTTTTTTCTCCGATTGACAAGAAAAAATCCTTTAAATCCTTCTAATGTGTATCGAGAGTTGAATTTTTTTCTCGATAAATGTTTTGAATTAAATGCGGGAAACGAAGGGGACAGCACGAAGGTGCAAGTCGCACTGTGGGCGGACCCCCAGGCGCCGCAAATACCGACCGATTTCGTATCCCAGCTCGAACTTCTCCCACTTCTTTCAATTCTTCACTACTTCATCCCCCCCACTCTCTTATCCACGTTTTATCTTCCTTTATCTTTGATATTCTCTTCGATCTCTTCCCTCGTGAAATTCAGCAGTTGAAAGAAGTTATTCCTTCGTTTTTAATCTTTTCCCTCTTTTTTTTCTTGATTCGATGTGAAAAAATCGGCAAAATCTGGGATTTTTTCTGCTTGAACCTTTCTATATCGAGGATTTTTTACTCAATTTTGAGGAGAAAAGATGGAAAATTACGAACGACTTGACGCATGTGTAAGTGTGTGCAACGACTGCGTATGAAATGAGCCGGACGATGAGGAGAGCACGATCTATGGCGCACCGGCACAAACGCCACTGAGCACATAGGGCGCCTAACTATAACCTATAGGCAGTATACGGTGAGGTAACTGCGCTCCGATCTATCGCGCATGCGTACAACATTCTTTCTATTGCGGTAGGACTAGGAACACACGAAGACTGTATGGGAGGACGAGGAGGTATATATCACTGCCGAAATCCAATGATTTCTTCAATTATTGACACAGGAGAAAGTGGGGCAAAATGGTTTTGTTTGTCAAAATTATTTGGGATTTTCTGGAGAAAAGGCGGTATCATGAAAAAATCTGAAAAAATTACAGGACAATGTTCATATATTGGGGCATGTTCTCAAATTTTTTCAAATTTTTTCGACTAGTCCTTCACTCCGAAAAAAAATCCTGAATCATTCGTTGCTTCGCAGCTCCATTTTGCCCCTTTCTTTACTGTCTTTATTCTTTCACTTGAGGCTAAAAATAAAGAGTAATGATGAATGATCGATTCCATTCGATTCTAGGTCGACTGCAAATTCGAGAGTAACTCATTCACTCAAACTGTGCATGTGTCCGGATCATTCGTAAATCCAAAAGAATTAATGAAATCCGAATAAAAGAGATTTTGATTTATTGGTTTTGTTGCGAGTGAATTTTGGTCTATTCGCCGAAGGGTATATATATATATATATGTTTGTCTGCCAAATCCTTCCCGTTAACATTACATAATTACGAGCGTAGGAAGCGGATCGATTAGCACACGAAGAGAAAGGCCCATATCTCTCTCTCTCTCTCTCTCTCTCACTTTGGATTGGCCAAAGGCCTATGTGAATCACCGCAGGGGTCTATTCCTAGATCCCTTGGATGGTTTAAGTACACCATGGGAAATTCACAAAATCATTTATTTTACATATATATTCAATCGAAGAATAAAAAAAATTATCAGAATAATTTCCGACTATTCTTGTGTTTTCTGTTAATTACACATTTTTAATGGTTCGTTAAAGATTTTCCAGTTCGTTTAATCCGGTGTTTCACCTTTTCTAAATATTCTCAGAAAAAAATAGGCAAAAAAAAGAGGAAATATGTCTCCAAAATCGAATTAAATATGCGCCGTAATGAACCATGAATCTCTACTTTTTTCATGAAATGAAGGTACATGTGCTTAAACAAGATAAACTCGAGTAAACTTGTATCTTGATTCAACTAGCAGCAATGATAAATCCGAGAGTGGTAAAATCATGACTTGATATATTTTAGCCATACGTACATTATCATTATTATTATTACATCGTCATTTCAGAAACAAAGTGGCGTAAGTTCTATATACTGTAGAAACAAGTGTTTGAAATTAAGATATTTTTGTAGACACTTTTAAAATCCTCTGTTGTTAGTGATTGGCAGTTTTAAGACATTTTTTCAATTTAAGACATTTTTTCCCAACTGATATCTTAAATTAAGATACCTGTCTTTACAGTGTACTTATTCATAACACTTAGGCCCTTTTGTTTCTAATGTGATTAGAAATAAAGGGGCGTAAGTGCTATTTTAACGTAATTGGAAACAAAAGGGCGTAAGTGCCATGTATGTAAAGGGCATAAGTATGGCACTTACACCACTTTGTTTCTAAAACGAATATTATTCTAAAAAATTTTCCCCCTATGTCTGTGAATTTATGAGATCCATAAGGCCAACTTGGGTGAAAGAAATTTGCGTTCATAGGTGCGTGAAATTAACTGAAAAATGAATACTGAAGGCTTCCTTCAACTTCCTTTTTCTTCCACAAAAAAAATGGAATTTTTTCTCTTTTTTTTTTCGTCAAATTTTCTTTTTTAACACGCTATAAAAATGTGCACGCGTCGATGCATTCAGGAGAAATGTAAAATAAATGAATAAAATAAAAAAAAAGTGTGTGTATTGCGTGCAAGCGCCAGCGAATTAATGAAAGTTCAGAGAGCTTGAAATTGAAATGATTTAGGACTGATTTAATTCAAGTTAGGCGCCTACTTAATTGTATTTCGATAGATTTTATTAATTAATTGCAGAAAAATCTGAGGGCAAATGAATTCGTCTTCGGTGAAATTAGACAATCTTTTTTATAAAAAATTTTATTTTTGAAGAAGGGTCCATTATTTACAGTATTTACAATGACATTTAAAATAAACATGTTGAGAGCAAAAAGAATTTTCAAATATTTAGCTATCAAGCTCTCATGACTTTGCTGATCGTGGTGCTTATTTAAGTTCTTTTTTTTTATTCTTTCTTTCTCTGTGATTATCATAATCAGGATTTTCATAATTTTTTTTATAGCAATCGAAGAATGGAAAAAGGATATTTAATAATGACAACAAAGAACTTGTCATGATTATTGAAAGTTAAACTAGAAATGAAAAACAGAAAAATCACATAATGAGCAATAATATTAACTAATTTTTGAAGATAAGAGATCTTCATCATTTTTGACTAATTAATGACCATATATAAAAATAGAATTTGCTATCCATTGATTTTATATTTTTGTATTTCTATAGATAAATAAATGATTGTATCCTGAAGAGAGTTCCACATTGAAACCGAAACGTTGATACATAACATCATAGCTTTTATAATTTGTAATTAAAAGTCACCTCTGCAGAGACCTAAAAGGCCACCAAGAATACTGATGAAAGAGGATACTTTGACCATAGCATCTTAAAAACCATTTAATTGTGGTGAAGTTAGACTCGTGATTGAAGCAGCGGCAGTGCCAAGGAGTTTTTAACCAGTGGAAAAATCATCAGAGAGGAGCTTGATGAGAAAGAGACAGTGGCTGGAGCAAATACACGGGAGCACTAGAAGCAGCAGCAAACAGCAGCAGCAGCAAGAATACGATGGGTAAAGAGTGCGGGTAAAAGAGAGGAGAACGTACATTTGCCGTCCCCTTGTTGCCAGTACAACCAATCCGGGCACTCGAGAGAGCTGCGTGAAGGCGGAACGCGGTGCTCTTCGCGTATCCGTGTATTTATTATTCAGTTTGCAAATACGTGGCAAAAATCATCTCCTCCCGTGGCGGATGCCCCTGGGAGGTGGAGCTACAGCCTCAGTATATTTTGTAATATTTAATTTAATTTTTTAATCATTCGGAAATTCATCTTAAAGCGAAAAACAATTAATTCTGGAAATTTTTAGGAATTTCTGGTATTTACGGATTTTTTTTTTTTTGTTTTTTGTTGCGAATCACTAAAAATCAATAATATATTCAAGTCGGCTTCCCTATGTTCCTATGTCATGATTTCCACGATTATTTCCACAATATTCTCAATGGAAGGCTTACCCGGGTGCCTTTCGGAGAGGTTTATAGATTTATTGCTGGCGTGTAGATCGACGACAGATCTTAGATTTACGGTCGCTCTAGAAGCGCGTAAGAGAGAGAGAGAGAGAGCTCAATGCTACAAGCCCTTTTCATACACACTTATTTTCCGGAATTAATATCCATAAACTTTTGGATATCTGGCTTTAATTTCTTTCTAATAAGAAAACTATTTCTGATGATTTTGCATTAAAAAAGAAGGGCAATGACTCGATGATATGATTGAAGACATACAGAGAAAAGTGTTTTCTTGATTTAAGAAGGTGCAGTCACTTGAATTTAGGAAGAAAAAGTCACTTGATTCAAGTGAGAAAAGTCACTCGATTTAAGTGAGTTTCACTTTCTTAAATTAAGAAAGAAAAAATCACTTGACTTAAGTGAGGAAATTCACTTAAATCAAATGAGTTTTCTCACTTAAATCAAGTGATTCTTTCTTTCTTAATTTAAGAAAGTGAATTTCACTTAAATCAAGTGACTTTTCTCACTTAAATCAAGTGACTGCACATTCTTAAATTAAGAAAATATTTTTCTCTGTGTAGTATTCCACTGAATCCCTTATTTTTTTGATGCCGTACCAAAGATGATATTTTTTCACATTTTTCTGAATTTTTTCATAATTTTTGTACGAGTAGTTTATGAGATATGAATTATCAAAATTACTAAAAATAGCGGTGGTGAGGATGAAACGCCCTAAATCGATCAGAAATAGCGAAATTACTAAAAAATCACAGGGTCGACCCATTATTTAAAAACTATTAGCGAAGAGAACAGCATTTTAACTAAATAATAGAAGAAAAAAATATTCAATTCACCGTATAGTTATTGAGAAATTTTAATTGGAAGGTAGTCATAACTATTTGCTTCTCTTTCTATCTCATGCATGTGATAGGAGATTGATGTAAAAAAAAATTCGAGAAGAAAAAATTATATTCACAAGCTGAAGATAGGACTCTCGAATAGTTTAATCACTTTTTCGGGTAAATTGAAGCACTTTTCCCTGAATTATCAGCAACTAATTGGAAAATAACCCACAAATCCTCATTTTTTCCTGTTTTATCCGCAGTACTTTAGGACACTACCTCAAATAATGCCCTTTTTTTCAATTGCCCCAAAATAAACAAGTGATCAAAATAGAAAGTATTTGTGTGTACAATCGCAAGACGTCACGTGGCAAATTTCATTAGGAAATGCATGATAATGATCACACACGGTTAGACCTCTGGAATGATGAGTCTCGATAAATCGAACCAGCCTCTGATCAACACCCGCCCCCATGACTCTTCAAAAATCATATTTAAAGTTCCCGCATTTTGTCTGGAGGATAAAATTCAACTAATCGAATTGTAGATTCAAACATTACCGATACTATTTTATTAATTTTATTCTCATCCTTCTATACCCTCGTTTTCCATCGCAACGTGTGGTCCATAGGATCATGATTCATAATTTATTTTCCACATCACGTGCGTTTCCCCTCCCTCCCCCTTTTTTTCTCTCTCTCTCTCTCTCTCTCATTTCAATTCTCAAAGAATCATTACTTCATGTCTTTCTCTTTTTTTTTTCTTACTTCCATCCTTTTTAAATCCTAGTTTCACTCGGTATTTCGAGAGCACTCGTTTCAGCTAGCGGTAAGGTCTCTCTGTGCCTCCCACGAATACTTCTTCCACGACCCAACAGGCACGCGGTCACTTCCGGTTGCGTATAGTAGTCTCGAGAAGTTAAGAGTTCACCTCCAGGTGAATACCTACATATATATATATATATATATATATTAACGTTTCACTTTAAAAGTAGACGAAATCCTTGTTTTATTGAGTTTTTTTATGTTGTTTCCTCTCATTCAGCTGATATCTTGCGTTTTAAAGAGGTCCAATTGCTGCCAGTGTTAAATAAAAAACATAAGATATTGATCAAAATCAATTATTTTTACAGTAGTTTCAGTCGACATCTTATCGATGTTCAAGTTTTTGAGAATTGAATTTTCAAAAATATAAAATTTTAGACTAATTCTTATGGAGAATGCGGATTTTTGTTTTTTTTTTTTTTGAATTATTCTATCATTCGTCGATTAGATCAGGTTCGAAGAAACTAGAAACGAGACTTTTGGAATACAGGGAGAGAGGGGCAAAATGGACCACTTTATCAAAGTATTTTTGGATTTTTTATTATTGAGTTTGAAGCCCTCTACTAAAAAATTTAAAAAAATTGCAGCATCTTATCAATTTTTTCCTGATTTTTTCAGAAAATCCTCCACTTCACAAAAAAATCTTCAATTTCGCCTCATTCTCTCGGGCAAATTCCGTTTTTTTGCAATGAAACATTTAACTTACTGTAGAGTTCACTGAATTAATGGAAAGAAATCACATAAAATTCGAGATTAACCTCAATTTCAATGGAGTTGAAACGTCTGGCAACATTGTATACAATTATTCTTTGATATAATATCTTGTATTTTAATGATAAATGCCTTATTTATTCATATTTCAATTTAATTAATGAAATTTTAGGGACTTTCGACCCTTTTTTTAACTTTTCTGCTCATTAGACCCATATATACTACTTGAACCTCTTCAATTCCCCTTGAAAAACCCTCCAATCTCCTCCCAAGATTTTCATAAATGTCATTAATCCTCCCCGTTTACATTTCCGCTCTTCGTGCCCAACATTTCTGGGTAAGTCTGTTTGAAGGTGTGGCGCGAAAATGGAGCATCTTTGAAAGCCGTAACTTCCTGCACTTATCTCCCAAAGATGTCTCCCCAGTTGCTAATTAACCATTTAATTAATCTCGTTTCCATCCGAAAAACCTTATTTCATCTCTAAAATTCTCCAATTAAATCAAGTCCACCCTCAAATAATAATTTTTCAGCTAAATGAGATAAATTCTTCTTTTCGCAAAAAAATAAAAAATAAAAGAAAACGGAGCAGTGTAAAAGCCTCCATCTGATACAGAAACCTCTCCCCCTCTTTTTTCTCCTTATTTTAATACACAACAAAAGTTTTCCATTTGCTCTACCTTCAGCATGAAATAATACCCTTCTCCCTCACTTATATTCCCTCACCTAGGAAATAAGAAATTTTCCTTTTGAGATGTGGGGTCCCCCGTGCTCGAAGTCAGTGCAAAAGAAGTCACTGCAAGGTAGGGAGGAGGCCTCTAACCGAGCGAACATAGTTAATTTAGATTGTATCGCGTGAGAAGCAGGAAATGACGAAATATCCTGGAGTGCGGGTCTTACACTGTGTGTCTTGGTTAGGTATATACAGTGAGGATAGGGCCTTCTATCCTCGACTTCTCGCGACCTCAACTTGCGCTGCAACGAGAAAACGGCACGCAACAACTAAGGGGGCAAATGAAAGACACTAGCTCGCTTGAGAAGAGTCACTCATGTGACTCGCAAACACAGAGAAAAATGTTTTCTTAATTTAAGAATGTGCAGTCACATGAATTGAGGAAGAAAAAGTCACTTGATTCAAGTGAGAAAAGTCACTTGATTTAAGTGAATTTTCTCACTTGAATTAAGTGATTTTTTCTCCCTTAGTTTAAGAAAGTACACAGAGAAGAATGTTTTCTTAATTTAAGAATGTGCACTCACTTAATTCAAGAAAGCACAGGTAACTTAAATTAAGAAAGAAAAGTCACTTGATTTAAGTGAGTTTTCCTTTGTTAAATTAAGAAAGTAAAAGTTACTTGATTTAAGGGAGAAAAGTCACTTGATTAAAGTGAGGAAAGTCACTTAATTTAAGTGAGTTTTACTTTCTTAAATTAAGAAAACATTTTTCTCTGTGTAAGATCCACTTGAATCAAGTGATTTTTTCTTTCTTAATTCAAGAAAGTAAAACTCACTTAAATCAAGCGACTTTTCTCACTTGAATCAAGTGAATTTTTCTTTCTTAATTTAAGTGACCTGCACGTTCTTAAATCAAGTGACTGCAAATTCTTAAATTGAGAAAACTTTTTCTCTGTGAATCCTTCTACTGCAAAATTTACTATTTTTTTGATGGAGCTATGTGTATATATATGCAATGTAGAAATTTGAGAATTAGAATCTGCAATAAGAAAAAAAAATGAGGCAAAAATAATCAAGTATCGATGGCATTGGTCCTCAGCTAATGTTTTTTTGAAATTATCAAGAAAGCTGTTGAATTAACCGGAATTCAGTTAATTTGAACGGATTAAATAGCTGAATTGATGAAATTTTGTAAATCTAGCAATTTTTTCTAATTATTTACAAAAAATATTGGGCAAGGACCAATACTATCAGTATTTGATTGTTTTTACCACTTTCTTTTATTTTCAGTGTTAATGGTTTGTGCAATAATTCAATCTTCATGCTCCATGATCTATCTTTGCATCTAAATAAATTTATGAAATTGAGAAAAAGACGAAATTATGCAAAAACACGTGTTAAATAACGAAAAGCATTATTATTAGCACAGAAGCACTTATTTTTGACAGTACTGCACTGATACTCGATTATTTTTGCAGCTTCTACTTCAAAGAAGAGAAATTTTTGTGGCAAGAAAATTCTTTGACAGCAAAATTTTCCTCCGTCATTTTCATATCTATATATATTGAAATTTTTGCGAGTGAAGTTGAAATTTTCCATAATTAACTCGATTTTCTTGCGACCAACATATTTAACATGTAGGATCTATACATCCTGGGAAATGAATATATATCGTCAACTTAGAAACAAAGGGGCGTAAGTGTTCTGCTCATATACAGTACTTACATCTCTTTGTTTCTGAAGACAACAATAGATATAGTCACTCATGTATCTTCATTTCCCTTCAACTTTCCTGTTCTACAATAATTTTTCTTCTTGATACCCCCTCCCCTCCCCCCTTTTTTTCCTATTGATTGATCGAGGGGTGGAGGTGGAATAACCGGAAGTGACGCCAGGATCGTTCGCCACGCCTCATCGAAGACGATAGATTCTCCTTTTATTTATTTTTTTTTTCTAGTCTCGTTGATGCTCGCGGGCTCGTCATCCAGGGGCGTGACCACATGAGCACTTGGGCGAAAGGGAGGTCACATTTATTCACGTGATAATCTTTTTTTTCATTACATAATTTAATAATCAATGAAATGTGTCAAAGTGCACACCCTTTAAAATTGAAGAATTTTCCTCAATTTCTCAATTTTTTTTCTTCTTCAAATTTCATTACTCCAAAGAAGAAGAAGAATTAAATCGTTACTCATTTTTATTGGCAATTTCCTTTGAAATACACGCAAAATAATAAAATTCTCATTGGCCATCAAGTTCATTCATTCTACCAACCAGTGACACAGACGAAAGTGTGAATGGAAACAGTAAAGAAAACGGGTTTCTACATTTTCCCCTTCTCCAAGAAGTCCAATACGACACAAACTGTCACTGGATTTTATATTGCCACCTTCCTATAAAATGTCTCCCCCTCCCTCCTTTCCCCCTCTTTTTTCTCTCTTTCGAAAAACCTCGTGTCTTCTTTTGTGTGTCGTATATATCGTCACGTCAAAATTAAAGGGACGTAAGTGCTATATATAAGAATAGCACTTACGCCTCTATGTTTCTAAGGTGACAATATATATATATATATACACCCAATGATATCCATTGGCGTGTCTCTGTTATACCACTGGCAAAAACCCGCAGAAATCAGTAAATACGTGGGTGTGTGTATCCGTTTGAAACGAACGAGATATACAACGTGTTTTTAAGTTCCCCGCAAAATAGTCGTAAGAAGCCACGCGATACATCCAGAGATTTCTCGCGCTATTTCACTTGCCAACAACCACTGAAAACCAGGATTTTACACGCTTGTTCTACATGCGTATCTCTAGATCAATTCTTGGTTTTTTCTTTTTTTTTCCTGTTTTTTTTCAACGTTATGGGGATATAAATTATTCTGGCGGTTTTTTTCTTCGCTTCAATGCATAATTAAACTGAAAATTTTTCCACTAATGTTTGCAAGGCATGGCTCAATCGTTATACTGCCGTGACCAATTGCAATGGCCAATTTAACATTTGAATCGCCCTATTTTTTCACCATCACTTCCGACAATACTAGGACAAATAGATCGGTGAAACAATAAAATGTCAATTAATCCGGGATTTTGAAGGGGGAAATAGAGGAGTTAATTTTATTTTAAATGCTCTCTTAATTTGAGGATTTATATAATGATTGTTATGAGAAACGCACCTTTTTTGAGCAGCTTGTTCAAAAAAAAAAAACATCATAATTTGGGATTTTTGCGATTTTTTTAGAATATTTCAGAATTTTTACTAATTTTTCAGGAATATATTGATATTCTGCTGATATTCTTCTACACATCTTCGAAACTGGTGAAAATGTATCTTTGAAACCCCACTAATGGTTCTTGGTAGCAATATTGTCATTGCAGTTTAATAATTCTCCGAATTTTCCACGATTTTCCTGAATTTTCTTGAAATTTTTGGGAATTTTGATATTCTTTTATCTGTATTGTTCAAAAATATTTGAAAATGGATCATAAAATCTTCACTGCACCTTCTTTGTAGCAATATCAAAATCACAATTAATGATTTTCTTGGATTTTCCCCAAAATCCTGATATTCTATTATACATCTTAATTTCTCAAAACTATCGAAGATGTATCTTTGAATCTCTACTACATCTCTCTTGTATTAATACAAAAATGGCAATCAAAGATTTTTCTGGATTTTCCTGGAATTTTCCGGATATTTCCAAATTTTTCAGGAATCATGATATCCGTTCATCTTCATTTTCGAAAAATTGTCAAAAATGTAGATTTCAATCTCCATTACACTTTTTTTTTACCAATATTAAAATCACGATTCAAACTTTTTCCAGATTTTCCAGGATTTCTTTAACGCTCTTTTAATCCTACAATTTACATAATCATTGTTATTATGAGTGCACCTGTCCTCATGAAATGATTCCATGTAATGTCCCTTCAAGACAGTGGTCACGTCGTGCCCGCTGTCATCGCCTCGAGTATCCACTCTTCTCTCTCTCGCATGCCTCCCCCACCATTATGCGCTTCAGTAATATATGGTCACTGTGGCATCGCGTGGGCGGGTGTTGTGTGTACGTAACAACATAGACTTCATGAATCCGTGTGTACCTGTTCAATCGCTGCATCATCGCTGGCAAACCATAAATCCCCCATGCCATCAACCTGAAACAGCAATTTTTATCCATCACGAATTCCGAATATAATGCTCAATCTAAATTCATCTCATCACGATATTTTTGACGGGAAAAATTGAAGGAATGAAGTCCTTTTCTCCGTGAATAATAATTGGAATTAATGAATTAAGGGTGATATCCCAGAGTGGAGTCGATAAAATAGGAAAAAATGAGGATTTGTGGGTTAGTTTCCAATTAATTGCTGATAATTCGGGGAAATGTGCTTCAATTTCAGTCATTAAACTATTCGAAAGTCATTTCTTCAGCTTGTGAATATGATTTTTTTCTCTCGCCTTTTTTTTACATTAATCTCCTATCACATGCATGAGACAGAGAGAGAGGCAAATAGTTACGACTACCTTCTAATTAAAATTTCTCAATAACTATACGGTGAATCGAATATTTTTTTCTTCTATTATTTAGTTAAAATGCTGTTCTCTTCGCCAATTGTTTTTAAATAATGGGTCAGTCCTGTGGTTTTTTAGTAATTTCGTTATTTCCGTCCGATTAAGGGCGTTTCATCCCCACCACTATTTCCACTAACTTTGATAATTCATGTCTCATAAACTACACGAACAAAAATTATGAAAAAATTCAGACAAATGTAAAAAAAATATCATAAAATGATGATTTGCTTGGATACTAGAATAGAATAATTTTTTTCAAACCAAATGAGTTGGTGAAAAAATTTGAAAAAATTAGAGAAATTACTCCGACATGTTTCCATTGTTAGTGAATTTTTTCAAATTTCTTTGTAGAGTCCTTCATTCTCAAAAAAAACCCCAAATCACTTTGCCTCAAAGGTCCATTTCACCCAACTCTCTCCTACCTTGATTAATCTCAAAAGCAGTGATTTTCACAAAAGTGCATTCAAGTGCATCGATTCGTGAGAAATAAACAAACACCAGTGGCTGAAGTATGGTAAAAGGGGGATGCAATGGGCAGGGAAACTAGTGGGATATATATATACATATATATAGTAGGCGTTTTAACACAGAGCGCGCGCGGCGCGTAACGAGCGGTGGCGGGTGGCCGCTGCTTGGTCTCATTCCTTCTCTTCGAGAAATCCAAATGGTATACAAACAAACACGTATATGCACAAGCGAAGAGTTTGCTTATATATCTTTTGCCTTCTGCTCTTTTTCCTTGGTTCTTTGCTCGCGCCACCGGTACAGAAAATTCCGAGTGTGTGCAAATCGACTTCACCTGGCGATTTGCGTATGAATCCTGCCGGCAAGTATATACCAGCCTCGAGTGCTCGATCTCAAATGAAATCTAGCCTCGTGCATTCGGTTGCTGATAAGGCGGTGCAAAAAAACCCAGAGAGAGAAAGAGAAGAGAAGCTCTAAAAGAAATAATAAAAAAAAAAAAAGGAGAACAAAAAATCGTAAAATAGAGAAAATAAAGAGTTTGAAGGAAACGTAAATGGTAAGTGGATGGAAAAAAAAAGAGGCGCAATGAGAGCGAGTTGAGAGTTGTAAGGGGTGGATAAAGGAGGAAGAGAGGGAGGAGGGAAATGAGAGATGGCAACGAGTCGATGTGGCTTAGGGTTATTAGCCCAGAAAGCAAGGCCTCAGCTTCCGGTGTAGGCACACAGCTCCTTTGAGTTTCTTAACCCCTTGGTAAGTTTTTTTTTTTTTTTGCAAGACTGTGCTGACTAGGATGTAGGAGGGCAGAGTGACAGAATGAATTAGCGAAAAATTACGGGATGATTGTGATAATTTAATTATCCCAATTATTTTACAATTTTTTTTTACTGCATGCACGATAGTAATAATTTAAGGTTGTATCCTAGTGAAGTCGAGTACAGTTAATACCTTATTTTTTTGAGACTGTATCAAAGATGATATTTTTTTACCTTTTTCTGAATTTTTTCATAATTGTTGTCCGTGCAGTTTATGAGATATGAATTATCAAAGTTACACAGAGCAAAAAGTTTTCTCAGTTTAAGAATGTGCAGTCACTTAATTTAAGAATGTGCAGGTTACTTAAATTAAGAAAGAAAAGTTACTTGATTCAAGTAAGAAAACTCACTTGATTTCAGTGAGTTTTACTTTCTTCACTTAAGAAAGAAAAAATCACTTGATTTAAGTGAGAAAAGTCACTTAATTTAAGTGAGTTTTCTCACTCGAATCAAGTGATTTTTTCTTTCTTAATTTAAGAAAGTAAGACTCACTTAAATCAAGTGCCTTTTTCTTTCTCAACTTAAGTGACTGCACATTCTTAAATTAAGAAAAAAAATTTTTCTGCGTACTGAAAATAGCGGTGGTGGGGATGAAACGCCCTAAATCGGACGGAAATAACGAAATTACTAAAAAACCACAGGGTTAACCCATTATTTAAAAACTCCTGGCGAAGAGAACAGCATTTTAACTAAATAATAGAAGAAAAAAATATTCAATTCACCGTATAGTTATTGAGAAATTTTAATTAGAAAGTAGTCGTAACTATTTGCCTCTCTCTCTGTCTCATGCATGTGATAGAAGATTAATGTAAGAAAGAGGTGAGAGAAAACAAATCATATTCACAAGCTGAAGATATGGCTTTCGAATAGTTTAATCACTTTTTCGGGTAAATTAAAGCACATTTTCCCGAATTATCGGCAATTAATTCGAAAGCAACCTGCAAATCCTCGTTTTTTCCTGTTTAAAGACCTTTTTTCTGGGATACTCCCTCAAATTGAAAAATAAATTCCATTCTAAATTGATTTTTTCAAAGCTAATACATAACTGAATGGCACGCTCTTATCTATCCAATAAATTATGAGAAAATGAATTAAAAAAAAAAACAGAAAGATTTACAAGTAATCAAGAAAATAAATAAAGTCATTCCTATCTCATTTCTTCATTGTTTACAATCCCCATTACGCGGTAACATTGCCATGTTTATCACACTTGGGTGAAATCAAGTGGGTGTAAAAAGTATTTGCTCAGATGTAATTTTGCCTTATGAAAAAAAAAAAAAAAATCTATTATCACTCTATCAATAAATTCGGAAGAATCGAGTAAATTCTTATCTATTCAATAATAATTAATCAGAGAAACAAAAGAATTGAATCAATTAAATTGTCTATGCACTTTTGACTTATTCCCCTAAAATCAGGAGATAATCCACACTGAGAAGAAAAAAAAAGTGATAAAAACGATAAAATATTTGTTCTATTAATTCATATCAAATATATTTTTTTTAATAATTAAAAAAGTTGTTAAGTTCACTGAATTTTGTTGATTCAAACAAATGATTGTTCAAATAAACAACTTTTTCAATTTATTAAAAAAGAAACACATTTGCAGTACAGTGAATCCCCCAAATTCTCGAATAATTGAAGCTTTTTTAAAAAAAGTGCAATTTCCAAAATTTAGTAAATAAAACGTTAATCGTATTATTAATAAAAAGTAATAATGCTGCAGCAGAAAAATTTGATATATTTATGTATATCATTGCGATCTATATATATAGGAGACCGGGGTAAAATGGGGTACTTCAAAGCATATACCCCTGAACTCCATTTTGCCCCGGTCTCCCCTATATCTATATATGCAAGGTAAATAAGCCTTAAATCCCTGTTCACGTAGACCATAATTCAAAAAAATATTTGTTAAGGACTAATCGAGCAAATATTCAATAATCTTCACCACTCTTTTCTCCTCAATTTTTTTCCCCCTTGATTCCTCTTATTATTGCCATGGGTAATTTTTCTAACGGTTCACGTCGCACCTGGGCGCGTCAAGAGAGCAGCCCGAATCAGTGTGCGGCAAATGGGGAGTCACGTAGAAGTCGGAGGTCACTGTACCTTGCTAAGGCATAAATACAACACACAACGGTGGCCGTATCACATATATATATATATAACTCTACCAAGAGTCACCGCCCCAAGTATATCCTATTCTAAATACCTCTTCCCCTCTAGTCCTTTCACCCCTTCACTCACTGAGACTTCGTAACGAGAGTATTATACATATTACACATATCTACATTAATGTTTTTTTTTATTTCATTTTTTATTTGTATAATTTCCACTCCTTCTTCTTCTTTTTTTTTAAACTTAAATAGAGGAAAACAAGTGAGAACACATAGCGGGAGGGAAGTTACGGGCGTTAATCGGAGCCATCACAAGCACCATGTTCTCACGGTGTTATCTTGGTTAATGACGTCACGGTATATCGAATTTCTCAGGTCCAGAGTGTGCAAGAAAAATGAGGGGAATTAGAAAATTGTGGAATCATAATAATTAAAGCCCTCCCCGGAACTTGGTTTTATTAATTTAGAATTTTTTTTAATTATGAATTTCTTAATATTTGCATTAAGAGGTAACGGAAGGGGTTTTATGCATTGAATTTTTTCAAAGCAAGTGTTCAAAGATATTTATTAATATTCTTATTGAATTATCGGATTCATCCTCATTTTTTCTCATTTAATACTCTTGTTGTTCATAGAAATATCGGAAAAGTCATTAACAACATCATAATGATGACTGAGAACTAATTTCAAAATTCCCTGACTAAAAATAAGATTCCAGGACCTAAAAAAAAATATTATTTGAATATGGGACATTCCATGCCAACTCATCCTACCAATTGCCTTTGCATCTCCGATTTGGCTGAAACTTAAGCATCTTTTTGTACCCTTCGCAAGAGGTTTCTGTGATTTTTTTCAAATTTTTTCTGTAATTGTTGAAAGTGGCCCTTTAGGTCTCTGCGGATTTGACATTAAATGAAGAAGATGATTTTATTGTTCAGTATCAACGTTTCGGCTTCATTGCGAAGCCCTCTTCAGGACACCAATTTTTACTATCTATAATTGAATCAATGAAAGTACGAGAATAATTATTGTCATTCAGTTAACAAAAATTATTACAATCTATTGCACATGATTATTGACTCCTGATAACCATGTCAACAACATATTCAAAAAAAAGAAGCAAAATCGAAAAATACGACCCGGAAAGTGAGTAAAATAGCGTGGAATGCCTCATATATATTTTTATGTCCACTGTTAGAGAAAAACTGAAATTTTATAGGAAATTCGATGAAAATTTTAATAAACGTGATACTGAATGTTTTTTAATGGGAAAATGCTTATGAAATCTGTGAGTTTCCGGAGATATTCAGAGGAATCTATGAGTTTTAAGTAGAATTGAGACGAAAATTCTACAACTCACTTGAATTTTTAACTGAACATGAATATTCAGAATTAAAATAACTTGAATTTTCCATATTTTCTTGAATTTTTCCTATTTTTTCTGGCTTTTCAAGAAATAATTGAGCTGAAATTTACAAATTTCATTGATATTTAAGCCCGAAATTATCTGAAAATTGATGATTTGTTCATTTTTTAATGACATAATTATCTGAAATTTCAGTAGAGATATAACTTGTTTAAAATTTCTATGATTTTGCACGGAAAATGTGAATTTTCCATCTGTAAAAATAATTTTCTCTAATAGATATATATTTCATAATAGACGAAGGATGGTCGAGGGAAATTAGCATTTAGAAATTCATTTTTTTTTCTTACCTGCCCATTTCTTTTTGAATTTTAAATGACCAACTCTGACGTTTCACCCCTCGATGACTCTGGCGGTCACACGTCATGATTCGGGTCACAGACGAGAGACCCAGGGTATCTATCAGCATTTGTTATGAGAATCCTTTTTCAAGTATCAACTATTGCATATCAAGGTCACTCATTACCCCTTTATTTCAAACTATTTGACTATGTGATATAAAAAAATACCACAGATGTTCTATCACGCATCAGGTACTCTAGGTTCACTTGAAGGGGGAAATGGGTGAAAAAAAAACGTGAATCCTTAATCTTCATGGCTCGATTCGCTTCTGATTGAAATTTAGAGTTAAAAGAGTTCTTTTTTTTTCATGACAACAGGAGGAGGATACGTTTTCCATTAGTTACTGATGACAAGATAGAGATGAAGAAAATTATGAAACGGTAAAAGAAAAAGTAGAATTCATTGTGACAGATTATTAAAGAGTGAAACGAACTGTAATACCTTGTTAAGTGGAAGCCAACTGTAAGGGCAATTATTGTTACGCTTCTTCTCAATTTTTACATTGAAATTTTTCAAAGAAAACTTGAAAATAAAAAAATCTTTATAAAAATCCTTTCAACAGTTTTTTTTAAGTAATTTTCGCAAAAATTGAAGGTGATACTTCCTTTTTACCAAAATCAAACCAATTTCAAAAATATTTATTTCGCATTTTTACACTGAAATTTTCAAAGAAATCCTGAAAAAAAAATATTTATAAAAATTCTGTCAACAGTTTTTCTCAAATATCTCAAAAAATAAAGGAGATACGCCCTTTTTACCTCAATTCTTTTTTGCACTTATCGAAATTCTCTACAGAAAAGAGAAGCAGAATGAACAAAAGACGTATCTTTTGTGTTTTACCTATTCACTACTGAACTAATTCATTAAAAAATCTCTTTTCCGCGTGATTTTTCGAAATCTCCACCGGCATTGAAGCAAAAAAGAGTTAAAAAATCCGTAGAAAATTTTTCCAGTTACGTATCACCGAGATATACGTCGGTGGAACGGATGTCTGGTGTGTAAGGAACCGCTAAAATGGTGTTCGTTCTTATCTCGTAGGATCTAGAGCGGCGATGCGAAGAGGCACGCGGAGGGTTCTTCTCTCTACTCCCTGATTCTACCGAGTGAATATCCCCCAGTAGTTGGGTATTAAAAGTTTTAAAAAGAAACAAAAAAAAAAAGAGAGAAAAAGGGCCTCCCTGTCTCCTTAGGTCCCTGCATATGCGTTTTATACACGAAACCGTGTCTCCACTTCTTTCCCCCTTTCCATGCCCCTCCCCCCTCTGTCTCTCCCTCATGATTCTTCTCTTACCTTTTGCCGGCACTTTTAGCCTCTTTTACTCGCTCGGTTGGCGATCGTTTTGCGCGATGCCGTTACCGAAAAGAGGCCACCAGAACTTAAACTAAGGCACTTCATGGTTAAACCTCACAATTCTCCTCATAATGAGACCCACAGGGGGTTGCGGACTCTAGAGGATTTAAACACAAAATGACAAACGTAATTAAGGTAGTATCTCCCAGGGAACATGAGTGCAGTTAATCCTTTACTTTTTTGATGCTGTATCAAAGATGATATTTTTTTACATTTTTCTGGATTTTTTCATAATTTTTGTCCGTGCAGTTCATGAGATATGAATTATCAAAGTTACTGAAAAAACACTGAGAAAAAAATTAACTTGTGCTTAAAAAAAAAAATTCTTGCCAAAAGAAAATACGAAATTTAACGCCAATCAGAATTTTACTTATCAAAATAATTTATATTTTATGGAATAATGTTAAAATAGTTCCACAATATATAATGGATTCCTATAATGCGTTTAGTATTGACGAAAAATAGAGAAGGTTTCTGCCCAATTCAGTTTATTTCGTGTAAACAGATTTTTTAACGATTATTAAGTTTTCTTCTGGTCAAATTATTTGGTTCAGGCACAAGTAAATTTTTCTTTCAGTGGTGCGGTGATGGGGATGAAACGCCCTAAATCGGACGGAAATAACGAAATTACTAAAAAACCACAGGGTTGACCCATTATTTAAAAATAATTGGCGAAGAGAACAGCATTTTAACTAAATAATAGAAGAAAAAAATATTCAATTCACCGTAAAGTTATTGAGAAATTTTAATTAGAAGGTAGTCGTCACTATTTGCCTCTCTCTCTATCTCATGCATGTGATAGAAGATTAATGTAAAAAAAAGGCGAGAGAAAAAAAATCATATTCACAAGCTGAAGATATGACTTTCGAATAGTTTAATCACTTTTTCGGGTAAATTGAAGCACTTTTTCCCGAATGATCAGCAATTAATTGGAAATTAACCTAAGAATCCTCATTTTTTTCTGTTTTATCGATCGTACTTTTGGATACTACCTTAAAGATCATGCGAAACTGGGGGAAGCTCATTCATTGCAAGTGCGTGGATGATTTCAGCTCTTGCTAAACTTCTAGTTCACTAATTAGACAAGATCTCCAACGATTTTCCGTCCTACGGGATTTGCCTTAATTAACCCGCTTCTTCGTAATAACCTCGTGTTATGTGAACCCCACTAATTTTTATTTATTAAATTATACATTTTTCTACCTATTACGCAATCACTGAAAAAATTAAAAATAAAAATGAATTCATTAAGGCACTAAAAAAGTGCTAATTTACAAAAAAAAACAAGAAGATCCGTCTACTTAATAATTAATTAATTAAAATTAAATTAAAAATGATTAGATCACAAGAAAAATGTTCATTCCTATTTATGAACACGAAATTACTCGATAAAATCCAAATAAACTTAAATTTATTTCACTATTTTATCGCACTATTCAATTCCTCTGTTTCTCCGCTCTTTTTTTCTTCTTTTTACCACTGTTGTTTCACAAATCACACGCATTTCTCATCCTAAATTGTTGGTGTAGCCTTGTGCCAGTTCTAAAACAACGGATGCCGTATATTCGCAACATTTCACTTTTTTTTTTCGCAAGAGACTCAGTCGACCCCAAGGCATGTGTATACCAAAAACGCATTTTGCACGCAGATACCTATTTCCTAAGCCGTTTATTTGGATATAATTTGTGAAATCAAGGGAAGAAGAATGGAGGAAAAAAAAAATTCTTTGATTAGAATTGATAGAGTAGAAAGGAGAAAAACAAGTGGATAATAGTATTGCATTCCAACTGATATAGCTTTTTCTGCTAATGCTTTAGTAATATGCTTCTGAATGGAGGTGATACAACTTTTTTCAAACCATCATCAAAATATCAAATTTTGAAGAAATTCATTAAAACGCCAATAACTCGAGAGCTAATCATGCAAATAAGTGCAAAATTCACAGGCATCTGACTGATACAACTCTCGAGATAATATATACACTGTTAGAAAAAAATTGATATTTCATAGGAAATTCACTGAAAATTCTAATAAACGTGATACTGAATGTTTTTTAATGGGATAATGCTTATGAAATCTATGAGCTTCCGAAAAAATTCAGAGGAATCTATGAGTTTTAAGTAGAATTGAGATGAAAATTTTATAACTCACTTAAATTTTCAACTGAACATGAATATTCAGAATTAAAATGACTTGAATTTTCCTTTATTTCTTGAATTTTTCCTATTTTTTTTTTCAATTTCCAAGAAACAATTGAACTGAAATTTACAAATTTCATTGATATTCAGGCGTGAAATCATGTGAAAATCGATGATTTGTCCATTTTTCAATGACGTAATTATCTGGAATTTCAGTAGAGATATAACTTGGTTAAAATTTCAGTGATTTTGCACGGAAAATTCAGACACAAATTTTTAACAGTGTAAGTATAAATAACATCAGTTGAATAGTTTCCAGAAATTCCATCAAAAACTGATTTTCGGAAAATGGACATGTCTCAAAGAGGACCGATCGGATTCTCTTCAAATGAAGCTTAAAAAATAGACTTCATCGAGAGGAAATTTCCCACAAAATATGAAATTTTTCTGTAAAACCGTTTTGCTGTAATTGAGACTTTTATGCACACACATACATGCACTAAAAATATCATTTTCTCTCTAATGAGATCATTTCAAGTATTTTCTATTAAAAAAATTACAATCAAAAATTCTGATGATTACATAGCTTCCTTTTAAAAATCTAAAAGGGAAAAAAGATATAAATAAATGCAGTGAGAAAAAAAAAGTAGCAAAAACCATGAAATATTGATACAATTGGACCTTAGCAACTATTTTTTTTAATAATTTCAAAAAATAGTTGAATTTACAGAATTTTGTTCATCCAAATCGATTTACTGCTTGAATGAACAAAAATCAGTGAATTCGACTATTTTTTCAAATTATTTCAAAAAAATCATTTGTTAAGGACCAATGGACTCAATATTTGTATTATTTCGTGACATCACTGTTTTAGGGCAATTTCGGTCATATATATACGTTCATTTATGGGAATTTCATCTGAATTTAAATCGACTCGATTTTTGATTGATTTTACCACAATTTCTTTGTTTCACTGTGAAAACGAAGAAAAGTGGCGGAATTTGAATGCAGGCGCATTGTATATATGTCGTTGTGTGTGTTTGTCTAAGGGAAAAAATACTGCGTAAATGAACGCAATTGGAAACGGGAGGAAAAAAAGGAAAAATGTATATAGAGAGCCACGGGTTGGCGTGTTGCCGATCATTACGTTGTGATTAAAAATTACAATTTTTTTTTTTTTTCATTCATAATTCATTCGCATCAGTAATTACATGGTTCCTAACGCCGTGAGAAACTCGTTAGAGTACAGATGCGTGAGGAAAAAAGGGGATAAAACTGCATCACAGAAGAATCATTATTATCATTATTATGATTATTATTATTAGAATTAGTGATTGAATTGCGTAGGAGTCAATTTCGCATATTATTTTTTTTGCTATCATTAATTTTACATTAATGAAGAACAAAGGATTAATTTCAGATGGTTAATATCGATGCAAATTGCAAAAGTAGAGTGCATGCAGTAGCAAAAAATAAAAAATTTGTTAAAGAAGAGAAAAAAGATATTAAGTCCATATAATTTTCATGATACTGTAAATCTTGTTCAATCACCCCCACATATTGCTTCTGTACTATCGTAAACGATAAACAACAAGGCTCGAGAGCCATCCTTCGATTCTCTTCTCTCTTTTCCCTTATCTCAAAATGTTTCACACTTATACACCACCAGAAACGGCTTCTTCATAAGATAATTCCCATTTTATGTTTTTTTCTTTAAGAAAATATTTTTTTTTAATTTTATTTTTTTATTATTGGAGAATTGAGGATTTATTTAGAGGAAAATTAATGAAATCAGACGTGAAATTTTTTATTGGCTTGCTTTTTTAATTTATTGCGTAAAATTGGCGGAGAGTGATGTTGCCTCTTATCAATGAGAGAAGGTAACAGAAATTCAGGGATTCTCCTGAATCTTTATTTATCCTGATAGTCACAAAGTTGTGGAGGATACACCAAGTGTGGAAGTTGCGCTCGAATCGGCAATCCAGTATTTTACCTTATTTTTTTATTTTTTTATTCAATTCTTGCTTCATCTTCTTCTCTTCTCTCATACATTTACGTTGAACTTTATTTTATTTCTCGTGAGCGCATTACATTCCTTTTAGAATCCCGCATATTCCCGTAAACTCCTTGTAGTAAAGAAAGCCGAGGTTGACAGTGGAGTAGAAATATTTCCTATCTCATTAAAAACATTCTATTATTTTTTCCGTTCTTTTCACTCATTAAATTTTCTACTCCACAATAATTCTGGGATTAAGGTGGTATATAGAGTACGATCGATAAAACAGAAAAAAGTGAGGATTCTTAGGTTAATTTCCAATTAATTGCTGATCATTCGAGGAAAAGTGCTTCAATTTACCCGAAAAAGTCATTAAACTATTCGAACGTCATTTCTTCAGCTTGTGAATATGATTTTTTTCTCTCGCCTTTTTTTTACATTAATCTTCTATCACATGCATGAGATAGAGAGAGAGGCAAATAGTGACGACTACCTTCTAATTAAAATTTCTCAATAACTTTACGGTGAATTGAATATTTTTTTCTTCTATTATTTAGTTAAAATGCTGTTCTCTTCGCCAATCATTTTTAAATAATGGGTCAACCCTGTGGTTTTTTAGTAATTTCGTTATTACCGTCCGATTTAGGGCGTTTCATCCCCATCACCGCTACACTGAAAGAAAAATTTACTTGTGCCTGAACCAAATAATTTTGACCAGAAGAAAACTTGATAATCGTTAAAAAATCTGTTTACACGAAATAAACTGAATTGGGCAGAAACCTTCTCTATTTTTCGTCAGTACTAAATGCATTACAGGAATCCATTATATATTGTGGAACTATTTCAACATTATTCCATAAAATATAAATTATTTTGATAAGTAAAATTCTGATTGGCGTTAAATTTCGTATTTTCTTTTGGCAAGAATTTTTTTTTTTAAGCACAAGTTAATTTTTTTCTCAGTGTTTTTTCAGTAACTTTGATAATTCATATCTCATAAACTGCACGGACAAAAATTATGAAAAAATCCAGAAAAATGTAAAAAAAATATCACCTTTGATACGCCATCAAAAAAAAACTGATTAACTGTACTCGAGTTCACTGGGACAGTACTACACACTAAAAAAAAGAACAGTAAATCAATGAAATAAATGGTGAAATGAGGTGAATATCGTCAAAATAAAAGACAAAATAATTGCTGGAAAAAATTACATGCTAAGGCCTATCAAAACAATTCATTTCATTATTTCTTCTCCTTTTTCCTTTCAATGCACCTTGAAAAGACAAACATTTCAATTTAATTCCTCCCCTAATTGAAAAATATAGACTCGTAACAATATTAAATTATTAATTCCTAGACCATAATAGTCTGCAATATTGAGTTGCTAACAAGTGAATGTATCCCAACTGATTGGTATAACAGCATCTTGTAACTGGATCGCAGATGAAATTACCAACTGATAAAGATCGATCACGATTCCCAACAGCTTCAGCTTGATATTTCATTTTATCAATGCCAACAATTGCTAGTTCTCCTGTTTTTCCCCAAGAAATGTCAAATACTCAAGTACATATCCTCCAAATTCAATAGAATTTTTTCAAAAATCACAAATTGATCTTTAAATTAATTGTAACGTAACAGCTGTTACGTATGAACTGTTTAATTAACTAAATGCACTTCCAGCATACCGATAAATGGTCACGTATCAGCCATAAACTGTAAACCGCCTCCAGTACGACCGATAACGCACTTTTTTTTTTTTTTCATTTTTTTTATATCGTTTCTACGTGTTTTTCCTTCTGCCTCGCTTCTTGCGCCCAGAGGGCCGAGAGAGTGTATACCATGTACACTGAACGCACCTTAACGCCCACATTCTCGCAAGTAAGCGGGGGAGTATTCAGCTGAATTTTTCCTCTTTCTTCCACCTCTTTTACTTCTATTATTGTTCATTTTTCCTTTTTTTTTTGTTCATTTTTTAAAAATATTTTTCTTTTTTTTCCTATGTAAAGTCCATCTGCTTTTTCTTTTGCATCACTATTTTTCATTTCAATTGCTTTTATTCTATTTCTAGAAAATCCAATGCGTGCATTGTGCTACAGAGAACTCTCTGTGCACAAAACGCTTTGATACAATGTAAAATATATCTATTTTTTTTTTATATATTTCATTGGACACTGCAGAATGTAATTTCTTTACTCGAATAATTCTATTACCGTTTCGTTGGTCTCTATAAAGCCGTTTTCGTTTAATCTACCCGTTAATTAGAGTAAACGCACCTGTAGAATAGAGAACTTCCTGAGAATTCTGCACAACTATGCATCATTGTAAAAAAAGAAGGCAAAGAATTTAGAGAAAATTCTTTTTTTTTCTCTCATTTTTTTTTTTAATCAACACAAAACACAATTTATGCTTGTGTTCACATTAATTGAAATATTTTAGCATTAATTGCTCTTAAAAAAGAAGAAAAAAGCGTATTTACACGATTACCCAGTAATTATTCGAGAAATCCGCAGGAAAAATGAATTAAAAAAAAAAGAAAATGCAAAACTCTTTGCTGTCGGAAAATAATAAAAATAAAAGTGAAATAAGATGAATTTGAATGTCGGCAAGAGTCCTTCAGACCTCTCCCCCCCCCCCCCCCCCCGCCCCCCGATAATTTGCATCTCTGCAAGAATCGTAGGAAGCCACGAAAAAACGATCGTCAGTCGCTTTTTTTCGGATGCGTAAGCGTAGAAAAAAAAATAACCCAGTAAAAAAAAAAAGTATTTAAAAAAAAAAATGAGAGGGTGAGTGAGTAGACTCCAACACCGGTCGTTCGACTTCTCTTCTTCTGCAGTGACTCGATTTTAGCGAGAAGACCGCAGAAGAAGGCAGAAGCCAAAAGATATATCTCACCCGCATCTCTCAGACCCTCTTTCTCACCCATCCATGTATTATTTTGCATCTATCTCTGTCTTTATCCTCACTGCAAAACGCATCGTGGAAGTATATATACGTTCGGAACTCCACCTTGGCCATTGTACATATATATATATATGTATATAGTAAAACCGGCAATGGGTACACACACAAGGGGGAGGATAGGAGGACAGAATACGCCGCAACGGACGACAACATAAAGATTTAAGACTCGTGGATGCGCCAATAAACATGCTGTGCACCGCAGTCAAGGGCTGCTGCACGATTCTCTTTCTCTCTCTCTTTTTCTTTCTCTTTTCTTATACCTTTTTTTATTTTTTTTTTCATCTCTCTTTTTCTCTTCATGCGCGTGTGCTCGCTGTTTCGCTTCTGTCTTCTCGTTTCACATTTTCTATTTTGCTTCATTCGCTTTTATGTTGGAGGGTATGTAGAGGCAATGAGGGATAGAGTGGGGGGAGGAGGGGGGGGGGGAGGCTCATTAAAAATTGGAAAAATTTACGCCTGAAAATTTTTCCTCCTTCTTTTGATTCTCTCAATTCAATCCTCACGGAATTAATTTTTTTTTCCTCAAATTTTCAGAGATAACTTCATCAATATAAATATAATTGTATGTTTGAAATTGCTGGATGATGGAGAAATGATTTTTGAGACGTTTTTTCATCTTGAAACCAATGAAAAAATAAAGCGGAGGCCGAAAAATCGAGTAAAATTGGAAGAAAACGTAATTTTTGTTGCAAAAAAATTGATTTAATTTCAGAAAATCTACTGGACTGGGAATTTCGATATATATTTTCTCTTTAGAAACAAAGGGGCGTAAGTGCTGTTCATAAGCATAGCACTTACGTTCCTTTATTTCTAGGGCCACGGAAATTAATTAATTATCCATTATTATTATTATTTTCATAATGATTCATGAATAATTATTTTTTATAAGAATAGCACTTACGCCCCTTTGTTTCTAAGGCGATGATATATATATAAAAATAGCGAAGGAAATTTTAGTTATCAAAAGATTTGCTTGCCACAAATTTTTTTTTTTTCTATCGTTTTAATAAATCATATCGGGAAATAGCTTTTTTTTGTAAAATTTCCATCGATTATGCAATCTTTTATTCATTGTGGAAACTGTTATTTTCATAAATTGTATTCTGCCTTTCATTTCAATAAACATTTAAGAAAAAAGAGGTTTCTACATACATCAAAGCGGTTTTTTTATGGGAAAATAAAGGAAGAGTGTGAGAATTGATAGCCTGAGATGAGAAATAGGGAAAAAGTGTATAAGAAGAAGAAAAAAAACCCTATATGTCACATAATTAATGCATCAATTAATTGAAAACAGGAAATTTCCAAATAGAAACTTCATAAATTGAATTGACTCTTTTGAATATTACTTGAAGTTGCATAATTTTTTTCTTTTCAATTGAAAAATAGAAGGAAAAAATTGATTTTCATCACCAAAAGGTCATAGGAATCGTGAAAGTTCGTGATTTAGTACTTTCGCGAAGTTGACCCCACGATATGTGTGTATAAGCGAATATCGCAATAAAACGTCTTTTTAGCAACAACTTTATCATCTTACCACTGAAGTTGCATTTATAAGTGGGCTTCAATATCTTCAAACACAAACTTGATGATTCTTTAAATGAATAATTATTCAGTTCTTCCTCGTGTATTTTCTCTCGCAATTAACATCATAATATACCAGAAGCATTGTGTGTCAAATTATTCTCTCGATTTTTCATCGACAGCCCATAAAAAACAACAGATACTTCAACCTGTCTATTTAATTCCCGTAATTCATGTAACAATCACTAAATCATTAATTACCCCATACAATGTAACAGACATAATTCCTCATAATTAATGAACCTTGCGATTAAAAAAAAAAAAAAAAAACCTCCATCCATACAATAATAAAAGGGAGAAGAGAAATTTATTCAAAAAAATCCTGAAAACTCCGGTAAAATTCAATAGGAATCTCGTGCCTCAAGAATAAAGACAAAAAAAAATAGTAAAAAAATAAAAACACCCCTCTCTGACTTCCATTTTCGTAGAAACGACTGTAAAGTCATATATCCCAGTGTGTTTCACGTGAATACACCTGTCGTAATACGATGGAAATTCATGAAAGGGAACGTTCCGGCAGATCGTTGGATACATCTCTCTCTCTCTCTCTTCTTCTCTGCCAGTCCTTATGGGCCCTATACACAGGAGTGCAGAGAGAAGGAGTGGAGAGGACTTCTCTTCTAAGCTTTGCCGCAGAGTCTCTTCTGGAACACAACGGGGTGGCACTGCCGCTTTCGTTCCTTCTCTCATTCTCTCTCTCTCTCTTTATCTCTCTCTCTCAGTTCTTTTCTCTCCATTCCGATTCCACGGGACTTATTTATTCCTCTCCGTGTCGCATACTGTGGCTATGGATTTTGCCACAGGGCATAGTAGGATTTTGCCGCCGCCCTTGTATCATCCCCACTCACCCTCCTTCTCCTCCCCCCCCCCCCTCCTTCTTTTCTCTTCATCATTCTCCATGTTTCTCTCCTTTATTTTCACTTCTTTTGGCTCTTTTCTGCTTCCGCAAACGACAGCCGCTTTATTTATACCCGCCTTTGCATCGCACAGAAGCGAGAGCTCGACTTGCGATTTTGCGTTTGGTCTTTTCTCCCCCTCCCACCTCCCCCCTCCCCTCTTTTTTCTCTCTCTTTCTATCTGCCTCTTTGTTTCGCGCTTTTCTTCTATCATGTACGTGTGTGTGGGAATTATGCGTTAGTTTCATGAAAGAAGGGGGGGGGGGGAGGGAAGAGCTGACAGAAAATAAATAAAATGAATGAAAGAATGAGAGGAATAAGATAAATAAAGGGACAATTCCGTTACTGTATCACCTGTCACGAGGTTCGGATGGATGGCATTCAATGGGTCTATATCGCATACTAACATTCGCTCAATCTTGACACGAAGATTGCATTCATTCTGGATGAAAGAAGTAGTTTTACTACAACTCTACATTCCTCTTCTTTTCTTTCTCTCTCTCTCTCTCTTGCTCCTTTTTTTTCTACTTTTTAAGTTCTTTCATTTTATCTGTTGTGTGTGTATATATATAGTTTCTATTCATCAATTGATACTTGAAATGTTTTGTAACGACAAGTTGGAATACCTATTGGCATGGTTTCTTCAAGTGAGTCTGAAGAACTGGAGGAAAGAGAGAGAGAGAGATATGGGGTGTCTATCAATGGCACGCAGTCCAACTGTCTGCCACGCGCCAGCTTTACCTACTGATGCTGTCACGAAGTTTTAAACTTGTGGAACTCGTCTATTTCAGTGTATCGATTATGCGAGTTTTTTTTTGTTAAATTTTTGAAATTGACTCTTGCAAGTCACTTGAAATTCATTTTTATTTAATTTATCAGGTGAATAGAGAGTAGCCCAAAATAACAGGAGATGAAACAAGAGAAGATTCGTAATTAGAGGAGACCGGGGCAAAATGGGTTCCTTGAAGTACCCCATTTTGCCCGGTCACCCCTACACAGAGAAAAATGTTTTCTTAATTTAATAATGTGCAGTCACTTAATTTAAGAATGGCAGGTCACTTAAATTAAGTGACTTTTCTCTCTTAAGTCAAGTGACTTTTTCTTTCTTAATTTAAGAAAGTAAAACTCACTTAAATCAAGTGAGTTTTCTCACTTAAATCAAGTGACTGTACTTTCTTAATTTAAGTGACCTGCACATTCTTAAATTAAGTGACTGCACATTCTTAAATTAAGAAAACATTTTTCTCTGTGTAATTAACGGATATTCATTCACAGCACGTTATATAAGTCAGTACCTGATTATTCAGAACAAGGGAGGGGGAGAGAATGTCGGTGAATTAGATATCAAACCATTCTGTTCTCGTCACACTCATACAGACACTTATACACACATTACAATTCAAAATGTTTACTTTTTAATAGAAACGGACTCTCTGAGTTCTTTAGAACTCATCATATAGGACAATGATTCAATGCAAGTATCCCAATTAATTTTCCCTTATCTCAAACCCTCCACGAAAAAATCTACTGTAATTTGAGAAATGGGGGAAAGGGGAGGGGAGGGGGGGCAGGATCAGTTGCAACTTTTCTTAAATATTGGCTGGGTCAACAAACCCGCATGATTTATTTCAGCCGCATTGAGCGTGAAAAGAAGAAACAGCTACCGGTCTTGTGGACCCCTTCGCATTAGGGTAACGCGCGATGACACCTTACAAGCACTGGCGGACTCACTTTGGATTCAATTCTCTTCGTGTGTCTCTCCTTCCATCTTTTTCTCCTCTTCTTTTTTCCCCATCTCTTTCTCTTCCCCTCTCCTTCTTTATTTAAACTTTTTTGTCACACTCTACGAACAATCAGAGGATCTCCAGTTTGGTGGAGATCACTATCATCTCTAACATACACTCGAGCCCATTCGTCTCTTCACATATCGATAGGGAAAAATAAAATAATAAATAGCCATTTGCCCATATTTTTCACACATTAAGGCAAAACTTTCCACTTTTTACAAGTGAAAAATGAAATAATAATGCGAGATATGAAGAAGAAAATGTGAAAAATTTAATAAAAATATAAAGAAAATGCCAAAAATGAAATAAAAATGTGAAAAATAAACAAGTAATGCGAAAAATAGAATAAAAATGTGAAAAAAAGAATGAAAATACGAAGAATGAAGCGAAAATGTGAAGAATAGAATGAAAATTCGAAAAATAAAAATAAGAGGCGAAAAATAATAATAAAATGCGAAAAATTAGATGAAAAACCGAAAAATAGAACGAAAGTACGAAAAATAAAATGAAAAGGCGTGAAATAATATGGAAATGCAAAAAAAACTAAAATAGAATACGAAAAGTAAAATAAAAATGTGAAAAATAAGAAGGTAATGCAAAAAATGATGAAAAAAATACGAAAAATGTGAAAAATAAAATGAAAATGCAAGAAATAAAAACAATGATTAAAAATAAAGCTTTCAATGAATGGAGATCTGCAGTTTATAGATAACCATGGAAAAATAATAGTTGCCATAGGTTTTAAAGTAACGGCTGAGAGTTTGGTATTGGGTGCGTACGCAAAAGCGGTGCCGAACAAATAAATGCTGGAAAAACAGGAACAAAATCGACATTATGTGGCATTAACATACAAAGTATGTCAGAGACGTTTGGGTCCCAAGGCATAACATAGTATCGTTCTCGCATACCCTCAGGAGCCAAGAGTAAAGAGGCTTTTGAGAAGAAGAAGAAGGAGGAGGAGGGGGAGGAAGAAAGCAAAAGGATGAGGATGAGAACACAACCACGCGAACGTCGAGTAAGACAAAGAGGTAAATGCCGAGAAGCTACTCTCCTCCGATGTGACTTCTTTTTTTTTTTTTTCATCTCATCTCTTTTCTCGTCTTTTCTATCTCCCTTTTGCCTCTTCCCAATGGTTTGTGTGTATATGTGTCTGTACCCTCTTTCGGTTGCGGCTTTAAACGCAAAGGAAGCTGAAGAGAAAGATGGAAAAGAGAGCCAGGGAGGGAAACCACTGGGCTAAGATATCCAAAGGCATAGCCATGAGAAGCTAAAGGGCAAAACGAAAAAATTTCAAGAGCATATATCGAAAAAAGGGGGGAACTAAAAGACACACACATAAAATTTACTTCGTTGGGATTATACATTCGTAAAGTTACTTTGGATATATGCTGAGCTCCCTCAGTGGAACTTGTGATCAGCTACTGCTACATAAAAATATTGACTTGATTTTAATATTATTCTATTCATTCAATATTTTTATGTTGCATTTTTTTTTTAATGTAGTCGTCCTCGAGCAAAGAGGACGTAAATGATGCATATTTCCTATCTTCTTACGTCCTTTTTACTCGAAGACGACTATATCATGAGTGATCCTAAATTTTGAATTCAATGCTTCAACGGAAAAAAAATTGCAATCATTCAAAAATTAGGAGACTTCATTTTTTTTTTCATTATTAATTTTTTCTCATATCGTCGTCTTAGAGTGAAAGGGGCTTAAGTGCCAAAAAAACACGAAATTTTGGTATGAAAGAGGCATATCTCCACTTATTACTCCAAAACGTTTTCCATACTGTCGTGGACATTATTAGAGCAAATGAACATTAAAATAACGAAGTGGCATAATTACCAGGACTTACACCTCTTTGCTATTAGTGGGTGGTACTTATGCCTATATGTTATTATTTTTTTTTTTTACTCATATTGCGTGAAAGGCCTAGGAAAGGCTATTGGAGCAAAATGTTGGAAATATGCCTCTTTGTTTTTTTTTTAAGAAAAAAAAACAGAAAAAATGGCATCTACGTCCCTTTCACTCTAAAGTGACGATATTTTTTCTCAGTTTTATTCTTGCCAATGCACTTTTTTGATTGATCACAGATAAAAGAGAAAATAAAAGAAAATATTCAATGTGATCCCTTTGGATAACGAATGGTGGGGCCATTCTTCTTGTCCACTGAATTTTAAATTAGTTCGAATCTATTCGGTTCATTTACATATAGTGATGGATTTATTTACGTTTTCTACAAAATTTATTTCCAAGAATTTTTGAACCACAGTGAAAGAATTCAGCAGTTTGAGAATTATTAGAATTAAAGTACTGAATTTTTTTGGAAAGATTTCGTAGAGAGAGATCATGAGATTCTCTAGTTCATAAATATTTGAAAATTATATCTTATATATTTAAAAATTATATCTTTGTGATTATACAGCTAATGTACAATACTTGTTCATAGTGCTTCTTTGCATTTACATTAAAAAATAAAGTTTTTCCTAGATTTTTAGAAAGGTGTAAAGTCCTCTAAAAAGCAAAATTAAAAAATGCCAAATTTTACGTGCAGAAATGCTAAGTTTTCATGGAATATGTCATTAAGATCTTTTGTCTTTACGATTTTTCAAGTTTCACCAAATAGCCCTTTGAAGATAATACACCTCGACATTTCACGTGCACCTGGTATTTGACGATCCATTGGAGCTTGGCAGTGGCTCCAAACACATCAATCAACGAATCCTTTGCCAAAAGTTCTGGAAAACACAATTTTTATGATACTAAAAATAACAGATATTCAACAATTTTCTGCATTTTTTCGAACAAATCAATTATTAGAAGAAAAAAAATCAGAAAAATTTGAACTATCAGTCTCTTGAATTTTTTCCATGTGCACCTTTTTTGTTATTTTCAAAATAATTTATTTAATGAGAAAAAAAAAAGAAAAATTGTTAGATTTCTGCTATTATCAATATCATCAATTTTTATTATACTGAAGATAGAGAGACATCTGACAATTCCTAGTTTTTTATTTTTTCTTAATGATTTTCAAAAAAAAATGAAAAAAAGTGCACATATAAAAAATTTAAACAACGGTAAGTAAAAAATTTTTAAACATTTTTTTTTTACAATAATTTCATTATTTAAAAAAATGTAAAAAATTGTCAGATGTGTGCTAATTTCATTATTTTCGATTTTTCAGTTCAGTTAAAAGAAAAAAAAATGATATTATTAGTCTTACGATATGGATCGTTGTGTGTTAATAACTGGACATCGTGCTCCTTCGTGAAGTCCTGGAGCGCTGGAGGAACGACGCAACAAGTGGCCAGATTAATTTGGACGATACTCGGTCTCACCTAGAATATTGGCAACAATTAAAGATAAAATGATTCGGAGTTTCCTCAAATGAGTGCGTCAAAGAAAAGTCCTTTTTTGGGTTCAACTCACACTCGCCCATTCGTATAGACTAATGAAGACATCTGTATCAACATTACTGACTCCAACTGCCGAGAGTTTTCCAGCATTAACGTACTTCTCGATAACAGGCCATAGCTTCTGAAGATACTCCAATTCATGGGAAGTATTCTTTGCTTCTCCATAGGCAAGAATCAGGGTTTCAATGTGTTCGCTGTCCAATATTTTGAAAGCTGGAAGAAGAAAGAAGGTCCAGAAAGGAAAAAAGTCAAAACAAGTCCGCCAATTCTCCTCCAGCTTTTTAAAAATAATTTTGAATTACTTTGATCAATGGCGTTTCTTAATAATTCTGGATTGGCTGTGGGCATGAATATTTTAGCAGTGATCTTCAGCTCCCCTCGATCCTCACCGGAGAGACTGACAGGATCAGTTCCATTAATCTGCAAGAGAAATAAAATTGACATATATAAGAAGGTGGAGCAAAAGAGAGAAATGGAGTGAAATGGACACAGCTTGATTTTCATGTTTCCTAATATGAAAATTACTTGAAATCAATGGAAAAATTGAAGATAGGTTTTTTCTGATGATTTCATTGAAAAGCTGAGGAAATTTCCCATGGAAATCATATGTCAGAAGTTTTTTTTTTGAATTTTCCAAAAATTTCATTTTTTGCTCAAGATTTGAAGGTAAAACTCTTCGGTTTTTCAAAAATTTCAAGTTTTCGAGAATATCTCTGGTTCTATTGGTCGCAGCGACCTGGGGTTGATCTTAAATGAAAGGTGAGCTCATTTCCCATTGATTAAAGGGGTTAAAAAAGAAAAATATTAATTCTTTCAAGTACTTATAGGGCAAAAACTGATTTTCAGAAAATGACCTAGAAATATTTGAAAAATTGATTTTAAAAAAATTCGAACCACATAAATCGATGAGAAATGAGCTCACCTTTCATTTGAGATTAACCCCAGGTCGCTACGACCAACAGAACCAGAGATATCGTCGATAAAGTGAATTTTTTCGATTTTCAAAAGAGAAACCCCCTCAAAACACGGCCAAAAAAGTTGATTTTTCCAAAAAAGTGAGAAAAAAAAAGTTTGACACTCGTTTTCCGCCTAAAATTTCCTCAGCTTTTCAATGAAATCATCAAAAAGATTCTATCTCGAACCGTTCAATTGGAGTGTCCATTTCACCCCACCTTCCCCTACATCAATGAGATAATTTCTATTCTTACAATATATGCAGCATCATTCCTGTTCGGAGAGTCTCTCAACGTAATCTTCAGTGCTTCAACAAGCTGAAACAGAAAAAAGCAATAAACAATACAATTTCCACTCTATTTCTCGAATCATCGGATTAATGCATCAGCGAAGCGGTAAAACAAGATAAGTCCATTTTTTTCTCATTCAGTTTTTTGAAAATACCTTAGAAAATAAGTCAAATAATGCAATTTTGCCCTGGGAATCTTTTGCAACTATCGAAATTCTCTACAAAAAAAAATACATAATATCAACTTATCTCGCTTAGTCTCCGAGATATTTCCTTCGAAATGACTCCAAAGATAAGTCGATTTATTCTGTTTCGCCTCTTCACTACTGAATTCAATAATAAAAAAAAAAAAAAAACTTCAACAACAAAAACACTTGATAATATAAGATCAACATAACCTCAATATCTCAAAATTCCTCATAAAAGACTCATTTCCTCTTCGAATAATCAATTATTAGAAATCCCGTGATCTACCAATCACATAGATAAAAAAAATTCAACCAATAATTTCAAATAATTCGAGATAATCTCACCTCTTCATTAGTATTTTGTCCCACTTTCAATTTCAATTCATTCAGTGACAATATATTTCCAGTATTAATCAACAAGCTTCGTGACACCATTGTTACTCAATTATTATCCTTCAAAATGAATAAAATGAATAATAATGAAATCCTCACGTGTTTATATTTTATTCTGTAATTTTTTAATCTGTCTGGTGTAATATATAGATACACACTGACAATACTGACAATTCAATTGTAACTGACGTTTTATAATGACTAGTTTATCATCGGAAAAAAAAATTCTCGTGTGCAATCATTCAACACACAGACCTGAATGACTTGCACTAAATAATTCCAAGATAGTCCAATCATTCTCGAGATTAATTACGTCATCGCTTTGATTAATTGAAAAATTAGAAAAATCTTAATTTTCATGTTTTTTAAAAATTTTCAAAAGATTTCTAACGATTTTTTTAAACGTAAACACACAAAATGCTCTGTTATTAGAAAATATTGCGTTTGAATTTAACGGTTTTCGCGCCAAAATTCAAAAAAATCAAGAATCACGTAAATTTTATGAATTTTTTTATGAAAAAATCATTTTCAGGGCAATTTTAGAGTCGGAAATTTGTCAATAATGTGAAAAAATTGAATAATTGGAGGCAATGAGTGTTTCAAATTGTTGTGCAAAGTGTAATAAGTGAAGGGAGGGGGTAAAAATGCCAAACTTCACTCAGTACACTTCTTTCAACTGCTGTTCAAGTGCTTTTTCGCAGGTCGCTAACATTGCGGATTGAGCGAATAAAAAAATCATCACAACACAGGAATACTGTGGGGTTACACTTTGAAATTTTTAGTAAATAAAGGGAAATTGTAAGGAAAATGCCGATTGATTATGCTGCTTTCGCTTATGCGGCCTCCGTTGCTGGAGGTGGAATTATGGGATACGTTAAATCGAGTAAGTTTTTAGTATGAAAAGAGCGAAAAAAGAGGCGCAATTATTTTTTGGGCTCTATCCGTGATAATTCAAATGATAATGGAATTAATTAACATACACCTAATAATTTTTTCTGATTTTTTTAAAAGGAATAAATTATAATTACAAAAAAATATTAAAAAAAACTTGCACTCAGTTTTTTTGAATTTTCTTCATATTTACATAGGGGAGAGTGGGGCAAAATGGACCCAAAAGATGAGATGACTCGAGATTTTTAAAAAAAGCAGCGGTTGCTCCAAAAAATCTGAAAAAATTTACGAACAATAAAGATATATTGGAGGATTTTCTCAAATTTTTTCAGATTTTTTCATCCAGTCCTTCATCCTGAAAAGAAATCCTTAATCATATTACTATGAGGGTCCACTTTGCCCCACTCTCCCCTATTTTTATTCTTTTGAAAATCCTTTCGTTAATAGGAAAAGAATAGAAAAATTGCTATACCTGCTATTTCTGATGATAATGAATTCAGCAGACATCTGACAATTTTTCAAAAAAATTTTAACCAAATTGATTTAATATGAAAAAAATATTTTTAATTATAGTTTTTTGAATTTTCTACTCATGCATAATTTCAATTTTTGAAAAAATAGAAGAGAAAAACGCTAATAATTGTCTGATGTCTGTCTATTCTTATTATTATCATTTTTTTTTTCATTTACTTATTGAATAATGCTTCTGGGGAGACCAAAGTTGCTCCTATAGCATGGTGAATCGCCATACAGAAGTGCTCATAATAAGTGAACAAATAAAAATAAGCAAGTAGTTGACATAGCAGGCATTTTACATTTAACAGATGTCAATAATAAATTAAGACATGGAAACAAAGCAAAACAGAAATAAAAATAGGATTATACATTGAGTTCTGTAAAATCTGCTCTCTCAGTTTGAAGCATCTTGTTGAAAAATAGTAAATATTTTTAAAAATACGAGGTTCCTTGGAACTCAAAAGATTTAGAGCCTCATCTTCGACTGGAATTATTTCTTAGTGTCTTCAATTGAAAGCTTATTGTTTATGAAACAGAATCAATTCCATCATTGGGTGCTGGATTACTGTTTGGAACAGTATTGGGCTATGGTGCATACCAGACATCTCAAGATCCACGCAATTGCGCTGTTCTTTTGGGCACAAGTGCAACCCTCGGTGGAATGATGGGCTATCGTTATTATAATACTGGTAAAATAATGCCAGCCGGTGTTATTTCACTTCTGAGGTAAAAATAAAACACTCATTATCTTATCTGATACAATGTTTACTATTCTTAAATGAATTTCAGCTGCGTCATGATCTTCAGAACACTTTGGAGGACTTTTCAAGCAGCTCCATTGAAAACTGAATGAAAAGTGGATCACATCTCTTTTTTTACATTGTGAAATAATCAAAAGAGAGCATTTTACATTACATAAGATAAATGAAGGTGGTAGAATTTAGATTGTGGGATTATTATTATTATTATGGTAGATGCATTTATTTCTGATGATTAACGTTATTTCTTAATAAATAAAAAATCAAAAATTTCAATTTGCGCATTTTATTTTTTCAATTACAATAGTTTATTTATCCATTTTATTTTATTTTATTTATGCTCAGACAAAAGTAGAAAATAGTGACTAAATGTCAATTGCATCTATAACATGCACAAGGTGTTAGCAATTTAACAGCAATGTTTTATAAATGGACTCTCAAGTAATGATATCTCAAGTAATGATATAACAATTCAATCATGACTGTCATTGATAATATCAATATCATAGTCACGATAAATCATTTTATAAGAAACAAAATTAACACATTGCTCACAATTTTTTTGAATTTTTCTTTTTTAACAAATAAATTGTTGTAAAAAAAATATTTAAAAAATTTGCACTTATAGTTTTTTGAATTTTCTACATGTACATATTTTTTATTTTTTTTTAAATAATTTGTTTAATAAAGAAAAACAAATTAAAACTGTTAAATGTCTGTTATTTTCGGTATAATATCATTTTAAACGTGTGACTGGCATTTGAAAAATTGGCGGGAAGCGGATAGTACTATTATAATGACGCTAGTGCTGTTTTCAACTCAGTAGATAACGTATCGATGGAATTGCTCCGAAATAAAGATATTTTTTGATAAGAATAAATTTAAAAAAATAAAGAAAAATATCTAAAGTTATATAAAAATCCAATAATAACAATATTTAATGAAATTTGACCTTTTTTACTGTCGCAAATTGATGCTAATCGATGCTAACGTTCGCAAATTCATCGGAAGTGACCCAAAACGTCTGTGATTGGTCGACCCCCCAAAAAATAATTCTCGTCCAATCCCAGCATTGAATTTGTTGCAAATAGTGATGCAAAACAAAAAAGTGACGGTCATTTGACCGTCATTTGACCGGTCAATTGACCGTCAATGACCAATTGGGAATGACTGACCATTTTGGTCAAAAAAAAAAATGACCAAATCGTGAGTCAGAAAATTGACCAAAAATTGTTTTGACGGTCAAATTCCATCTATATAGAGCTGATGATTTTTTTTGTACCTTCTGAATATTTCCGTAAATAAATTTTTGGATCTCCCGCGTCAGAATCCCGAGTGTCAATCAGTTGCCAGTAGAGGCATGAGAATCGTTTTAATAATCACAGTATATGCAGATTGTGATCATTTAAAAAAAAAATAAAAGAATATTTAATAAAAGAATATTTCTGTGATATCATTGTATCTAAATATAATAAGCCTTTTCCTCTTTCAAAATATCATTCTACTAAAAGTAACAAAAAAATGACCGGAGAACAAAATGACGGTCATTTTGCATCTAAATAGCTGGATTTCATTATAGATTCTGGTTCTTTATTCTTCAATTGGTTTTCTCCATCGCTGATATTTTACCAGAAATGAGGAAAACTGCACTTTTGGAAATGGATCATTTCTTTGAGTATTTCCATTGAATTTAAAAAAAATCATAAAAATGACATGAAAAATGACCAATCATAAAATTGACGGTCAATTTTCATCTATATAGATGGATTTTGTCATTTATTTCTCCTGACTGACCATTTGAATTTTTGACGGTCAATTTTCAACGAAAATTGCGGTCAAGTCAGAAATGGTCAAGAAATGGTCAATTGACGACTGACCTGACCAATTTCAAAATTGACCGTCATTTTGCATCTCTAGTTGCAAATGAGTTTGTGAATACAATTATTGCCTCTGTTCATCGAGCCCCTCTGGCCATGTTGCCTCGTCGGTCTTTCGAAGTTCCATTGAATTAATTGAAAAAAAAGGCCACAATTACTCGAAATTCGACAAATTGAACCGCAATTCAATAAAAACGATAACGATAAAAAAATCCTTGAAACAAGTGAATATATCAAAGTTTAAAAAAAACATATTAAATAATTATAAAACGATAAATTATAATAGCGTATGAATGTCCTGTTCAGTTGAAGCATTAAATTCAAGAATCCATAAATCTAATAAGCAGTGGCCACCGCCTGGAGGTATTATATATATATATACCCCATTCGGAGAAACGATTTGACTGATTTTTGGGATCAAGTCAACGAAAACTTTCATCATTCCGCCAATAACCGAGTGCCAACCCGCAGGGTGGCGATCATTTGATAAGGTACCTTTATATATATATATATATATTCATTATTATTATTATTGCTCTTTTTTTGGAGCATTTTCAGAGTTTCCGGGAATGGTAAGGAAGGAGGGTGAGTCACGTGACTAAAATACGATGATTTCACCCAAAAAAAAAAATTATTTTCAAGAAAATTTAATTTATTTTATCGAAATATTATTATTATTCTGCTATAAAAATTGGGTTTTTTCCTCAATTATGAAACACTTGGAGGGTAATCCAATCGTCAATATGGTAGAGTACTACCCAAATATTTGATTAATGATAAATACTTTTTTTTTTTTTTTATTGAAATTTATTTAATGTCTCCTTTCAATTGCCAAGGTCATCGACGACATTAAGAGCACAGTACAAATTACAAATTTTATATAGTTTCAATTGTGTCTTTCATTTTCATGTTTGTTAATTATTATGTAGGGATCATTGGAAAAAATTAATTTAACAGTACTAATTAATTTACAGAGTTTGTGAAAGAAAAGAAAGTTACAATATTTGTTAATTTTCAAATGCTGTCTATGATTTTTAATTCCAGGAGGTATTCTAGCGTTTTTATTTGTCCTTCTTTGGTGTCCAGAAGATCTTTTTTTAGATTCCTTGGGAATGCTAGTTTGGTTCTTGTCCTTAGTTTTGGTTGAAATTCTATGAATATATGCTTTACTGACAATACTTCATTGCAATATTTGCATAGATTTGGGGGGTCCTCTATGATTAGGTGGTTATTTTTAAGATCAATAGGGGAGAGTGGTGCATAATGGACCCTCATAGCAGCATGATTAAGGAATTTTTTTCGGAATGAAGGATTCGACGAAAAAATCTGAAAAAATTTGAGAGAATCTTCCAACATATCTATATTGTTTGTAAATTTTTTCAGATTTTTTGAAGCAATCGCTGCTTTTTAACAAAATCTCGAGTCATCTCATCTTCTAGGTTCATTTTGCCCCACTCTCCCCTACGTTTGTAATTATCTTAATTTTTTTTTTTAATGCACGACATTGCTGAAGATACAGAAGTGCCTTTCAATAAACAATAAGGCTTGAGGTACAGAAATGCCTTTTGCCTGTATTCAATATGCCCTTTGAGTATATGTTAAATGACTTAAACTTCAAGTACACTTAAATGACACTTAAAGACACTATCATTCTATACCAAATTCAATGCATTTATTAAAAGCACTTCTGTACCTCTAGCCTTGTCATTCAATAAATGCAGTGAATTCTGTATTTATAGTTGTCAATAATAAAATATTGAGGCAAATGGTCCTTGACAAATATTTTTTTTCGAAATAATTGAAAAAATTGTTGAATTTATTAAATTTAGTTAATTCAAACAGATGAACTAGTTGAATTGACTAAATTCAGTAAATTCAACAGCTTTTTCTAATTATTAAAGAAAAATGATATTACCTGAGAGGACTAATGACATCAATATTTAATTGTTTTACCATTAATTCTCAGTGTAAAGTTTATGTAATTTAATATATGCTTAAAGGGTATGTCAAATACACAGAGAAGGTACTTCTGTACCTTTATCCTCATCTTTTATGTACCTTAGTAGTCCCAGTTTCTGACATTGCTCCTTTTTCTGTCAATTTTTCCAAATTTTCCAATTATATTAAAATGTACAATATATTGTTTGTTATTAAAAATTGCTGAGCTCGTTTAGAGCAACAAATATTATGTGTATTAATAATATTTCATGTAATTTGATTATATTATGATCAAATTACATAAAGTAAGCAAATAGTTGTTGCCTTTGTTTTGTGCACGTCATAAATTAGCACTAAAGTGCTCTAAAGTGTCAGAAACCAGGGTCACCACAGTATTTCTCGTGAATTTGGGAAATTCAATGCCTCTTGAATGTCCTGACTCCTCTATCACTCATTATCACGTTTGTAATTTTTGTGAATCATGCTGGCAGAGTTAAAAATACGAGTGAATGAAATAACGCAAAGATATAGATCGTTATTGAAAGAGAGAACTAGTAAACTTATTTCATTCAAGATCTAACTGGTTTTCACTTGTGCCATATCGACTCATTTCAAAGTTTCTCGTGAGAGAATCATTTTCTCTTTACTTATCAATTATTTGATTATTATTATTATTATTTTTTTCTTTTTTTTTTTGACGAGTCATGCGCACTCGAAATGTTGACATGCTTGATAGCATTAATTTATTTTGTATCTTTCAGAATCTTTTTCTTTTTCTCCAATGAATTATCAGAATTTAGATTTTTTTCTAAAAATATGGTGTCATGACGTGTCAAATGGGTTTCGAAGAGTGGTGCAATAGTCCGGAATTATTGCATTTATCCGCTGTTTAATTTCAATAATTTCAATGTTTATTTTCTCAGTATTTCACATTATTATTGGAAAAAACAGAGGAAATTTTTTCGATTTTATTCTAATTTTTTTCCTTTCGATTTTTGATCCACTCGATTGAATGGAAGAAACTTTCCAATCGTTTCTATTATTGTTGGCACAAGATAACACAATTACATCGTGAAAACTAGGTAAAATTCCAATTAATCATGTCACTGAATCAAGGATTTCGATTTTTTCATTAGACAGAGATAGTCAATGTTTTTTTAAATGATTTCCTTCTTCTCTAAAGTATCGAGATTTAATCTCAGTCGTCTCAAGGATATTGACATTGATGATTCCCCAAGAGTCCAAGTGGATATATATATATATCTATATGCACGTGGCTATCTTTCTTCACCATAAATCAAACACCTACACTTCCATAATTTATTCCCACTAATTTCCAATGGCCCTGTTCTCACGAAAAAAGAGCATTTGAATGTGTAAATGACTTCTTTTTCCCTCTTTTTTCCTACGTTTTTAATACCTCTGATAATTGCATTAAACTGTGAAATCTAGTTGTTCTGGTTAAAAAAAATCTACTTGATTACTTTGGAAAGTCATTCTAAACTCAGGAAAAAAGTTGCAATTGTCGAAGAATTCGTATTTGAATTACAGAAAAAAAAGATTGATAATTATCAAGAGTTAGCCATAATTTAGTTAAATACAAACTCAATTTTTTTGCAATCAAGTAACTCATTGATTAATATGAAAACTTTCTATCTTAAAGTAGTATATTTATTCTTGAAAGAAGCGATGAGATGATCAGCTTGAAAAATCTCCAATTAATTCAAAATAATTGATGAAAATGAGTTAATTACAATCTGCATATATTATCTGCATATATTCTTAATTTCAAGAAATTTATTTCTTGAAAGAAAAAAAAAAAACATTTTTTCTCTCAGTATTTCGATTCAGCTATAAAGAATTCAATTCTGATAATATCTCTATTTGTTTCAAAATTCGCGCGAAATTCTGAAATTTCAAATATCTTTATTTCTCAATTCAAATCCGAATATTTCCAATTAAATACATTTTCCTTCCAGTGTAATCCTACATGATTCGATAAATAATATCTCGATTGATATGAATCGATTCAATTCTTCAGAACTAAAGATAGAAATTGATTGAAGTGATGCATATCACTAGAACCACTTGTGTAAACCAAAAAAAATGGGATTTCCACTCCAAGATAATTCCATTTTTTTTTTTTAGAAAGATCACTAGGCGCATGAACATTTCATTATGAATTTCTCATAATACTGATACTGCCTGCGTTTTTTATTGGTCTGCGATAACACGAGACACTCGAAAACGTGGAATCATCTTTTTTTTTTTTTTTTGTTAACATAGAAAAATAATGTCTGCCCCCCAGTGGATTATGACCCCTTAGTTTGATTCGTTCATTACTTACCCCTCCATTGTTAACTAATTCAATCTCTATGAACCATGGTCGAGTACTTCCAAGATAACAAGCTGGTCTTGGAGGAGTTTAAGGCACTCCAGATAATTTCTTTATCAAATACCTATAAATATTGCGAAGAATAGTGATTACTAACTCAGTACAACTGTGAATTTCTTGTCAATCACTACTACGTTGAAAAGAAGAAAATCATCAAATTCTCTTTCAATTTATTCGAATTAACTGAATAAAAAAAAACAGGAAAATTAGATTCTGAATAATTTCTTTCGTTGACTCGAAAAATCAAATAAATCTTTGTGAATTTATTTTTTCTCTTTGGTGTTTTTACAAGGCACGAGAATTACTTCCCACGATAAAGTAAGTTATTTTTTTTTCCTCTCTCGAATAAAACGTCAGCATTGTTAGACCCATTTCTCATCAAATACTAAAAATCCCTCTTTTGATTCGCTGACGGGTTATAACTTGGAACATGAATAAGAACCTGTTTTTATTCCGGATTTTTATTTTATTTTATTTTATGATAGACTAGGAAATTTCGTTGAAAATTTTTCCACTAAAATTTCATGAATAAGATTTCATCTGAAATTTTGTAATCAATTAATTATATCGCTGCTCCAAGCCTGTCTTATCTTCTGCTTATCAGTTCATTTAATCGTCATTAAAAAAATAATGATTTTTCGACTCGAAAAATGACTTGATCAACACAATGAATCATCAGTATTGAAAATAAATTAATTAGTCTCCTTTCTAAAAAAAAAAAACTCGGGAGATTTTATTGAATGCATTAATCTCATTGGCTGACGGGTTGTGCGGCATATTCAAAATACAAGATATGCAGTGGCAAGAACAATTAGAGTTACTCTTTCGCAGTAAATTCAAGGTTTGATTACTTAAAAGTAAAGACTAGATGATCAAATGGTCGGAGCTATAATAAAGAAGAAGAAGAGGACTTAGAAGCAGATAAACGACAAAAGTTGTGTTTCCTATTAAAATATCGTGCATAATATGTCACATTTCTGCCCATTGATAGAAACAATCGTTAATGATTCAAGAAAAGGAAAATTTCCTTTTTAATTCTGAAAAATGATGACGCATAGAAATATACGTAAATTTAGTTAGATCAAAGTCATTATTCGCAAAGTGCGCACATAGTGCCCGTTGCAATCTAATTAGATGTAGTGATCGTAGGATGTTTGAATAGTTGAATTCAACAATACTAAGTAATTGCCTTGATCAACAAATTTTTGGCTGTATCGGTCATAGCACAAATGAATGAAACAATAATAAAACAAAATTAAATAAATATCAATTACACCAATGTTTCGGTCAGCTATATGCGTCTCTCATCAGGATGTTTACTTATTATGTCTGGAAAGATTTTATAAACTTGTTATAATAATGATTTTTAATTTTATGTATTAATCTATTGCACATATTATTTTAACTTAAATTATGATTGAATTTTCCTTGTATTATACGTTCAAAGTAAATACCTTAAGAATTTATGATTCACAGAATATTTATGTTACTAAGTAATTGTCAATTGAAGTTCAATCATGCCGAATGGACCAAAATAGGTCTGAAAGCAATATAATAATTTAAGGAAAAAATAGAACTTCAATTGACAACTACTTGGTATTGTTAAATTCACCTATTCCAATATCCCATGATCCCTAAATCTGAATCGTATAAACATAAAAGAACATGCCAATGTAAAATCTATTTATTTATAATAAACCATTATTTTGTTACAGGGCTGTATCTGCGATAGACTGGTTGGCCAGTCTGTTGGTGTGTCTTTGAGCAACAGCGTCAACTGGAAGTTGGCCCTGAACGCAGAGCCCCCGTGGCTTTGCTAGCACCCCCAACTCTGATATTGTATTAATTCGCCTATCCACGACACTCCTAATTCTCACTGACAGCTGCCTCATTGCTACCTAGAATCTGCAGAGTAGCATTACAAATTGTATATTTGACGACGATTTTTTGAAGTAAAAAAAAAGCGATAACTGTAGCCAGAGGATCTAAATTCCCCTTATTTTTCTCCAAGTTTCAAAGAAAAAGAGTCTTAATCCAAAAAAAAAATTAACATGAAGGTATCAAATTTGGACGAACGCATCCACGTTTTGGACAGTTCATCAAACGTGATGACTGTTATCGAGGAAATTGCAAACAGTGGTCTGCAGGAAGAAGCCTTCTACGTTCTCGACATTGGGGATATCGTTAAGAAGCACCAGATTTGGAAGGAAAAAATGCCACGAGTCGAGCCTTATTACGCAGTAAAGTGCAATGACTCGGTCATTGTCCTCGAGGTTTTGGCTGCTTTAGGCATTGGATTCGATTGTGCTTCAAAGGTCGAGATCAACAAGGTTCTCGGTGTTGGTGTTGACCCATCGAAGATCATCTTCGCTAATCCAGCTAAGCCTGCATCACACATACGTCATGCAGCTGCAGTTGGAGTCGACACCATGACCGTTGACAACGAGAGCGAACTACACAAAATCAAGAAGCTTCATCCTGGTGGCAAGGTTGTCATTCGCATTCGCTGCGATGCCGAGGTTGCCCAATGCCAGCTTGGAATGAAATTCGGCTGTGATCCCATCTACGAAGCACCGAATTTACTGCGTCTTGCCATGATGCTGGATCTTGATGTCGTTGGATTCAGCTTCCATGTAGGCTCTGGATGTCAGGATCCACCGGTCTTTCACAGGGCCATTGGACACTGCAGAACTCTCTTCGATATGGCTAAAGATATGGGCTTCAAACCATATCTTATTGATCTTGGTGGAGGCTATCCTGGGGACAAGGGCACCAGCATTGAAAAAATCGCTGAAGTTGTGAATTCCGCATTGAATGAGTACTTTCCCAGTGAGTTTTCAATTTTTTTTTATCAGATTTTCCAATGATATGACTAAAAATAGCAGACATTTGACAATTTTCTTAAATTTTCTATTCTTTTAGAGAATGAATTATTTCAAATAAATTGAGAAAAAAAGAATTATTTTAAAGAATTATTTTCTAGAAAATTCGAAAAATTACAAGAGCAAATTATTTGAATATTCTTTTAATAATCATTTATTTGTTGAAAAAAATTCGCAAATTGTCGAAGATCTGCTAATTTTATTATCATGTCTCAATGTGCTTTGTGTTTGAGTTAATTCTTCTCTCGCCTTTTTTTTTTCTTCTTGAAACATGAGGACAATGATGTTTTTCTGTTTTCCAGACGATGATGTGCATATTATTGCTGAACCAGGACGATTCTACGTGGCATCTGCATTTACTTTAGCTACAAGCATTCACAGCAAACGATCAGTTCGAACTGACAAAATGTCACCGAATTTAATAACACATAACATGTATTACATCAATGATGGTGTTTATGGATCATTCAATTGTCTTCTTTATGATCATCAGCATGTTACACCTATTCCACTCAAGGTAATACTTCTAAACATTCATATTGAAAGAAACAAGTTGATGAAAATGGAATTAGCACACATTCAACAATTTTTCGCATATTTTTTTAACAAAAAAATTATTACAAAGTTAATTTGGAAAAAAATTAGCACTTAGTTTTTTAAATTTCCTACATATATCTATTTTTCATGTTTTTAAAATAATTCATTTATCAGAAATTTTTCGAAAATTATTTGTTAAAAATTTTTTTGGAATAATTTATTTATTCAAAAAATGAAAATCAATGGAATCTTTTTTTTTTCAATCAATGAAATTATCATGATATTTTTCTTTTAATAGGGTGGATGTGGAAAAATGACTCCATCAAGCATTTGGGGACCCACATGCGATGGTTTAGATCAGGTTGTTGAAAATATGCTGATGCACGAGATGGATCTTGGTGATTGGATCATATTCGAGAACATGGGAGCCTACACTCTACCTGTAGCTTCTCCCTTCAATGGATTTCCTATTCCCAAGGTTCACATTGTCGCCGATGAAAACGTTTGGTATGTATTCGTCCTAATATACTGAGAAAAAAAATTCTAGTGGCAAGGAAAGTGCCTTTTAGCAAAATTTTTCTCTACAATTTTTATATCTATATATATTGAAGTTTTCTGGAGTCAAGTAAATTTTCTTCAACTTCGTAAATTTTCTTGCAACAAAATTTGATTTTTTCTCAGTGTAATTAGTTCAAATTCATTTGAAATGTCTTTAATTTGATTTTTTTCATAAAATATGACTTGAAATTTTGCAGGTTGCTGCTGAAAGATGCATTGCCTCTCACTGAAGATCACTTTGTCATTGGCAGTACACCGGCAAATTTGCGCCTTGGTCTTGACATTGGTGGCACTAAAGTTGATCAATGGCCATCACCAACAATCGATCTAACATCATCAGCTATTATAACTGATCAGCCACCAACATCCCCATTTATCTACGATTACGTCGAGGTTGAAGCGATCAACTGAGTAAAACTGAAATCCATCTGCTCCATTCCAACGGCTACGTATGAATACAATGAAATGAAAATGATTTTATGCACAAGTATCGCCCTAATATCGAAGCATTTTTCTCTATAATTTTTTTAATCGAAGCCAACGAAATAACTGAAACTTTCATCCACTTTTATTTTGATTTTTTGATTTTCTCTTTCATATAAATTATGAATGAAAATGATGTGTCATTTGCTTCGGTAAAATCATCTCTTTTGTAATAACAGTCTGGATTATTTTTTTGCAGAGAAAATTTGGGCTTTCAATGATTTTCTCTGTTCGTTTCAAAAACACAGTTCCATCTTTTTTTTTAAATCTCGTGTTTATTTTTTTTTAATCATTTTTTTCTTGATTTTTTAGTAGTTGGATCAATAAACGAGGCATTCCAATCGTGGCTTCGACAAGAATTTTTTAAAAATATCGATTATGTTCAAATTCCGCCCAATTATAAGGGAGAATGGGGCGAAATGATTCTTTGTCGAAAAATGATCTAGGATTTTTTTTTTCTCAAATGAAGAACTTGATGGAAAAATTTGAAAAAATTCGAGAACATGCTCCGATATATGGACATTGTTGGTGAATTTTTTCAAATTTTTTTGTGGACTCTTTCATGCTGCAAAAAATCCTTAATCATTTCGATTTGCAGGTCCATTTTGCTCCAGGTTGTCCCTTACTGTTTACTATTTTCCAGACCACGTTAAATGTTCATGAATGAAATTTTATTGAGGAAAAATGGGAAAAATGTCGATGAATTCGTCAAATCAATTTGGGAATCTATGATACGATAGATATAACATTTAGATAGTGCTCTGAAGAGATTATCTCGAGAGCCCACGTGTGGATGTCACTTTTCAAATCATTTGTCCTTGTTTTTTTTTTCATTAATCTCAAAAAATACAACTTTTACTTCTCATTGAGCAGTGAATGATGTGAGTTTCTTTTGGATTCAAGTATCACGCACAAAATTTAATAACAGTATAATTTGTTAATTTTAAACCATTTAAATTGAGATCTTCCTGGTTCAATTGATTGATGTTAGAACGTAGAAAATTTCCAGAATAATCAGGAAAAAAAAAGGAGAAACCATTAGGGGAAAAACTGTTTTTCTATAATCAAATATATCTAAATGCTTCTTGAATTTTAAATTTTTTAGATGTAATGAAAATCCAAAGAAACATGATTGGTGCAGTACAATATTTTGTACCTTTGTACGAGAATGAAAAAAAAAAAAAACATTTAAATTTGGCTTGTGTAGTTGCAGTTGGAGAAAAAATAACAAATAAGTTAAAGTGAAAAAGAACAAAAATATTAATCAAAAAAAACATAATAATCATAATGCTTGAAAAAAATGTGTTAGTTCCCTAGGACGAAATTTTCAGTAGATGAAAAGTTGAAAAAAAAAAAAATAAGATAGTAAAAAATTGCAAAAAAAAACTCTGCATGATTGCTAGGAAATTCTCAGGCATTGAGGCAGCTGTCACAGAAAACAAAGAACGATAATTAGTTTCATTAATTAATTACCCTAATTGTATTATATGTCAAGAAACTTAATGCTATTATTATTGTTGTCCAATTAATCAAATTAGCTCCATTTACGTGTGTAATATGATGTACACTAGATCAATAAAAATTAATTTGAAATGTAAATTTCATTCTGCTTGTTTATTTTTCTCCTCCCCCTCCCTCCTTCCCCCCTCTTACTCCCATTGAGGATTGCCTTTAATCACAATTTCTGATTTAATTTCAGTCTGAGTCTATAAAAATTTAATGACTACCGAAGCTTAGCCAATTTTTTTTTATTTTTTTTTTTCTCTGAACGAATCATATTTCTTTTTTTGTGTCCAAATCTGTAGTTTACGTAATTCTCCAGGTAACTCTCTACTATTTCTCACTACGCAATTACTTTCCTCATCAATTTCATCCAACTGAAACAAATTCTAGATTAAGTCAGCAATTGTTTTTTTTCTTTTTTAAACTCGTAATCCATTAAATGGACCTCTGTCTCATTTAGCTTCTTAATAATTTTTTATTTTTTTTTTCTAATTAAGAAAATGCACGTGGCTTGGGTGTATTACTGTCTTCTTAATTTACGTTACAGTTATTACATCGAAATTAATTCGTTCAATTCTCCTCCTTCTATTTCATCTTTATCCGTACTTTTTCGTTTCTTCTATTGTGTTTGGCGTTGGAAAAAAAAGCAATATAAAGGAAAAAAAATCAAGAAAAATTGGCTTTTTCAAACCAGGAAGTGAAATTTTTTCTAAGCAGAGGCTTAAATCGATTCGTGCTGAACGCACGAATTCGACCAGCGTGACGAATACTGGGTGACCTTTCTTTCACGTATTACATGACATATTTTATTTAAAAAACATAGTAGTGTAATTAATTTAAGTTACACTTGAAGAAATCTTTTTTCGCTTTTTTCTATTCATTATATCAGTGGCTTAGAGTTAAAAGGGCGTAAGTGCTGTGTATTAGTATAGCACTTATGGCTTTTGTTTCTGAGGCGAAGATATACCATATATATATCTATATATATTGCTTTTGAAGAGACCTAAGTAAGTCTTATTAGGGTGAGACGACCAATAGACAGACAATTAAGGAAAAATTGGGATTTATTGGAGCGTATACAATAGGCAAATCGATTAGAGGAACTGCAGGAGGGGAAGATGTACAGGAAAATGTATACTGACAATTTAAAAATCAATTTAACTTGAATGATGAAATAATTGATGAAAATTGAGGAAAAAAGTGGAATATAGGGGAAAGTGGAGTAAAATGGATATGGCTTGATTTGGGATTTTCTACTATGAAATTTACTCGAAATTGATGGAAATATAGGAGATAGGTTTTTCCTGATGATTCCATTGGAAAGATGAGAAAATTTCCCATGAAAAGCATATGTCAGAAGTTATTTTTTGGAATTTTTCAAAAATTTTGTTTTTTGCGCAAGATTTGAAGGTGAAAGACTTCTGTTTTTGAAAAATTTCAGGTTTTTGGGAATATCTCTGGTTCTATTGGTCGTAGCGACCTGAGGTTGGTCTTGAATGGAAGGTGAGCTCATTTCCCATTGATTTATGGGGTTGAAAAAAGAAAATATCAATTTTTTCGAGTATTTATAGGGCAAAAACTGATTTTCAGAAAATGACCTATAAATATTCGAAAAATTGATTTAAAAAAAATTTGAACCACATAAATCAATGAGAAATGAGCTCACCTTTCATTTGAGATCAACCTCAGGTCGGTACGACCAACAGAACCGGAGATATCCTCGAAAAAGTGAATTTTTTCGATTTTCAAAAGTGTTACCCTTCAAAACTTGGCCAAAAAAGTCAATTTTTCCAAAAATTGAGAAAAAAAATTTTTGACACATGTTTTCCACCTAAAATTTCCTCAGCTTTTCAATGGAATCATCAAAAAAATTCTATCTCGCTCCGTTCAATTAGAGTGCCCATTTTACCCCATCTTCCCCTACCCCAAATCCCCAGTATTCTCCCAAAGAAATATAACTGAATAATCCACTGTAATGAATGAACAAAAGTCATGGAAAAAGAAGCGTAGAGGGAAGAATAGTGCAAGGATAAAAAATGGAATTAAAAAAAAAAAAAAATTGGAAAGTCCACTGAATCTACGTCTTTCATAAAAATTCAAAAATTTCTGCAGTATCATGATTTTTACTGATTACGATCTTATCTCTCGTATTCACGAATTAATTTTTCCAATTTATTGTAAATCCTTCCAATATTTTTCCATTCCTTCCCTCATTCTACAAAAATACAACAATATATTATTTTTTAATAAAGTAATTAAGCCAATAATTGTGAAATATTTATTTATTTCCTGGGGGAAAAAGGATTCTGTAGTAAAAATAAATTCAAAAAAAAAAAAAAAAAAAATGAATTTTTAAAAAAATTGAAAAAAATAAAAAAAATTGCGCAACTGGAAATTTAAAAGACTAGTTCAAGCATTGTTTATCTGTGACTCTTTCACAGGAACTATATAGATTGAAATTCACGAGATTAACCTTGTGAAAAAAATGATCAAGGCAATTCAACTTCCGCTGTGTTCAACAAAAATAATAATTTTTTTTTTTTAAATAATTAAATGTAGATGTTTTGATTTATCATAAAACCAACAAAAAAATCAAAAAAAAAAAAATTCACGTCCATTTCATCATATTTAATTATTTCATTTCATCATCTCAGAAGCAAAGAGGCGTAAGTGCCATGTATCATCTTAGCTTTTAAGCCACTTTGCTTCTAAGACGACAATTTAAACGATGCTATCTCAATGCTAACATTTTTCTGTATTTCTCAGGTCATCAAAATAATTTTAATAATTATATAATGGATGTTTACATGTTTAAAATGTAGACAATGAATTCTACAATTAATATGGAAGGGGGGGAGGGAGGGGGAATATTATACATATTTTACTGAGGGGAGAATTTCTATTTCGCGGTTGGTGATTCATGATGTAAGTTCGAGAGTTAACGAAACGATCCAGTCATTCAGAATTTCTAATTTCGACAGATTTTAACCGATCTTCCATGAAAAAAAAAAAAAGAAATTGCAATTTTTCGTTAAAAATTCAATGAGAATTCGGGAAAAAAAAAAATTATGATTTCTTGAATTCCGAGGAATTACGAAATTTTCTTCATTACAAAAATGAATAATTAAAAAAAAAAGGAATCATTATGGAAATTCAATGAAATTAGCACACTTCTAACGAGTTTCTGCAGATTTTTTTCTCGTGAATAAATTATTGGGTAATAAAAAATTCCGATTTGTTAAAAATTTGATGAAAATTTGAAAAAAATATATATTTTTTATATTTCGAGAAATTGCAATTTGTTGAAAATTCAATGATAATTTAAATAGAAAAATTATTCCTTAAATTCGAAGAAATAACGAAATTTTTTTATTACGGAAATTAATAATTAATAAAAAATCGAAATTATTCTAGAAATTCAATGAAAATTACCACACTTCTAGCAACCTTTCGGATATTTTTCTAACGAATGAATTATTACGGAAAAAAATTATGATTTGTTGATAATTCGATAATTATTATGAAGAAAAAAATTGCATTTTTTTCTAATTTAATGAGAATTAATGAAAAATGATTATCCCTTGAATTCCAAGGAATTACGTAATTTTCTTATCACCAAGAAGAATTTTTCAAAAATCGATATTATTCTGAAAATTAAATTCTTGCCTTAGAAATAGAGTTGATGGAATGAAATTCGTATATTTTCAACAATTTTTTGGATATTTTTTCAATCAATAAATTATTATGAAGAAATATTGCGATTTTTTGATAATCCAACAATTATAATAAATAAAAAAATTGCAATTTTTTGAAAATTCAATGAAAATTCAAAAAAAAATGATAACTTCTCAATTCCCAAGAAATTATGAAACTTTTTAATTGAAAAAAAAGGAATAATTAATCGAAAAAACTCGAAATTATTCTGGAAATCCCTTGCAATAATTTCCTACAATCCTGAGTTATTCAAGAAAAATGAGATCCTTTTATTTACCATAAAAATGCAGATAATAATGGAATCAAAGAATTTATTCTTGCATCAATCACGAAATAATTAACAAAAAAAAAGGGCAAAAAAAATTGGAATTTCAGTGAAAAATGAAGTTTTTAACTGTAACACGTACGATTTCTCAAGAAAAATTTACAATTCGATTTACCAGTACACGATTCAGATCTAAATCAACAAAATGTCTTGGACGTGAGTATAACGTGAAATAGGGAATGCAAATATGTGTTTTATAAAGTAAAGTACGAATGTTGTTTCACATGGTAAGTCCAGTGTCCGTGTTCAATCCCTAAGTGCATTGTGAAAGGCAGTATCTCAGCTGGTTTTGTTAAATATATATATATATGTATAAATATATATATATAGTTAACCGGAGGTGAACTGAAATAAGAGCAAGCGTCATACGTTATATCGGAATAATTGCGCAATCTAATTACTTCACGATTCAACGATCAATTGTTATTATGTTATAGTGTTCATTAATGATTATTATTGTTAGTGTTATTATTTTTTATCGTGAGCTCATTTGAACTGTGTGATACTCTTGTACTTGAACTAGAGGGAGAAATAAAAATTCTATTATCGAAGAATTTGTATTTTAATTGAAGAAGAAAAATATTGGAAGATGAATTGAAGAAAATTTTATCATCGATAGTTTAATAAAAATTGATTTTTTATTTGTTTATAATAATAATAATAATAATAATAATAATGGAATCAGCGAATATTTAACAAATTTTTTGAATTCTTTTTAACAAGTAAATTTTGATAAAAAATAGGTTTACAAAATTTTTACTAATTTTTTTTAAAAAATTTATATTTGTATATTTATTATTTTTTAAAAATTTATTCGTTAGAAGGGAAAAAAATTAAAAATTGTCAGAAATTGTTTTTTTTTACAGGATCATTAATTTTTTGCAATCAAATCACTCATTTTTTAATCTCTTTTTTTTTAATGCCAATTTCTCAATAAAATCCGTTTTTTCATATAATTGAATTGTGTGAAAATTAAAAAAGAAAAATAAATAAAAAAAAAAAAAATAAAAACTGGAATTTTCTGGTGATTGAAGCACCGATTAGAATTATCCAATCAGAGTGATTCAATCGATCATGCGTTTTATTGATAAAGATAAGAGAATGAGAGTATGAATTCAATTGTTTACAGTTGAAATATCGATTCAGGAAGAAAGAACTGTATTTTCCCACTATTTGAAATAAAAACACAGATTTTCGTAATTCATGCAAATTCGCAGCATCATCTTCTCCAATCCAATTAATCAAATTGCGCATATCTCTATTTACTGATAATTGCAATGAATTTGATGACTCGATATTTTTATTATATGTTTTTGAACCCTCTCCGTTGAAAATCAAATTAAATTGTGTATTTGCGCAATTTGAAACCGTATCCATTGTTGCGAGAAATTTTATTCCCGAATCGTTCTACTAAGAAAAAACCGTTGTAGTGTAAAGTACCGAAGCGAATTGGAACACAAAACCTCTTAATAATAATATTGTTGTAATAATCCACCGAGCATAACGAAATAATGAGAAGCTCAACGATTTTTTTTTCTTTCTAATTTCTTTCATTTTTCAATTTTAATCTAATTTTTCTTATTTTTTTCTTCTTTTTCTCTAATTTCTTTCCATTTTCAATTGTAATCTAATTTTTCTCATTTTTTTCTTCTTTTTCTCTAATTTCTTTCTATTTTCAATTGTAATCTAATTTTTCTCATTTTTTTTTCTTTCTAATTTCTTTTGTTTTTCAATTTTAATCTAATTTTTCTATTTTTTTTTCTTTTCCTCTAATTTCTTTCGATTTTCAATTGTAATCTAATTTTTCTCATTTTTTTTTCTTTCTAATTTCTTTGAATTTTCAATTTTAATCTAATTTTTCTATTTTTTTCCTTTTTCTCTAATTTCTTTCGATTTTCAATTGTAATCTAATTTTTCCCTTTTTTTTTTATTCGTCTAGTTGTGATAAGACCGTTTTCCTCTTTGTGGTCCTTTCTCAACCACGATTACGCCAAAGTTTGTGGCATTATGTCAACTCCGGTAATTTCACTCAGGGAAAAGTTTGTTAAGGAAACAGTGAAAAAGTTTAAAAAGATAAAATATAAAAGAAAAAATTGAGAAATAAAAGGGGAATTATTATTATTTTTTTTCTTTAATCATTGAATTATCAAGAATTTTTTGAAATAATTATTCACATGAATTCAGATCAATTTCGCTTCTAATTGAAATAATGGGAGAATAATTACGCGAAAAAAATTGGAGAAGAAAAAGATTAGAAATGAAGAATATATAAAAATATTCCTTTACTTTAAATGACTTTGGGATTTAATAGATCATTACGGATTTCCGTTGGACTTCGCGCCATATCATTTCACGCATAACACTTCCCTAAACATAACAGGCCCTGGAATTCGTTCATACCAGGTACTCATGAACGTTGTAATAAAAGTCTGGTCTGTAAGAAATATACTGTATATATCTAACTCGATTTCACTTTTACCCATGCGTACTTCTTATTACTCCAAGTATATTCCTTGATTCCCTGATTTTTGTGCATTGATTAGAAGAATTCTATGAATATTTGTGCATTGATTAGACGAATTCTATGAATATATAGATATATAAATATGAAGAATTCAGGACCAAACGCCTAATTCGTGATTATTAATGGAAATTTATAGGGGAGATCGGGATAAAATGATTCAGGATTTTTTTCCGGAGTGAAGGAAGTTGCGGAAAAATCTGAAAAAATTTGAGAAAATGCTGTAAAGTGTCTAGATTATCGCTGAATTTTTTCAAATTTTTTCACTGTGATGCTGATTCGTTAAAAAAATTTCAATTCATCCTTCCCCGCAGGTCCATTTTGCCCCCCTTTTTCATCTTCACAAAAATGTGGGATTTAAAATGAGTACAGCTATGAACTTTGAACGCGGGTAATTCAAAATTAATGAAGATATTGATTAATTAATTACGATTTAATGGCAAAAATGATGATTATCACTAAAAAGTGGGTATTCATCCGAAATTTACTATTTATTTTTATTTATTTCTCCGTTAATTCCCATTTTTACTCAATTCTTCGTGAATTAAGGTCAATAAAACAGGAAAAAATGAGGATTTACAGGTTATTTTCCGAATAATTACTGATAATTCGGGGAAAAGTGCTTCAAATTACCCGAAAAAGTGATTAAACTATTCGAAAGTCATATCTTCAACTTGTGAATATAATTTTTTTTTCTCGATTTTTTTTTTATATTAATTTCATTAAGAGAAGCAAATAATTACGACTACCTTCTAATTAAAATTCTCAATAACTATACGATGAATTGAATATTTTTTTCTTCTATTATTCAGTTAAAATGCTGTTCTCTTCGCCAAATGTTTTTAAATAATGGGTCAACCCTGCGGTTTTTTAGTAATTTCGTTATTTCCGTCCGATTAAGGGCGTTTCATCCCCACCACCGCTATTTTCAGTAACTTTGATAATTCATATCTCATAAACTGCACGGATAAAAATTTTAAAAAAATTCAGAAAAATTCCGAAAAATATCATCTTTTATACAGCATCAAGAGAATAAGAACTCAATTACTTTCATCAAATAAAACATGCAAATACTCCAAATTTCCTCGTCTCTAGGCCCCCTTAACCGATACAGTCTGTCCAGTAAATTCACTTTATATATATTAAAAACAGAAAATTAGGAGCAAACCGTGTCCCCTTTCTCTTGCCAAGCCGAGCGTGGTACAAAAATACTTTCGCTCTCGCTCACCAACAGGCTGTTGAGCTCCCTCCAAAGACTATTGCCCATTGCTTAAGGATTTACCATTAGTTTTTCGTTATTCAGAGGAGGAGAAACGGAAAACCGGAAAACAGTTCAGTTCAGACTTTTGCACATGCCGCACCTCAATATCCCTTCCCCCTCCTCCCCCTCCTCCTCTTCACCCACTTTCAGCATGTTTGATAAGCAAAAAGAGACAAAAAGAGAACAAAAGGGGAAAAAGGCGGATTTGAGATTGCAGACAGTGGAATAGGTCGGTGGACCGAGCAGCCACGACCCCAATGACCCTCACTCTCCACTTCGCGAATGTGTCTACGTGATTAAAAAATATCCAGCATCTCGATCCTTGAATACTTCCTTTTCATGCTGTTCTCTTCCTCAATAATCTAGAGTGCTTTGCATGTTTTTGATTTTTTTCTGAAAAATGACTTTTATCGTAAATTTAATTTTTTAAATTAAATTAATTAATCGATGAGACCAATCATTATGACTAATAATTCACATTTTTTTTTCTCCAAATTCATAAAGATAAACATATTTTTTTTTCTCTCTCTCTCTCTCTCTCAATTTAATCATATTCGCAATCTGTCTTGATCACAATCAGGCGCTTCGGGATTAATGAATGCCTATTACATATAGGATTTTGCATTTTTTTTTTCTTTTTTGGGTGCTAAAGAAAAAAAAAAATCAGTAACTAGATAAAAATTATACGTAAAAAAAACCACAGGATATACACATGTGAATTTGACGTGGAGTTATAAAAAATAAATTTTATTATACCTACAGATTGATTTTCAATGAATGTTAAATGATGATGATAGCCTCAAGATGCATGTAGTAAAATGTCTTGGATAATGTAATCAATAAAAAAGAAAAAAACAAATTAAGGAGAAAAAAAAAAAGAGTTTTAACAAAATTGCTTTTAACAAAAATTGTAATAAATCTCCGATTGAATTACTAATGCAGAATTATGGTGTAATTTACGAACGAAATGCGGAAAAGCATGAAATTCTTCGTTTTTTTTCACCAAATGCACTTGATATTAATCGTTTTCTGCCTTTTCTTCATTTAAATTATGCGAAGGTGCACGATGAGGGGCAGGGGGGGGGGGGGGGGTTCAATTATTATATAAGAAAAATTCACTGCACACTCGTGCATCTTCCTCGGGGGAAGATTCTACACTGCACCTATATATATATATATACGTATATATACGTAATGCGCGTGTTTCGATCACGCTATGCGCTTTTTTTCCTTTGAATTATCAGTGTAACTGGAGAAAGATTGGAGAGATAAAAAAGAATTAAAAAAAAAGAGTGTAGATATAAATTCGATGTGGTGTGTCCTAGAGACTGCGTGATGTGTGTGATGAAATTTTCGTGCTCGTACAGGAAAAAGAAAAAAAAAAGAAGCCATGGGTAATATCAGTTTGCTGCCGGTTTTGAATGAGAAAACCAGTTTTTTAGTTTTTTTTTTTTTTTTTCAATTCATACAGGTATAAAGATGTAAAATTACTGTCATTTTTTTGGATATGTCAGGTCAGTCGTAAAATGACGGTTTTCTGACCATTTCGGATCTGAGCTGTAATTTCTGTTGGAAAGTGAGGGTAATTCTCTTTTTTTATCGTCAGTAATTTTTTTTGATGATGAAAAATCATCTGTATGAATGAAAACTGACGATAATTTCTTATTTCAGTCACTTTTTCGGTCATTTTTGACTACCTTTTCTTTTTTTTTTGAGACGCACGAAGAAAGAAAAGGATATTTATATGATTTTCATCATAGAAATATATATATATATATATATTATATAATAAAGAAAAAATATATTTTTTTTATTGTTCAAAAGGAAAGAAGAATATCGAGCATTACATTTCAATGAAATTTGTATTACACAGAAAAAAATGTTTTCTTGATTTAAGAATGTGCAGTCACTTAATTTAAGAATGGTAGGTCACTTAAATTAAGTGACTTTTCTCACTTAAATCAAGTGGCTTTTCTCACTTAAATCAAGTAACTTTTTCTTTCTTAATTTAAGAAAGTAAAAGTCACTTAAATTAAGTGACTGTTCTCACTTATATTAAGTGACTTTTTCTTTCTTAATTTAAGTGACTTGCACATTCTTAAATTAAGTGACTGCACATTCTTAAATTAAGAAAACATTTTTCTCTGTGTATGTAATAAAATGGAGTAAACGCCAATATTTCGTGTGAATTTTCCTCTCCAAAATGAAGTAACAGAGAAAAAAAAATTAAATTCAGCTAAATAGATGTAAACTGACTGTAATTTAATCAATGGGTCATTTTCCTGACGAGAAAGTCAGTAATTCAGCTTTGGTCAGTTACGTATAAGTTACCGGTAAAATGACGAAAAACTTACCGGTGAGTTTTTAGGCTCACATCACTATACAGGTAATGGAAAAAAATTGTGGAGGAGGGGGGAGAGAGAGGGAGAGACTGGTGGTGTGGGTTTGACACATAGTGGTGAAATTTTAGAGCAGGAAATTATTGATTTATGAAAAATTGCGTGGGATTGATTTTTTTACGTTTTTTTTTCTCTTTTTAACGGCTTCGGAACTCTATTTGGGTCTATTTAGCCTTTTTACGTTTTTGATAGATTTTTTGAAATTTTTTTATACAGGAGAAATGGAGGAAAAATGGATCAGTTCATCAAAATAATTTGGAATTTTTTTTGAGAGTGAAGGGCTCGTCAGAAAATTTTGAAAAAATTCACCAATGATGTACGCATATTGAAGCACTTTCTCGATTTTTTTCAGATTTTTCGATGAAGTTTTGACTCCAAGAAAAAATCCTGAATCGTGTTACAACGGATATCCATTTTTCTCCCCACTTTCCTCTATTTATAAAAATTTGTGGCTTACTGCGACTCTTATTTATGTATTGAGGAAAATTTGAATGAGAATTTCATCGAGGATTTTGATATTTTGAATTTTCGAAGAAACTAAATTTATTTTTAGGAGGAATCCATTTATTTCCATCGGCATGACATCAATTTTTGTTTAAAAAAAAATGAATATTTATCAGTTTTCCTCGATATTTATTCAATTCTCAACACATTTTTTTGGTATTTCTGTCATCGAGACTATTAATCACTCAATGGGATACAATTCTAATGATTTTATTGGGAAATTAAATGTTAACTAATGTTGTCTAAGGTAAAAAATTTAATTAATACATTTTAATTAGACACAGGGCCATCTATAGTGACTTGGTACATCAAGAAATTGTGTATATCAATAAAATTTGGGGTTTCCTAACGCCATTAATATTTATAGCTTGCCCTTTTTTTCAATGAAGAATCTTGTAAAAATTTTGATGCGGTGTTATGTTGACTAAGATTGGGACATCAATGAGTTTAAGGTAGTGTCCCAGGAAACTTGAATAAAGGTAACCCTTAATTTTTTCGATGCCATATCAAAGATGATATTTTTTTACATTTTTCTGAATTTTTTCATAATTTTTGTCCGTGCAGTTTATGAGATATGAACTATCAAAGTTACTGAAAATAGCGGTGGTGGGGATGAAACGCCCTAAATCGGACGGAAATAACGAAATTACTAAAAAACCACAGGGTTGACCCATTATTTAAAAACAATTAGCGAAGAGAACAGCATTTTAACTGAATAATAGAAGAAAAAAATATTCAATTCACCGTATAGTTATTGAGAAATTTTAATTAGAAGGTAGTCGTAACTATTTGCCTCTCTCTCTATCTCATGCAAGTGATAGAAGATAAATGTAAAAAAAATTCGAGAAAAAAAAATTATATTCACAAGCTGAAGATATGGCTTTCGAATAGTTTAATCACTTTTTCGGGTAAATTAAAGCACATTTTCCCCGAATTATCAGTAATTAATTGGAAAATAACCTGCAAATCCTCATTTTTTCCTGTTTTATCGAACATATTCTGGTATACCACCTTAAGACTACTTAATGAAGTGACGAAAAATAAAAATTCAATCTTATCATGTAATTGTTATTTAATTCCATCAATTCGAAGGTCTCGTCTATTTTTAAACTTTATTATCCACTCAAAAAAGAAATTGAATACTATTGATTAATACTCCATAGTATTGTGTTGAGTTGTAAACTAATTAATATTTATAAATATTCCGTATTTATCATCAACACGAGTAAAAAAAACAAAGAATTAGTAGATTGAAGATAGCAATTCGTCAGAGAGGCATTAAATCCTCGTTTTTTTTCCACACAATTCAACTATTAAGCGTTCGTTGATGCTATTTATAATTAAATAATTCATTTTTCAACTAAAAAAAAAGCAAAAAATCCGAAAAAAAAAATCGTACAATTCCTCTTCCTCTTTTCTGCTCCCTCCCTCCCCCAAACCAAAAAACATTCGAAGTTTATGTATTTTGGATTGAAATAAAACACCACTTTTTTCCCCTTCATGATTAATTGAATAAAAATAATTTTCTCAATATCATCGAAAATGAATTAATAAACCTGTTATAGTTGCCAATAGATTTATCATTAATTATGCCATTAAAAAAAAATATATTATGTCATTCCTTCTTTTTTTCTTTTCAAAATTTCAGAAAAAATTCTCAGAAATCAACAGATTAATGATGAAAATCCTGCAAAAAGAAGGGAGAAAAAAAAATAACGAAATTATCCATCTTTTTCACAATGATATTAATTTAAATTTTAATTCTCCTCCATTTTTTTTTTTTTTTTTCGCTAAATGTCTGTTATAGACCCCGAGTGAGAGAGTGGTAGACCACGTAGCGATAATAATGCCCAGTTGTGTCTGACGGACCTTGTACCCCATACCAACGTTTTCTGTGTCTCTGTTTTCAGGTTTTATTTGCAGAAGGACAAAGAACTTGTGTCCCCTCACCCCCTCCCCTTTTCCTCCCACTCCCTCCCCTCACCCCCTCTTCTTTCCCTTCATCTCCCCTTTTTTCCCCCCGACCCCTGCATTAATTATTGAGGAAAGAAATGCTGAAGAAGAAAAAAAAATCGAAAATTTCTCGCACTCCCCCATGGAATTCCCGGAACACTCGATAAACAAATACATCAATACGCGATTAAAAAAAAAATAAAAAAAGGAAAAAAAAAAGTGATGAAGTTGGAAAAAAGAAGGCTTTTTTTTTGGAGAATCGGCATCAGTATATAAAACGATCTCGTTGCTCGCATGTTTCGATTAATGGACCGTTGCTGGGCTATAAATTTAACGACAAAAACGTGTTTCCTCAAATAAAAGGAGAGAGAGAGGAAAAAAAAATATCATCAATTTATTTCCTCTTGAAATTTATTTTTTACATGAATATTCTGAATTCATGGGAAATGATAGTTATAAAAAAAAAGTATTCATGGGAATGGGCGAGATTTTAACGCAATTAAAAAGAATGGACTGATTGAGAAAGGGAAAAAAGGAGAAAGAAATTAAAATTTAAGGTAATCCTAGTGGTTTGGGCAATCTATTTTCCCTTTTTCGACTTTTGGTCACTTTCGATAGAATAGCAGGAGGAGATTTTTTTTAAATTTAGGTTATCCCATGTTAATTGAATTAACATTGAAACTCCATAAGCGAGTTTCAGTTTCACTGGGAAAATTCAGGATCACAGACCCATTTTTTCCTTACATAACCTTATATGTTTTTTGATCGTCCGAATGTCTATTAATTTTTGAAACCATGAAAAATGCATGTTACTAGATATATAACAACGATTAATGCAATTAATTACATGAAAAAATCAATGGCGGGAATATTGGTATTTAAAATCCGAGGATCCTCCAATCACAGTCCTAGATACTGGAACAGCGTGATTCAAATTCGGAATATTCATATTGAATAAATATTGATCAATATTGAATATTCATAATATTATCTGCACAGAGAAAAATATTTCCTTGATTTAAGAATGTGCAGTCACTTAATTTAAGTGACCTGCCATTCTTAAATTAAGTGACTTTTCTCACTTAAATCAAGTGAATTTCTCTTTCTTAATTTAAGAAAGTGAAACTCACTTAAATTAAGTGACTTTTCTCACTTAAATCAAGTGACTTTTTCTTTCTTAATTTAAGAAAATAAAAATCACTCAAATTAAGTGACTTTTCTCACTTAAATCAAGTGACTTTTCTTTCTTAATTTAAGTGACCTGCACATTCTTAAATTAAGAAAACATTTTTCTCTGTGTAATAACAATTTATCATCTTGGACATCGTTCTAGTACCGGTAAAATGTTGAAAAATCGAAATAGTTACAGCAATTATAATAACTAAAAGGTAGGAAAAATAAAAATCGATCATTTGAGCTTGCCACTAGGATTACCTTAAGAGTAAAGAGAAAAAATTGACACAATTGATAACAAATGCAACTCATGCGGGTTTTGCTGTCAAGTAGGGGAAAGAGGGGAGGGCGTGGAGACTTTTAAACACTTGTTGCTTTTCTACTGATTAATTCCAACATAATAAAATAGTTAATCATTAATAATTGAAAAAATTTCAAACAATTTTAAAATATTTTTGAAAAAATCATTAATATTTTTCATCTCAAATCAATACTTTGGAAATTCAATGTTCATGAAGAAATGACAATTATATTATCAATTGAAAAGAAAATTATTCTCTTCAAAGGTGCACTCCCCCTTTTCCCTTCATCCCCTGTAATGAGCTTTTCCGATTTAAATGCCTGTTACAATCCATGTGTTTTTGAATAAAAAATGAGTAATAAGAGAGAAAATATTAAACTACTAGCTTCAGAATTTGAGCCAAGGCCAGGAAATACCCACAATCGGAAAGAAATAAGTGAGCCTCCATATACATCCTCTCTCCCCTATTTCCATATGTAACTAATTATAAACCCCATTTTTTTAATCCCTCAGTTCAGTCAATAATCACATGGCTCGATGAGTACCTACACAATTGGAGAAAAAATGTATTTTATTGAGAAATTTGTCTCTGAATCGAGAAATGAAAAGATTGGACATTTTCAATTTCTGTTATGGTTCAATCGATATGCTTAGACAGAAATGTTCTTTTCCCAAGGTAGAAATTTGAAAAAATTCACCAAAAATGTAGACATATTGAAGCATCTTCTCAAATTTTTTCAGGTTTTTTCATCGAGTCCTTCATTTAAAAAAAATTGATCAAATTTATGAAATAACGATGAAAGAAACGATTCAGATTTTCACGAAAAAAATTATAAATTTGAAAGGAGATCATGATTTTCTTGAGAATAGGCACTTCTATGTAAAAATCTGAAAAAATTCACCAACAATGTGGACATATTGGAGCATTTTCTCAAATTTTTTCAGATTTTTTCATAGAGTCCTTCATTTCAAAAGGAATCCATAAAATTTATGAAATAGAGAGAAAAAAAAAACGGTTCAGAGTTTCAAGGAAAAAATGGAGAAAGTGAAAAGAGATCATAAGTTTTTTTTTGGAAAATAGGCGCTTCTACCAAAAAATCTGAAAAAATTCACCAACAATGTAAACATATTGGAGCATCTCCTCAAATTTTTTCAGATTTTTCTACAGAGTCCTTCACTAAAAAAAAAAGAATTCTCATTACAAATGGCTAATGAAGAAAAGAAAAAAATGCACGAAGAAAAATCAGAAAGAAAAATCACAACTTTTCCGATTTTGAAAAGATCCGCATGTAACCGGCAACAGATACACATCCACACACACACACATCAAAATGAAATGGAAAAATAAAAGAGGAGGTAAAGCTCAAGGAGAAGGTACAAATCTCTCTTCATTCTCACATGGCACAGCATATATATGAGTGTTGGTGTGTTCATTTTTTTTCAGCCTCTCTTTTTCTTTTCTGTAAAATGAAAAGAATCAAAAGTGGTGGTGGTAGAGAGGTTGAATTTAAAAAAAAAAAAAAAAAAAAGAAGAAGGAGAGTGGTACACCATGTAACAATCGCGATCACTCGGCGAGGTCCCCACAGTCACTGGCAGTGTGGTCCCCACCTTCCTGACTTTTCTTACCAACGACGTAGACGTACCTATCAGTCGTCCTCAGTTGGGCCGAGTCCGCTCGCGCATTCGCACTTAAAAAATCCTTTTTTTTTTTTTTATATCCTCATCTCCTCATCTTCCCCAACTTGTTCTCCTCCAATACATAAAATTGAATATTTAAAAAAAAAGCGCAAAAACATTGGACTCAATTGAAATTTAAATTCAATTTAAATATAAAAAAAAATTAAACTGTCGGAAATTTTTCCTGAAATTTTCCCGGATTTTCTTGGAACAAAGGAAAATTATGACATAATTTTTTTTTTAAATTCATCGCAAAAGGAAAATTCATTTGAAAAGTTTCGCGCGCGTGCCGGTAATTAAAGAAATGTTGAAAGTGATATTACCGAGCGGCATGAAGAGAGATTAAAGTGAAGGAGGAAGTGGTAGAGGAAGTGAAGATTCTGTTTTTTTTTTAACATTCTTTTATAAATTTGAAAAGAAAGAAAAAATTGTAATAAACGCGAGTAGAGCCGGTGCGATTCTCTCTATTGTCTTAAAAAAAAAAAATTAAAAAAATTCAATTTCTCGGGAAATTTGTGTGAAAAAAGAAATATAAATTGTCAGTGTGAAAGGAAAAGTAAATTTGCAAGGAATTTTCGTGTCAGTGAAACGAAAAGATAAAAAAAAAATACGAAAACAATAATGTAAGGATTTACCAATTATCGATAATTTTCACAAATTTACATTGTATTAGTAAATCGTACACAGCTGATACTTGAAAGAACAAACAGACAGTCACATGTTCCCCGATAATTTTACAAATATTTATTTTTTCCCCCCCACTTTTTATGCCGATTGATTATTTCTCAGTAGTTAAATTGCTAAATACATATATATATATACATATATACGCACATGCACGTAATCGGAGGAAATATTGGTGGCCCATTTATCTATCAAATACATTTTCTAATTTGTGTTTTCACTGTAATAACACAGGCTCCATATTCCCATCAACATTTAATGACACACTGAAGTCAAGTATTAAAAATCCCGCCTTTTTTATCCATAAAAAATGGAATTAACACACATTTCCCAATTTTTTTATATTTTTTAAAAAAAAAAAAAAAAGATTTTTTTAAAAATCCAAAAAATTTGCCTTTATTTTTAAAAAAATTTGTCTTTTTTTTCAAAAAAATCATTCATTTCAAAAAGAAATTGTTGGAAGTCAATAACTAATTGAACCAAAAAAAAAACAATTATTGAATGAAAAAAGCGAGAATAAGTCAGTGAAGTTAAAAAAAAAATTGGAAAGTTTATTAAAAAAAAAAAAAATCATATTGACAGTCCATGACATTCGATCCAACGATTGAATTGACTTTGCAACGACTTATTTCCATATTGAATGAAAACGCACAAAGTCGTCGTTTTCCCCCTCTTCATTTTTTTTCTCAAGTAATTCCACCAACGATAGAGAAATCATTTTCAGTTTCTAGGCCAAAGTGATCTGTAGACAGCCAAAGAGTTTTTCCACGAGGTCACAAGAGTTTCATTTTCGTTTGTGGTTCATGTGGAGGATTAATTATATATCTTCTGGCTATTTTGTGCGGTTAGCATTCATCAAAAAGTATTTTCTCATATTATCTTTCTCATTCACTCTTATTATTCCTTCATCATTATATTCCTTTTTTTTTTTTACTGTGAAGTGCATATTACTTTGATACAGAAGGAGAATTTTACTTTATATCGTCAATTTAGAGTCAAAAGGACGTAAGTCATGTTCATAAGCACAGCACTTAGGCCCCTTTGCTTCTAAATCGACGATATATAAGTGCCCTTAGAGTCAGAGGGACCTAAGTGTCTATCCTTATATTTAACACTTACGCCCTTTTTTTAATCAACTCAATGAACATATAAAACTAGTGAAAACGTCCAGTCACTGCGAGCTGAATCCCATATGACCTGACAATTCGAAAAAAGAGTTTCTCTCTACGAAAGATACGATATATAATACGTGCATGCATTTTCGATTTCCGCAGGCATCATTATCATTATCATTATTATTCTTTTTTTTTACTGAAGTCAATGAACTTTTCATTTATCTCTGAATTCAATTGGACAAAAAAACGAAATTATTTTTTTGGAAATTTATGAAATTTTTGGGAAAATTAAAAAAAAAATAGATTCATTGTCGTCTTAAAAGCAAAAGGGCACAAGTGCTATTTATAATAACAGCAGTTGTGCCCCTTTAATTCTAAGGCGATTTTCAAGAGATAAACTCTCATTCACTGCAGCCAAATTTCACTTTTCTGTGTACGAGATTAAAGATTTCATTCTTCTTTCTCTCTTTTTTTTCTCATAGAAACTGATTTAAAGTTCGTTTTTATAATTATTTTGAGGCACAAAAAGTCGTGTTTTTTTTATTTTCATTGAGCCATTTGGAATTTAAACAGTTGAATGCATCGAGCCAATTAAATATGATGAATTGTTATCTGTCGAGGTTTTTTTTTATTTCATTATTTTTATTTTTCTTTGTTTGAGTTAATGTGGCATTTCTTAGCGAGTTTCGAAATTTCTTGTGTTTCTTTTGTCATTTATTTTTTTGACAGTGAAATTCATTTCCGTTTAATGAAAGAAAAGAAAAAAATGAGGAATTAAAAGGAAAATTATATGAAAAAATTCAAAAAAAAAAGGAAAATTATTAAATTTTTTTTTTCTTTCGTTTTGATTGACTCTAGTGAATCTGGTGAAGTGTCAACGTTATTTTTTCGGATGCAAATTGAATGTTAAAGTACATGAGAGTATATTGGATAACTCAATCACTTCTGTTTAATGCCGAGGAATAATTGAATCGCGTGTGTGCCTTTTTTTTTGGTAATAAAGAAAAAAAGAGATAAGAATTAAACAAAAGAAGCTGATCTGGGGATAACTGGGGCAACTGGCAACAGCAGAGATGGAAACATGAAGACCATTGAGGATCTTTCAGACAATCATCTGAACACTACATTCAACATCTATAAATGACGTAAGTACCTTTTGACATTCAGGGAAAAACGAAAGTAGTGGGTTTATTAAGGTGTTTGTTTGTGTGTGTGTGTGTGTGTTGATGTGCTCCTGTGAATGCAGGTCGAGAGCGTGATGCTGTGACGTAACGATCGTCAATTTGGATCTTAGCTGGAGCTTAGTGAGATCAAATTCTGTTTTACTATGACTATTTTTAGCTGCAAAATTAATGGTAAATTATTGAAATCTTCTTGTTGTGGGGATTGAAGTCAACAATGGGATTTTTTGGAGAATAGGCGCTTTCAAGGAAAAATCTGAAAAAATTCAACGATAATGGAGACGTGTTGGGGCATCTTCTCAAATTTTTGCAGATTTTTTTGTTGAGTTCTTCATTCCGAAAAAAAATGTGAAATTTAGGGGAAAAAAAGATTTGGGTGCTGAAGGAAAAAAGGTTTGAATTGAAGGGATATTGTCGAATTTTTTTGAGAATAGGCGGTTCTACATAACAATATGAAAAAATTCATCAACAATCGAGACATATTAGAGCATCTTTTCAATTTTTTTCAGGTTTTTCAATAGAGTCCTTCATTCCAAAAAAAATTGATGAAATTTCGAAAATAAAGATAAATTAAAAAATTTTCATTTTCAAGGAAAGAAAGGGTCGAATTGAGGAGAGATCATGGATTTTTTTAAGAAAAGGCATCTCTCCAGAAAAATTTGAAAAAATTCACCAACAATGTGCACATATTGTAGCATCTTCTCAAATTTTTTCACATTTTTTCATAAAGTCCTTCGCACTTAAAAAAAATGATCAAAATTTAGAAAATTAAGATTTAGAAAAAAATATTTGGATGTTAAAGAAGAAAGAAACGTTAGAATTGAAAAGAGATCGTGGGAGAATGTTAAATAAACAAATATTCATTGCAAATGGCAGTTAGCCAGAGTGAAAGCACATAACACGTATATCCCTCAAGAACCGATCTATTTCTCACGAGACACGTGACGCCCGTCTCCTCGTGTAACTTCGTATTATGAATTTCGTTGATTTTCCGTATCCCTCGAAATTGCAAATTAATCTCCAGGAATAATTAACAAAATAGGGAAATAGAGAAATTGATGAGATAAGATGTAACTCGTTTGTAATTAAAAAAAAAAAATTCAACAATCCACGATGCCCTCGTAGGTTAATATCACTGGTTCTTTATATATATATATATATAATATATACATATATATACGGGCATAATCGTGAGCCACGATCAATTCCAGAGCACTTTCATTTCTCTCTGTTCTCTGACACAATCCCTCTCTCATTTTGCCTCAAGTGTACATATATCCTACTCATTGCTCCAGCTCTGTTACACTTTCCTCTGTGTCTCCTAAAACGGCACGCCAATGACTCTGTATATATATGTCTATACTAGCCTGTACAACTGATAAAGAAAGGCATACTCTCGTTTTCAATGTACTTTAACTTCGTTCGATTTATAAGTATTCAAGTTGTAGTGCATGCGTAATCGTAACGATCGTGACCGCAAGCTTATCGAAATTTTTCATTTGCCATTCTTCTATTTCCGCCTTTCCAAATGGGAAAAAGAGGGGAATTGAAAAAATTGAATCGAGGAAATAATATGCGAGGAACGATTGCGAGGAGAATTGTTGTTTATGGGGAGGAGAAGAGAAATTATTGAATTTTCGATGTTTTATGGGTCGAAAATCGATGGAAATAATTGAAATTATTTTTTTTTGATGATTCCATTGAAAAACTGAGGAAATTTCAGTTAGAAGACATTTATCAAAATTATTTTATTTTTTTATTCTTTGGGAATTGGAATTTTTTAGGAAAAACGTGCGAAAATTAAAATTTTTTACTTTTTTCATCATATCTGTGGTTTTATTGGTCTCAGCGACTTGAAACCGATGTTAAATGAAAAGTGAGATTATTTTCCATTTATTTATGTTCTTGAGCAGGATAAAAAATCGAATTTTGAGATACTTACTGGGAAAAAAATGATTTCCACAAAAGAAAGCTTCTAAATTCCTCAAAAATCGATCAGTTTGGTTTAAAAACGACATGATTAGATGAAAAATGATCTCACCTTTCATTAAAGACCGATTTCAAGATTCTATGACCAATAGAACCCAAGAAATTCTGGAAAAAGTGGAAAAAATCGAAAATGGAAAGCATTTGACCTCAAACTTGGCCCGAAGAAGTAGAATTTTCGAGAAATCCCCAAAAAATCAATTTTAACACATATTTTCTACCGGAAATCTTCTCAACTTTTCAATGGAATCATTAAAAAAATTCCATTTCAAACTGTTTCATCAGAATTCCCATTTTACCCCACTTTCTTTCGAGGCTAAAGACCTCTTAAAAACCATGTTTATTCTCCCATAAATAAAGCAAATTGCATTTCTTAAATTATTTCCATTTGTCGTGAAAATTGAGATACAGAAAATGAGACAAACAACAGTTGGACTGTTAAATTCACTTTCATTTCAAGGCTAAAGCCATCAGTGTTGCTCACTAAAGAATCACAAAAAGGATACAGTCGAGTAGATTCAGGGCAATTCACAGGAGGCCTGATGTGCAATATTATATTGTTATTATTTTTTTGTGTTCTTATGGGCACAAAACAACTGATTGTAATCTATCCAGACGCTTTCACGCGTATTACAATCTACCAGGTTAATTATTATTTAGATATACGGGTGAATTTTCCTTCCGCTTTTTTAAAAACTCTCTACTTCCTCAACTTTTGTACTTACATTCTCGGAAGGATTCTTTAATGTTCCTCGTGAATTAGTGATAAAAATATTCAAGTCTCTCTATAATTTCTGGAATTTTCATATTTATGTTGAAGGAAATTGAGAAAAATATGCGGTGGTTATTGAATTGTGGAAAGGAATAGAAGTGATGAAGTGGGTTTGAGGAGGTTCTGCTTGATTCTTGAAATGGTGGAAGGGACTTGAAAATTTGAGAGCATATTTAGTAGCTTATACTGCGTATACCTGATGAATTTCAACGTTATTGACTACTCAGTATCTGAGAAAAAAAATCGCAAAGATACCCTTCAAATGCATGGGGTCTTGTGGCGTCAATCGTTATAACGTGAGGAATCGTTCGATATCATATAATCAAAAAAGTGGTAATTGTTCGAAAATTTTAGGAATGTATGGGCTTGTCTCTTATAGAGATCTTGAAAAAAAAAAGGATCCGATTTACCATGCGTATCATAAATAATGGCAAATTAATCGGGAGAAAATGTGCTAAATTGGATGGAATACGGGGGCGAAAGGCGCTTTTCTTAGATAATAAGAAGTTTTTCTTGTTATCATAAATTCTGGAATGTAATTTTCGAATTATATCGAGTAAAATAATCCAGTTTCATTTATTTAAGGCTAGTACTATCCGTTGATATCAATTTAGTATGCTATGAAAACCTTTTTTCGTCGAAAATTGCGTTGGCAGTAGTGCGCTTGTCCTGTGTATAAGCATGGGAACCCCCTTTTTCCCCAAACATCCCTCAAAGTAAGACCAGAACCTCCTCAAGATGATTTCCTTTTTTTTTATAAATCATTATTTCTTGAATTTTTTAACAGTGTACTACTTTGTTACATTCGGCGTTTAAAGATTTCAATTTTTTATACTTTCACGATGAAGTGAAAACTACATTGACTTGAAGCCTCTGATAACGTATTCAACGATGGTCAGCCTGGAGTCAACAAGTAGGACAGTATCGTATTTTTTTCCCAGTTGCTTCTCATTAGCGTTTGAAATCTCATTTAAAGGAGTCAATGAATCCGAGAAAACTCTTCATTTCCTTAAAAAAAAGAGGGACAATGAGTGAATAAAATTCCTCTCTCTCCAATCAAATCAAACATCAAATATCATTGTCACTTCCGAGCGAATTAGTGAGATTTTCATCGTCCACATTATTGCGCAATCCTAACTCCCAAAATTCTTAATTAAATTAAAATCGAGAAAAAAAATGTGGAACCGAATCGTGAATGAGGATAATTCCAGGTATCGTCGAAGGCCACAATTTCCATACCGGAAACATTTGAAAAAAAAGAAGAAGAGAAAAAAAATGAGGATTATGCTGCGAAAAGAAGAAAAAAACCCAGAATTATTGAGATTAACATGATTTATTGATGAAATGATTTTCCACCGTTGAGATACACTCGTGATCTGTGTAAATTCTCACATTCGTATGGAATTAAATGAGTAAAACACAGAAGTAACAGACGCACATTACTGAAAAGAAGAAGAATTTCAATTCATAACGGTATAGAGAGACTCGTCGTTCTTGTGAACGATTCTGAATTTACAATTCAGAATTCAGCCACGTGACACAAACTGTCCAATGATCCCGTTGATGATGGCAAATTTATAATGACCAATATACGTTTTTTTTTTTTTTGAAAAAAAAAAAATGAAAAACCTTTCAGTTTCTTTCTCACCATTAATTTTATAACAGTGAAATAAATAAAAGAAATCCATTTATTTTTACTGTTTTATTACTTTATATGACTTTATATATGAATAGCAAATCATGATTGAATTGATTTTAAAGAGAAGCTGAAGAAAAAAAAATCCTTTTTTTATTGAAATTTTACGGATTTTTATTGTTTCCTATTTGCGTAAAATGACGTGGATTTATCGCGTTATCTTTTTCATCGAAATAAATTATTTCAATGTTTCATTTTATCTGAAAAATGTGGGGCTTCTTTTGACTGTTAATTTCAGCATCAAGACTCGATAAATATCGAGAAAATACTGTATTAAAGTTTCTCATGCAGTGAATGTCTTCATTATATTGAGAAAAAAAAATTACAGCAAAAAAATTGCATTTTAACGAAATTTTCCTGCACAATTCCTATATCTACATATATATTGAAATTTTTAGGAGTCAAGTAGATTTTCTTCAAGTAAATCAATTTTCCTACAAAAAAAAATTTTTTCTCAGTGTATTAACTGATCACCACGAAAAAAAATCCCTCCCAGTAACTCAGACTAAAAAAAAAAAAAAAAAAAAAAATCAGACTAAAAAAAAATACACGAGAAAAGATGGAAAAAAAATAAGTTTCGACATTTTACAGAGTTGCCAAATTGGTATTCTCCGGTGACGGAGATTCAACTTCATTTGAAGCGAAGACACGTGTTGATTCGGTCGTTGTTACACCGGCAAAAAAACACGTGGTTATTTCATTGCGGTTGCGAAAAGTGAATCTGCAGTTTTTTTTTCTCTGCGAGAAAAGTATTCACTCGACGCCGGTTAATTGCTGATTTGATCTTCATCTGAGATAATCAGTGAGGAGTGTAGGGAGCATGCCCATGTTAATAAACAATTAAGAGACTTTAAGCTGAAAGGAAGAGAGTTATGAAAGATTCAGAGTAACATGCGGAATAATTGATGATTTATAGGTTAATCATTTTGATAGGGTTAATTATTGCTAAATTATTTGGGAATTAATTAATTGGGGAAAAGAGGGGATTCCCTAATTTTCGACGAAAAAAAGGTTTTCATAGCATACTAAATTGATATTAACGGATAGTACTAGCCTTAAATAAATGAAACTGGATTATTTTACTCGATATAATTCGAAAATTACATTCCAGAATTTATGATAACAAGAAAAACTTCTTATTATCTAAGAAAAGCGCCTTTCGCCCCCGTATTCCATCCAATTTAGCACATTTTCTTCCGATTAATTTGCCATTATTTATGATACGCATGGTAAATCGTATCCTTTTTTTTTTCAAGATCTCTATAAGAGACAAGCCCATACTTTCCTAAAATTTTCGAACAATTACCACTTTTTTGACTATATGATATCGAACGATTCCTCACGTTATAACGATTGACGCCACAAGACCCCATGCATTTGAAGGGTATCTTTGCGATTTTTTTTCTCAGATACTAAGCAGTCAATATCGTTGAAATTCATCAGGTATACGCAGTATAAGCTTCTAAATATGCTCTCAAATTTTCAAGTCCCTGCCACCATTTCAAGAATCAAGCAGAACCTCCTCGACAAATCCCAAACACAAAATCCCATTTCCCCAGTAGAAAATTCCATTCAGCCTCAGGCGCAACACTCTACTGATTACAAAATCAAATTAACTCTACCATATTCTCAAAATGACATTAAAGACTGTCCCACGTTGAATCTTCATCAATTTTACGTATTAAAAGTGTAAAATTAAGAGGTGACATTAATTAATGGGTTAATGAATTCGTCACGAATGGCATTGACGGAAAAAGAGAAGAAAACAACAAAATAAAACAGATATGAAGAAAAAAAATGAGCTCATTGGGTCATCAGCTGTTGATTCAATTAAATACGTGTGCGTGTGTTATTGCAAAATTTTAATGGTTTCAAACTGCTATTCGTATTCGCCAATTAATTGCATTCTAGCGAAGCTACGTAGTTTATTTAACCCAATGGTAAAGCAGAATAATATATATATATGTATATATGTTTTTTATTTATATAAATGGGAATACCGAATTCCCCGGAGCGAATTAATCACAGTGGGGACGAGCGTTTGATGGAAGTTTAGAAAAAACGAGATAAATTAAGGAAGAAAATGATGAAAAAAAAATAGGAAAAATAATGAAAAAGGTAATTGTCATTCTCTAACGTAATTCGGAAAAATCAGACATGTTTTTCTTGTACAACTAAGCCATAATGTATACTCAAGGTCGATATATATGCAGGCAAAACGAGGGGAATATATGTATTCGACGTTGTGACATTCTGAATTGCAAAAGATCCGTGGATTTGAAATTACTCGGATTTTTTTATTTTTTTTTTCTCTTCAAATGATATTTTAGTAGAAGAAAATAAGACATTTGAGAGTATTTAATATTCACTCATGATTTACATTAATTAAGCGTATGTTTTTTTTTTCTATTAATAGATACGAATATTTTATACCTTTGAATGACTTATTTCACAAGAATTTTTAGTTTTCTTGAAATAATTTTATATTGGAATTTGAATAGAAGTGTAGGTAAATTGATAGAATATTGAGGAAGAACAAATATTGTTGTAAAATGGACACTCCAATTGAACAGTTCGAGATAGAAATTTTCTGATGATTTCATTGAAAAGCTGAGGAAATTTTAGGCGAAAAACATGTGTCTAAATTTTTTTTTTCCATTTTCGGAAAAATTGATTTTTTTGGCCAAGTTTTGAAGGGGTTTCCCTTTAGAAAATCGAAAAAATTCACTTTTTCGACGATATCTCCGGTTCTGTTGGTCGTAGCGACTTGGGGTTGGTCTCAAATGAAAGGTGAGCTCATTTCTCATTAATTTATGTGGTTCAAATTTTTTTTAAATCAATTTTTCAAATATCTATAGGTCATTCTCTGAAAATCAGTTTTTGCCCTATAAGTACTTGAAAAAATTGATATTTTTCTTTTCCAACCCCATAAACTGATGGGAAATGAGCTCACCTTTCATTCAAGATCAACCCCAGGTCGCTACGACCAATAGAACCAGAGATATTCTCGAAAACCTGAAATTTTTCAAAAACAGAAGAGTTTTACCTTCAAATCTTGCGCAAAAAAAGAAATTTTTGAAAAATTCAAAAAAAAATTTCTGACATATGATTTTCATGGGAAATTTCCTCATCTTTCCAATGGAATCATCAGAAAAGAATCTATCTCCAATATTTCAATTCATTTCGAGTAATTTTCATAGTGTAGAATACAAAAATCCATCCGTGTCCATTTTACCCCACCTTCTCCTATTTTTTCAAAATATTTTTGTTAATAGCTCCTTTAATAAGAATGAAGACTTGAAAATTGTCGCTCAATTAAACTCAACATAACGATTCAAATTAAAGTGAGCATTTTGTGTCGAAAAAATTCAAAAACTTGAAAAAAAATTATTTCCCATTAGAATCGCACTCGTGAGAAAAATAGCAGAAATAGGGGAAATGAAGGAGGGGGGGGGGGGGATTTAATTTTATTGAACTCCAAGTGATCTGCAATAGTTAGACTCGACGACTTGAACTGACATAGTGCAATAATAATAATAACGTGCATTTAGCTTAATGCACATTGAATAGGTAAAATCCACTTAAAGGAAATTTATCAAATATACTTTCCACAGTGTTTAGCATTGAGTTTGTGAACCGATCACGTGGAACTCCACGTGATGACGTGGGAGGGTTTAGATTGGTTCGATATAGTCGTGCTTGTTTTAATGCGAAATAAAAGATTAAACCTATCAATTTTGATTTAATAACACTTGGGGATTGAAGGAGAGAAATGAGTCAGTAAATGAACATATTGGATGAAAATAGTTGAGATAATAATGTCACCTCAGAAATAAAGAGGCTTAAGTGCTATGCATAAATATAGCACTTGCTCCACTTTGTTTCTAAGGTGACAAAATATTTTTCATAATTCCATTAAAAATCTGGAAAATTTTGCAATGAAAAAAATTGCATTAATATCATTTTTTTTTGACATTTTTTAAAATAATTTCATCAATTTAAGAGGAAATTTACATTTTCAATTGAAAAAAATTATGGAAATATTAAGACAAAATTCATGTGAAATTGAATTATCAAAAATATTTCATCGTCTCAGAAACAAATAGGTGTAAGTGCAATTCTTATATATAGCACATTGAAGATCTGACGAATTTTGCAATTAAAAAATCGCATTAATATTGATTTTTTTTCAATTTTTAATTGAAATTCGGTGATTTTAGATCTTAAAAACCATTATGAATTCAATTTTTTCCATGAAAAATGAAAAAAAAATATTGCGACGCAATTTACGTAAAATGAAAATAACCCATTAATGATTCCTAAATTTTCCTCTTATTTGCTTTTGAATTTGACACGACTGTGCAAATGTGTAATATTCACTCTCACTTCACCTCCAATCACAAAGGTCAGCATATGAACGTGTATTATCAAAAGGATAAAAAAAAATCGGTCTTGGAGCTGAAATAACAAGATAGAATTCAGCTTTTCACGTGCCTTAAGGTGTTACAGTTTCACTGTACACCAGATAATTCAGCAGTTTTACCTCGTGGATACTCTCGGATTTTCATCATTATAAATAAATCTTTTAACAATCACAAAACTCTTCAGAGGCACTACTTTCAGTGTGTGTGTTTCAAATGCCCACACACACACACATACACATATCTTCGCCTTAGAAATAAAGGGGCGTAAGTACTATGCTTATACACAGGATTTACACCCATTTGGCTCTGAAAAAAACGATATAGACACACATGCACATTAATAAGGTGGAGAAGTGTGTGTGTATGTGTTTGTGTATTTGTGTGAGCCGCTGATATGGTGAAAGCTGATATTTTGTAATAGTAACGCTGCCATTCCGTTCCATTCCATTCCGCAGTTGCTGGCCCGCATTTGTCGGGGATACAAACTCGCAAGAGTCACTGAGCCTCTGTGTGTTTCTCTCATTTCCGAGATTATTTCTTTATTTTTCGTCTTCCCTCTTATTTCAAACGATTCCCTTTTTTTTGCCTTTTTCCTCCTTTTTTTTGCCTTTTTTCACATTTTCTCCATGATATATGCAATATATATATCATATCCTTAGAAATAAAGAGACATGAGTACGATGCTTATACACAGGACTTATGCCCCTTTGACTCTAAGACGACTTTATATGCATATATATATGTTAAATGGCAACTTGGCGCACCTTGGAGTCTTATTGCCTCTTCTTATAGCTGACAGGGATTATTTTGATGAGAATTTAGATGTGTTCCAGTTTTGTGCACGTGGAGAATAGGATGATGCTGACTTTCAGAAAATAACCTAGGGTATAATCGTTGAAGAAAAGATGCTAATGCAATACTTTAGAGCAGGAAAAAAAAAGGAGAGTTGAATCTTCTTTGTTGGATCCTTAGCTGGGAGTTTCTATAAGATGAGTCTGAGTGTATTGGGACTGATCGAATGCGAATTTCTTGGATGCAAAGGCGTGGCCGAGATTCCTCACTTGTCACAATCACAAAACCTTCATAAATAACTCACAACATTTTTATCCTCACTGACTAGCATTAAATCCCTCTTTTTTTTTTTTCTATCACTACACATGAACTCTCGTGTTCACTCGGTAAATTTATTGGAATGACCTCTCTCTCTTGTATTATACGAGATATTATATCCCTAGGGAGAACACAGACAGCGAGATCAGCATCTTGAATGCGGATCAATGTGATTACAGAGTTAGGATGGGTGAATGAAAAAATCAAGATTTTTTCTTTTTTTTTTAATAAAAATTCTGCTGAATTTATGGGCTTCTATTCGTGTCAGAGCTGAGAGTACTCGGAGTATTGCTCACAGCTGGCGGCAATTTGTAGCAATAATTCTTCTTGGAAATCGTTTTATCTACTCTGTCAATTAAAAGTGTTTTTAGGCTTTTTTTTCTTTTTGAATAATCATGGAAATTCGATGGAATTATCTTGTTTTTGAGGAGGTTCTGCTTGATTCTTGAAATGGTGGCAGGGACTTGAAAATTTGAGAGCATATTTAGAAGCTTATACTGCGTATACCTGATGAATTTCAACGATATTGACTACTTAGTATCTGAGAAAAAAAATCGCAAAGATACCCTTCAAATGCATGGGGTCTTGTGGCGTCAATCGTTATAACGTGAGGAATCGTTCGATATCATATAGTCAAAAAAGTGGTAACTGTTCGAAAATTTTAGGAAAGTATGGGCTTGTCTCTTATAGAGATCTTGAAAAAAAAAGGATCCGATTCACCATGCGCATCATAAATAATGGCAAATTAATCGGAAGAAAATGTGCTAAATTGGATGGAATACGGAGACGAAAGGCGCTTTTCTTAGATAATAAGAAGTTTTTCTTGTTATCATGAATTCTGGAATGTAATTTTCGAATTATATCGAGTAAAATAATCTAGTTTCATTCATTTAAGGCTGAAAACCTTTGTTTCGTTGAAAATTAGGTTGGCAGCAGTGCGATTGTCCCGTGTATAAGCATGGGAACCCCCTCTTTCCCCATACATCCCTCAAAGTACGACCAGAACCTCCTCAAAATCGAACTTCCCAACCTTGAAGCTGAAAGTGTCAAACGAACAGCTCGACTCGTGCTCAAAATTATTCAACTCGAGGAAAATGCACACACGTGACCTTGACACGTAGCGTCTCGTGCGCGACGACAGCCGCACGGCCGTTTTGTCTCGTCTTCTTCTCTCTCTCTCTCTCTCTCTATGATAAATGACATTGAGAATGAAATTGGTATTGAAACGGAATAAGCCAGTGTAATGCAATGTAATGTAATGTAATAGATAATACCCGAATTTGTATATTTTTTTTCCATGCGAAGACTATATAAACTACTGATAAATTTTTGAGAAAAAAAAACAGTATTATTATGAGTATTAGAGATGTAGTCAGACGATGCTGTGAACAAATGTCATGGATATGCTCTTATATAATGTTTAAATTTGCCCTTAGGGGACTTATTGTCCCAGGATTTAATGAAAAGCTTTTCTTTCTCTCTCTCGCTTCTTTCTCTCTCTCCATCAATCATTTCTTTCACATACTAAAACCATATAATCCTCCTGGAAAAATTTTTCTATAGCCTCAAAAAATTATAGACACTCCAATAGCTGCCCACTAATGCTGTATATCTGTGTGATTAACGATAGATTAAATTTTAAAAATGACACAAATAACGTCACGCCTAAATGTCAAGCGACAGTCATTAAGAGATACATAATCCTTCTTTAAACGCCTTCAAATCAAGTTTTTTTTTCCTCTCTTCTCTCTTTTCATTTCATTTCCATTAAATTTGAAGGAAAAAGAAGAGAAAAAAAAATTGTATTTAGAGTCTAAACTTTAGACACACAGCTACACGATAGAATTTCAGAATTTCAAATTTATACGTGAGGCAGGCCCGATTTTGCCCTGGAGTAGAATAACCGGCCTTTCTTGCTTCCGTGTACGCATTCGATTATCGATCAAACTATCCTCCTTATTAACTGCATATAAAGTGCGTACATAGCCATATTGAGAATGAAAAGCTGGCATTAATATGTGTGTATATATATCTATATAGCATCGTATTAGAAACAAAGGGGCGTAAGTGCTATGCTCATACATAGCACTTATGCCCTTTTAAATCCAAGGCGACGATATATAAACATATACATACATATATATCACGATACTTGTATCTCAGTGCCTGAGGGTAACTTTTCATTTTATTCCAAGCGTCCCATTAACGATTATCTACACTTCTCATTGCCCCGTTCAATGTACCCTGGTTATGTCCAATTGGACACCAGGAAATATTCGCCTAATTGCTCAACCGCAATACAGAGGTGTCATTCTGCCATTATTACTCGCGATTATTGACGGCAGATAATGGAAAAATTTGGAGATCAAAAAGAGAAGAAAGAGAACTTGCACTGAGAGAAAAATATAATTAAGGACTTGGTGTCATCTACTAAACATTTACACTGAGGGGGAAAAATATTCACTAGGCATATTATATAGTTTAGGTCAATCATGAATTTATTTGTCAGTGGATTTTCTTCGCTTTAACAATTTAAGTTTTGGACGAATTCTTGTGTTTTTAGGATGAATTTGAATACTTTTACAACAATCAATGAGGTAAACTTTTTATTGAGTAGTTGGCGAAAAATACATTCCAGTTTGAGCCAAACTGGGCGATGTTTGGACTAAGATTCCATATTTCGTGCAAATACATTATTACTTGATACAAATTTCATGTGAAAATTTCATGTGATTTGGGCAAATAATTGTTTATTTATCATCATCAGTTTGTAAAATTTAGTTACAAAAAACGAGTAATGATGTTGTATAATTGCGAATTGAAAGACATTAATATTGAGAGAAATAGGTATTTATTTCATCCAATGAAATTCAAACCTAATAAAAAAAAAGTTTTTTCTCAAAATTATTTTATTCCTGGAAAATATTTTTTTCCCTCAGTGTAGTACTGTGTACTAGAATCAATCGTGATGATCACGAAAATGACCTCAACAATAGGATTTTTATTAGGTGTACATTAGAAAATTTCCTCTGTTTGATGATGCGGAAGCGGAAATTATCAATTTCAATTTAACTCGAAATATCTGCAAAAAAAGAGCCATCAAGGCGAGGAATTGCTTGAGACACGAGAATAAAAGGTGTTAATTATATAGTCACGTACAAACACACAAGATAATTTTCTGCGATGGCCAATTTGCAAGAAGCTCCACAACCTATTGGCCTTGCCATACATCACCACCAACGATGTTATAATAAACGTTAGAAGAATTGCTCACACACGGCAAACGGAAAAAAAAAGCAAGAAGAAATAATAAAACGTTATTCTTTTGCTATGTGAAATTTTTTTTTACATTAAAATTTCAGGGTGACGTTTATGGAAATTGTAGAGTTGAATTTATGATTGAGGCTAAATACGGTGAAGGGCTTTTGCAACATTTTTTTCAAATTAAATCGCAATTATCGTGGGCTGTTGTTATTATTGTGTTTTTTTTTTCTTCATTTTTTGAGGACGGAATTGTTGCGAGTGACGGTAGCGAGAAATTAGGGGCAATTCGTTGCGAAAGAGGATAATTTGAATTATTTTTGTGAATCTTCTGAATGGAATATGAATGTTTCGGAAACTAATAGAGATACGCTATTTTTACTGTGATTATTATGATTTCTTTCAATTTTTCAAGAGCTATGAAAGAGAATTAGAGCAAAAAGGGCGTATCTCCATTAGTTTCTGGAAGTTAGAGAAGTGATTATTATGTTTCCTTATTATGATTATTATTATTATTATTTTTTATATACTGTAATGGCAGAGTTAACACTGTAATATTATTTGAAAAGGCTTCGATGGGTTTTTAAACCTGAATTTTTATATATATTAATAAAAAAAAAGAAGAAAGAAGTTACAAAAAGCATCAAGATCAGGAGGAAATTGCCCTATCTCGCTTAGTTTCCAAGATATTCTAAAAAAAAATGGATGAAATGATTTAATTCTTGAAATAAAGAAGAAAAAATGATTTTATTCTTCGGTTTCATCTCTTTGCGACACATTTGATGAAAAAAAGAGACTAAAAAATCATGCAAATTCATGTTCAGCTTCCATGGAGCGTTAACCAGTTGTCCTTATTGTTTCGGTTATTTTCTCGTCTGTTACATTTCTTACACAGTGGAATGATTTCTAGGCTGTGTCCTTCATGAGCTAATTTGTATTAAAAACATATCATCTACTTGTGAATGACGATTAAGCTGTGAATTATATTTTTTTTATTATTTCTGCAAATATTCATTCATTTATCGCGTGGAATCAGCGGAATTGCGATAATTTGAGTCGAGACATTTCTTTGGAAAATTTAAAAAAAGTCTTTGAAATTGAGAAAAGTAATGATAATAAACATTAAGAGATTCAGGGAATAACGGAAGTGAGCTACAAATCGCTTCACTCAATATGAGATTACAAAGTGAGACTAATTGAATGAATTCGTCATGGTAGATGACACTGTGTCATATATATTTACAGAAAAAATATAGTCTCAACCGATCCAATCACTAGCGGAATTAAATTCATGGGATAATTAAATTCTATTTTTTTTTTAAAAATCGAATAAATATATCTGTCACATAAATCTGAGGAAGGTTTGATCAATAACAAAGTTTTAACAAATTTTACTGTTGGAAAAAAATTGAAATTTCATAGACAGTTTGATGGAAATTTTCATAAACGTGACATTTAATTTTTTTTTAATGAGAAGATGGTTATGAAATCTGTTAGTTTCAGAGGAAATTTTAAGGAATGTATGAGTCTTAAGTAGAATTGAGACGGAAATTTTACAAGTGACTTGAATTTTCAAATGGACATTAATATTTAGAATCAAAATGACTTGAATTTCCAATTTTTTTTTAATTTTTCCTATTTTTACTAGTCTTTCAAGACACAATTAAACTGAAATTTACAGATTTCATTGATTTCAAAGACGTAATTGTCTGAAATTTCAGTAGAAATGTGACTCATTTGAAATTTCTGGTATTTTGTAAGGAAAATTCATAAGAAAATCTTTAATAGTGTCTCATGGGAGAGAGAACATGAAATATCAACCAATTTTTTGACAAAATTATTGAAAATGTAGGAATTAATACGTAAAAAACATGATGGAGACACAGAGGACCCGTTACAAAAATAATACAGAAGGCTATACTGACGTTCGGTGACCGGCGAGACAGTAATTCGTAATGTCCTCAGTAGCATGGGTAAAATGACGGGATACCGGTAACTGGGATTTTAATAACAGCTACTGTTAGACGTGGCTCGTCACCAAGTATATCCCATCACTGATTGCATAAACTAATTGCAGCCATGCAGCAGCTACTTGTCTCTTCGTGACTAACGGTGAATTGATCGTTTAAGCCCCTAAAAGAATTCAATTGTACTGTAATTTATTTTCCATTCTACATACAAATTTAATTTGTTCATGATATTGAAGAGAGTAAATGACAAAATGACTATTTCATGTCAATTTTTTTGGATTATTCGGAAATATTTATTTTTTTTAGGCAACATTGAGAAAATGAAGTGGTAAAAACTGTTTGAAATTATTTCAAAAAAACATTCACTCAAGACAAATGGAACAAATATTCGATAGTTTTCATCACGTTTTTCCCCTCTGTATATACATAGTTTTATATGCATATTTTCACCAATATAATGATAATGTATCGCTATATACCTATGGAAATCTTTAACAGAAGTCTCTTTTTAAGGAAATTTTCATAATTTTCCCTTTTTCATTGTTCTTGTTTTTTCTTATATTGTTGCCTTATAAATAAAGTGGCATAAGTGCTATGCTTTTACACAGCACTTACGCCATTTAGTTTCTAAGGCGATGTTATGTCCGAGATTAAATTCTAGCGTCGAGGACAATTTTTATTAACCTTGAAACAGCTTGAATTATAATATTTTTATGTTTATAGGACGCTTATTTAGTTTTCTCTCTTGTTAGGGTTTTGATAGAACTTGATTAATATTGAAATAATAACTTCGATAAATTGCTTTAACGTTTTGAATATATTTGAAATTTGAATATTAGAATTTTACAATTTTTCTTTTACAAAAATTGAAAGATGGAGTCTCTTGACAGATTTTTAGTGTTTAAAGACTAATACCAAGTAATCTGGTTGCTACTTACAGAATTTTATCAAAGTTGACTTCCTAATTAATTTGAAATTCTTATTTTAAATTTGTGGAATCTTGATTATTCTCGGTGATAATTATTTATACCAAGATGATAAATAATTTGTTGAAGAAAATAATGCTGGACCTAACAGCGACAATATATAGCTAAGACGGAAAAATGATTCGAATTTTTTTTTTTTTATGAAGGCGTCTGAAAAAAAATTTGAAAAAATTCACCAACAATTTCCACATATTGGAGTATTTTCTCAAATTTTCTCACATTTTTCCATGGAGTTCTTTACTCCGAAAAAAATTCCTGGATCATGTTGCCATGAACGTTCATTTAGTCTCACTCTCCCCTACTTTATTATTCCCCTCTTTTTTTTTTAACCTCCAAAAACGTAACTATCACAACAAAAAATCTTTCGGTTATCTTCAGAAGATTATATTATTCCCGAGAATAATAATACTCACCTTCTCAATGACGATTAAAGAGACATAAAAACAATTTCTTCACTTAAATTTCCGTTGGCACGTGTTAAGCGGATAAAGAATTGGACTTTCGTGCTTCAGTAACTGGTTACAATTTACGAAGACGTTTCATCATTAAAAATCAGGGATTTTTCGGCCATTTACTTGATAAATTATGGAAGTGCGTATTTTTTAAGACCCGTGACGTCCAAATAGTGGCTGTAAAATTTGGAATTTTCTATTCAAACTCTTCCACGTGGTGTCCAATCTATATTTATGTAAAATATCATTCTCACGCAGATCAAAACGCTTCTCTCACAATTGGAAACTTTGAATCTTTGACGTTCCCCATTGGGATATAAAAAATATAGAAAAAATATATAATTATATATCAAATTTATACAAAAAATATAATCTCAATAAACAACTTTTGGCCAATTTTCGTATATATTTTATATATTTGGAATAGATATAAAAATAATTGAAATAATAATTGAAAGATATTTAAAATATAAAATATATTGAAAATATATCTCAGAATATATAGACAACATATTGAAAATGGTATTATGTAAATTGAAAAAAAAAATTTTTTTTTATTTATTTTTTCCATGGGGGTTTTTCATTACTCAAGTGAGCCAAGGTTAATTCACGCACGAATAGAATTGCTTAAAAAAAAATACAAAGAGATCATCCACGTTTTCACATTCAGTGAACATGGAATATTTATGTGGATGCAGTCTCGCTTGTTGCGGCGTTGAAGTCTCCAGATACGGCTCGATGAAGCCATGAAAATCATACACAGACCTCAAATATTTTTGAATGAATGAGAGGCAAAGGTGGAAAAAAAGGCGCAGATAGTAAATAAGAATTGATTGAATAGAATTTTTTATGTTTTTCATCACCAGTGATTGTTATCTTTTTTCCGAGTTAACAGTCTCAGACTGATGTTATATGATGTTGCAACGAGAGGACTGAAATCACTGGCAAGTAGAGCGTAAAGTTGATTTCTCGATGCTAAAGGAAAAATTATGAAATTTTTTTTTCACCAGACAAAATTACTTTTCCAATTACTTTATTAACCATGATTGTTCTTTTGGTTAAAAAAAAATAATGATATTGACGTAATGTTGAACTGAATGAGACATCGAGGCCAATAAGAAGCAATAGATCGATAGAATTCGTTGATGGATAATTAAAGAAAACAAAAGTTCATTGAAAAAAAAGAAATTAGTAAAAATTACGAAATATGTGGTTCGTTTTTTTCAAAAAATCAATTTTTTTATCAATTCCAATGAAGTTTAACGAATTTACCATTTATTTCATTAGTTCCAAATAAATTTTTTTCCAAAAATCATAAAATTTTTTGATTTTGATGAATTCATCAAATTCAAGGAATTTCAATTACTTAAAAAAAAACATAATTGTTTAGAACTATTGAAAAAATTGATTTGATTATTTTTTTTCAATATTCTTTTTATAATTTTGCTTTGAGTTCCTCTTTATGAGAAGTTTAGTATATCAGCTGAATACCATTTGATCAACGATTCGAGATGAGTATTTTCGAAATTTCCTCAATCTGTATTAAAATTATAAGCATTTGTCTTTCTCTTTGCATTTTTTCAATTCGCTAAGATATAAATTTTTGGGTTGATATCGTTCCACACGAAATATTCAAGTTATATTGACAGAAAGACCGAAATAAAGTGAATTTTATAAGCCCTACACAGAAAAAAATGTTTTCTTAATTTAAGAATGTGCAGTCACTTAATTCAAGAATGGCAGGTCACTTAAATTAAGTGACTTTTCTCACTTAAATCAAGTGATTTTTTCTTTCTTAATTTAAGAAAGTAAAATTCACTTAAATTAAGTGACTTTTTTCACTAAAATCAAGTGATTTTTCTCACTTAAATCAAGTAACTATTTCTTTCTTAATTTAAGAAAGTAAAAGTCACTTAAATTGAGTGACTTTTCTCACTTAAATCAAGTGACTTTTCTTTCTTAATTCAAGTGACCTACACATTCTTAAATTAAGTGACTGCACATTCTTAAATTAAGAAAACATTTTTCTCTGTGTATGTGCAGAATGTACTTGTTTTCGTTATATTATGAAAGATTTGAGTGAATGAGAGGCGGAGGGGAGAAGAAAAGGAGCTGTTGTTAATGAAGTACACAATACCCGCACACTTGAAAATAAAAAAAAAATAAAAAACCAACATGCCCACATGGACTACGTCAATTTGATTTTGAATCAAGTCACGGTCAGAGTGAAATTAGTACTGTCAACGATACACAATGTGCCTATTGCGAAAGCCTCAAGTTTATATTTCGTGGGAGCATTATTAGTAGTAGTACCCAGTACTTGATCGAAGTGTCTACTGAGTACACACACGCGTTCTAGTTTAATGCAGGTCAAGGTTACTGTGTCTGCATGTTGGAAACATTTAAAATTAAAATTAAAAAAAAAACTGGTGGGGAAGTTTCATAAAACTTTGACCCTCGAGCCTTCTTAGAAATCGCAAAAATTCATCTCAATGAAGACACAGTATAAATCATTCATACAGTATATATGCAGAGAAGAGATCTAAGACTTGAGATGAATTTTCTCAAGGTTATAAAGGGATGAAAAATTATAATTCTAACGACATCACAATTTTTTTCGATTTTTTAAATTCAAATTTGTCAACGTCAAATTTTTTTTTTTCAAGGAAACAAGAAATATTTGTGACAGAAAAAAATGATTTCATGATCATTGAAGTCGGTGAGTGTCTTTGGTAATTTATGACGGAAATGTCGAAATATTAAATCTAATATAGAAACTATACACCTGTTGGAGATCGGCAATTGATCAAGAAAACCGCTGGTGTACGTGCTTTGATACGGGTCAAGGGCACATTAGTATTGGAAGAAATGAGAGAATAAAAAGTATGTATATATGTATATATTCGTATAATGTAGAGAGTACCAGCGTGAGGATATCATAATTATTTCTGCCAGATGTCAAGGTTGGGCTTTAATATATTGGAGGAGCTTGGAGAACTTCCGCTTGGTTGCACGACTCCTCATCCGCTCTGTCATCGTTTAAATTTTATCCTCAACTGATTTTGCTCATTAAGAAGGTGCTGTTTGTACTTTGAGAGACGCACGGGAAAAGAGGGGATTCCCATGTTTATGCACGAGATAACCGCACTCCTGCCAACCCAATTTTCGACGGAAAAAAGGTTTTCATAGCATACTAAATTGATATCAACGGATAGTACTAGCCTTAAATAAATGCAACTGGATTATTTTACTCGATACAATTCGAAAATTACATTCCAGAATTTATGATAACAAGAAAAACTTCTTATTATCTAAGAAAAGCGCCTTTCGCCCCCGTATTCCATCCAATTTAGCACATTTTCTTCCGATTAATTTGCCATTATTTATGATACGCATGGTAAATCGGATCCTTTTTTTCTTCAAGATCTCTATAAGGGACAAGCCCATACTTTCCTAAAATTTTCGAACAATTACCACTTTTTTAACTATATGATATCGAACGATTCCTCACGTTATAACGATTGACGTCACAAGACCCCATGCATTTGAAGGGTATCTTTGCGATTTTTTTTCTCAGATACTAAGTAGTCAATATCGTTGAAACTCATCAGGTATACGCAGTATATGCTTCTGAATATGCTCTCAAATTTTCAAGTCCCTCCCACTATTCTAAGAATCAAGCAGAACCTCCTTGATTAAATAATCATGCCCCTCTAGCAATTATCGAATTCCATCGATAACCAACGATTATCGCATCTAGATCAGCAAAAAAAACTACTGAATTTGATTGAAGTACAAAATCACGACAATTGCATATTCCAGAGGCGAAGTACAGACGTTGAAAACATTTTGAGAGATGGATTAACGCTCGGTTGATTTTAGCCTCTCGATAAATTCAACGGATATTACTCGTGTTGAATATAGACAACAATGGTGGCTCTACAAGTGGTTGAATTACGAAATATGTTTTTTTTCTTTACTCAAGCAGTCTTAGCCCCCTTCTCCCTCCATTATTCCCCGGTCTATTATTGGTACATACACCCGCAACAAACACAACCTATATATATATATATATATCTTCAAGCACATTTCGCAAGTTACAAGTGAACGAAACTTCTGCTCTGATAGAATAGAACAGTTGAAAAAATGAAAAGTAGGAGAGAAAATAAATAAATGCTGAAATCAGCTCGGGTTACTAACCTACCACAACAGAGGTTAAGTATTCTTCATCGAGAGTGAATCTCTTCACAACTCCACCTTCTTTTCACTTTTTTTTTTTCTTTCTTTCTTCAAAGTGAATGATAAAAGGCAGTTGTATATAGCATAAAATATGCAAACGTGCGCAAGTTTCTTTATATTCCTCGTGGTTTTAAGAATGAAGAGATATTCAAGGTCAGTTGAAGCTGATTTTCTTGGAATGATTTGTCACTTCTTTGGCAATAGAAAGAGGAAAAAACGAGGTAAATTCAGAGAATTAGGCGTTTTTTTTTTCTTATTTTTGGGAGAAAAACATCTTTTTTAATGGCTCAAACAGATGGGTATTATTAATTCTCATATTATTCTCAGTAATTTGTTTTGGTGATGGACTTGTGGTTGTTTTTTTTCCTCTTTTTCTTCTTCTTTTTTCACCCAACACTGATGATGAATTGTTTGTGGTTTCAAGTTGAGAGGTGGGAAAAATACCTTGTAATAAATTAGATTTTGAAATGACACTATCGCAAATTTTTTCATATTCATTTCTCAATTATTTCGTTTTTTTTTTCATTTATTTCTTGTAACTTCTTTTTATTTCTACTCGTTTTTTTTCTTCTTTACTCTTCAAAACGAGTCGAAGGCGTTAACGCCTGGCCTCATTTTAAGAGGAGAGATTCTTCATTTGAATTATTACTGAGGACGTAATCGTGCCTAACCTACCGCCATAGGCGCATTGAGACGATACACACAACTTCTCTTGCCACCTGAAAAAAAAAAAAGTTATGCAACGGGGGCACAGTATTTTATTACGTATTTCAAGTAAAGATTTGTAAAGGTTACACACCAACGTCAATAAACACTTGCAAACATAACGATGGATGCTTATGTACCAGCGTATACCGAATAATTGACGCAAGTTCATAATTAATCTAATGATGCCACTATTACGAGTTTGGTTGAAAGGGTAATACTTCATAATAATACGTAACAGTAATAACATATTTTTCTAAATGTGCTTTTCACTTAAATTATAACAGAGTTGAAATTTTTATTATGTTATTATTTTAAAAAATTGATTTTATATTAGTGATGATTTGTACACAGAGAAAAATGTTTTCTTAATTTAAGAATGGCAGGTCACTTAAATTAAGTGACTTTTCTCACTTAAATCAAGTGACTCTTTCTTTCTTAATTTAAGAAAGTAAAACTCACTAAAATTGAGTGCCTTTTCTCACTTAAATCAAGTGATTTTTCTCACTTAAATCAAGTAACTTCTTCTTTCTTAATTTAAGAAAGTAAAAGTCACTTAAATTAAGTGAATTTTCTCACTTAAATCAAGTGACTCTTTCTTTCTTAATTTAAGAAAGTAAAACTCACTTAAATTAAGTGACTTTTCTCACTTAAATCAAGTGACTTTTCTTACTTAAATCAAGTGACTTTTCTCACTTAAATCAAATGAGTTTTCTCACTTAAATCAAGTGACTTTTCTCACTTAAATCAAGTGACTCTTTCTTTCTTAATTTAAGAAAGTAAACCTCACTTAAATTAAGTGAATTAGGTCACTAGAATCAAGTGACTTTTCTCACTTAAATCAGGTGAGTTTTCTCACTTAAATCAAGTGACTTTTCTCACTTAAATCAAGTGACTTTTCTTTCTTAATTTAAGTGACCTGCACATTCTTAAATTAAGTGACTGCACATCCTTGAATTAAGAAAACATTTTTCTCTGTGTAAGCAGGTTTAATAGTGCCTGTCGAATGATCAACCTCATTGTTTCATATTGGTTTTTTCCCCAGAAATATTTCCCTGGACATTATTTCCCCCAGTAATTAATTCTCTAGAAACTATTGCCCTTGTAATTATTCCCTCAACTATTATTTCCCTGACGATAATTCTCTTCAATTGGAATTTTTATTTTATTTTTGTTTTATTCTCATCCGTCTGTTATTGTATACATTAGCCCAGAGGCAAAAATCGATATATCAATTTCTATAATGTTTTGAGCTTTTAATTTAATATCGGTTGCCTTTTTTTTGCCTAATGATTCAAAGAATGTCGCGAAAGTTTTGAGCTTTTAATTTGCTGTAAATTGTCTGTTTTTTGGTCTAATTATTGGAAGAATATCTCGAATGTCTTCAGCGTTTAATTTCATGTCGCTTTGTTTATTGCAACAATAGTTCAAGATTTGAAAATCAGTACGCCTTTAAAATTAAACTGATGATAATTATGATTTTTTAAAATTTATCTCATTTATTTTTAAATTTAAAGGAAAAAAAGGCGCATCAACGTAATTTTTATTAATCAAATAAAATAATGACGAAAGTATCTTCAAATTACTCTATCACATTACTGTAATGTTTTATTCATTGAATTACCTTTCTCTAACAAAATTTTGATAATCATCATGTATTGAACTTTCATCGATCACAAAAATGTAGGAAAAAAAAATCCTAAACTTTGCTCATTCTCGCACTTTCTAAACTGATTTATTTCATTCTAATAAAATTACAAATTCTCCTGAATTATCAGCTACTTTCATGTGTGATATAACAAATAATCGAATTTCATTCTTCGATCAAGTATCAAATCACCTTCAAAAAATAGGAAAAAAAAATATAACACTCGATATCGGAATAAATTTAATTTGAAGATAAAATTGCACACACAAGTGCAGAATTTACGAGCTCATTTTACACTGTAATTATAATTTAATGTACAAATGGTAATTCCACTTGCACTTTCGCACCACAACTTCCGTCGATTTCACTCTCAATCCATTTTCATATTTAAATTATGATATATATCAAATAATATAGCCTCAATTTTACAACATTACACGTATAAATTTATATCCATTAGTACTTGAGAAAGGATTCACTCTGTGATTTTTTTTTTTTTTAATTTTTAAAATTTTTATTTATTAAATTCAATGGAGTAAAGAGAGGAAAGTTGTTATCCTTGCATATATGCCATATGGCTGAACATTTGGCCTGCAGCTAAAAAGAGACTCGTCCAGTGCAGTTCATAGATATACGTTTCCTTTCAACTCGGACTTTCGTTATTTTTCATTCATAAAGTACAAATATTTATTTGCAATTTTTTCCTCGTTTTTTAAGGAAAAAAAAATGGAAAGAGATGAATCTTCGATCATTAGCTCGTGATTTGCTTCTTCTTCATCTTCTTTTAGTTGTAATTTTTTTTCTTTTTTCAAACATATTACTAGTGACATTCTCTGGAAATGAGTTATGATGCTCAATAGCATCAGAAGATACGAGATAATGGATTGGTGTTTAATGGACGCTTTGGAACATCTCTAACTTTTTTTTCAATTAAAAAAAAAAAAATTTATTTTTTTAATTTTTATTTTTTTTAAAGTAAATTATAGAGACGTGAATTTAATTAATCATTTGCCTTAGATATTTTGACTTAAACAAAAGGTTCATTGACTCGAATACACAAATGCCGATTAAAAAAAAAACAGGTTATTGACCCTTGCATTAAGCGTTTACGGGGGATAATGAACTGCGCTTCATTGAGATTAACTGAAATATCTGCAAATCAAATCTCCAATTATCTTCGTAATGTTCTGCGTGATTACCGCAGGGGCCTAATCGTAATCCCTCGAAAACTGCCAATTAAAGGGATTTATTTAATTACTGAATCTATTTTTCTCATCTCAAATCTTTATTAATTACTCTGTAAAATTGGAATTTTTTTTCTCTTGATTTTGCACGATATACATATAGACACAATCTCATTCGTGAAAGAGAGGAATAAATAAAAGAAATTGTAATGAATGTGTGCAGGGTTAGTGCATACGTTGTTGAGGCTGGTATGATCACAGCTCCATATATAAATCCCGAGGTCCCCCATTCACTTTTAGAAGTTATAATGAACGAGCGTGAGAACAATTCGTATATATACTCTCACTCTCTTTCAGGTATCTGGAGGCTTCAACAAAGTGGTGGACCTCAGTTTCTTTGAACAGGGAAGACCGGGGCAAAATGGATCGTCGAAGAAAAATGATTTGGGAATTTTTTTCGGGGGGAAGGAGTCGTTGGAAAATTCTGAAAAAATTTGAAAAGATGCTAATATATATCTAAATTGTTCATGAATTTTTTCAGATTTTTTTGAAGAGCCGCCTCTTTTTTAAAAAATCCCAAAGTTTCTGATATCGAAAATTTCAGTGATTTTTCCCTATTTTTTTTACTTATAATCGCTGGAATAATCCGGTAATTTGAATATTTGAATATCGGTGAATTAATATTGAGCACGAAGTGACTGGAAGGAGTGGTGAATTTGTTTGTATTCACTTGGATTTAAAAAAAAAAGACTACTAATTCTAGAAAAACCAGTTTTCGTGAAATCCACAAACTAATCTACTCACGAGTGTGTTAGAATAATAAAAACCTAAGAGTTCAGAATTCTCTTTGAAAATTTATTAGGACAGCATTTCTACCAGCCTACGTGGCGCGCATATTTTTTTTTATCTTCTTTTCATTCAAAAAATTAACGCCAAAAGTCTGGAAAATAAATATAATAGACAGGAGATCGACCAGCTCATCACCCAGGGACGAAGAAATCTTTATTCCCATTATCAATTCTTTCTTTCTCTTCTCCCAATTCCTTTCTTTGATTCTTTCTTTTATAAAAGTCACCTTGGAAAAAAAAAACGCTGTTTTTCCTTTTTTCCATATTCTCAAAATTTAGCCGATGACTTCTACTTTGTCACTGAAATTTAGGCGGAATTATCGTGAGATTGAACTGAGAATCGAGCCTGGGGGTCAATGATCGAACGACCGCACCTTTCATTCTGGCTTTGAGCAGCAGTTTTTTTTTCTTTTACCTTTTTTTTTACTTATTTACTTCTCTTTCTTCTCTCAGGTTTATTTGCTCTTCGCGAACGGAATCTTTCTCACCTGTCCTTTTATTAATATTCTCAGCGTGACATACCTTTTTTTTCTTTTTTTTTTATATCACCAATGGGTGACTCAGAGGACAGGCCAATCAATTACCGAATGAAGGTTGCATATGGACTGAAAAAAAAAGAGAAAAATTAAGTGTGATATATAGACCATTTGTGTTTAAACTCTTTTTTTTTTATTTTTCCATTCAGAAAAAATTACGATTTTCCCTTTTTCCTCAATATAATTTCGAATTATCCTTTTTTTTCTCTTTTTTTTTTTTTATAAAATCTACGGAATAATTATGTTAATTCAATTTTGGGAAAAACAAATATCTCAATTTTAACGAGAATAATTAATTGCTTCTTTAATCCAAAGAAATTAATAAAAAAAAAATGGAGAAGGAAACTATTTCTTTTCCAAGGAATGATTTCATTCACAGTTGGACTAATTTATTCTTTTGCAAAAACTTACCGACACAAACCGAGATAGGTAAAGCTGATTTTGTAAATTCACGTATTGATTTAATTAATATCCTTTTGAAAATAAAAAAAAAAAATTGTCTCTTCCTTTTTTTTTTCTTCTTCTTCCCCTGGAAAGATGCGAAGAATGAATTCGACTCAATCATTCTATTAAATCTCTGAATCCCATGAGTCAGCCGTAATTTGGCTTGTTTCTACAGGCCCGACATAAATAAGCACCTGACTACTTGATACACTGCTGAAGACTCGTTTTCTTGGCTTCTTTTTTCGTTTTTTCATTCTCATTCTTCTTATTTTTTTTTCTTGCCCAACAGTGAAGATGAAACCAGTATCAAATTTCATGACATGGTATTGCGTGCAACTTTATTTTCATAGTATTAATTTCGAAATCAATGAGAGAATCTACGATGACTGTTTATTTTAATGCATCAGGAAGCCATTACGTGAGGGAATTACCAAAATTAAAATTTAAAATTTAAATTTTTTTTCATAAGTATGAAAATAAAGGAAAAAAAAAATTTTTTTTTAAATAAGCAGAAATAATTTAAAGAAAAGGTAAAAAAAAAAGAGAACTGCGACGTGAGAAATCAATTTTTGTCATCGAACATGAGAAATTAATTATATATATATCAATTTGAATCATTCTCAGGCGTGTGAACTACAAATAAATAATTCATAGATCTTTATCATTATAACGTAATGGAAAAGAGACGAGGGAAAAAGTAAAGTGGAATGTTTTTTTTTTGATTGAAGGCCTCTCCAAAAAAAAAATTAAAAAATTCCACAACAAAGTAGACATATTCGAGCACCTACTCAATTTTTTTCGGATTTGCACAGCCCTTCCCTCTGAAAAAAAAATCGTGAATCATTTTCTCCTTGTGGTCCATTTTGCCCCATCTCCATCTAGAACAAACATTAATTTTGCAGTAATTTATGACCTATTGAGAAAAACGTGAAAATTATTGTTCAAAGATTTGTGTTGAAGCATGAAACAAATGTGAAAAGAGCATCGTAAAAGTTGGAACGTAAACTCGTTTACCTTGCAACAGAATCACCTGTTACAATCGTTATTAGCTCGGGGGCAAAATCGATGAAATAGATTAATAGTCAAAAAATTTTATTATAATTTTTCTGCATTGGATTTTAAAGAAGAATCGAGAGGAATTAGCTGATAATTGGATTATTAGACATTTGACAATAGTTTGGATTTTTTTCTAACATAAAAAAAAATAATAAAAAAAAAATATTTAAAAATTCAGGTTTAAAATTTTTGAATTTTTTAAAAATGCACATTTTTTTTCAAAAATAATTTACGTGTTAAAAGGAGAAAGAATTAAAAATTGTCAGATGTTTGATTTTTCCAGTGTCACTGAATTTTTTAGTGAACAATTAACATGAAAACTACTGCGGAAATTGTGAAAATAATCAATTCCACGTGTATTATAATGAAACGCACATATTTTTCCTTTGAAAAAATTCCGATCCTATTGTTAAGTAGCGTCTACACACGAGCCAATCATTTATCATATTTTTATGGAAATCCGCAATGAGTCGATGCATTATTTGAATATACGACAGGCTAGTATCTACATCAAAACCGTTAATCCCTGTCATTATTCATCGTTAATGACATTTGAATTAGAATTTGTTTGCCTACTAACAGTTTTAATTTTCTACAGCAGCAGTATCTCAATCGACTCGTTTTCTGGAATAATAATCAATAATTCAGTAGTGAAGAGGTAAAACAGGATAAGTCAATCATCTTCAAAACATCAATTTTTCCAATTTTTAGAAAGTTTTCGAATTTTTATAGATTTATTCCAATTTTTTATTTCTTTAATTTTTAGAATTTTCAAATATGAAGGAAATCACCAAAAATGTGTACATTTTTGAGTATTTTCTTAATTTTTCCTAGATTTTTTCATAAAATCTTAAGGATGTATTTAATTAAAATCAGAGTAATGAAAAAAATTGAATTTTGTTAATTTTTTATTCTAAGAAATTCGAATTCTGTTGATCTTTCTACAAATATTTCGGAAACTAAGCGAGATAGAGCGATTCCACCCTCATCCTCCTTTCAAACCTTAAAATTCTCCCCAAAAACGTCTCAAAAAGGCAAAAAAAGGCATATCTCCATTGATTCTTGCATTATTCTACTGATAATAATCCCAAAGATAAGCCGATTTATCCCGTTACACCTCCTCCCTTCTAAATTCAACTACTGCCCCGATAAAATCAAGAGAAAAGCCCTCACAGTCATTAAAAAATTCCATGAGAATTGAAAGAGATAATTAAAAATGATGTACTTATATCCATAAAATACTCATTGAACACAAAAAAAAATTATTAATTGCCGGTTAAATTGACTAAAAAAAAAATCTCACGGCTTTCATCGATTCTCACGACTGTTATAGTTAATTATACACGATACATTGGTTGTACCAGTGAATTTGTAACTATACAACAGCAATTCCCATAAAATACTACCTTCCGGGCTCCTTGAACCGTGTCTGTCTGTGGCACGACCAGAAAAATGCATCAAGGTGGCAATTCTTTATTTTTTTTTTCTTTTTTCTTTACAATCGTAACACACACTTACGTACTTTGAGGAGTATATGTGGCATATAAGAGACTTGAGAATATCTGCACGACCCTGAGGATGAGGTGGAACACACAAAGAGGAGTACGAGGAAAAAACACACACACAAAACAGATAAAACACAATTTTCAGGGACATGCTCGAGATGAAGAGAGAAGTTGAGTCAATATAGGGGAGACACCGAGAGACAAGATTGATGCTTTTTTTCCTGAAGAGTGAAGGAACTTCACTTTTACACTGAGGCAAACGAAGAATTTATTATCACTATGAAAATTACTCGAAATCGATGGAAATATTGGAGATAGGGTTTTTCTAATGACTCCATTGGAAAGCTGAGGAAATTTCCCATGAAAATCCTATGTCAAAAGTTATTTTTTTGAATTTTTCAAGAATTTCATTTTTTAGCAAGATTTGAAGGTGAAAGACTTCTGCTTTTGAAAAATTTCAGGTTTTTGAGAATATCTCTGGTTCTATTGATCGCAGCGACCTGGGGTTGATCTTGAATGAAAGGTGAGCTCATTTCCCATTGATTTATGGGGTTCAAAAAGAAAAATATCAATTTCTTCAAGTACTTATAGGGCAAAAACTGATTTTCAGAGAATGACCTATAAATATTTGAAAAATTCATTTTAAAAAAATTTAAAACACATAAATCAATGAGAAATGAGCTCAGCTTTCATTTGAGACCAACCCCAGGTCGTTACGACCAACAGAACCGGAGATATCGTCGAAAAAGTGAATTTTTTCGATTTTCAAAAGGGAAACCCCTTCAAAACTTGGCCAAAAAGGCAAATTTTTCCAAAAATTGAAAGAAAAAATTTGACACATGTTTTCCACTCTAAATTTCCTCAGCTTTTCAATAGAATCATCAAAAAAATGCTATCTCGAACCGTTCAATGGGAGTGTCCATTTTCCTCCACCTTCCCAATTTTTCTGTTTTCACATTTTTTAATGAAATTTCAAGGATTAATTTAATCTAAATCAGAGTGATGAAAATATTCTGATGACTAATACTAAAAAATAGTCAAAAATTTGGATTCTGTTAGCACTAAATGAGGTCACATGTTATATTTAAAATTTAATTCCCCAAAATATTCAAATAAATCGCTTCACCTCCTTATTGATCGTTTCTTTTTCTCATTCCTCTGAACATCTGTGGATCCTCGTATTTCGATCGTATGGTAATGTGGAATTAGTTTCATAAATACTATTAATTCTTTCTCTTCTTTTTTTTTCTGGAAACGTCCCATTGAAATACCACGATAAATACTGATATTGACCTTCACTCGGTTTTTTTTTCAACGAAAAAATTTCCAGGGGTTTACTAAACAAATATATCTATATATATATATTTATATATATATATCAAGAGGCGGATAATTTTTTTATCCTCAAGATAATTGTTGCTTTGTGTAAAAAAGTAGGTGTTTCATTACCTGAAAATGCAAGTTGTTGCGGCAATAAAAATATTGTGAGTGAAAAGAAAATATCAGTGGGTAGTGTATGGCATAGGCGGACCTTCGCCACTTCATGGCAGACAAAATTAACCTTGAGCAGTGTCTCGCTCTTTTCTCAAGTGAAAGATCGATATCCGGCTGTTACCGATCTGTTCTCAGCCGTATCAAATATTGATTAATTGAATTATAAATTTAATTTGACAGTTCACATGCAATTTAAAAAAATCAGTTTAATCTCGAATAATTTGAGATTTATCCGGAAATGTCGAAATTTCAAGATTTTCTAAGATTTTTGGAGAATTTTGTATTTTTTACAAATTTTTCTCCTTTTTTTGATCAATTTTAGATTTCTGCAGATATTTCAAAGTGTAAATATTTCGATTTTTTCAAAGATTTTTGGAAATTTTTGAAAATTTTCCATTTTTCCAAATTTTTCTCTTTTCTTTGCCTATCTAAAATCTCAAAATCTATTTAATCTCCAACAATTTGAGATTTATCCAAAAAATATCAAAATATGGAGACTTTCTAACATTTTTCGAGTTTTTTTTGAGATTTTTGAAAAATGTTACATTTTTCCAAATTTTCCTCCTCTTTTCGTCCACCTCAAAACTTAAAATCAATTTAATCTCGAAGAATTCGAGATTTTTCCAAAAAAAATCTTGAAATGTCGAGATTTTGAGATTTTCAGAGACAAAAATTATTGATAGAAAATAATGATAATAATTTCTATTTTATTTTAATAAATTATTTCCTTGCGAAAACGTGTTCACACGTGACTATTGTCTGGAAAGTAGGAAGCTCCACAAAACGACAGAATACCCAAAAAATGAGAGACAATGGTAAAGAAAAAAAAACTGTAATTGGATGATGTATTACTCCATCTTTTGTCCTTTTATCTTCATGCACAAATTTCTATTTTTCAATGCAAAGAAAAAAAGAGGGAACCATCTTTGACTCGTGATACAATCATCTGTTGAAATGAATTCAGTGGAAAAAAAATTCAATAAGTGGTGGAGCAATTTTATAAGTGATATAAATTTCTTTATGAGACTTTCGCCACTTTTTAAATTCACTTTCATTTTCTGTCAATTGTTTTGGGATTTTTAAAAAATCATAACTCGAAAAATGTGGGCAGAGAAAGGAATTAAACTGCTTGAGATTTTTTTAACGATTTCATTGGAAAATTGAGGAAATTTCAGCCAGAAAACGAGTGTCATATATTTTTTTAGATTTGTTTGAAAATTCCATTTTCTCGGCATTTTTGAGGGGTGAAAGCCTTTACTTTTTTGGAAATTTTCAGTTTTTTGCAAATATCTCTGGTTCTATTGGTCGTAGCAATTCGGGGTTGGTCTCAAATGAAAGGTGAGCTCATTTCCCATCAACTTATGGGGTTTTGATTTAGAAAATATCATTTTTTTGGATAGTTATAAGCCAGAAACTGTTTCACAACACTGTTTCAAAGAAATGCCCATAAATACCTTGGAAATCGATATTTTTCAATTGAAAACCCTATGAATCGATGGCAAATCATCTCACCTTTCACCTCCATTTGGAATTTTTACGCTACGACAAATAGAACCAAAGATATTCTCAAAAAACTGAAAATTTTCAAAAAAAGGAAGGCTTTTACCCCTTTAAAATGCTCGAAAATGTCAAAATCGCCAAAAATTCCAAAAAATTAATTCCGGCACTGGTTCCCGCCTAAAATTTCTTCAGCTTTCCAATGGAATCATCAAAAACAATCTAGCTCAAATATTTCCACTCATTTCGAGCAATTTTCTTAACATAAAACACATTTTTCTTACTCCATTTCTTTCTTCATTTACTCAATTAAAGACTCAAGATTTCGAAAACCCATTGGAGCATTAAAGTGTTACAATTCCTGATACAATTAAGCTTAATTCAAATTAAATTCTCCCATTTTTCCTCAAAATAATTCGAAAAATGACCTACTTTCGCACAATTCTCCTTGAACAAAACTCTTTAATCCCAATTAAAATCTTAAAGATTAAAAACTTGGATTATTCACATACATATAAATATATGAAATAATTGAGATGTCAAGATCAGTATGAATAAAAACAGGTGGGTATAATATGTTGGCGTTTCAATTCAATAATATTCTAGACCTCATTCACACATCCATTTGTTTGTGCCTCTTCACGCGGAAGTTGATTCATCTGTCTCCATGAATCTCCGCACAAGTGAGTACAATTCTCCCTCTCTTTCTCTCTCAATTACCATTGAAAAAAAAAAAAAAGTGCGCTCATAAATTACTCTCCACGTGGAAAAACTGGCATATTATAATTCTGAAGGTAACTCTCAACACAATTTGAACTATTTGAGATAGTTTTGATGGAATAAAAAAATCACTCGTTCCTTTCATTAAACGAAAAAAATAAAATCCCCCCCCCCCCCCTTCAAAATTGCGTTTGAACGTTTTTTTTGAATAAAAATAATACTAATGACTAAATTACATAAAAGCCAAGAGTAGAAAATTCTCTATAACTAAAGTAAATTCGAGGGGAAATGATGATTACACTTATTTGGGAAGTTGCTTGTGTGTACTTGAAAATCACGGAAAGAAACGATTTACTTAGAGTCGTGTCGTATGAACATGTTGCTTTTTTTTTTATTATTTCTTTTTTTTCCACTGCTTATACCATTTCAACGCAACGACGTACTTTCTTTCCGGGATCAGGGGCAGTACCCGTGTGCAATGTAGTTTGTGTGTGGGTCGCAAAAAAAAATAAATATATATATGTATATATCACAATGGGCCCCTGCCTTTCAGGCACGCGTAAAATAAGACAACGGCACGAAGGTTAGTCTAGTCTAGGCGGATTTCTTCCTTTTTTCTCAATTTTTTTTGAATTTTTTTTCTATGTGGCTCCTTTGTTCCGAGTGTATTGAGGTAGTATTCCAGAGTACGCTCGATAAAACGGAGAAAAATCAGGATTTCTAGGTTTGTTTCGAATTAATTGCTGATAATTTGGGGAAAAGTGCTTTAATTTACCCGAAAAAGTGATTAAACTATTCGAAAGTCATTTCTTCAGCTTGTGAATATGATTTTTTTCTCTCGCCTTTTTTTTTACATTAATCTCTTATCACATGCATGAGATAGAGAGAGAGGCAAATAGTCACGACTACCTTCTAATTAAAATTTCTCAACAACTATACGGTGAATTGAATATTTTTTTCTTCTATTATTTAGTTAAAATGCTGTTCTCTTCGCCAATTGTTTTTAAATAATAGGTCAAACCTGTGGTTTTTTAGGAATTTCGTTATTTCTGTCCGATTTAGGGCTTTTCATCCCTACCACCGCTATTTTCAGTAACTTTGATGATTCATATCTCATAAACTGTACGGACAAAAATTACGAAAAAATTCAGAAAAATGTAAAAAACTATCATTTTTGATATGGCATCGAAAAAGTAAGGGGTTCACTGTACTTGAGTGGTTTGGGATACTACCTTAAGGAGGTCCAATCGCTGCATATGGGTCAAATGGAGTGTAACACCTGAAATTAGACCAATTAAATCAAAATATCGAAGAAAAATGATGAAATTTACAAACAAATCAGCAGTGAAGAGATAAAACAGCACAAATACTCCGGAAACCAAACGAGATAGAGCGATTTTGCCTCAATTTTTCTCTTTTGTAAAGAATTTCAAGAGTTATCACAAGGCAAAAAAGCATATCTCCAATAATTTCGGAGATAATTCCAAAAAACTCTAAAAAAAAAGGATTTATCCTCTTTTTTCGCGGAATCCCTCGATTTCTCGTTCTGCAACAATTTGAAACACTTACGCAACATTTATTGTTCCTCATTCTTTCTCTCTCCTCCTCATACCAAGAAAATTGCGCATTGTCTCCCATGTGTATGTCGCCAAATGAGTGTAAATTACTATTGGAAGAGAAAGATAATATGGGAAACTAAAAGGGAAACCTTGGGGGATCACGCACTTTACTTGCTAAGATTCCTCAGCGAATAAAGAAACAAAAGCAATCCCATGACCTGAATTAAAAATAGTGATGATCAGGATGACAATGATAAATGGTGACATGAATTTTTATATCGGCCATTGTTTTTATCTCACACACATAATGAATAAACAAGAAACATAGAATTATCATTATTCTCATTCTTTATTTGAGATATTCAGTTTGCAAGACTTCAGATTGAATTGAGGCCATCTATTCCATTGAGATAATACACATTATTGAATTGTGGTTGGAAAAAAAGGCGTTTCTCTTTACTCAATTTCTAGAATCATAGCGACATCATGAAATATATTTTTTTTTTCGTTCTTATTTATATTTGAAAATGAATAATTTAAGGTATTTAAATAAGTTTTTTTTTATTTGTTAAAAAAACATATCATGAATTTCTGATGGATATTTTTTTTTATTCCTCATCGATTTCGTTTAAGTCAATGAGGTATATAAAAAAATTAATTATTATTGATTTCTGTCAAATTAAGAGTGTTTTGATGATCATAATATTGTTAATATATTTGTTTGTTTGACATTTTTCAGCTATGTGGCGAGACGAATCGTCAGGAGTATCTCAATCAAAAATGACTCGCACCCTCGTCCTACTGTGCATGGCTATTATCTCAGTTGCACGATGTCAGAAGGTAATATAATGATTTTTTATCACAGAAAATATATGATTTTGAGGAAAAAAAAAAAAGAAAAAGGGAAAAAAAGGGGAAATTAAGGGGAAAAACCATACAAATTGAATTACATTATTTTATGAAGAAGTCTCGCTCATTCACGTTCGTTAATGAGTCGACATATATATATATATACACACACAAGAGAGTGCACATACCACGATCAGTGAATAAACGACCGGTTACAAGGATTTCAACTGCACTCTCTTATTTACCACAAAAAATTTGCGTATGTTTGTGTGCAAGTTGAGGAGAAAGAGAAAAAATCATATATATATATGTATAAAAAGTCCTGAGAATTGATGAAAATAAAAAAAAAAGTAGACATGAGAAAAAATGCAATTCCACTTTTTTTCATCTTTTTTATTTTATTTTGTAATTTATTGGAAAAGAAAGATACTATCAATATTCATTAGTTTTGAATATTGTGACACGAGTCAATAATTTATTGGAAAAAGAAATAAAAAATTGTGATAAGCTGGTGATTCGATTTTGTTTCAATATTTCATCACATGTTTTATTTTTATTTTTTTTTTTGGATTCTATTAATTTTTTTTTAGGGAACTTTGGGGGAAATAATAGGTTGTTGACGTTTAATGACTTTGAACACATTAAGCTCATGAATTTTTGCAGTATCATGGTCTTGACGAGAAATTTCTCACTTCCGACAATGTATTACGATGGCCACAAGACCAGAAATACTTGTTTAACATTATAACTATACATGGAACTTTACTGTCCATTGCCAAGTGCTCAACATCATATTTTCACCATGTTTTCAATTACATAAAGGCGAGAGACTTTTCAAGAAACACCTTTTTTTTATTCATTTTGTAGGTTTGTTTTCAATTAATTGCTAATGATTCGGGGGAAAAGTACTTCAATTGACCCGAAAAAGTGATTAAACTATTCGAAAGTCACATCTTCAGCTTGTGAATATAATTTTTTTCTCTCGCCTTTTTTTTACATTGATCTCTTATCACATGCATGAAATAGAGAGAGAGGCAAATAGTCACGACTACCTTCTAATTAAAATTTCTTAATAAATATACGGTGAATTGAACATTTTTTTCTTCTATTATTTAGTTAAAATGCTGTTCTCTTCGCCAATTGTTTTTAAATAATGGGTCAACCCTGTGGTATTTTAGTAATTTCGTTATTTCTGCCGATTAAGGGCGTTTCATCCCCACCACCGCTATTTTCAGTAACTTTGATAATTCATATCTCATAAACTGCACGAACAAAAATTACGAAAAAATTCAGAAAAGGGGAGAAAGATATCATCTTTAATATGGCATTAAAAAAATAAGGGATTCACTGTACTCGAGTTCTATGGGATACTACCTTAAGTACCTCTTTATTGTAAAGAATCGTTTTTTTCTCCATACTCAAACGATCCACCCAATGTTTTCATTCAACAAATCAAGAATTTTTTTATTTATTTATTTATTTCAATTTCGAATTACATTCTATATAGGTGCAGTTAACATCTGTACATAGATTGGGATAACAAAATTTTTTTTAATGTTTTAAAGTCAATTCACAGTAAAAAAAAATGAGCATTGACATAGAAAATACAATGATAAGCTTACAATATTTAAATATCATTTTTTTTCTAGTTTAAACAAATATTATCTCTTATCCAGTGCTTGAGCTTATTTTTATCAATCCTTTTTTTTCAAATTTCTTATTATCATGAAAATCTATTCGATGTCTCAATTAAAAGAAACAATTCAGTAGCCAAGTGGTCAATCGGTTTAAGTCGATTTTTTTCGAAAATTGTTTTTTCACTTAAATGGACTCTAGAGGGTCTGACGCATCTGCTGCCAAAAACTTATGACAGAGAAATGAAATTTTATGTCATTTTTTCAACAAAATGAAACGGGTTAAGTCGCATTTTTGAAGCCCAAGAATTATCCGTGGAGCTATGTCGACTTAACTCGAATAATTTCAAGTAAGAAAAAAGGCTAAGTCGACTTAGCTTTTTGGTCACAGAATCAAAAAATTATTCCTCATATTTCTTCACATTTACATATCGTGATCGCGCGAATTGACTTTTCGGTATGTGCAATTTTCCATAAGCGATCTATCAGCTGATATTACGTCCAGTTTTGGAGAGATGACAATATTTCAGGGTACGTTTATAGGGTTACACGACCAATAGATGAACACTGACCAGAAGATGGACGGTTTCTATTATCGACAATTTTCATAAATAAAGAAATGATTCTTATAGTTTTCATGTCAATTCCTAATTATTACATTCATCTAGATTTATAAACTATTTACTACATATCGATTGATCGAATTTTAAAATTATACCACTGCAAATATGGGGGTTCTATTGGGGGTTCAAGTTATTCTCCAGTTTTCCTTGATTTTCTTTAACTATTTCTACATTATTCAAGTTTAATTGATTTTTAGTAGATTCAATGTATATTTTTCTGCAACTTTTTAACGTGATTTGCCTATTTCCCATAAAACAAATTGCCGGCATATCATCGAATAATTGTTGACATGAAAGCCGAAATTTTGCTGCAGAATTGTCGACAAAATTGTGGACAATATTACCGCAGCTGAGATATCATATAAATATCAAACATCAGAGTTATCAGCGGAATTATCGGGATACTGTCCGCAAAAAATGTGAGAAGAATTGTCGATACAGCTATATATGAAAATTTTTCTGAGCCAAATATAATTGCTAGAAACAGTACTAATGAGTCCATTCAAATAAGGAAAGTAAAATGCATCAGCTTTTCAGTGCTCACAAAAATTTGAAAAAATTGCTAATTGCTAGATTTTGGAGTGAAAAGCAAAAATTCAAACAGCTGTTAAAGGCAACCCATTCCTTTCTGCTTATGAAAACTATTGAAGTACGGCGAATTGTGTTTTTTCTTTTAATCGAGGAAGGGTGGTTTTAAATCTTCATTCGCATGATCAGTTTCCTCTGGAGAAGTTGGTTTTGATCCATATTTTGACCATCTCTAGTTGAAAAATGCCAAAAGTGTGATGGAAGGTTAGGGAAAAAATCGAAACTACCACAGTAATAAGTTTTATGCTAATATCCAGGAAATAGCAAACAGTATCGAAAAAGTTTCAGGGCAAAAGTTGAAGGGACAATGTGATCTACAAAATTGTTGTACTACATTTTTTTTGCGTATTGGCAAAATCAACCGAGATATTTACCATTTACTTAAGTAAATCTTAGGATATTTTGGCCGTCTTAGCAGTATACGACAATTGTCAGACGTCCAAAATATCCTACGATCTTCAAGAAAGCGTGAAAATATGAAAAATGTATATTTCTTTAATATTTCTTCCTCTCGAACATATCTACAAAACAGAGAATGAATTCCCATATTCCAGTCGATAACCCGTTAGAATTTGCCGCTAGTGGGTTTTTTAAAACTCGTAAAATGTGTCTAAAAAATGAAAAAATAGTGTTGAATTCTGGCACATGATATTTTAGGTTATCATAAAATTGTTTAATTCTTTTCCACAGAAAATATTTCATTCAACATTAATCTCGATAAGTAGTCAGTATTTGCTTACGAAAGTCAAACAATCGTGACGTCAAACAATTATTCAGTAGAAAACGAAAACAACTGATAACGTAAAAGAACCTCCAACAGAGAAACTGAATTTTTTCGGTTTCTTTAAATCCAACTACAACTTTCAGACTTTTATGCGTCGGGGAGATTTTAGAATTTAATTTTCACGATTTTTCCTTCCTCCAATATCCATTATTGTTCCGTGCAGAAATTCAAGGGAATTCTCCTAATCAAAAACTATCATGGCAAGCTCAAATTTCAACCAAATCTTACCGATTACGCCCTTTGAAGGAATATATATATGTATTCTATTTTCATTCACATATTTTTCAGCAAAAGGTATCAGTTATTGCGTGAAAAAACACTTATTATTCATTCAATTGCTCCATTCAATTGTTTTCGCTTTTCAGATTCATTTTCATGTTTATAGCATGTTTCTAGAATTTTCACTACTGGATTTTTTGAAAGTTGTAAATCACTTGTAAAAAATGGAAAAACTATTTAGAAATTTGGGGCACTTTTGATGTTCAAGGTTATCGTAAAATTCAGTAGTGAAGAGGTAAAACAAGATAAGTCTATTTTTTTCTCATTAAGTTTTTTGAAAATACCTTAAAAAATAACCGAGAAAGCGCAATTTTGCCCTCAGACTCTTTTGTGACTCTTGAAATTCTCTACAATAACAGATGAGTAATATCACCTTATCTCGCTTAGTTTCCGAAATATCTCCTTCAAAATGACCTCAAAGATAAGTTGATTTATCCTGTTTTACCTCTTCACTACTGAATTGTTCGAGTCTTTTCCATGGAAATTTTTTTATCTATTCTGAGAATTGATAGAGTCACCTAAGTCAAAATATTTGTCTTGATAAACCGCCAGTTCACAAAATTCAAACAATCGTCACCTCAAACCTTTTTGAATTTACGTATGAGATTACACAACAGGGAAAAATAATTTTTTAGTAATTTTTTTTAAATTCAACACATCATATGCTTTATAAGTTTTGTATGAGGGATAATGATCTAAAATTGTTGCATGTGAAAAGTATGTAGAAAGAGAGACGATTTCAAATGCATGAAATTTGCTACTGCAATTAAATAATAGAATTGCTCATGCAGAGTTATGGTTGGAGCTTTTGTCGAGAAATTTAGCCCTTAATTTGCAGTATATTTCAATCCAAATACTCTGATAACTTTCTCCGGTTATCGTTAATATTTGACGGTAAAATGTCCTCAACTCACACTTAAATTGCCGACAAGTTAACCCCAATTTATACTCTAAAATTTGAAACAAAATTTGAAGTTATCGGCAACTTCTGCTATCTGGGCATTCTTTCTAATACACAAATGAAGAATGTTTGCCTTACCCGCTAAAGAACCCAGATACTAGTTGAGAAAAAATTTGCCCCTAATTTGCCGAAGAATTGCTGCAGATTTCCGTCCTATTTTCACGACAAATGAACGCCAATTCCGAGACTTTTTCATCGGTACCTATGTCCTACAATTTACCCGTAGTTTGAAAATTATCGTTGCAGCATATTTCCACCCATATATCCCGATAGCTTCCTCCGGTTATCGTCAACATTTGACGGCAGAATGTCGACAATTTACACGTAAGTTGTCGACAAGTTAACCCCCATTTATACTCTAAAATTTGATACAAAATTCAGAGTCATCGGCAACTTTTGCTATCTGGGAGCTAGATTGATTTTCTTGTCGTCAAATACGGAATCCTCTTAATTTAATGAAAAATATTGTAGAAGGAAGAAGTGTATCAAGCCAGCTGTCTTCGACAAGGGTGACTCGCAAAAAAAAATTATGAATTACGATGAACGTGAGGAGGACTAGGAAACAGGTAAAGAGAAAAATTATTAGATGCTGCTTTATGAACTGGCTATTGAAAAAAAGAATTTCACAATTGATAAAATCGTCATCTAGTTTTAGAAAGTTCATATGACCCAGATTCTTCAGACAGTGACAATGATGACGAGCTGATTGATCACCAACATATGGGTATGGTGGAATTTTTCACATTTGAAGCGATAGTCAGGCATAGGATACTGAATATTCTGAGAAGAAAATTCTTATGTCAATAAAATTTCAATATTGCGCAGGCTGGGTCGAAATGAACCTATAGTCCATTAATACCTATAGTCAATTTTTTTTTTAACTTAATTCCACGCCATAAATGATGGATTTACTCATTATTATTCTTTTGTTTTTTTTTTAGATTTCTTTTTCTTTTATCAATGCAGTACCAGTCGAGGGCCAAGTATTCGAGGAAAAAAAAAATTTTTCTCCTTACATCTTGATAATGTATTTGTACTTAGGTCACTCCAATCTGTGTCCATCATTTCAATCTTCAGGAATAAAGAAATATTCATTAAGTGACAATATTCATTCATTGTTTGTAAACTGAATTAAGTCGACATAGCTTGACCATTTCTGTACGACTGAAAAGATAAGTCGACTTAGCTCGTTGAATGTGAAATACATTTCGAGCTAAGTCGACGAATTTAGAAAAATACTTACAGGTGGACGATGTAACTATGCAGACGAAAAAAGTACTGCACATGCAACTCAATCCATTGATTAGTGCACATAAATTTCAATTTACGTAGTTACAATACGTTTTTCGTCTCTCCTGAAAAATTTGGTTTTTTCGACTTAAACCGATTGACCACTTGGCTACTGAATTGTTTTCACTCTATTTCACAAATGTAGCAACTCATACCTCATTAAACGTTCATAGTCTTTACAAATCACAAATCACAATGGAAGGGAAGAGGGGAAATTACCAAGGACACGTCACAATTTTCAGTGAATTTTTATTCTCATTCTATTAGCCAATATTGTGGCATTTGCTAAAGAGACTTCACGAGTCATTGTCTCGAGAATTCAATGAGTGAATGTCGTTGCGAGGAAAAAAAAACCATTCTAATCCAAATCTTGCAATTCATTGGAAATTATTTGCATGTATATCACATTAATCTGCAGCATCTGAAGAATAAGAATTTATTAGAAAGAAAAAAATTTTACAAACTCGTGAAATTACCTCGGGCTTTTCGTGATATTATTCCTATTTCCATCGATCTCGTGATTCTCACAGTGAAATAAATGAAAAAAAAAATTGAAGAAATTTTTTTTACCTTTTTTTTATTGATCGGAAATGAATGATTCATTATTTTACATCGTCACGAAATTTCTATGATTCAGAAAAATTTCGATTGAACAAATTGATTCGAATAAAATGAGCTATATATATTATATGTTTTCTCGTGAGAAAATTCCAGGAAATATTAAATCTCAAAAATCATAATTTAATCATTTTTCAATTATTTTATTACTTTTCACTGAAAATAAAAAAAAAACATCATAAAAAAAAAAAATTAAAAACGAATAAAGTCAAATCTGTTCTGTCTCGAGAGAATAAAATCCTTTCACTCTCGATACAAGATGGAGGTCAGGCTCATCCTTTTGTTGAGACGGTTACCACACATAATTATTTCAGAATCAAAAAAAGAAAGTTGAACATCATGGAAGCTGTGAAGAAGTATCATCAAAAAAAAAAAAAAAAGGGAAAAAAATTGTTCCTCACTCTGGTTTTTTCATCGTTCGCGTTGAAAAGACAGTAAAAATTTAATTCCTAAAAATTGTGGGATAAAAACTTTATGAATGATGGAAAAAAAGCCTCGTTAATGAGTACATCATCATTAAGTGGTCTAAGAGGCATTCAGGGTCAAGTAGAAATTTATTAGACTTTGATGGAACAAAAAATGGCAATAATTATTGAGTCTGAATGATGAACCGAAGAAAGAAAAAAATTATTCTGTCAAATTGCCACTGAAAAAGTGAAGAAAAACAAGTTGAATTGAGTGATCAACACCGGTTGGATTGGTAGCAGTAATATTATCGAAGAATGTGCCTGACTTTCTTGTTCAGATTGGTCGAAAAAGAGCGGAGGCAAAATGGACCAACGAGATAAAATGATTCGCGATTTTCTAAAAAAGCGGCGGTTAACCCAAAAAATCTGAAAAAATTCACCAACAATCTAGACATATACCACCATTTTCTCAAATTTTTTCAGAATTTTCTACCAACTCCTTCACCCCAAAAAAAAATCACGTTCTCTCCCATTAACTCTCTCGTTCTGTAAATTCCAATTGAACGTGTCAAATATCATTGATTCCACGTTGTCCAGATCTGTGCATCCTTTCACTCTCGCTCGAAACATGCCCACAGACACATGCAAAGTTTAAACACATTGGGGCACGTAATCCCGTCTACATCGACCTTTTCCTCGAGTCAATGCAAAAGAGATGCGCGGGACTCCAACTCACGGTGAAAGCGTGTTAGCTCCATTATCCATTTTTTTTGTTCATCACACAACGATCCCCCTTTCGTTCTCTCGTTATTTTAGTCTCGCACCATTGATTTTATGATTCGAAACCTTTTAGATAGGTTTTTTTATGTCAGAAAAGATCAAGTGAAACTGATAGATTGATATTATGTTACAGATACACGAACACATGACGGAGGAAGAAGTGCTGTCTGTGTTCCAGGCCTCATCTCATCATGATGGTAAGTTGCAAAGAAAAAACAAATCAGTAGCGAAGAGGTCAAAAGGCATATGTCCATTTTTTACATTAATTTGAGAATATCTCGAAAAATAAAGGGAATTTTTCGGCGCTATCTTCGATTTTACACTAAAAAAATGAAATTATGGTCTCAAAAAGACGTTTTTTCTGCAAATAAATATGAAAAGATCGTCTTGAAAAAGCATTTATCGTTTATATTTATATCTATAGGACATTAATGCATTTACTTGCACAAAATACATTTCTTTGAGACCAGAAATGTTTTTTCAGTTTATTGATCTCAATTGAAAGGTGAGCTTATTTCCCATCGATTTCTATCATTGTAAATTGAGAATTATCGATTTTTGAAATAGATGTAGAGCAAAAATTGATTTTGAAGAAAATCGCATATAAATAATTGAAACTGCTGCTTTGCGTTTTAACATGAGTATAAAAATTATTCAAAAAATCATGTTTTTTTTTCTCCTCCCCCTTTTTTTAAAATAGAATTACGTAATCAAAATCATGTGACTCATGAAAAATCTATCGATTCGTCATTGAGCTTCTTCCCGTTATTATTGATTTTTTTTTTTTCATAAAAGTTGAAATGATATGACCATAAATTAAGAAACTAGCCAAGAGGAAGAGAGCTCTCTCGAGGTCAAAGGTCAAGTCATGTGACTCACCAAAAATGAATGAATCAGTAATATCTTTTTTTAACTTTTGGCTATTTCCTTTTTTTTTCTCTCATTTTTTTTTCTCTTTGAGAAACTTAAAAAAAAGGAAAAAGGATGAGGAAAAAAAAAGGAACGAACTGAGAAATGTACAAATTAATATCGGTGATTCACCTGTGTTCAATGAATTATTTATGAGTGTAGTTACTCATTCAACAGAGTTGTACGACCCTCGAAGTACTCCCTAGCGTAAATAGTGGAAAAACTTGGCAAATAAAGTAGATTTTTTTTTCTTTTTCAAAATTTCTTCTTCTTTTTTTTTTCATTTTTCAAGATTATAATAATGTTGAAAGCATGGTGAAGGCTATAGTGTTCTTAAAATAACACGTGATAAATATTCTACGATAAAAATCAGTAGAAACTCCAACGAAATGCCACATTATACAGGGAAAAATAATGTTTTAATTGAATATAATCAATTGTATAACAATTCAGTAGTAAAGAGGTGAAAGGAGATAAGTGAATTATTTTCAAAATTAAGAAGAAAATTCTCGCAAAGTGTTTTTTCAAAAAAGGAGGAGAGTATTCCCAATGAAATATTTTAGAAACTATTGAAGAGACAAAAAAAATGTTGGAGATGCGTCCTTTTTGATCCGAGACATTATTGTGAAGAATTTCAAGAGTTTCATTAAAAAAAAAAAATTTCAAGAGTTACAGAAGCTTTTCAGTATGAAAAGAGATATTTTCAAAGAAGTAAATGACAAAAAAAATATAATTATCTTGTTTTATTTTTTTGCTATTAAATTAACAAATGTTGTTTGACTCAAAGTAATTAATGGAGTGAAATAATGATTTTTTGTTTGTTAATTGTTTTTTTTTTAACAGTTCCTGCGTACGAAGTTGTGCCAATCCTACACACGCCACAGAAGCGAAGCCCGGAAATAGAACCGGAAGTTCACTTTAAGGTGTTTGGAGAGAACTACAATTTGTCTTTGAAGCCAACTAAGGGTTTGCTGAAGCATGGAAAGCATGTATCCATGTGGACAGTTTCCAGAAATGCATCAAGCCCTGATGGCCTCTACTACGAAGAAGTACCAGAGGTAATGAAGCAAAATAAATGAGAAGAGGTGGGGGGAGGGGGAGGGAAGGGACAAAAAGGGGTAGAACGGGCACATTTTTTTTTATGTTTTATATTATGAAAATGTCTCGAAATCAAGGGAAATATTGGAGATAGGTTTTTTCTGACGATTCCATTGAAAAGCTGAGGAAATTTGCGATAGAAATCATATGCCAGAATTGATTTTTTGGAATTTTTCAAAAATTCGATTTTTTGTTCGAGATTTGAAGGCGAAAGCCTTTGATTTTTTGAAAAATTTCACTTTTTCGAGGATATCTCTGGTTCTATTAGTCGTAGCAACCTGCGGTTGATCTCAAATTAAAGGTGAGCTCATTTTCCATCGATTTATGCTGTTGTAAAATGAAAATTATCGATTTTTCAAATAGATATAGGGCAAAAACTGATTTTGAAGGAAATTGACTATAAGTTATGAAAAAATTGATGAAATCTTTTTGTCAACTGCATCAATCGATGGGAAATGAGCTCACCTTTCATTTGAGACCAACTCCAGGTCGCTACGACCGATAGAACCAGAGATATGCCCTAAAATATGAATTTTTTCGATTTTGGAAAGGGTTGACCCTTCAAACCTTGGTAAAAAAGTCGAATTTTCCAAATAGTCCCAAAAAATAAATTTGACATATGTTTCCCACCTAAAATTTCCTCAGCTATCCAATGGAATCATCAGAAAATCTCTATTTCGAACCATTGAATCAAAATATCTATTTTACCCCACTTTCCCTTACACTAAGAAAAAAAAAATAGTAAAAACTATGAAAATAATGAAAAAAGTTGTTGAATTTACTGAATTTTGTTCATTTAAACCGTCCATTAATCCATCTAAGTGACCAAAATTCAGTGAATTCGACAACTTTTCTAATTATTCAAAGCTAATATTTGTTAAGGACCAATAGAATCAATATTTGACCATTTTTACCACTTTTTTTTTCTCAGTGTAAATACCCAGTAATGAAAAAATTAAAAAATGGGGAAATATGTAGGAAAAAAGAGTGTAAACATTCATTTAAAATATTTTCAGGGAAGTGCGGATATCGGTGACATCTACCAAGACACCAATAACATGGCGTCTATATTGTTGCACCGAGATACAAATGGGAAAGTGCTCGTGGTGAGTTTCCTCCACTTTTTTTCTTCAATTCGCTTCAATAAACAAAAAAAATGTCTTTGTACCTTTTTTATTTCCTTCAAATTTCCCTTGCGCTTTTTTTTCATCACACTATTCACCAGTTTTATTAAAAACACTCCCTTTAATATTTCGTAAAACTCGAAATACGGTAAGAATTGAGGTATACCCAGATTCAGTCAACAATACACCGTTGAATCTCTTTTTTTTCTCTTTCTTTTTCTTTTTTTCTTATAATTATGGCGATAAGACAAGAGGCACCAAAGTGCGGTTGAATTTCTGACGAAAACAATTAGAGGGTGGTGAACAATTGTGGGCCCCATCGTACAACGGATGGTGTATTGCGAGACGACCGAGAATTTCTCTGCAATAATTTCATCCAGTTTCTTTTTTTTCTTCATTATTTCGTTATACTGTCCCAATTGAATATTACAAAAAATTATTCCCAGATTTTTTCGCTTGAATTTTTTTAATGATTTCATTTATTTTGTCGTTGCGTTTTCTGCGTGAAACAAAACTCCATTCAATGTCTTTTTTCTTGCGAATAATGTCTTTTTTCTTGCGAATAGAAGCTATGTAATCATCAGAATTTTCGATTGTGATTTTTTTAAAAGAAGATACTTAAAATGATCTAAATAGAGAGAGAATGATATTTTTAGCGCATGTCTGTGTGTGTTATGTCTGTGTGTGCATAATAGTCCCGATTACAGCAAAACGGTTTTATTGAAAAATTTCGTATTTTGTGGAAAACATCCTCTCGACGAACTCTATTTTTTAAGCTTCATATTTGATATTATGCTTGATATTTTGATAATGCTTTGGAAAAAGTTGTATCACTTCCATTCGAAAGCATTTTGCTAAAGTATCAGCAGAAAAAGCTATATCAGTTGAAAGGCAATACTACTATCCACTTGTTATCTATTAGAAAAAAATACAATAATAAAAATTGAGATGAGCCTCGAAAACTAAGTGTTTCGGTTCAATATTAATCTCACGATCAGTAGATTTTCAATATCATTATTTCTTAACTAATAAATTATTTTTTAAAAATTTAAAAAATGTACTAATAAAAAATTCAAAAAACCAAAAGTGCAAATTTTCCAAATAATTTTTTTATAATAATTCATTTGTTCCAAAAAATCCTAAAGAATGGTTAAATCTGTTCTAATTTGATTTCAATTCTCTTTCCTTCATTCATTGTGAATAAAAAATTAAAAATTGAATAAATATAGTTCAATCGAATTATTATGCTAATTATTATCACAAGATTATGATTATCACTAATTTCTTGCTCATGGTATCAAGGCAGTAGACAATTAGAGGGTGACGAAGTACAGTGTCCTCGCATGGCTACTGTGTGGTTAATTATTTTTTTTCTCTTTTTTTCATTATTTCCTTTTCATTTTTCATTGCAATAAACGCATGCCCCACGTACCCCAGTAGGAATTCATCGTAATAACTCTGGTGCCTCGGTCACGCACCGTTCATCATCGTTGTTGCACACCTTCATTTGCTGTCCTCAACTTGTTTGCAATAGACACTTTATTATTAACAATGTGACATACTTTGTATGAATTTTTGCAAAAAAAAATCATTCAACATCGAATATAAGAAAAATCGTACTGAAATCGACCTCATCGTTAAAATGATTCGTGATTTTTTTTCAAAGTCAAGGACTCAATAAAAAAATTTGAAAAAATTCACAAACAATTTCCACATATCGGAGCATTTTCTCAAATTTTTTCAGATTTTTTTAAAGTGTTCTTCATTTTTTAAAAAATTCCTGTTTCATTTTTTTTGTCCCACTCTTCTCAATTTCAATCGGAAAAATTATTCCCTCACCTTAAGAACAAAGAGGCGTAAGTGCTATGCTTATACACAGGACTTAAGCCTTTTTGTTTCTCAGCTGACAATTTACTATCATAAAACTGTTGGATTTCTTGATAATTCATTATATTCAGCTTTCAAGCACTTCGATGATGAAATTGATTGATGAAAGAAAATTGTTTTTTCATGGAAAATCATGGTGAAATGATGAAAAAGCTTGTAATTGGCCAGAGCCATTAATTACGCGTTTCATTCTCGAAAACTTCATGAATTACCGGAGATTTAAGCGAAAAAAAAAGAAGAAAAAGAATGTTCTAGTACACTGAGAAAAAAAAAGTGGTAAAAACAATCAAATATTGAGGCAAATGGTCATTAGCAATTTTTTCAAAAAATCATTTAAAGAATTATTGAATTCACTGAATTTAATCAATTCAAACAGTTTAACTAGTTGAATTGACTGAATTCAGTAAATTCAACAGTTTCCTCAATTAATCTAAAAAAATATATGCTAAGAACCATTTCCCTCAATATTTGACTGTTTTTACCATTATTTTTTTTCTCAGTAACGTGACATTTTACCAGTGGGGGTCTCTATATTAGATACAAAGTTGAATCGGTGACTCAATACACAGTACATGCCAATTAGACTACGAGTGACCGATTATGTAATTTCACAATGTAAAAGCGTTGTTCACTAATGACCCCACGTGTGTTCTGACCTTTCGCTTTCACTCTCACTAGATTTACATTCCTGCGTGTGCATCAGGTTACGATTAAAATGTGCGTAAAAAGTCATTATTATTATCAATATTTTTAATTATTAAATTTTTTTTTTTTTCAATTAGGAGGGAAATATTGGTTCGGAATTGGTGATAAGACCACTACCTGAACGCATTCTCAACGAGATAGTTCCCAGTTTTGAGAGTCTTCATGGAGCTAATACACTGCCAAATGTTACGAGAAGCAAAAGAAGTCTCAGTCAAACTCATCACCATATTGTATTCAAACGTTTATCACAACCAATACCTGATGAACTCAGTGATTTTGGTAAGTTTTATTTTTTATTGACTCTATGGAACAAAAAAATTGTAAAAATTTGTCGAAAATTAAGACATGAATATCGTTGCCTTAGAATCAAAGGGGCGTAAGTGCAATTTATAAGCATAGCACTTTCGCCCCTTTGTTTCTAAAGCAACGATATAAATTTTGGAGACAAATCGATGTTATTTCATCGGTTTTTTAAAAGAATATCTTGGAAACTAAATGAGATAAGGCGATTCTGCTTGATTTATTTTTCTTTGTCAGTACTTTAAAGGTTCAGACAAAAAAGGTGTTTTTTCATTATTTTTTTGTGAAATATTTTCTAAAAAATAATGAAAAAAATGAATTTATTCTGTTTTATCTCTTCATTATTGAATTTTTAAGTTTTTTTTTTTTTTAATATCCTGGAAAATAATGGAGTTACACCTTTTTTTTTACTGTAATCCTCTTTTTGCAGAGAATTTTGAAACCTATAAAAAAGGATTAATGCATTTTCTCAATTTTTATTTCAAATTTTTTTCATAAAATCCTTTCATTCTACAAAAAAAAAATGCTGGATCCCTATCATTTACATAAAGTGTGTAATTATCTATTTTCTCCTCTATTGTTGAAAATTTGCCATTAAATTTCGTCTCAACTGATTGATCTCTCTCCACAACTTGTTAAATTCACTTTCGTAATTGTTATATCCTTTTCAGCGCTCATGGAACCGGATCATCTGGCCAAGAGGTACAAAAAGAAGAGATCGATTACACAGAGGAGGTCGAAGCGCGAGGCACCTTATGTAATTTATCCGGAAATTTTATGCATCGTTGATTACGATGGTTACAGGTAATGAATTAGAAAATATTCAATTTTAAAATTTCTTTTCATTGTTAATAATACACGTTTAATAAAATTGCGCTTCAAATTAATTAAAGTTTTCATGTAAATTTATGATAATCTATTAATATACGTTAAAAATTTTCGAATTTTTTATCTTTCCTCCTGGAAATTTATGAAGGGAACGTATGTAAAAAATCATGATTAATTAAGAATGAAAAAACATTAAAATTAGTTTAATTTCACATAATTCGATACTTTACCAAAAATCTCGAAATAAAGAAATTTTGATATTTTTCGAAATTTTGATATTTTTCGAGATTTTTGGAATTGAGGAAATAAATATTATATGTACATTTTAAATATTTCAGATTACACGGTGGTGATAATGTCCAAATAAAAAGATACTTTGTGTCATTCTGGAATGGTGTGGACATGAGGTATAAACTCCTGAAAGGCCCAAAAGTTCGCATCAGTATTGCCGGAATTATTATATCACGGGTAATTTCACTCCACTTTCACACTCTTATTTTCCATATTTCTTTATAATCTAAAATAGCATACAATTGATGTGAAAGTGAATAGTCTTCAATTTTTTTTTTTTTTTACCTTTTATTTTTACATTAATTTACTGATTTGACAAAACAGGGAAGAGATGCAACGCCTTACTTGGAAAGAAATCGCGTGGGACGTGACGCGATTGACTCTGCTGCTGCACTGACCGACATGGGCAAATATCTTTTCCGGGAGAGGAGACTTCCGGTTTACGACATTGCCGTTGCCGTGACAAAGTAAGAATAACCGTAATTCTACAACTGAATTAATTGAAGAGATATAAGAAAATAATTAATAATCGGATTCTTTCCCATGTTTATAATTTATTTGAAGTATCATGAGAAATTGGAAGGTTTTCATTGATAAAAATGTTTTATATGTTTTATATTGACACCTTAGAGTTGAAGGGGCGTAAATATAGTGTAAAATCGTAGCACTTACGCCCCTTTGTTTCTAAGGTGACGATATATTTTATATGATTTTGGAAAAAAGTGATAATTTTGTAATTTTGGTTTACAGAACCTGATGAAGCTTAAATTATAAGCAAAACGTCGTAAATTGACAATCTTTTAGCATTGTTATTAAAAAAAACCTTCCAATTCCCCATGATGCTTCAAACAAAATAAGAAATAATATGAATATACGGGATTTTTTTATATTCGAATTTTTATTGCTGCGGAAATAATTGTTATTTATTTCTTTCTATTTTTTTTTATTCGCATTTCCTTATTTTTATTTATACTGTTATCGGATTTAATTCACATTATATATGTATATCTATATAGTTTTCTTGAGAATTGTCGGTTTAATGTCGGTATTTCGTTGCTTTTGATGAAGAAAAGAGTTACAATTAAAATTTTGATTTTCATTAAGATAATATCGGAGGAAAGGAAAGAATGAAAAAAAAAAACATGAATGATTAATATATTTCATGATCATTTGAATATCTCGGAATGGATATCTCTCAAAGGAAGCTACTAATTTGTTAGCAGCTGAGAAGTTCGTTGGTCTCTCTAGATTTCTTGGAAATCATATAAACACTCTCCAAAAGATCTCTCAAATTTTTTTTTTTTTCGAAATTTGCATACGACCATAAAATACTATCAATATTCTATTAGATTTAATTATGATTAATTTTCACTCTTTTCGTGTGTTTTCTATTTTTTTTTTCTTCCTTTCTTCTTCTTCTTTTTTTTTCTATTTTTTTTTTGCTCCACTATACAGGTATGATATGTGCCGTCGTAGGAAGGGCGGCCGATGCACAAAGGGAACTGCCGGTATGGTTTATTACACTGAAATAAAATGATTGCCACTTAATTTTTAAAATGTTATTTTATTCGAATATTTTCAATTTTTTTTTTTGAGAATTAATCTGGGAAAATTGGAGCAAGATGCAGTTTTTTGGAGATAAATCGAGGAATTAGAGACATCTTTAAGGAATTTTGAGGAATAAAGATGCTTCTTGATGATAATCGGGAAATGTGCATATTTTCTTTGTTATTTTCTTTTTAAACGCTATATAGGACTTCAGGGGTAAAATGGACAGATTAAAATTTTTAAGCAGATATCATGGAAGACCTCTTGAAATTAATAGAAATATTGGCGATAGAGTGTTTTTAATGATTTCATTGGAAATCTGAGGAAATTTTAGGCAGGAAACAAGTGGTGGAATTAATTTTTTTGAATTTTTGGCGATTTTGACTTTTTTGAGCATTTTAGAGGTGTAAAACCCTTCCTTTTTTGGATAATTTTCAGTTTTTTGAGAATATCTTCGGTTCTATTTGTCGTAACGTAAAAATTCCGATGGGAGGTGAAAGGTGAGATCATTTTCCATCGATTCACAGGGTTTTCAAATCAAAAATATCGATTTTTGAGATATTTAGGGGCATTTTTGTGAAACAGTTTTGTAAAACAGTTCTTGGCCTATAACTATCCCAAAAATGGATATTTTAGAATTCAAAACCCCATAAATCGATGGGAAATGAGCTCACCTTTCATTCAAGACTGACCCTGAATTGCTACGACCAATAGAACCCGAGATATTTGCAAAAAACTGAAAATTTTCGAAAAATGATAGCCCATACCCTTCAAAAATGCCGAAAAATATCGAATTTTCAAAAAAATAAAAAAAAATACATCTGACACTTGTTTTCAGCTAAAATTTTCTCAGCTTTTCAATAGAATCATCAAAAAAAATCCATCTCTAACCGTTTCATTACAGTGTCCATTTTGCCCCACTCTCGATATAACTCTCTCTCTCTCTCGATAAAATGACGATATAATTCTCAAGAATTCGAAGAAAAATCGAAATTAAATTATCATTTTTTTCTCTTTTTTTTCAATGTTTCAATGAAAAAGTTAAGGAAATTTCTCTTTAAATTTTCGACCTGAAAATTAAGAAATATCTCTGACTTTCTAATGAAAACATTATTTGACGTTTCAATTCTAGAAATTTTGTTAAAAACTTCATCTTGCCCTTTTTCCCTGAAAACTATTGATCATTTTTTTTTACCGTCATCTGTATATTTTTCACATATAGTTAGATGTCATTACCTAAATCATTGAAAATCAATCAACTAATTCAAAACAGATCTGAATGCATTAATTTAAAAAAAAGTAAAGAAAAACAACATTAATTACAAAATTTGCATACCATAATATTATATAATAGTAGTATAAAATTTAGTTAATGCATGTGTTGAGTTTATCATAAAAATTCAGCTTGAATAAATTATTTGGGTAATTTGGATTAGAATGGTGATAATAAGAAAATGAAAAGAAAAATGCAATCTAGTGGCCCTGAAGAATATTAAGAACGACGACAATGATGTTTCCTAGAATGCAGACGGACTACGACCTGACATCACGTCGTTAATTTAATTAAATTACGGATAAATAAAAAATCTCATCCAATTTTTTTTAGTCCCTCAATAATCTCTCAAAAAAGTTCTCCGGATTAAAAAAAAAAACGTATTTAAGAGCTTCAACGTTTTTATTTCGCACTTCTGTGTCTTATTTCTATTTTTTTTCCCTTCTATATTATTTTGTCGTCTCGTGACGTGGTTTTCATCACTTCAGATTGATTAATATGATAAATAGAAAAATTTATTGTTGCGTTGCAGATTAGATATGTGCAGGAGACAATATGCGAATGATGTGTGCAATAGAGGAACCGCAGGTACGTTTTCTCGTAAAAGAGAAATCAATGAAAAAAAAAAAAAAAGAACATTCGCAAATTAATGGAAAATAATTCTTTTTATCTATTGTGAATGATTCTTTTCGGCATTCTCTATTTAAATCGTTCTGTTCTTGCACTCTGCACTATTTATTTTTTCTTATATATATATATAATTTTAAATTTTATTTAATTCACTCGAAATTCGCGTTTTCAATATCACAATTGATAATGTGAAATTTTTATTATTATTATTAATTTTCTATTGAATTCAAGCACTTTTTCGGGCACTGGCTTAAGTACTATCCGCAAGTTTTCATCAAAGGGGAATAAATTTTTACAATTTTTTATTACAAAAAAAAAATAAAAATACCTTCACATACTGTCTACCACTGCACCTTCTACGAATACTTATTTTTCTCTTCACTATGACTGTGTTCTGATATAAATTTTACCCTTTTTTCGTTTTTTAAATAAAAAATGTTTCTAAATTTCTGTGATAAATATGAAATTAAAAAAAAAAAAAAAAGGATCGTGTTGGTAAGTTGGATGAAATTTTCATGGAAAAATTTGTGAATTTTGTACTACATTAATTAATAATAATTATTATTTGAATCACAAATTTCTTGATAAAATGAAAATTCATCGGCAACGAATTAACATCAGACAGCATGAATTGCTTGAAATGGCCACTAGTAATGGCATAAAGTATATTATCAAATTTAAATTTTTTTTAAATTGTGTAATAACATGACTAATTAATTTATTTATTAATGCTTTACTAATTAACTCAGTATTTCATTACTCTGCTACTTCTTTCTTTAATCCTCAATTTAATATAATTTTTTTTTTTAATTTGAAATAGAGGATAATACGAAAAATTAGTGATTTAGCAGTGAAGATAGTAAAAATCGAGATAATTTTAAAAAATTAAAAAAAAAAGACTATAAATAAAAATCGAATTATCTCGTTTTACCACTTTACTCCTAAATTCTCGTATTATTTTAATCGATTGCGTAATCGTAGATACTCTTGTATTGTGTGTCAGTAAATACTGAATAATCAAAGTAGTTTTTGAATTAAAATCCGGAAGACTAATAAGAATTAAACGAGAAGTGATAAAGAATTTTAAAAAATGTATTAATTAATTTTTTTTTTAATTCCCCACGCAGGTTTCGCATATGTAGGCGGTGCTTGTGTTGTTAACAAGCGACTAGAGAAGGTCAATTCAGTCGCAATAATTGAGGACACTGGTGGATTCAGTGGTATTATCGTTGCTGCTCACGAAGTTGGACATCTGTATGTTCTCAATACACAATTAATCACATTTAATTGGAATTTATTTGAATAATTAATGTATTTCCGTGTTTAAGATTGGGAGCAGTGCACGATGGTTCACCACCACCTAGTTATCTTGGTGGACCAGGTGCTGAAAAATGCAGATGGGAGGATGGATACATAATGAGTGATCTCAGGCACACGGAAAAGGGATTCAAATGGTCGCACTGCAGTGTCTCATCGTTTCATCATTTTCTCAAGTAATTTTAATATTATTATTATTATTTATTCAGCACATGCATGACTTTTCAGCCTTTTACATTTGTTGAACCCCCCTTCTCTCTTTTTTCACATAGAAAACAAGTAATTTTAATATTATAACTGAATTTAACTGATGCTGTTGGATGATTTTCATAATAAAATGGAAATTCCAATAAAAACCCCTTTAGTTTTTCGATGGAATCATGAAAAAAATGATGTTTGGAATGTTTTTAATCATTTTTCATATGGAGGGGTATGAAAATCACTCGGAATCAAGGGAAATATTGAAGATATATGTTTTCTGATGATTCCATTGGAAAGCTGAGGAAATTTGGACTGGAAATCATACCCCAGAAGGGATTTTTTGGAATTTTTCAAAAATTTAATTTTTTTGCTCTTGATTTGAAGATAAAACCCATTCGATTTTTGAAAAATTTCACGTAGCCATCTGGGGTTGGTCTTGAATGAAAGATGAGCTCATTTCCCATCGATTTATAGAGCTGTAGAAGATAATCATTGATTTTTCTAATAGATACAAAGTAAAAACTGATTTTCAAGAAATGGACTATAATTAATTGAAAAATCGTAAATAAAAAAAAATTAGCTCTACATAAATCGATAGGGAATAAGATCAGCTTTCATTTACGATCAATCCCAGGTCTCTACGACCAATAGAATTAGAGACATTCCCAAAATAGTATTTTATTTTCGATTTTTGATTTTTTTTCCTTCAAATTTCTGCCAAGAAAAGCAAATTTTTAAAAAAATAAAAAAAATACAATTTCGATACATGTTTTCCACTCCAAATTTCCTCAGCTTTTTAATGTAATTATCAGAAAATCTCTATCTCCAACCATTTAATTGTAATGCCCATTTCACCTCATTTCCCTCTATATAAATATAAATTTCGAAAAAAAACTTTAAACTTCATCATCTCTCAGCACTCATTTTTTGTCCCTCAATGCATCATTACGTTGATACATTGAGGAGGGACATTACCCGTTAATTGTAATGATTATGTAAAAAAAAAGTTAAATGCATAATTTTTCAGTGGAGACACAGCAACATGTTTGTACAATGCGCCACATGAGGACGAAGCATTGCCCAGGGTTTTACCAGGTAAATTGCTATCATTGGATGCCCAGTGTCGTAAGGATCGTGGCACGAGTGCATGTTTCGTAAGTTAAATGAGAAATTGACAATTATCAGCTACCAGTTTATAATATTTTTCCATTTGGCATTTAATACTAAGTTATTTATTTCGTTATTAACAGAAAGATGACAGGGTTTGTGCACAATTATTCTGCTTCGATGCTGGCTCTGGTTATTGCGTTGCCTACAGACCAGCTGCTGAGGGCTCTCCATGTGGAGATGGACAGGTAATTATCCCCAATGCTCTTTACATTACCATAAATTAAATGTTAAGTGAAATCTTGATGTATTAAAAATGTTTCTATCATTTTTTTCCTCTTATTTTTTCATTAATTTTATTAATTTTAATTTACTTTTTTAATTTTTTTAATTTATTTTTTTCCTTTCAGTATTGTTTGAATGGTAAATGTGTGGCGGAACATGAAAATATTATTCCAGATTATACGCAGAATATACCTACATATGTACGTCGTGACAGTGTTTATCATGGTGCCAATCAGGCTCGGCCCTATTCACAATATAATAACACAGATTACAGGTATGTATTTCGAAATACACCTGTTATCGTTCATATTATCACTGAAATCCTGAGGAATTAGGGGTTCTAGGTCGAAAAATCCTCGTAAAAATGATCCCACGGAAAGATTCAACAACAAATAGATTTTTAAAAGAGTAAATTTTTCGAAAAATAAAAAACAATAAAGTATTGATTCACAATGAAACGAATAAACATTTAATAAATATGGGGAAAAGTAGGGCAAAATGATCAGGAATTTTTTTCAAGGGTGAAGACTTCCACAGAAAAATTTGAAAAAATTCACCAACAATGTAGACCTTTTCGAGCACTTTCTTGAATTTTTTGAGAATTTTTCATGGAGGCCTTTGCTCCAAAAAAATTCCAGGATCACTTCGCCCCGGAGATCCATTTTTTCTGAGTTTCCTGCTATATATATCGAACATTTCAAAACTATTTAATTTTTGTATAGTTTAAAATGCTGAAAATTATGGAAAAATGTGATTCTGACTATATTTAAAAATGATTGAAATTTGAGGAAAATAATTGCGTATAGATAACAAATCAGAATTAAAATGAATTGTAAATGAAAAAAAATAAGCATTATGATTAGCAAAATCTTCTTTACAAAGATTGCAAAGAATGATTGAACACCAAATTGTTTCGGGATCAAAAAGCAAGGATCGATTTCACAAATATCATTATGCAAGGATCATTTGACCAATTACTAAGAATTAGTATAGGAAAGAATTTTAACTCTATATTAGCATAAAAATATAATTTTCTTAATGTTAATTGAATATTGTAGTTGATATCAAATGATTAAAGCCCATTTGCCTGTATATGTTACCATGTAGATTTAATCGAAAAATCATCAAAATTATTCAGAAAACAATAATCAAAGGGATCATAAAATTCATCGTTTAATCCTAAAAATATTTGGAACAAAAAAAAATACAAATGTGCTGCACAGGTATCCATGGAGCTCAACAACTCAAAGTACACCACAAGAGAATGATTACACAGTGTCAATTGATGATACATCATACAGTCGTACACCTTATAATTCAAGAACGACACCAGACGAACAATATAATTACAATACCCAACCAACACCAGTTACATACCATACAACTGGATACAATCAAATTAGTAATTACGATAAATACTACAATAGATATGATACAACAACAGAAAGATCATATAATTATAATTATCTTTATAATGTATATTCAACAACAACCAAAACTTTTTTACTTAATACATATGAGAGTACAGTTAGTAAATATATGCCATACAGATATACTGGCACGGTGTCACAATCATCTACTGGTCGTGGTAAGACAAATTGAAATTTTTTTTGGCAGCAAAATTTAATCAGAATTTTCTTAAAAATTTTTTTTCAAAAAAGGTAATTTGCAGAATAGAGGCAAAAATAAAAATTAATCAAAAAAGTTCTCTTTTTGAGGCAAATTTTTTAATAAATTAAAGAATTTCCCTTTCTGAGGCAATTTTTTAAATTAATTCTGAAAATTTTCCTTTCTGAGACAAATTTTCTAATTAATTTCGAATTAATTTTGATTTTGTGCTTTATTCTACATAATTACCAAAAAAAAAAAATTCTGATCATCTCAAAATCTAATTTCGAAATCTTTTCTACACTTCGACTATATATCTTCTTCTTGAAAAAAAAAAACACCTGGGACTTTTGGCTGTACTATTATATGACACTATTCGAATTATTTTCGACTGACTCTACCTACTTTTTTTTAACTGAAAAATATCATCATCTCACTTGGAAATCATGGAGAAGGCTGTCATGGAAAAACCGATAACATCTTTCTTTATTAATTCAGTTATTTTTTTTTAGCAACAATATTTCACTTGTGCTTCATAATTTATAAATGAGAAACCTTCGATAAAAAAAAGGTCTAATAACGACCCAAGGTTAATGCAGTGACAACGATTATCTATCTCGTTTTGTTGTAATTTATGTGAACTTTTTTTTTTTTTTGGATACTCGGTCAATTCGACACCTGTTACTTGTCAATAATTCTAATTAATTATCCCACAAAATATACATATAAATATTCTGTAACTTATTGACGTCATAATTTTCATCGCATTGAAATCTATCTTTTGCCTTCAAAAAATTAAAAAAAAAATTCATCGATTCATGTAACCCATTGTAGGAGAAAGTGGGGCAAAATGGACCACTTTCGCAGCATGATTCGGGTTTTTTTTCGGATTGAAGGAGTCCATGAAAAAATCTGAAAAAATTTGAGAAGATGCTGCAATATGTGAGAATTGTTGTCGATTTTTTTGGATTTTTTCAGTAGAGGCCTTCATTCTCGAAAAAAGTCCCCAATCATTTTGACCAAAAGGTCCCTTTTGCTTTTGTCTCCCCTATATAATTTAAATTGGACGTAACGTGAAATATTGGGGGAGAGTGGGGCAAAATGGACACTGTAATGAAACTTTAGAGATGGATTATTTTCGATGATTCTATCGAAAAGCTGAGGAAATTTTAGCCGGAAAACGAGTGTAAGATTTATTTTTTTAGATTTTTTCGGAAATTCGATATTTTTGGGCATTTTTGAGGCGTAAAATCCTTTCCTTTTTTGAAAATGTCCAGTTTTTTGCAGAAATCTCTGGTTCTATTGGTCGTAGCAATTCGTGGTTGGTTTCAAATGAAAGGTGAGCTCATTTCCCATCGATTTATATGGTTTTGAATTCAAAAATGTCAATTTTTTGAATAATTATAGGCCAAAAACTGTTTTACAAAACTGTTTCACAAAAATGCCCATAAATACCTCAAAAATCGATATTTTCACATTGAAAACCCCATGAATCGATGGCAAATGATCTCACCTTTCACCTTCCATCGGAATTTCTACGCTACAACAAATAGAACCGAAGATATTCTCAAAAAACTGAAAATTTTCGAAAAAAGAAAAGGTTTTCGCCTCTAAAATGGTAAAAAAAAGTCAAAATCGCCGAAAATTCAAAAAAATTTCTTCCAGCGCTTGTTTCCCACCTAAAATTTTCTCAGCTTTCTAATGAAACCATCGAAAACAATCTATCGCCAATATTTTTATTAATTTCAAGAGTTTTCCATAATATCTCCCTAAAAATTTAGATCTGTCAATTTTACCCCTGATGTCCATTTTGCCCCACCTTTCCCCTACATTTATTATCGTTTCTTAATTTTTTTTCTTCTTATTTCAGAAATAGAGGACGGTGAGTGCATTGATACAGTGTCAGACTGCGCTGAGCAGATTGACAGGCTGAGAACGTGGCTGTGCCATCTACAATCTGTGAAAATGCGCTGCTGCGCTTCCCTGAAAAATATCTGCGGCTAAATATACCCAATGCCAATGAAATAATTCAAAATGAAAGATAATGAACAAATTTTTTTTTTTCTTCTGATTTTCATTTTTTTCCAATTTTCCCGAATATCGAAGAGAAAATTTGAGAGGAAAATGATTAAAGTGTGCTTGAATTATTTGAACTATTTGCCACGGGAAACAGTGTTCATACATGTATTTAAAAAAAAAATACGAAAGAAAAAAGAAGATGGTTAAATTTTAATCTCGTCGGTTTTAATTGTTTTCTATATATAATTTTTTTTTTCCTTCGTCCTTTTGTTAAACATTTTTTTTTTATAAATTCGTTAAATGATTGGTAGAAAAAATTTTAATGTTAAAAAATTCTATGTGAATTCTTCTCATCATGGAAAATTTGATACTCAAAAAAAAAAAATGAAAATAGGAAAATTATAAATGAAAAAATAAGAAATTATTCAGAGAAGTTATAATCCAATTACGTTACCCCGTAGGATTTACACAGAATTATTATTTTAGAAGCGGTTTATTGAAATTTTGAATGATTTTAATTATTTCTTTTATACCGCAATCATTTTATAATTAAGGTAATAATTGTAGAGTATTAAAAATATGTTCGATGTGAAGAATGCCTGATTTATTTTGAGATAAATTGAGTGGAAAACAATAAAATGTATTAATTGTTTTTTTTTTTTGCAAATTTTTTTTGTTCGTGATGAAAATAATTTTCCATTTGGTTTCTCTCTACTTGTTCAAAATTCATCTTAAACTATTAATATTATTATTATTTTATTATACTTATTAGTTCATTTTATTATCATTATCATTAGTTTGCTGAATATATATATTTATTCGGTGATTAAATGAATGGAGTTGAAAGTATTCTCTCTTTTCAAGTTTTCATCACGAAAAACGCGTGGAAAAACTTGTTTGTTTGTTTGTTTTTTTTCTTGTTCGTTGGTCCTTCGATATTAAGAATGAAAAAAAAAAATCCGACGAGACTAATTATTATAGAAAAAAGAAAAAAAGACAGAAAATGATAAATTTTTTTTTTTTTGTAACGTAAGAATAAATGATAGTGATAAAAAAATCAGTTTTATTCTGTGTTTCCTTTTATTTACCAGTAATTAATGAAATTTTCGTTAATTTCTGAATTATTCTACGAAATAAAAAATATTAAAATCTTATCACAATTGAATTCACGTCATTTTCTTTTTGAACACGTGAACTCTATGCAAACACATATCATTCTACTATTTCGTAATTCTAAATTTTTATGAATCAAATAAAAATCAAGGTGAGGAAAAAAAATGGAACTATATCAGGCACCTAGTAGATCATTTTTGACGTTCCTTCGAAAAAAAAAAAACGAAAAAAATAAAAAAAAAACACAAATCATTAAAATTTTATGCCCAGACAGTGGTAGTGATGAAGGCGATATTTCATACATTGTTTGAACTTTCTTTATTATTCAAGAACTAGTAAAATATATGATGTATACGCAGATGCTTAGCCCTAGATTTATGACGAATGAAAAATCCCACCGAACATTACAAATTAAAGGAAAAAAATTGTGGTGAATTCAGTTGAACAGTAGCGCTCGACTAGATTTCAAACAAATCGTGAGCATTTTATCAGAATTTTTTTTTTTTTTACACGTATCTTTCCATATTTTTTAAAGAGAACGAGGCACCTTTTTTTTCATTAGTATAATTTTTTTTTAAATATAGTTAAAATATAAATTATAAGATGCTTTTAGTGTTGATCTTTCTTTGGACCTTAACATTTACCCATTCTACTGAGGTGAGATGAAATAATTTAAATTTTTGGAGAATTTTGTTCAGTAAAAAAACTAAAAAAGAAAAAATTACTAAAATACTGAATGTTAATTTAACAGTAATCAAAATATCGCATTCCGATGAGTTCTGATTGATTCAAATCAATTTATTCAGTTTATTAAATAAATTCTTTGAACGAGAAATTAAAAGACGATTTTTTTAGGGCCTTCTTCTCATTTTGAGAAAAAAAGCAGATCATCAGTGAGATTTTGGAAGTTTTGTCATTGTATATTTGAAACGAGAAAGAAATATCATTCAATTATGTTTAAAATCCATGCACACTGCCTAAATTCGTTTAAAACTGAATTTCAAATGTTTCTAGTTTCTCGAATTGTTAACAATAATTCGATTTTGAGAAAAATCGATTTAAATACACTGTAGATAATTACACGAAAAAAGCAATTATTATTTATTCAATTCTTTCGTTTAATATATTTCTACACTTTTCATATACACTTTTCATTTTTCTGCAAGTCATAAAACACGTGTGGAAAATGAAAAAAAAATCTGAAACGTGAGGAATTTCATATTAAAGTTTATCATAGAATTTTTCGATTTTTTTTCACAAAACATTTTTTAACTGATGTTGAAATTGATAAATTCAACATTATTATTAATTTTTTTTAAACCCATTGAAACATTATGGGATTAACAGTAAATGATCTTTTTTAAATAATATAAGTTTTGCAATTTTAAAATAGGGAAATCTCCGAAAAAGTATGTTTTTCCTAAACTGAATTTTTCCGAAAACGGAAATTTATTGACGTTTAATCACGATAAAACGATTAAACGTAAGGAAAATGGATGAAAACCAGTAACTGAATTACAAAAAATTCACTGAAATTTAAAAATTCATTGGAATTTTCTTGAATCCCAACATTAATAAATTCTGAAAACACTTTATTCTTACTTTTCCGCATTTAAACTCGACTTTTTTCTTCATTTTTATGTTGTTTTTGTAATTTACTTCCAGTTATGTCACATGACATTAGCTGTCTGATATATATAATATATATTTATCAGATATAAATATATATTGAATTTTTCTTGAATTAAATAACGATTCTCTATCTAATTTCCCCGAGACTCATCTGCTTTCCTATAAAAGAATTCAGGATTAGATAAATTCAAATTTCAGATTCACCATCACATGTCAGATAGTGAAATTCGAACAATTTTCCAAGTTCCACGTCACGAAGGTAAGCTACAAATTTGAATAATTGTTATGTTAATGATAAAACGCGTAACAGAAATAATCAGAGCACAAAAATAGGTGAAACGAAATCAACAGACGAAGAACATGATATATGAATTTTTTTTAGTGCCTGACTATGAAGTTGTTCCAGTATTCCACACAGAAATTAAAGAACCAAAAGAGAAGAAACAAATTGTCAAGTTGAAAGCATTTGACAGAGAGATAGAGCTTTATTTAAAACCAACTGAAGGTCTTTTTGTTGGGAAACATACACCAGTTTACACGGTTTTTCCGAGATACTTTAGATACAAGGGATTACAATATACACGTGTTCGTGATGTAAGATAAGATGATTTCCATATAAAATCTCTTCTTTTGCTTTTCTGAAAAATTGATTTTTTTTTCATTTTCAATTAATTTTTCAATAACAATCTATACAAGATGAAATTTTAAAATCTGATTCAGTGAATCCATGAAGAATGTAAGGAAGAATAAAACAAGCTGCAGACACCAGAAAATAATTAAAAATTGAAAATTTTCCATTATTTTTTACATTTTTTTTTCAATTTTTCAAGATTTGAAGAAATGTAAAAAATAATGAAAATTTTTTCAATTTTCAATCAATTTTTTGTTTCTAGGGCTTATTTTATTCTTCATTACAATCTTCACAGATTCATTGAATCAGTTTTGAGAATTTCATCTTGCATAAATTGTTATCAACCATTTTATACAAGAATTTAACTTTTTTCTGATTGTACCTCCCAATCATCCTTAAATAAACAGGTGTATTTTTGAAAATCAATTAGAATTTCATTTTAACTACTTCTATTTCTGCAATTACGGATACATCCAAAATTCTACATTAAAGAACCATTGATTTCATCCTTCCAAAGGCTTTTACAAATGCTGGTAAAGCTTATCAGGACATATTCTCCAAGACTGCAGTGGTTTTAGAAAAAAAACTGGATGGATCGGTGAAGATGTTTGGAAAATTACTGAATAAATATCTCATAAGTCCATTACCAGAACGTTTGCACGGATTGGTCAGAAAAAAGAGGAGTATCAATGGTACAGATGATTCAGATGGGAGTCATCATATTCTCTTCAAGAGAATCGATCCTTCCCATGACGAGATACATCGAGGCATAAGTATGAATACAACAACTCGAGAAAAGAAATTTTTTATATAATTATATCTAATGACAAACATTTAGATCACGAAAAGTACAATAAAAAAAATCGAAATTTCAGATCTGATCAAATCGAAATCCATCGAAATTTCAGATTTGTCAATGTATAAATATATTTCGTCACCTTAGGATTAGAAGGGCGTAAGTGCTATGCTTATACACAGCACTCACGCCACTTCGTTAATAAGGCAATGATATTTAATCATATCTGACGCAGATCTGGACCGTTTCATTGCGCATTTGTCTCAGATTTCATCAAATTTCGTCAGATCTACTAACATATCTGCTTATATATATTTATTATATATAGGCGAGAATGGGATAAAATGGACCTCTGCTACAACATAATATAGGATTTTTTTCCAATGTTAAGGACTTAAAGGAAAAATCTGAAAAAATTTGAGAAGATGCTCCAATACGTATTCATTTTTGTATAATTTTTTCAAATTTTTTCATAGAGCTGCCTATTCTCTAAAAAAATCCCAAATCATTCTAACAAACAGGTCCAATTTTGCCCCACTTTCCCCTATTTATTATTTATCTTCACATATATAACGTTATATCTACCTGAAGATATGACTGCAGATCTAATTCTATCTAATTACATGAAATTTCATCGAATTATATCGAAAAAAGAATGTTCCGGGTATAATATTTAAAAATAAATACTAAAGATTCTAATAATAGTTTCAATTTTTTTAGAATTGGTTGAACGTCAACGAGCTCATCGAAACAATGTGCACAGTAGGAGATCGAAACGTGAATTGCCTGAAATTGTTTATCCAGAAGTATTAGTTATCATGGATTACGAATTATTCAAGTAAATATGATTAAACTTTCAATTCAAGTTTTAAAAAAAGGCTGAAAAAAAATAACGATTCGTTCGATTTTTTCATAGAACCCAGAATAAGGATCTGAAAACCGCAATATTATATTTGTTAGCATTTTGGAATGCCGTTGATCTACGATACAGAACAATGATTCAACCAAGAATTAGACTGAACATCGCTGGATTCATCATTTCTACAGTAAATCCCAATTGATCATACTTATATGATTTATTTATTTATTTATTTATTATCATGTCGTCTTAGAGTCAAAAGGGCGTGTATAAGCATATTCCTGTGTATAAGAATAGCACTTACGCCCCTTTGTTTCTAAGGCAACGATATTTATATTGATTCTGAGGATTAATTGACTCATTTAAATTATTTTAGGAAGAGGGCGGGACTCCATTTTTCGATGACTACAAAAAAGGAAGAGAAGTAGATGCTGATAAGGCTCTTATACATATGAGCAAGTACTTTTACACAGAATTCCGTTTTCCATTTACGAAATACGATTTTGCACTGGCAATGACTCAGTTAAGTTTCCATTTGCGTCATCATAGTCCTTAGAATTGTATTCTGTCATTCTCTTCAATTTCTCGATTAATTTTACAGTCTGGATGTGGGCAACATGCTGGACAATGGATACTGGGATCCTGGGACGATAGGTAAGCTGACATTTTTTTCCCTGTTTTTTATATTAAAAAAAAAAACTGAGATTTCAAGCAAATTTTGACTTTTGAGAAATAAAATTGATTTGATTGGATTTAGGATATGCTTACGAAGCTGGAGCATGCAATCGAAGTTCTATAGATAAAAATACAGAGGCTGTTGGCTTAGTCGAGGATAATGGAGGATTTAGTTCGATAATTCCAGCTGCACATGAAGTAGCACATTTGTAAGGAAAATAATTATTAATATGATTAATGATTAAAATTCAATTAATATTCTTTTTTAGAAACAAAGGGGCGTAAGTGCTATGCATGTACAAATCATTCACATCGCCTTAGAAACAAAGTATATATATTATAGAAACAAAATATAAATAAATTATAGAAAATTTCAATTAAATGAATCAAATAATTTACTTGATTGTTATTTTGAGATTTTCCAAGTATTAAAAAGCTAGATTTTTTCACTTGAATATTAATTATTAGTATATTTTGCTGCTGCATCCGGAAACTGGGACCTGTCCGGTAACCGGTCCACTGGCTACACAGAACTTACGTCATGTTAGAAACAAAGGAGCTTAAGTGCTTCTCTTATACACAGCACTTAAGCCACTTTGCTCCTAAAGTGAAAATATTTGAATACAATTAAAATTGATGAAATAATTGTAGAATGGGCGTTCCACATGATGGCGTGGACTCATCAGCCAGTTGTTATACGAGTGATGGATTCATAATGTCCTATAAAACCACATTCGGGTTAAATAATTTTCTCTGGTCCAACTGTACTGTGCAAGCATTCCAAACATTCTTTGAGTAAGTCTATTGTTTTTATAATGGAATAATAATCACAAATGGAAAATTGTCATGTAAAAATCTGTTTCTTTCGTTGAATAGCTCTCCAGATGGTTATTGTCTACGTAATCGCCCTAAAGAAGATTCTCAATTAAATAGGATATTACCAGGGACAATAGAATCATTGGATGAACAGTGTGAAAAAGCTTACGGCACGAAAGCATGCAATGTAATTTACTGCATAAAGTTACGGTTTAGAGGAAACCGGGGTAAAATGGACATTTCGATGAAATAGCTTGAGATGGGATATTTTCGATGATTCCATCGAGAAGATGAGGAAATTTCCGGTGGGAAACATGTGCGAGAATTGATTTTTGAGGATTTTTCGAAAAATCAACTGTTTCGATCGAAAAGTGGCGGCAAAAGCTTTTTCGCTTTCAGGAAAATTGACTAGTTTGGGAATATTTTCGATTCTATCAGTTGTAGCAATCTAGAGCCAGTCTTAAATAAATGGGGAAGTGATTTTCCATCAATTTATGTGATTGAAATACAAAAATTATGGATTTTTGAAGTATTTATAGACAATATTAAGAAAATCAGTTCTTTTCTCTAATGAATACCTCAAAAATCGATCATTTTTTCTTCAAAACCTCGTGAATCGATGACGAATTTTCTTCTCTCTCATTTAAGATCGGTCTCAAGAGCCTATGACAAATAGTACCAGAGATATCCCTAAAAAAGTGAAATTTTGAAAAAACTTGAAGGCCTTCCCCTTCAAATCTTGATTAAAAAAAAATAGAATTTTCGTTAGAAATCCTGAAAAATCAAATCTGGTACATGATTTCTCCCTAAAATTACCTCAGCATTTCAATAGAATAGCGGGAAGAAAGCTATCGTAGATACTTTCATTGATTTCGAGCCGTTTTTATCATAATATAAAAAATAAAAACTTAAATGTGTCCATTTCACTCCTTACATTTCTCTCAATCTACCTTCCCCTATATTGAAATCGAAATGAAAATCTAATTATGTCATCACAATTATTTTTTAGTACGATGAAAGCGTTTGTACTAGACTAACATGCTATAGACCAATGGGTGGAGGAAGATGTACAGCTATGGCAGCAGCTGGTGAAGGTTCCTATTGTGGGGAGAATATGGTAAAATCATTATCTTCATTTCATTCGATTGAAAAAAACAAATTAAAAACTAAATAGAATTAATAATCGAATTCATTTCCATGTTAATAATAATTAGGTTCAAAATATCATGGGAAATTAGCTTTTTTTCAAAAAAAACCTCCAATTTCCTTTGATCTTTTAAACCAAACTAGATGAAATTATTATTTTCAGCGTTGCTTGAATGCTCACTGTTTGCCTTTGAACGAAACATTGCTTCCCGAACCAACACCAGTACCTAGACGACCTTTTTTTTACAATTTTGGACCACGATTCAACTAGAACAGATGAGATTCTCCCTTTGTTGAAAGAGTTTAATGCATAATATTATTCATTGGTTGTATTATTTATTTTAGAAAAGAGGTAGAATTTTCGACGCTGACAAATTGCCACATTATCATCAATTTTTACGAGTTTAATGTGAAAATTTTGAATTATTATCAACGAATAATTTATCAGCAGATGTTCAAAGTTTACCTCCTCATTCAAGTATTTTTTACTGAATGAGGCCAAAGTCATTGATCTTACGAATCAGCGTGAAATACCTCTTAATTTGTAAATGAAAATCATGTACATGTCTGTGATCATCAATTTGCTTCCAATTACAATTAACTATCTGTATAATATTACAACGAAAAATTAAAGAAAAAAATAATAATTTTATTTTGTTCAATAACAAATTGTTTACATTCAATTCACATCTTTTCGCTCCATTCTTTTTTCCCGATAAATCATTTTTCGATAGACACTTTGCATTAAGGAAAATTTATGAAGCTATTATTTTGTAACTTCATAAATACCACTCGAATACTGTCTAGAGAATTCACCGAAAAACTTATCATTTCAAGATGTACCATCGATCTACACTGTTGAGTATTATTTTACTTCTATCATCACACTGGAGTTATCAAGTTAATGATTTTCTTAACTATCTATTCGTTTATTGTGCGAAAATTCTGTTTATAAAGACAATTTTTTTTAATTTTTTTTTCTGGTTATTAGATATGTGAATTCTTGACAGATGAGGAAATCTACTCAATTTTTCAAACACAACGTGATGCTGGTATTTATGGAAATATAAAAATGAGATAAGTTGATTTTGGTTCTGAAAGTATTTTTTCTATAAATTAGAGGAAAGTGGGGTGAAAGGGACTTTCCAATTGAACGGTTCGAGATACAGATTCTCTTATGATTCCATTGAGAAGCTGAGGAAATTTTAGACGAAAAATGTATGTTCAAATTAGTTTTTTAGAATTTTTTGAAAGTTCGATTTTTTTGAACGAGTTTTAAAGGGTTGTCCTTTCTAGAATCTAAAAAAATTCACTTTTTTGGGGATATCTTCGGTTCTATTAGTCGTAGCGACCTGAGGTTGATCTTAAATGAAAGGTGAGCTCATTTCACATCGATTCATATAGTTTTAATCTTTTTTAAATAGATTTTTCAATTACTTATAGCTCATTTTCTGAAAATGCCGTTTTTGGTCTATAATTCTTTGAAAAATCGATAATTTTCCATCTGCAACTACATAAATCGATGGGAATGAGCTCACCTTTCATTTGAAATCAACCCCAGGTCGCTACGATCAATAGAACCGGAGATATCCCCAAAAAAGTGAAATTTTTCACAAACAAAGAGGCTTTTACCTTCAAATCCTGACCAAAAAATCGAAATTTTGAAAAATTAAAAAAAATTAATTTTAGCACATGATTTTCATGGGAAATTTTCTTAGCTTTCGAATGGAATCATCAGGAAAAACTCATCTCCAATATTTCCATTGATTTCGAATGATTTTCATAATATAAAACATGAAAACTAAAGTGGGTCCATTTGACCCCTTTTGCCCCATTTTCCCCTATTATTTAAAATCCAAAATCGATCAAGCTCGTATTAACTCTTCACCACTCACTCAATTCATCAAAAAAAAATTAATAAATTCACTTAATGCAGTTCCTCAGTACCAAGTTGTTCCAGTTCTACACTCTCTGAACAAACAGCATATAAAAAATCCGCAAGTTCACTTCAAATCATTTGGAAAAGATGTTATGCTCTACTTGTGGCCAGCCGAAGGAATGCTATTTGGACAGCATACACCAGTCTACACTGTTTCATCAGATAAATCATCTCCCAAGGGTCTTCGTTACACAAAATATAATAAATATGGAGTAAAGCACTTCTATGCCTTTTCTTTCTCTATTTATACAGTATTTTTTTTTTCGATAATTTTCCCTTTATTTTCAGATTTATTACGCCTATCAAGATCAATCAAATAATGCTGCACTGATAGTACGTCAAGGCACAAACGATTCTTACAAATTCGATGGCACATTTGGTCAACACTTTGTTATTCGTTCTCTTCCAGAGAGAATAATAGAAGAAATTATAAATAAAAATGAATCTTATCATCAACAAAAATTATATCCTAATACCGCCGACAGTCATGGAAATTACTCGCAAACAAATCATCATTTGGTGATAAAAATGGATGATTTAAATTACATTTTAAGGAATTTTACAGATAATTCATTGACAGATCATGATTCCTACAATCGAGATAAACGAGAAACAGAGGAAAATGAAAATTCTGATATTGTCTATCCTGAAGTACTGACAGTAGTAACTTATGATATTTTCAAGTAGGTGAATCAAGTTTTTTCTATTTTTTATAGAAAAAGGCAAAAGATTGATAAGTATAATGATTTATAATTGTAGTTAATGACACTAATTATTCCTTTTTTAACTTTTCATAAGATCATTCAGATCTGATGTTTCAGAAGTTTTAGTATATCTAACAGCTTTTTGGAACGGTGCTGATTTGCGATATCGATCATTGAAAAATCCAAAAGTACGTCTCAATATGGCAACAATAATAATTGCAATGGTAAGAGGAATAAGAAGAATAAGAAAATTATTTAACTCTATTAATAATTAAGGAATACCATGAATGCATCAGTTATCGGACAGTGACTTTCGAATAAAATTATTTGAATGATAAAGAATTCACTTAAATGAATCAAACAATTGATATCATTTTCATTTTGAGACTTGGCAAGTATTGAAATATCTGGTTTTCTCACTTGAATATTAATTATATTTTTCTTATTTGTCCGTAAACTGGGGCATATCCAGTAACTGGGCCTGGGCCCACCATGATACTTCTATTTAATAATCCTCTCCTCAATACCTATACTATCATATAACTGTTTCTTCGTACCTGGGAAGCCCTCCATAATACCGTCAATTATTTCGGTGCACATTCTTTTTCTCCTCGAGTACTCACGTGAATACTGCTCTCGTAATTTTTCCACCTTCTTCTTGTTTTCTCCCGAATCCAATTGACTGCCAGTTCTCTCCATCAGTTGATCCAATTTCATCTCCAGTGCATGAACTCTCAGCCTGACTTCATCCCTCTCTCTAACAGCTTCTTCTAATGTTGGAGCAGACTTTAATGCCTCCAGCTCTTCCTCTTTTCTCTTAATTTCATTCTCGAGCTCTTTTCGCTTAACTTCCAGATCATCCGCATGTACTTGCAATTCGTTGTTGATTCTCGCTAATTCAGCAGCTTCGTGATTTATTTCTTGGACTATGCAGTAAATCTTCTGTTTTCCATAAACCTGCAATAATATTAGGATTAATGACCTTTTAATTGATTGATTAATTGGCTTAATGATAGGTCAAAATGACCCAAAATAAGAAATATAAACTGAGTTTTTTTCAGATTTTGATGAAATACCTTTTCAAATATTTTTCGTTGGTCCTTCAATTTTTCTAGTGATTGTTGAATAGAAGATTTGTTTCTATTGGACAAATTCGATACAATATCGTTAACATTACACGGTTTATTTAGGCTCTTCATGAATTGGTAGACTGCTTCGGTCCCCATGTTGAATGGATGTATTTCCCCTCAATTGAATCTGCAAAATTGCATAAAAGTTTCATTTAAATCGAAAAATCAATGAATTATTCAATTTATTTATTGGTTTTCCAGATGTATGATCTCTCGGTCTTGGACATTAGTTCATTTGCACATTATTTGAGCATTCTGATGATTTTCTAAAATAAAATTTAAACATTTTCATTATTTCCTGATTTTCTTCTGGAATATTCTGATCATTTTCTGGAATTTTTTGGAACATTTTAACAATTGTTTCAAATTTGAGGCTCTCATCATACGTCATGACAATAAATAAATGGATCATAATTATCTACAATTCTTTTTAGGACAGAAATGCGACACCTTATTTAGACAATTATCGTGTAGATGAATCTCAGCTTAGCATAGAAGCTATGCAAGCAATGGGTCACTATTTGTATTCCGAGGAGAGATTCGAGAGAGGTTCATATGACATTGCAATAGCAATTACCAGGTAAATTAATACTACTAATAAAACTAAGAAATATTAAGTAGCGATTAATAAATTGATGAAAATTAAAAATTTAATGCCTAATAATTGATAGATCAGTTCTGTGCGAGTGGTCGAAACTGAGCGAAAATTCGACCTGCATCCCTCTAAGAGGTACGAATACTAGTGTCTATGGTTATTAGAAATCAATTTTAATGGTAATTTCATTAATAAGCTTATTACAATAGGAATAAGCAAAGTTGGCTCGGCATGTGTGTGGGATGATAGAAAAAAATCAGTTGAGTCCCTTGCTTTGATACACGATGAAGGATTCAATGGTGTGGCTACAGCTGCCCACGAGTTGGGTCACATGTGAGTTAATCATTCAGATTTTAACAATGATCCATGCAAATTCAGCATCTTTCAATGCTCCAAAGATATTCATTTAAGGATATTCCAGAAACTAAGCGAGATAGATGATCATAAAATCAGCAGACACCTCACGATTTTTTGCATTTCGCCTCAATTTTTATAGCTCTTAAAATTTTTGGTAAAAAAATGAATGATTCAGGCACAATAATCGCTCTATCTCGCTTAGTTTCCAATGGATTTTGAGAGAGCAGGTGAATGAAATCAATTTATCTGAAAATTTCATGCACTTGCTGAATACTGTGTGTAATTGCACAGAATGGGAGTCCCTCATGATGGATCTCCAGCACCAGATTACATTGGTGGTCCAGGTTCTACTAAGTGCAGCTGGGAGGATGGATATCTCATGAGCAGTCAAAGATTCGGTATCAATGCCTTCAGATGGTCCAATTGCAGTTTGGAGTGTTTCAAATTCTTTTTAAAGTAAGATTGTCATTAAAAAAATTAGTGATCCCTTTTATTTATTGAATTTTTTGCTTCTTGAAGACAACCAGTAGCAAAGTGTCTGTATAATGAACCAAAATTCGATACAGCCCTTCCCAGAATACTACCAGGAACTCTGTTATCATTGGACGAGCAATGCTATCGAGGTGGAGGACTTGAAGCTTGTTATGTGAGTGAATGACTCAAATTCCATCGAGATTCCCATTTTATGGGGGCAAAAATGGACCTGCTAATCAAAATGATTAGGCATTTTTTTTGAGAGTGAAGGATTTCTTGCAAAAATTTGAAAAAATTCACAAATAATGACCACATATTGGAGCATCTTCTCAATTTTTTTCAAATTTTTTCATGGAGTCCTTGACTCCGAAAAAAATTTCTGAATCATTGTTACTCCAGAGGTCCATTTTGTCCCATTTTCCTCTACTCGAAAATTGATTTTAGCATGATGCTCGTGCCTGCATACTCCTTTACTGTACAAAACCTGATGAAAAAGAATCGTGTTTCGCTACAGCTCCGGCTGCTGAAGGATCAAAATGTGGAGATGAAAAAGTAGGAGTTAAACTATTTCCTTTGAAATAAAAATTTTAAAAAACTGCTTCCTTTATCGAGAAATGCTAACTACATGTTGAGAATCTTTTTACAGTCCAATTGAAAATAATTTGAAGTTTTCAGAATAATTCATTTCATTTGATCAATTCTCTCTCCAATTTTTCAGAAGTATCTCGGGAATTAAGCGAGATAAGGCGATTTTTCGTCCTGAATCTTTTTTTGTAAATCTTAAAATGCTCTCCAAGAAGGATTATTAGCCAAGAATCGCTCTATCTCGCCTAGTTTCTCCAATATTCTTAAAGAAACCTATGACGAAATCAAATCAATTTGTCTGAAATCTTCAAAAACATGAATTAAAGATAATCAAGTACAATTATATTTTCAGATTTGTATTGGAGGTGAATGCATTGATGAAAGTCAGTGGAAACACATCGACGTGGCTATGCCTCAGTAATATCATTGGCTTAGACACAAAGTGGCGTAAGTTCTATACATAGACATAGGACTTACGCCCCTTTCTTTCCAAGGTGCCAATATAATCGAGGTTTAAAAAAAAACTACGAAATTTTCAGACAAATCGATTTTATTCCATGATCATGATCAGTTTTTTGAAAATATCTCGAAAACTAAGCGAGATAGAGCGATTTCACCCCAATCCTTTTTTGTAGCTGTTGTAATTCTCTACAAAAATACGCTCAAGGCCAGATTTTCTCATCTTCATCCGCTCCGTTTCCTAGATATTTCAAAAAAATTTATGTCTCATTGTTGTGCTCCAACTTCCAGGCCCTGATAATCATATTTACAATTAATTGTAATTAAAAAAATAATTAAAAATAGAAGAATAGTTTTTACTATGAATTAACTTTGTAACATTAAAAAAAAAATTTTGTTATTCCCATCTATGTAGGGGAGAGTGGGGCAAAATGGACCTAAAAGATGAGATAACTCGGGATTTTTTAAAAAAGCAGCGGTAGTTTTAAAAAATCTGAAAAAATTTACAAACAATATACATATGTTGGAGGATTCTCTGAAATTTTTTCAGATTTTTTCATCGAGTCCTTCATTCCAAAAAAAAATCCTTAATCATATTACTATGAGGGTCCATTTTGCCCCACTCTCCCCTACAGGTGTTAATTGCACCTCTATAGAATGTAATTCGTAATTAGATAAAAAAATAAAAAACAAATAAATAAATGAAGCACTCACCACTGATAACCTCATGAATCTTCAATTATTCCAGGAATCTTCAGGATCATGTTCTTGAAGCATGAAGCATCTATTTCATGATCTTTTGCATATTCATAACTATGAGGTTAAAAAAATTTCCAATCATTAATATATTAATATTATTAAAAAAGAAATGAAAATGTCCAAAAAGTGTGTTTATTTCTGTACCTTTCAAAAAACTATAGATTAAACTGTTTAAATTCAGAAGAAAATCACTTTTTCAATTAAACAACAAACAAAAAATTCAAATTTTGTTTATTTACAATTTTCTCCATTTGAAATCGAGCTCATCGAATTCAAAATACTGCGAAGAAAAACCGTTAATCAAGATGGACAACCCTGCAACATTGCTCGTGTCGATATATCTACAGCTCAGTCAATAAAACAGTTTTCTTCATCACCAATCACCAACACTCATCCAAAAATTTCACTCATAGCTTCACTCTACATCAATTGCCTATTCCAAGAAAGCAGCGTGTCACGTAAATAAAGAGACGTGTCAACTATTTTTTTTTAAATAAAAAAAAAACTTGATTTTATTCCAAAAACCTTGAGAAATCAAGAACAAAAAAAAGGTATTTAGTATATTTATTATAGCACATAGTCTAGTCTACAGATGAAGATAACGTAAATTAGCTGTGTAAATAAAATCTAACATCTTTTTAATTTATTTTTTCCTCTTTTACAGATGATCACAGACGTTCAACTAGCAATATTCTCTAATATACTTGGAGTAACACTGTTTTTCCTTGTATTTCTATTTCACTATATAAATGCAAATTATTCAAAATAATGTGGGAAAAGAAAAACAGAGAAGAAGCCAATGCATTCAACACCTATTGACATTCAATTTTGCAATTGCAATTGTATCTAAGTCATACGAACACAACTAAAATGGAAAAATGTGCAAGTTTTTTATTTTTTTTCTCATTTTTTCTATTAAATCATGTGCATTATGATTTTGATGGGAGAATTGTTAATTGGCACGTGTAATGATACTGCAATTACTTGAATAAATCATCATTTCTGGAAGAAAAAAACTGCATTCTTTTATTGGCCTTGAGAGAAAAAAATTTTACTTAATTTTTTTTCTTTTTAGTAATTAATTTATCATTGCAATTTACTATGATACATGAACGATTGTTTGCTCATATAGGGGAAAGTGGGGCAAAATGGGCATCAGGGGTAAAATGGACATATCTAAATTTTTAGGCAAATATTATGGGAAACTCTTGAAATTGATAGAAATATTGGCGGTAGATTGTTTTTTATGGTTTCATTGGAAGGCTGAGGAAATTTTAGGCGGGAAACAAGTGTCGGAAACAATTTTTTTGAATTTTTGGCGATTTTGACTTTTTTGAGCATTTTAAAGAGGTAAAACGCTTTCTTTTTTGGAAAATTTTCAGTTTTTTGAGAATATCTTCGGTTCTATTCGTCATAGCGTAAAAATTCCGATGGGAGGTGAAAGGTGAGATCATTTGCCATCGATTCATAGAGTTTTCAATTAAAAAATATAGATTTTTAAGGTATTTATGAGCATTTTCGTGAAACAGTTTTGTGAAAACGTTTTTGGCCCATAAATATCCCGAAAATTGATATTTTTAAATTCAAAACCCCATAAATCGATGGGGAATGCGCTCATCTTTCATTTGAGACCAACCACGAATTGCTACGACCAATAGAACCAGAGATATTTGCAAAAAACTGAAAATTTTCAAAAAATAAAAGGCTACCCCTCAAAAATACCGAAAAATATCGAATTTTCAAAAAAATCGAAAAAAATACATCTGACATTCGTTTTCCGGCTAAAATTTCCTTAGCTTTTCAATAGGATCATCGAAAAAAATCCATCTCTAACCGTTTTATTCCAGTGTCCATTTTGCCCCACTCTCCCCTATCTTAATTTAAGTCATTTACACCAGATTCAATGATTTTTATGTAAGCTGTACATCTGCCCTCCCCTCCCCCCTTTTTGCTATGGGGGCTCTCTCCAAAAAATATTATTATTTATCATTAATTTATCATTCATGAAGAAAAATGAATTTCGGAAACAATGTTCCTTATCGTTATGCTCGAATTTTTATGAAATCTGTCGAAAAAAAAAAGATGGAAAAAAATAAAACGTGCGTTGTGGGTACCTGTGTACTCGTATTGCTTGAGAAAATTATGCTTTTGAGGCTCAAGTCTAACTCCACGCAATCATTTTCGTTTCATTTGTCAGCGCAAACACATATTCTGCTTCGACGTGTCTTCAAAAATATATAATACAGTGAAAAACGTGACATTTAAGTTATCAATTTATGGTTTTTTTCGTGAATATGATAAATAAATTTTCAAAAAGTGCATAAAAAGGATTAAAATTAGTGGATTACTTGTTCGTTTTTCAATGATTACTTAAATATTTTAATAATTAACTTTACTTCATTTCTTTAATCTAGTTAAATTCGAATGAATTTAATTCTTAGTTTGCTCAAATTCAAACGTAAATCCGTGAACTAAAATTGGCGCGCAATCAATTTGCGGCTTTGAATATTGAATTTTTTTTTGCTTGCTTTTAACTGCAATCGCTCCTTGCATTATTCCAACTTTACCGATAAATAGACAACTAATTACATAGTAAAATGTACATAAGTATTGTGAATGGTAACGCGGAAATAAAAATTTCTGCTTTGTACAAATTTAATTCTACATTTAGTTTACGACAATTATCATTGTATTGATGCAGTGCAAGTTTCGAAAAAAAAAATTATTACAAATTATCTGGTTTCAAATTTAGAAATTTCTTTATTTATGAAAAATATAATGTTATCAATAATTTTTTAGCATGTAATTGTGATTGTGAATATGTTTTTTAAAGTAATTGTGATTTTATTAATTTGTGGAAAAATTCATGGATTAACGCTGGATAAAGCTGTACAATATGCATCATGTATTTCACAATGTGACGATGTAAGTGAAAAAAAATTACGATTTAACAATAATTTAATTTTAACGATTTCTTCGATATTCCTATGAACGATTAGAATTAATTATTTTTAAAAAATCAAAAAAATTGCAAAAAATTAGAATTAATAAATGTATTTAACTCTATGTTAATGATTATTGATTTGAAATATTAAAAAAAAATGTTTTTTTTTTTTTAAACTGAAAGATTGTAAAGCCACGAGGTTTTGCAAATTATTTGAGCTTCATCAGACTCTGTAAATCAAAAAATTACAAATTATCACTTAAATTATAAGCGAAACGTCGTAATTGACAATCTTTCATCATTTTTTTTAATTAAAAAAAAATCTTTCAATGTCCCCTGATATTTTAAATCGACAAAAATCAGAATATTGATTAAAATCAATGGGAATAATTTGATTAATGGCAATAATTAAGAAAAAAGAAGATCATAAAATCCAAAAATCTTAAAAAAAATTTGACTCTCTTCTTCTTATTCTTCTTTATTCATTTATTATATCGTTTAAGTAATCTTATCATTGACGCCGCAGTTCTAGCCCACCTTTTGTACATTATATACCATATGTCCTCAAATATGAAAAAAAAAAAAAAAAAATTGGACAATGTCTCGTATCGTCACTAAAATCTTTCCAATCCGAGATAATTAGTTGACACAATTGCCTCAAATTCACCTAAAGATTCATGCAAATGTAGAAAAAAAAAGAAGAGATAAAATAAATTAAAAAAGAGAAAATTTCAGTAGAATAATTTGACTTTCGAAGAACCGGTATAATAATTACTCGATCGAATATTAAATTCATAAATCGAAAGATCACGTGTGTTTGTGCATTTGTACGTGTAGTTTCACAAGTACTTTGTACGTACAGAGGACATTGAACGCTCTTATTCTTTCCCAGCTGTATCAATTGTCGTGCTCTTCTTCTTTTTCTCATTTTTTTTTTTTTTTTTGAATACAGACACGAAGAAACGCGACCTATTAATCTCTTCCAACCGATTAGGTATTCAAGGCCCACGTTCAAAACCCCTCAAAACTATGAATAGAAAAATGAAGAAAAAAAAAAGGAAAAATTTTATCAACCAGGAAAACTAAATAGAGTTTTAACTATTTCGGCCTTGAGTAAAATTGAAAATGGAAGAAAAATTTTATCGTGTTGCAAATAATCCTAAAATCAAGAATTCAGGCGCCTATATGGGGAAAACTGGGGCAAAATGGACCTGAACGTTAAAATGATATGAGAATTTTTTTTTGGCGGCAAAAAACTGCGCGGAATAATTTCAAAAAATTTGAGAAGATGCTGCAGAATGTCTATTTTATTGGTGAATTTTTTCGAATTTTTTAGTGAAGGACTTCACTGTTTAAAAAAATGATGAATTATTCTCCTCCTACAGGTCCATTTTGCCCCCCTCCCTCCCCCTCATTATCTTAAAGTCATTTTTACACGTCGTAAAATAGATTTTTAGATAGCAATAGATAAAATCAAGACTATCATCAAATTATTTTCATTTTTTTGTGATTGTTTCTCTATTCTAGAGAATTTCTTCGTCAAACAAACGATTTCGAGCGAAATGACATGTACATGACGCATGTGAATGCGTATTTACAAGTCTCGGGGGCTTTTTTTTTTTTTTTAGGAATAATAATCGTTGAAATACGATGCGTTATGTTCAACCGTTATCAGAATTGCATTATACATGTCGAGCAATGTCAAATGCAGCCAGACACTGTCTTTTCGAGTTTCCATAATTTCTTATTTTTTTTTATTTATTTATTTATTTTTTCCATTTTTTTTCATTCCAAAGACGAAGAATGACAAATATAAATACTATAAAATTCTTATCAGTTTTGAAATTGCGTCACAAAATTTTTTTTTTTTTTTCTTTTCTCATATTTTTTATTCATTTGTTGTTTTTGCAGAAATCATGCCGAGATGAGTGCATTGAAAATGATTATCCACGTAAAAGCAAGTATATTATTTTATTGAGGAAAAAAAATTACGATATATCGGTTTCTAGTGATAATTATTATTTTTTATTTTTCCTTTTTCTCTTATTTTATTCTATCTTTATGCTATAGAAATGGAAATATCCAAAGAGACTGCTGAATTTAATGCAACATTACATTGTAGTGATGTTAATCTTTTGACAATTAAACATAATCCAGGGATTTATGTGATTGAAGTTGGAATTTCTGATAAATGGGGAGACATTAGAGTGGTGAGAAACTTGAAAATTTCAATTTATCGTTATTAAAATGTTGATTACAGGCCAAAAGATCCTCATTAAGAAGAAAAAAATACACGAAAAGATCGAACAACAAATAGATCCTTGCAAAAAGATCCTGAAAAAAGGAAATTCTCAAAAAAATTAAAGAATTATTGATAATACTTAACTAATAAAATTTTTATAAAAACTTCGTTGCCTTAAAAGCAAAGGAGCAAAAGTGCAATGTGCTTATGCATAGCACTTACGCCTCTTTGCTCCTAAGGCAACGATATATAGGGGAGACTAAAGCAAAATGGACCAGCAATTCAGAATGATTGAGGATTTTTCTTGGAGTGAAGGCCTCTTCGAAAAAATTTCTAAAAATTCACTGAAAATTGCAAAAAATTAGAGAATCTTCTCAATTTTTTTTCATATTTTTCGAAAGAGTCCTTCACTCTGAAAAGAAATTTGTGAAGTTTATTCTATATATCAAATACTTCGACATTATTTAACATTTCTCTAATTTAAAAAAAATAATAAAAATGTGATTCTAACTTTATAATAAAAAATAATTGAAATATGAATATATCAATTATCATTTATATCTATTAATATATTGATTATATATATTATTACACGTTAATACATACAAATGTTTAAAATTTGAATAAATTAACTGTGTATTGATAACAAATCAGAATCAAGATAAATTGTACATAAAAAAAAGCATTATCATTAAAAGGATCTTTCTTTAATAAATATCAAATGACAGAGGATCTAATTGTTGAATGATCAAAAAAAAGAATCAATTTCCCAAAAATCATGATGAAAGGATTGTTTGACCTGTTACCAAAAAAATGTTTCATCATCTTCTCAAATTATAATAATTTTTTTCCCCATTTTTTTAACTTATTAGAATCACGGAGATACTTCGATATTCACGAACTTGCAACCAGGAACATCGTATCGTTATCGCGTGAGAAGAATCACGAATAATATCATTTCAGCAACAGAAGTAACACCCTGGTACACTACGAAAACGTGTAAGAAGCAATTATGATAATATTTAATTAATCATCAGTAATTTAAACAGATAATTTTTTTTTGATTATTCAGTTGATGCTAAACCACAACCGGTTAAGAGTATTTACGTGAAGGATATTTTGCCAGATAATGCGAATGATTTGATGGCTGAAATAGCATTTGTACCAGCTGAAGGTAGAAATTTTAAATGGATATTCAATATTAATAATAATTTTATTTACTTACCTTTTTTTTTGTCCTCCTCTCGTTTTTTTTTCTCTTCAGACCGCAGTTGTTTTTATAATGTTCTCTCGTGGCCAGATGATGAGGGATTATCAATTGGTGATGTTAATGCTGTATGTTGATCATTGAAAAAATTATTAATTAGCAAAACTTTGTGAATAGGCGAGTGAATAACTGAGTATCGTTTGCTTAAAACCAAAGTGGCTTAAGGTAATTCTAGTGGCAAGTTCAAATGATCGATTTTTATTTTTTTTCCTTTTAGTTATTATAATTACTATAACTATTTCGATTTTTCAACATTTTACCGATACTAGAACGATGTCCAAGATGATGAATTGTTATTAGATAATATTATGAATGTTCAATATTGCTCCGAATTTGAATCACGCGGTCCCAGTATCTAGGACTGTGATTGGAGGATCCTCGGATTTTAAATACCAATATTCCCGCCATTGATTTTTTCATGTAATTAATTGCATTAATCGTCGTTATATGTCCGGTAACATGCACTTTTCATGATTTCAAAAATTAATAGACATTCTGACGAACAAAAAACATACAAGGTTGTATAAGGAAAAAATAGGTCTCTGATCATGAATTTTTTCAGTGAAACTGAAGTTAAATCTCGCTTATGGAGTTTCAATGTTAATTCAATTATTTTCAGAAATTAATTTTGGCCTTATTTGTCCGGTAACATGGGGTAAATGAAATTTAAAAAAAATCTCCTCATGCTATTCTATCGAAACTGACCAAAAATCGAAAAGAAAAAATAGATTGCCCGAACCACTAGGATTACCTTAATGACGATTGGGAGGTACAATCGGAAAAAAAGTTAAATTTTTGGATAAAATCGTTAATAACAATTTATACAAGACGAAATTCTCAAATCTGATTCAGTGAATGCGTGAAGAATATAATGAAGAATAGAATGAGCCATAAAAACAAAAAATTGATTAAAAATTGAAGAATTTTTATTATTTTTTGCATTTCTTCAAATTTTTCAAGATTTAAAAAAATGGAAAAAATAATGAAAATTTTTCAATTTCCAATTAATTTTTTGTTTCTACAGCTCATTTTATTCCTCGTTACATTCTTCAAAGATCCACTGAATCATATTTGAGAATTTCATATTGTATAAATTGTTATTAGAGAGATTTTGTGAATTCTTAGAAAATGAGTGAAAAACAACAACGATAAGACGAGCAAAGCAATACAAATAGTAGGAGAAAAAGGCTTAGGAAAAGGGAGAAATGATGTAAAAGGAGTTGAATACAAATTCCACTGAGAAAAAAAGGGACTTGAATAAATGATATAACTATGTAAAATACAGGCTGCGTAAATGAACAGAGAAAATAAATAAATTAACGAATTTATACAAAAAATCAACTTTTTATCTCCGATTGTATCTCCCAATCATGGCTCGTGCCCCTTTGATTCTAAGGCAACGATACGAATTAATGGAATTTATCAAAAACAAAATTATATTAACAAGTAAAATTAATTAATTATTTCAGACACGTGGATTTAATTTCAAACTTCGTCATCTTCCATACTATCGAAATACTACAATAGTAATTGTTGCAAATAATAATGGAAATTCCATGAGTAGCGGCAATGTGACCCTATTATTTAAAACACCAAGTTGTTCAGCAATTCACAAGAATTTAACAATATGCCGTGAGTTTAAAATTTCAATAAATAATAAATTTGAATCTTTCCACAAATGGGAAATGACAAATGATAAATGACAAATGATATTTGTAATGTAAAATATTTTTAATTATATTTTTCTTTCAGCACCTGATCAAATTACTGGATTGCGCGTAACAGCTGCACCAAATTATGATCCTAATTATGATTTCGTTGTTACTTGGGAGAAACCAAGGATTCTGCCTGATAATTATTCGCTTGAAATAGTAACAATTGATGAGGCAATCGATCCTTATGTCACCAACGTACCCGGAGTAATATTTTGCTACTATTATCGAAATATTGGAGCAGTGAAAGAAATTGGTTTTATTTTCTTTGACTGCTTATCATTGAGTTATTGAAGATATCGTCACTTTAGAAACAAAGAGGCGCAAGTGCTATGCTCATTCATAGCACTTACACCTCTTTGTTAGCAACCGATTCAAAATAATAATAATAATGTTAGTGTCGCGAAGAATACCGAGATTGGCCGAATCTCGCGCGGGCAGTTTTTGTACGATAGTCAAGAGAGTCGCGGTGACGAATTCAGAGAGTACGGTTGAAATAAAAGTAACGCTACGAAAACGGTTATTAACGAGATTCACGATTAATTAATTACGTTTTGTACGATCACTGATAGTTTGAGGCAACGTTGAGCCAAGAGTAACTACAGTGCATCATTCAGTTTCAGTTTAATTAAATTACCTTTATTCAAAACCACGTTTATTCATTTACGATATCCTGACAAATTCCAGTAAATTCCATTAAATCCAAAACTCACGTAAATAATAGTTCAGAAATAAGTTCGATAATAGTTCAGAAGTGGGATATCAATCCAATCAAGCCACAGAAGTGCAACGAGACTGTACGTGAAATAAAGTGACAATTTCAGTGTGTGAAAAAGAGCATTTCTGAAAAATGAAGGACAGTATTGAGTGAAAATGGCGTATCGATATACGGGAGGAATAGACGAAGAAGAATTTGAGAATTTTGCAAGCAGTCACATAAATGTAGCGAGACAAATGGCTACTTTCTTGAGTCCAGAAGATTCGGTAGAAGACCACGAGGCATGGCTAAACGACTTAAGAGCTATGTCGAACAATCAAGGTCTCCCAAGAATGTCAACATCAACAACAGCAAACAATGGATTGGGCGATCAAAACAGACGATCAAGCGGGGGGAGAGGCCGCATACCAGAGTATCGTCCCGATACACCGTTTGCGAATTTTCAGCAATACAACAGAGAGAGAAGAGACATACCCCCACCAGACCCAAATCGTAGAACCTTTGTACCAAGAGGATTATTTGGATCAGCCGGTAATAATGGGAATCAAAACGGTAATAATGAACCCCCAGCCGATAATAATGCCAATCAATCAAACCAACGATCAACACAGACAGAAACGCCCGATGGAGCATCAGCTACAGGACAACAACCACCACTGCGCCGCCCTCACCAAAGTCAAAATACGAATGAAAATACCGGTTCAAACGTCAACAATAACACCACACCGGCAGTTTCGACAGAAGCTTTACTCACGATGATGATGGAGGAAAATAGACGACGAGATGCAATGATGGCAGAATTGATACGTTCATTAAACACGAACACGCCAGGTATGTCGTACAATGTAATGCCAGATTTATCACAAAAGTTATCAACGTTCAGTGGCACAAATGGAGCACTAGAGGCAAGTGAATGGCTCAACAATTTAAAGGGTATGATGATACGTCAACGTTGGCCGGATGCAATAGCACTAGAGACGGCAACGATGAATCTGATCGACGGAGCAAAGAATTGGTTCAGGTTGAACTCACGGAACTTGACCACCTTTCAAGAGTTTGAGACGAAATTTAAAGAGACATTTTGTACGACTGAAAGTACTCCAGTATTATGGGAGAAGATGAAGAATCGTGTTCAAGGAAAGGACGAAGACTTAACAAATTATTTTTATGATAAAGCAAAAAAATGTGATAAACTAAATTTAAACTTTGCAGATACCAAAGAGCAGATCCTGATCGGAATATGGTCTAGAGATTTGAGTAGTGCGATGGCAGCTCGTGATCATCGGGACCTGGTTCATTTATATCACAGTATGATTGCAGATGAAACGTTCAGAAGTCAACGCATACAACGAGTGAAGACGGAACGTGAGAAGACCTCAACAATGAAATCAAAAACGAACCAAACGTCAGCATCAGGTAGCAGAAATACCAAAACGAGCAACGATACGAGTCAAGCCACGTCACCGAAGTCGAACGTTCCCGACCCAACGAGAAATTTACCTCGATACAACGAGGCTGGACAGCCAAAATGTTACAACTGTAACACGTACGGACACGTTTCAAAGGATTGTCCAGTACCACCGAGGCCAAGACACTGCAAGAAGTGTAAAGAAACGCACACAGGTGATTGCAACAAAAATAATGAAAGACCACACGTGAATTACGTAAGTACCATGACCGAAAACACCATTCATAAATACTTGAAGCCAGTTAAGCTGAATGAGCATGAGATCACAGGTATGATAGATCCAGGTAGTGCTATTTGCACAATAAAAGTATCGACAGTGTTAAACAATCAATTAATTATCACTTATCAACCATTAGAGATCCAGAGCTACGGGCCAGAACACTTCAAGGTCATATCACCAGGCTCAGTAACTCAAAATGTCACAATTGATGAAGTAACGGTTGAGAACGTCGTTCTTAGAGTTGTGCCAGACGAAGCACAGACAGTGGAAGCAATCATTGGACGTACATTCACGGATCATGAGACAGTGAATTATCATAAAGTTGGTCATAAGTTGCAATTTGAATATAACGAGATCGTACGTCATGCGGAAATAATCAATGAGCCAAGTGTACCAAGACAACAAATCACTGAAGAAATCAATATACCTCCGAATCTAGTCACATTCATTCGTGTAAGTGATGACAACCAAGAACGAATGCTGCCAGTTGTAAATTGGAGTAACGAGCCGCAGAAATTCAAACCAGGCAAAGTGATTGCACGAGGTAGATTAATGAAACCAGAAGAAAAGCAAGATTCAAGAGAACCAGTGACAATAGACGACTTGAATATCGGTGAGAACGTAACTGAAGAAACAACTCAAGAATTGGTGCAAACGCTAAACAATTACAGATGCACAATTGCCAAAGGTATCAAAGAAATTGGTAACACCTCATTGGCGGAAATGGACATCATGGAGATTCCAGGTAGCAAGCCAGTAATAAGAAGACCGTACAAGGCCAGTGACAAAGAACGAGAATCCATAAGAAAGATAGTCAAGGAATGGAAAGATGAAGGTATAGTCACTGAGACATCATCATCATACGCAAGTCCAGTGCTGCTAGTGAAGAAAAAAACTGGAGAGGATCGACTCGTGGTAGACTTCAGATCACTCAACAAGCAGACGGAGAGAATACACTTCCCATTACCCGACATGGACGAACACCTGCGACAGTTACAAGGTGCCAAGCTTTTCATCACTTTGGACTTGGCCCATGGGTATCTCCAGGTACCGTTGAAGAAGGAAGCACGCGAGAAAACCGCCTTTATCACACCAGACGAAACTGGCGAGTTTACCAAGATGATGTTCGGGCTGATGAACGCACCGTTCTATTTCAGTAAGGTCATGCAACATGCACTGGGTCAATTGAGGGACAAAGTAGCTTTGTTCTATCTGGATGACATCCTCATTCCAGGGAAAGAACCACGACAGTTAATGGAACGACTAGAACAAGTGTTACAAGCTCTCCAAAGGGCTGGACTAACGATTAACTTGAAGAAAAGTTATTTCATGGTGGAAGAAGTAGAGTACTTGGGCAACACAGTTAGCAGCAGAGGTATTCAGCCAGGACCCAAGAAAATTGATGCAGTTACGCAGTTCCCAACACCAACTGATAAACACGAGGTGAGAAGATTCCACGGACTTATAAGTTTCTTTCGCAAGTTTGTTCCAGGTTTCGCCTTATTAGCAGAACCACTCACGAGACTCTTACGTGAAAACATTGAGTTTCAATGGACAGACGAGCAACAGCGAGCATTCGAGAAGATGAAGCAGACACTTGCTCAACGACCAATACTGAAAACGTTCTCCAGTGAACATCAAACGGAACTACACACAGACGCAAGTTCCAGAGGCATTGGAGCGATGTTGATGCAACGAGATGAGAATCAGCAGTTACGTTTAGTCTATGCCATCAGTAGACGTACCACGGTACCAGAGCAGTCCTATCACTCCTCGAAATTGGAATTGTTGGCGATCATCTGGGCAGTATCAAGACTCAGACCAATGTTGATCAACGTGAGATTCAAGATCATCAGTGATTGTCAAGCACTGACTTTCCTAAATGAGACGAAGACGAAAAACGCTCAATTAGCACGTTGGCACGTAATACTAAACGAATTCGATTATGATATTGAGCATCGTCCTGGTACAAAGATGAACCATGTGGACGCTTTGAGCAGAGCTCCAGTGGAACAGGCAGAAGATGAAGGTGTAGCAGAGGAACGTCTATACGGCGTATTTACAGTGATGGATTCTGAGACGGAGACCCTCATGTATCAGTACGGTGATGAATTGTGCAAGAAGAGAGCAGAGATTCTACGAAAGCCAGAATCATCAAGAAATCAGTACGAACGAAACGAAGTCAGAGGTTACGTGTTGCAAACGGGGATATTGTACAAGAATGTCAATGACAAATTATTACTCGTCATACCCGCTACAATGAGAAAGAGTTTATTAGTTCGGTTTCATGACCTTCAGAGTCATCAAGCACTAGATCGAACGATAGCAAAAATTACAGAATTTTACTATTTTCCAGGACTGAGACGATATGCCCGGCAGCACATCAAGTCATGTCTTGAGTGCATCATGACGAAAGCTAAGTCAGGACGTCAAGCAGGAGAATTACACCCAATTCCACCAGGGACTCGACCATTCTCAACAATCCACATGGACCACATTGGACCTTACGTCTCGTCAACACGAAGTAACAAGTATGTAATTGTTATTGTCGATAATTTAACGAAATTTTGCATGTTAAAGCCAGTACGGGACACGAAAGTAACACCAGTTGTCAGAATGTTGGAGGATTTTGTGCTAATGTTCGGAGCGCCAGACCGCATAATTACAGACAGAGGCACTTGTTATACGGCACAACGATTCCAAGAGTTTTGTAAACAACACGGTATTAAGCACACGTTGAACTCAACACGACACCCGCAAGCCAATGGACAAGTGGAACGCCTGAATGCTACCTTAAATACTGCCATACGGAACAATCTCAATGATGAATCCTGCAGAGATTGGGACCAGCACATGAAGAAGATTCAACGCGACTTGAATGAGGCAGTGAACAAAACCACAAGAAGAAGTCCATTTGAAGTATTGTACGGTTACGTACCCCGTCATGACGAAGGGAATGTGAGGCTATTAACCCACGAGAGCACGAGAAGGTATCAGCTGCCTCAGAAGATCCAAGAAGAAGTGCGAGCAGCGATTGAACGAGGGCAGAATAAAATGAAGAATCGCTATGACCAAAATCGTCTGAAAGGTATCAAGTATGACGTCGGTGAGATTGTATTCGTAGAGAAGAACCCTGAACCAACGGGCGAGAGTACCAAGCTGCAGGTCAAACGACGAGGACCATTGGTGATCACAGCAGTACTCCCAAATGACACCTATCGAGTAGCTGAATTGAACAATGATAAACGAGGTCGTCGTTATGCATCAACTGCACCAGTGTCAATGATTCGTCCATGGAGACCTCATTCAGACCCATTAGATGAGGAGGAAATGCAGGAGGACGATGAAGAGAATGATGATCAGCACAAGGAGCAAGTGGACGATAAAAGCACTTATCACGAACAACGGGACCATGTCCAGAAACCAGTGTTACCAGCTAACCCGGTTCAACACACACCAACAATCAAAACTCAAGATGATGGACCACGCAGATCCAACCGAAGGAGAAGAGTCCCAGATCGATTGGGTTACGACTCCGACTCGAGGACGAGTCACTACAGGAAGGCCGACTGTTAGCAACCGATTCAAAATAATAATAATAATGTTAGTGTCGCGAAGAATACCGAGATTGGCCGAATCTCGCGCGGGCAGTTTTTGTACGATAGTCAAGAGAGTCGCGGTGACGAATTCAGAGAGTACGGTTGAAATAAAAGTAACGCTACGAAAACGGTTATTAACGAGATTCACGATTAATTAATTACGTTTTGTACGATCACTGATAGTTTGAGGCAACGTTGAGCCAAGAGTAACTACAGTGCATCATTCAGTTTCAGTTTAATTAAATTACCTTTATTCAAAACCACGTTTATTCATTTACGATATCCTGACAAATTCCAGTAAATTCCATTAAATCCAAAACTCACGTAAATAATAGTTCAGAAATAAGTTCGATAATATCTTTGTTTCTAAAGCGATGATATTTAGCCTTTTTTCCAGTCACTGCTCTCATTTATTTAAATTTTAAAAAAATAATACAGAATGCATTACATTACATTTCATTTTGCCCCACTCTCCCCTATAATATTCTAACTACAAGCATTACAGTTAAAATGTACTGTATTTTATATTGTTTTTTCTTATTTAAAATGAATGAAAGCAGTGACTGGAAAGCAGACTAAATATCTCCAATAATTGAAGAAAATTGATTGATTTTGAATCCTTAAAAACAATTTAATTATAAAATTCAATTTTTTCTTATTTTTCTCATTTTACATATTTTTTAGAATTCAACCAAAGTTCTCTATTCATCGAAAAAAGTAGGATTACGTCATATAATCAGTATTGTAGCAGAATCTCCCGGTGGAATCAGTATTCCAGCATCAATTTACAATACCCAAAAGCCGAATATTCATAGATCATCGTCAGGTACAAAGAAAATTGGGTGAATTAAATGCACAAAAAGCTTGAATAATACATTAAAATTGTCAAAATAATAAAAACATCTAATTTTCAGCCCTTAATAAGACGATAATAATCTTTCCATCGATCGCATTGACGGCTGTACTGATAATCATCATCTATATTTATTGCAGATGTAAAAAATTAAAGAACATGGAGAAGCCATTTGCATATAATCCAGTAATAATAATTAATTGCACAATAAATTTTTTCAATTTCATTGATTACATTCTAATTCTCTTGTTTTATCATTTTTCAGACAGAAACACATCAAAAAGCTATTTTTAATCCTATTTATGAGAAATCAAAGTTTTTTGAAATTGAGAAGAAAGACGAGGAGAAATCATTGATACCAAAGGATTGCTTTGAAATAAGACCGATGCAATTGAGAATAAAAGACATTTTGGGAAGTGGATTCTCTGGTGTTGTTCGATTGGGATCTCTAAAAATTGATGAGAATGAGTCCATCGATGTTGCTGTAAAAATGCTGAGAGGTGAGATTCTCAAGCACTCTACAATTGTTTCATGATAAGATAAGAGGATTTTTAAAAAAATTTTCTAATCAACAGATTGTCCAAGTGCGGAAGACATGAATAATTTTCAACATGAAATTATGATAATGAAATCAGCTGGTAAACATCGAAATATTGTATCACTTATTGGATGCTGTAGTTCAGAAGTGAGGCCAATGCTAGTCGTTGAATACTGCAGCAAGGGAGATCTTCAAACTTATCTGAGAAATGTGAGTGAGATGAAAATGAGGTGAAGTGGACGGAGTCTGGTGAAAGGATTTATGATGAAATTTTTTTTTGAATAATTGCACGCGAAAGCTGAGAAGATTTGAAGTGGTGAAAATGTGTCGGAGTTAATTGTTGATGAAGTTTCTGAGAGTATTACTTGTTTGGGCAAGAATGGGGACGCAAACAAATTTTTTTCCCCGTTATTTTTGAAGATATCTCAGGTTTTATTTATCGTACCGACTTGGGGTCGGTTTTAAATGAAAGAAGAAATTATTTTCCGTAAAATCAAGTGGCTTGAAAAAAAAAAAATTATCAAATCCATTTTGGTCGTATATATATCTTAAAGAATCATGTTTTTTTCTGAATTTTTGTTTAAAAACCACATGAATTGATGGTACATGATCTCTTCTTTTATTTGTGGCCAACCACAAGGCGCTATAACCAGTAGGGCCAGAATTACCTCTGGCAAATTGAAAATTTTCGATTTTGCAGAGGGCTGGAGCCTTTATTTACGGCTGTAGACATCGAGTTATTTAAAAAATTCTGATTATTTAAAAAATTCATCTTGTCTAACGGAAATTTCCTTAGCTTTTCACTAGAATCTTGAGAAAAAAGGAAAAACGATTTCAAATATTTCAACTGATTGCGAACCATCTCCATAATACAAACAAAAATCCAAACTGGAATGTATCCTTTTCACCCCTTATGTCCTTTCAAAGTCGACTCTGATTTATCTACTCGCCTCTAATATCCCCTCCCCCCATCCTACCCTCCTCTAAAATAACGTAATTGATTAATTCTCATTCAATGATGAACTTCCACAGATTTGGGAGAACATCATGAATCGTCCAATCAGTCAAAAATTAAATCTTAATGGATTGAATAAAATCAATGGAGTATTAGCATCGAACTATGGTGAGTTACATAGCTTCAATGTATTCATACAGTCAACATCTTTAATATCATTGCCTTAGAAACAAAGGGGCGTAAGTGCTATGCTTATACACCGAGTTTACACCCCTTTGACTCTAAGGCGAGTATATAAGGGAGACCGGGGCAAAATGGGATACGGCGACATGTGCTTTGAAGTACCCCATTTTGCCCCGGTCTCTCCTATTCATCTAGTCAGAATATCTTGATTCAACATATTAAATTACAACCTAGATTCTTCATTTCTCTATTTGCAGAAAATCATCGTGAAATAGCTGTATCTAATCAGCTTTACGATGCACAATCAGGTAATATTAAACATGAATGACGCACACCATTATTAATTTGAATAAATTCAAATGTTAAATATATATTTTTAGATATGCTCAACACTGAGGAAATTACAGTTGCAGATTTGCTCAGTTTCGCTGTTCAAATTGCTAATGGAATGGTAAATATCTATTGCGATTCTACTTGAACTCATTGAGGTAATGCTAGTGGCAGGTTCAAATGATCGATTTTTTTTTTTTTTATTGTTATAATTACTAGAACTATTTCGATTTTTCAACATTTTACCGATACTAGAATGATGTCCAAGATGATGAATTGTTATTAGATAATATTGTGAATATTCAATATTGTTCCGAATTTTAATCACGCTGTCCCAGTATCTAGGACTGCGATTGGAGAATCCTCGGATTTCAAATACCAATATTCCCGCCATTGATTTTTTCATGTAATTAATTGCATTAATCGTCCTTATATGTCCGGTCACATGCGTTTTCCATGATTTCAAAAATTAATAGACATTCTGACGATGTAAATTCAATTATTTTCAGAAATTAATTTTAGCCTTATTTGTCCGGTAACATGGGGTAAACGAAATTTAAAAAAAATCTCCTCATGCTATTCTATCGAAACTGACCAAAAATCGAAAAGAAAAAATAGATTGCCCGAACCACTAGGATTACCGTAATACTTGATAAATCCTAATAACAAATTTTTCTATCAAGGAATTCTTATCGTCAAATCGCATAGTCCATCGAGATTTGGCAGCAAGAAATATCTTGGTTTGCGGTGATGGAACCGTTAAAATATCAGATTTCGGATTGAGCAGAGATATTTATCAAGAAAATATCTACAAAAAACAGGGTGATGGAAAATTACCCCTCAAGTGGATGGCAATCGAGGCATTAACACATCAAATATACACAACACAGAGTGATGTGTAAGTAAAAACTAAGAAAGCAGAAAAATTTCCATTACTAATGCTATTTCATTTCATTCAGATGGTCTTTCGGAATTTTATTATGGGAAATTGTGACTTTGGGATGTAATCCCTATCCTGACACACCTACTAACATGATTCTTCAAGTTTTAAAGACTGGATACAGAATGGAGAGACCTCCAAGCTGTGGAGAAGAATTGTAAGTGAATTAATCCAAAGATGAAATCTAAAAAAAAACGAAAAAATGCAATTAATCTGTAAAATATTCCTTTTTTTCTATCGTAAAGGTATAATATAATGCTTTCCTGTTGGCGTACGAGTCCTCGAAGTCGACCAACATTCACCGAATTAAAGAATAATCTCGAAAAACTACTGCAATCAGTCAGTCCACACGAATATTTAAATTTATGCACAACTCCAAACAAATTAAATTCATCAGATTGATCAAATCTAATCTAAGTTAGCCATCAAACCTTTCTGTATCATAATCATGTGCAAAATTTCTCATTTTTTTTATTATTAATATACTGTACGTACATAGGAATCTGCGGTATAATTTTATCAATTTATGTATATATACATAATCTTATTGTAGTTATTATTAATTATCAATTATTTTTTGAATCTCGAAGAACTCAAGAGTAGTGATAACATGAAAGTAAACTATAAGGCTCTTCATTTGCATAGCTTACCGTTAAATTTCAATCATCAATTAATATTACAAATAGTACAAGTATGCATTCAAATAGTGCTGATTTACACGTTTCATGAGAAACACATTCTTCAATTATCGCGTTAAAAAGCTTGTTTTATGCCATTATCATGAATTAATTAGTTAACCAATTAATTATTCATGAATTATATTTATTATTTTTTATCAAAGGACAATACTTGTCCTTCATTCCACTTTTTTTTTCATAAGATAATGAAAATTTCCTTTTGGACATTCATTCAGTTATTGTGTGGCGCAAATTAATATACTCTTAGAAGCTCACAATTGTTAAATCCTGCAAACCATTGGCAAGAATCAATAACTTTATAATTTCTCCATTTTTTTTTGCCATAAATGATATGAACCAGAAGACTGATATCAACCCCTAACTGACTATACATCAACAAACACCATCGTAGACTTTTTTTTTACAGATGAAAGTAGTTTTAGATATTTCCCTGGGATGAGTTTTTTTGGAATTATTACCTTTTTTTAGCTTTAATTATCCATAGAATTTGTTCTAGATAGTTGTTAATGTGATTGTGGCAGTAGGCCTTGTTCACTGAAGACGTAATTTTTTTTTTCTTTTCTTGTTTTTTCTCGTCACATCAAAATTTATGATAAGAATTCTTCCACCGCGAATTATTTACACAAGTATAATGTTTATATTCATACTTTCGGCATTGAAAAATTAAAAAAAGATGATTGGATTTTAAATTGAAGGCGCTGTTATTTTTTTCTTTGTTTTTTTTTTCAATGAAAAATGTTCAGTTACATTGATTTTATTAATGTTGGAATGGAAATTTACAGCTAAATATAGCACGAAGATTTAGAATCTTTTGTTAGATATCAATTTAATGATTAGGATCTCTCGATTATCAATAAAAATTCTACTGTGGACTGTTATTAATAGTTTACGGCTGCCTGCAAGCGTACAGTAGATAAATTGTTTTTTTTTTTTTCATGTACAATATTTATAATAATTTGTTTAAAATACGATATTATTAAAAAAATGATCTGAGTTACTTTTTTTTTCTGTGCATATTTATTTAATAGAAATCATCTACTTTGGTGACACCATGAAGCCTTCTAAATACAAAGATAAAATGTAAACTTTTTTTTTTCATTTGAATAAAAAATGAAAATTATTCATACTCAGTTCACTTGTTGGACATTGAAAGAAAAAACCCACGAATTCAATTTTTTTTTCAATCGGATAAAAAAGAAATGAACATTCTCCGATTATACCTTCAATTGACTTCTTAAAGGAATTATAGATTTTTCAACGATATAAAATCAGAAGGAAAACTCAATGTAACTCTAATAGTTTCATTTTTTTTTCTTTTCTTTTCCTTTTGTTCATTTTAATAATACGTGCTAACTTTGAATTAAGCCAAAGTTCAAATATTTCACGGAGTCACGATAAATCACAGATAAATCCGTTTCT